>CM060935.1:745515663-746765663 GCA_030765085.1 Allium cepa
TATGGATAGAATGTTTATTAGTTTCAAGGATAAAGCTGAAATTTATAGTTTGAAGATGAAGCTAAAAGCGGAACTTGAGATGAAGACCTTGGGGAAGCAAGGAAAATTTTGGGTATGGAAATCCAAAGAGATAGAAAGCTAGGACTTTTGAGGCTCACTCAAAAGAAGTATTTTAGGAAAGTGTTTGCTCGGTTAGCATGGAAGGCGCAAAGGTAATTAGTACACCATGCCTTCGCATATTCAGCTTTCTAATAAAGGCTCTTCGATCTTAGAGAACAAAGCTTATATGGAGAAGGTGCACTATGCACGTGCAGTTGGTAGTTTGGTTTATGCATTGATTTGTGCTAGGCCTGACATTACAGAGGCTATTGGATTGGTTAGTAGATATATGGAAAATCTAAGAAAGACGCATTAGGAGACAGTAAAGCACATAATTAGTTATCTTAGAGGAACTCTAGACCATGGGCTTGTCTTTAGTGATAGAGATAGAGATTTCAGCTTGGTAGGATTTTATGATTTTGACTATTGCCGGTGATAGAGACCGAATGATGACAACTTCTGGATATATGTTTACTCTTGGAGGGATGGCTATTAGTCGGAGAGCGAGGTTGTAGACCGTTGTAGCTTTGTCTTCCATCGAGGCAGAACTTATAGCTGCTATAGAAGAAGCTAAGGAGGCACTATATTTAACGCGGTTGATGTGTGATTTAGGCTTCGTGCGTAATGGAGTAGAAGTGAATTGCGATAGTCAATGTGCAATTCATTTAGTAGAAAATCTTATTTTCAACTCAAGTTCGAAGCATATAGAGGTGAGAGAATCATTTTTTTCTCAAGGGAAGAAGAGAGGTTAACTTGTCTTCAGAAGGTTCACACGGAGGATAATGCAGCAAACAGGTTCGTCGATTCCTAACATATTGCAAAGTTTGAGCATTGCTCGAACTTGATCCGCTTATCAAGGTGCTAGGTGCCACATGGTGGCATGGGGGAGAGAAATTGGTAGATCCATACGTTTGTTTTCATGTAGAAGATTGATAGTGTAACGCCCCGTAAATTTTTATTGGTTTAATTCTAATTTAAATTGAATTTTGTGAATTTTTAAATTTTTAAATAAAAATTTAATATATGGAATACGTCTACTTCAACATAGCAATTGGTAAATTTTCATCTGATAATACTGAAGTTTATTTTCTTGTGCAATTCTATTTCAATTCATATCAATAAAAATTGATGATAATAAAATGTTTTCCAAACCTGAAATCAATAAATTTGTAAATCATTTTCTGATTGAGACGTTATCTTCTGTTTCATAAAAATGGACTATTATTGCTCCGTTTATCTTATTTCTGGAAAATTAGCAGCATTTTTGGTACCGATATCGATTTTTGATTGGATGATCGTACCACCGATATCTGTATTTGGATTGTCTCATCGTGTTGATCTCTGCGATATATTCATTTTTATATTTCGGTGTCTGGTACGCAGCGAAACCGCGAAACGGCTAACCGTATCGGTACCATTCAGAACATTTTGTTTCCTTGTCTTTTCATATGCCAGCCGTGTAATCCAAGCAACACTTAGCTTTAATTATTTCACCTGAGTTCACGCTCTAACCTTCAATAATCCCATTGGTTTCAAATATACTATCTTCATCTTTTGTTTTCTTTGTTCAATCTAAAAAGATAAAAAATAAAACAATGTACCTTTTGCTTTCTTAGAAATAAGCCAGGTTCCACTTTCCTCCTTCAAAGCCATGACCGAAATAAACCTCCACCCATGCCACGTTTTCAAGCCCAAAGCAATAGCTCGTGCCTCCTCCTTTCTTCCCTGCCAAGGCCGAGATCTTCATTTCTTCCCTCCAGATTTCGAGCTTCCACCTCCAGCAAGCAACTCCTCTCTACCATGGCTGTAACAATCCTGAATTTTGTGATTTATTTTTAATTGTTATTTTGGTTATTTTATTTGAATCCTGATTTAAAAACTTTATTATATTTATTAAAATAGATAAATTTTGTTATTTAAAAAATATATTTTGACTTTTGTGTGAATTATAATTTCAAACCTGAATAAATAGAATATTTCCAGACAATGTGGATTTTGGTCAATTTGGTCAAACTTTGACTTTTAAATTTAAATTTTAAATATTTGAATTCTTTAATTTTATATTTTATAATGAAAATAAATTTAATTTCAAGAATACTGCTTTTCATTTCATTGAAATCCGATTTATATTGTGAAAGTTATGCTTTTTACAATATTGTATGTAAATTAATTTATTTAATAAAATTGTTTGTTTTAATTTATATAAATATTATTTTTATTTGTCATATCATGTTCTAATATGTGTAATATGACATGTTAAGTATATATATTTATTTTAAAACATTTTTAAAGTGATGTTATAATTTTTCCAAAGCTTATTATATTTATTTACAATTTTTAAAACCTAGTTTCTATTTTTAAGCTATTTTCTTAATTAATTTATATTTATCTAAAATTTATTTATTTATTTTTATTCATACATTATTTTGTTTTTTTATTTTATTTATATTCTTTTTTCATGTGTTTAAAAATGTAAAAAAGAAAAAGGAAATTTGAAGAGTTTATAACCTTTTATGTGCCTTTGACTTTTCACCTTCTTCTTACCTTTTCATTCCAAATCAACACTTGCATTGATGACCGATCTTATCCACTTTTCTTCAGCCGAATACATTTCATTTCTCACACAAACCATTCCAAAAAAACTCTCGGCCCCATTTCTGAAATTTCTTGGTATGATTTACTTTTTTTTACTTTCTTTCCTTGTTTTGTGTATTTTCATGCCTTGCCTTCACTTATATTGCTCGGCACATAGCTCCACCTTCACCACCACCTTCATCACCACCGTGTTCAGCTTCAAAACACCTCCATCTCCACTGACCTATCTGGCCGTGACCCTTATGATGCAAGATCCACGCAAAAAACTAGCAAACACTTCTTATAAATGTCATAGCTGAACTCTAATGCCATCACCACTCCACAACACCCCCTTGGCCACCGCTAGTATCACCACCACCAACCTCCACCTGACCCTAACCTACTGCCACACCATTCCCTGACCTCCACCAGGCATGGTCATGCCACATATGAGCCATGGCCGTGACTTATGTTGCTCCAAAATTACCTTGGTTGACTTGACTTGTGTTGTTCATGCCATTAATCAAATAAGCACCTTCATACCCTAGCTAGACCGACCATGTTGAACCATACCTGACCCAAATTCATAGCTTTGGTCGTGCATTTTTATACCTAGGTCGAGCATGGGATAGGTGAAAGCAAGTGCAAGTGGTTTGGTTCTTTGTTGTGCATTATTTCTCTGTTGTTCAATGTTATATTTGTGTTGTATATTCATGTGCATATCTTGTTTTGTTTGATATGTACAAGATAATATCTTTGGCTCTCCCATCACTTGAATCCGTAGTCGTGCCTTCGTGCTTTCCGGTTCTGTGTTTGTGTGTCTGAATATGTTATCTCCAGCTTGTAGAGGTGAGTATTTCTCACAAGGCGTTCTGTACTTATATAAGTAGTAAATTGACACCCTGTGAATCTGTAGAATTATATTATCATGTTATAGCTGCCTATGCTATAACCATATGATGTTCACCCCTGTTATACACCTGTCACATCATCTGTTATTATTATATAATTCTATTCTGTTTATTTATATCAATTTATCACACTGCAAGTTCCCTGTAGATTAGAATCACTATGGGTTGAAGTGATATATACCCGAACGGACTTTAGAATAGGGAAAAATCGTTATGAGATGAAACGATAGGCCTGAACGATTTTATTTTATTTTATTTTACTTGGGATTGCGGGTTTGAAATAATAGAACCCGTATTTTTCCTTTGTAAATTACGGATTGAAATGATATATTATCCGTATCATTTCACTTAGGTTAGAAAATTATATACAGACCCGTGGTTAATATATATTTTTCTAATTTTGTAAAATATTATAAAAATGCAAATATTATGATATTTTGATTTAAATTTAAATTTAAAAATGATTTTTATAAAATATTAGTGATTTTCTACAAATCAAATAGTGAAATAATTCAATGGTAGAGTAGAATATGAAATATAAGTTAATTTTGGAATTTATGATTTTGTTTATAAATGTAGTTTAAATTAAGTAAGAAAATATGATAATTTGATTTAAATTTAAATTTAAATTTAAACAGATTTTTATAAAGTGTTATTGAGTTTTCTATAAATTAAAAATAGTTAAATAAATAAATGTTTAAAATTGGAATTTGAAATATAACTTAACTTGGAAAAATGTGAAATGTGTTTTCAAAAATAAAAGTTAAGTTAAGAAAAATAAATGGAATTTAAGTTTAATTTATGAAATGGTAAACTTAAATTAAAATGTAAAGTAAATGAAATGTTATAAAATTGTACATTAATTTTCATAAGTGAAATATTAAAGAAATTTGGATTTTGTATGAAAATTTCACTTTATAAAATCATAGAGGGTATTTAAATGATCGTTTTAAAGTGAGAAAATATGATTTTTTATAAGTTAAAAATGGTTAAATTAAATTTTAATTGTTTATGAAATTATATTGAAAATTTGAAATTTAATTAACAGCATTTCGGAAATGCTATCATTTTGAAGTAAAGGATATTACAGCATTTCCTAGTGCTGTAATTCATACAAATGAGCAAAAAAGAAAAATGAACTAAGGGCTATTACAACACTTTGTGTGACGCCCCACCTCTATACCCACGCTAGCCAAGAACATTACGGTGAATGCTGTCGACTAGCACGGAGAATAAGGCTGGTGAGGAGCGACCATCCGCGTAATTGCTTTGTGTGAGCATCGATATGTCAGATAGTATAACATGCAATACTTTATCAAGAGGAAATCCGACATACCGACACAAACTCAAAGCTACTACACAGTGGCTATAATATCTTCGGAAACAAATACAGAAATAAACATAACATAAATCAGTCACAGATAATTCATATCACAAAGGCGGAAGAAGATATGAATATATAATTAACACATGAAAGTGTATATCAAAGTAGTGGTCAAAAAGATCCACAATAATACAAAATAATAGCAACATGTGCTATACAAAAGAATACATCAATGAGTCAATATCTCAAGAGTATACAAAAAAAACTACTAATCTAAGTAGTAAGCAAAAGGTCAGGGTAATGGATCCCTGGAGAGAAGTCAAGCAGAAGCACCTGTAACATCTCGGTCTGACCCGAGTATTATTTAATAAGAAAATAATAAACGGATCAGTCTAACTATAAATATCAGATGAAACGATATAGAGTAAGAGATATGACTAAACACACAATAATCACAATGCCAAGCTGTGATATTTATAAGTAATTGAAAATCAACAAGAGATTAATCAATATCACCAATCTACACAAGAATCAAAGGAAATGTCATACTCCTTATTTCGTTCACCAGACCATAAATATTGACGATTATATCAATGTCAATCACAAAAGTCAATGACACACAAATTCACCAATGCACAAATATTGATAAAACTTATCAATAGAAATCACAAAAATTGGTGAAGCACAAATTCTAGAAATCATCTCAAGAAATCCAGTAAATGACACACAAATTCACCTATGCACAAAAATTGATAAATTATATCAATAGAAATCACAAAAATAGGTGAAGGAGGAAATTCCAGAATTCGACACACGAAAACCAGAAATCACACAAAATAGGGGGGAGGCCTATCACAAGAACGGGAGCATGAAAACTCACCAACAGCTGTAACACACAAACGAGAAGCTATCTCATGGTAGCTAGCCATTAATTTGACACACGAATGGTCCGAAGACCTGACACACGAATGGTCCGAAGACCGTGGGTTGCTACCCCACCAATTTGAGTCGAAACTCCACAAAACGGGGTTTAGTCTCCCGCGCAGTCAAAGAGACATCGCACATTGCTAGTCTAAATCAAAAAAATGATCGTCATGGTCATCGAGAAGTGTCAATTACAGTAAGCTAGTAAATATATGAGCTTAGCTTCATGTCCCATAACCACTAGCTTAACTTAAATATTTACGAACAAATTGTAGATCTCCACTATAAAATTGTCACAAGGGATTCAATCGAACAAGTCCAAGAATTAACCGACAAAGTGAACGCAAGCGTTTCATACCACTCGTTTTACTAAGTCGTTTAATTAGATTTCTCATACGAGTGAGGTAAAGGTTTGTATATACTAATAGATTGGAAAATGGTTTTATAAACGAATTTGGTATTGAAAATAGAGTTGAAATCGTTTTGAGGAAAGAGTTTTGATATTTACTACTAGTATTGAAACCTTAGTATTGTTAAAGTGACAAAACACAAAAATGATTGTAGAAACAATCAATCACTAAAATTCACATACGAAGATGTGAATAAAAATCCAAAGAAATCGATCCGAATCCATCAAAATGGATATTCCCAAAAATTCCAAAAATAGAAGTCATTTACGTCGTAGCAACAACAAGTGGGAAATAACACGAGTCGATGAAATTTGGAAACCAAGCAAAAATATGCACAAATAGGCATAATTAGGCAAATTGGTGCAGGTCAGTCGACTGACACAAATGTCCAGTCGACTGAACCAGAAGCAGGGTAAAATAATTTCCTGCAGTCAGTCGACTGACCTAAAAATTTAGTCGACTGAATGCAGGGAAAACAGAGGACCCGAGCTTCTGTTAGTTGCCTTGGAATGCCTATGTGCTACAGCCAGTCGACTGACTCAAGGGTCCAGTCGACTGACTGGCACCAAGGCTGTTTTCCAGCCTATGAAATGAAGATGCAATCTTTATCAAAATGCAATCGGGCGAGCACGGTCACTAGGGGTTTATGCCAATTGACTACCCGGTCCTATAAGCTCTTCGACGCATCACCAAAAAAAAGTTCAAACTAAAAAGCTATGATTTTTGAAGATTTGAACTCGAAACACTAAAAATTGGAATATACACCAAATCAATCCAAACCAAAACCAAATGCACATGAATATGTGTTAGGAATTCATACCTAACAACCGAAGATAATCATAGACCTAGATGTGAGATTAAATATCTCA
Organism: Allium cepa; assembly: GCA_030765085.1. Taxonomy (NCBI): domain Eukaryota; kingdom Viridiplantae; phylum Streptophyta; class Magnoliopsida; order Asparagales; family Amaryllidaceae; genus Allium; species Allium cepa. Next base: position 745,522,775 of record CM060935.1, read on the forward strand.
CCTTTTCTAAAAATCAAACAAGAAGAAGCTTGAAAGCAAATGGAGAATCAACCTATCTTCCACACAACCCAAATGAGCTTGAATCAATGCTCAACAACAAGAACATTCCCAAAAATTAGGTTTAGGAATTTCTGAAATTGGTAAGAGAATAAGTTGGAGAAGAAGAAGAGAAGCTTACCAATGGGTTCTTCTTGAGTTTGGAGCTAGGAATTTGATTTGCAAGAGAAACTAGGGTTTTGGAGTTTTAATTTCCAATCTCTCCCACCATTAATGCTAAGAAAACTGAAATGAGAAGAGAATGAGGGTGAGTGGGGAAGAGTGGCTCATATTTGAGCATAAGTTAACATGGGGCTGAGCCCAAACCAAACCCAAAGTGAAAAGTAGCAAAAATCAACTTTCTCCAAACATATCGAAGCTTATACTCAAAAAGGTCGCAAACGGCATTTTAAACTCAATGGGAGTGGTCCCGAGTCCTAATTCGACCGTATGCAAAAAGTAGCTTTTCGGACTAAAATCCGACTAATGATGAAATATTTAAATAAAATATTTAAATATAAAATCGATAAATATGCGGGTTGTTACAGACTCCCCTCCTTAAAGAAATTGCGTCCTCGCAATATTACAAGAAGAAGACATATAGTAACACCCATAAAAGCATATTCAATCACAAAAGAAACTTGAAATAAGAAGTTCACCTCAAAGAGCACGAGAAAGTAAGTCCGGATGTGCTCGCTCGATGTACTCTCTAGATTCCCAAGAACAATCCTTAGGATTTGAAGACCATTGAACTTTAACAAGCGAAACATCTTTATTTCGAGGTCGTTTGACCTCCGAAGCAACAATTCGAATAGGATGCTGCTCATAAGTTAAATTAGGCGAAACTTCAATCTCTTCCACAACACCGGGCTCAAGAACAGAATCGGAATCTCGAAGACATTTCCGAAGTTGAGAAACGTGAAACACGTCATGGATAGCAGAAAATTGAGCCGGTAATAAAAGGCGATAAGCCATGGAACCAATACGTTCAGTGATAGGAAATGGCCCAATATATCGAGGCGCCAATTTTCTCGATCGACTGAAACGTACAACACCTTTCATAGGTGAAACACGAATGAACACAAGATCTCCCACAGAAAATTCTAACTTCCTTCTCCGGTTATCGGCATAGGATTTTTGTCTACTCTGGGCTTCTTTCATCCTATGACGAATAAGATCAATCTTTTCTGTGGAATCACGAATAAAGTCTGGACCTAAAACCTGCTTCTCACCGGCCTCAAGCCAACAAGAAGGAGATCGGCATGGCCTTCCATAGAGGGCCTCGAAAGGTGCCATACCAATACTAGATTGGAAGCTATTATTATAGGAAAATTCAACAAGTGAAATATGATCTTCCCAACTTCCACCAAAATCAAGCACACATGCACAAAGAAGATCTTCAAGAGTTTGATTCACACGCTCAATTTGTCCATCGGACTGGGGATGATAAGCGGTGCTAAAATTAAGCTTCGTTCCCAAAGCTTTTTGAAGACTCTTCCAAAATCCACTAGTAAACAATGGATCACGATCACTAACAATAGAAGTAGGAACTCCATGCAATTTAACAATCTCTTTGATAAAGAGCTTGGCCAAAAGAGGAACGGTTCGGTTAGACCGGACGGGAATAAAATGGGCAGATTTAGTACGCCTATCAATAATCACCCATAAGCTATCATGACCCGAACGAGAACGGGGAAGGCCATCTATAAAATCCATGAAAATTTGATTCCACTTCCAAATTGGAATTTCTAAAGGTTGCAATAACCCACCGGGCCTTCGATGTTCGGCCTTAACGAGTTGGCAAGTCATGCAACGCTTAACGAAGTTAGCGATGTCAAGTTTCATTTCCTCCCAATAATAAAGTCGCTTCATATCTGCATACATTTTACTACTACCGGGATGAATGGTGAATTTAGAATGATGAGAATCTTCTAAAATATCCTTACGAAGATCAACAATATTTGGTACGATAAGCCTACCAAATTTTCGAATGCCGCCACGAGAATCGATATCAAATTCTTTCAATCCCTCAATATGAATTTTATCCCTAATATTTTGGCCAAGAAGAGCCATTTCGGGGTCTAGCCTTTGAGCTTCAAGAATGCGGTCTAAAAGAGAAGGATAAGCCTCAAGGCTACATAACACAAGTGATGAACATAAATCGGAGACACGGTCTCGAATCTCACAAGTGGACAAGATCTCAAGATCGTTCCATTCAGATATCATCATAGAAACAACAGCTTGTTGTTTACGGCTAAGAGCATCGGCGACACGATTACCCTTACCGGGGGTATAAAGAATATCAAGATCATAAGGAGCAAGAAATTCGAGCCAACGCTGTTGACGCAAATTAAGTTCCTTTTGAGAGAATAAATACTTCAAGGACTTATGATCGGTATAAAGAACAAATTTCTCTCCTAAAAGATAATGACGCCAAATACGAAGGGCGAAAACAATAGCCGCGAGCTCTAAATCATGAGTGGCATATCTAGTCTCAGCAGGCTTCAATTGCCTAGAAGCATAAGCAATAACACGTTCTCTTTGCATAAGAACAGCACCCAAACCAACGCGACTAGCATCGGTATAAACAACGAAATCTTGATTCCCCTCGGGAATAACAAGAATATTCTTGGAGCATCAGAAAGAAGTTCCTTTAATTTCTAAAAAGAAGTTTCACATTTGTCCGACCAAATGTATTTAATACCTTTCTTCGTTAAGCTAGTGAGAGGCACGGCAATCTTAGAAAAGTCTTTGATAAAATGGCGGTAATAACCTGCCAATCCAAGAAAACTACGAATCTCCGTCACACTCTCCGGTCTCTTCCAATCTTGAATCGCTTCAATCTTTGAAGGATCCACAGAAATTCCGGATTCGGAAATAATATGACCGAGAAACTTCACACGAGATTGCCAAAAGTGGCATTTAGAAAATTTTGCCTTTAATTGATTACTCCTAAGAGTTTCCAACACAATCCGAAGATGTTTTTCATGCTCCTCCTCGGTTTTAGAATACACAAGAATATCGTCGATAAAGATGAGAACAAACCGGTCGAGGAAGTCTTTGAAAACTCTATTCATAAGGTCAACGAAATACGCCGGAGCATTCGTTAGACCAAATGGCATAACAAGCCATTCATAAGATCCATAACAAGTACGGAACGATGTCAAAGGAATACTATCCTCTGCAATACGAAGCTGATGAAATCCAGTAGCTAAGTCTAATAGTGAAAAGACTCTAGCACCACTAAGTTGATCGAATAGATCATCAATCCGTGGTAAAGGATACTTATTTTTGATAGTAAGATCATTAAGCTTGCGGTAGTCAACGCAAAGCCTAAGTGTTCCATCGGATTTCTTCACAAAAATAGCTGAAGCTCCCCAAGGCGAGGAACTAGAGCGAATAAATTGCTTCGTCTCCAATTCGGATAATTTTTTACGCATCTCCTCGTTTTCTTTATTGGACATACGATACGGAGGACGAGTGATAGGTTGAGCTCCAGGAATAAGATTAATTCTGAACTCAATTGCTCGCTTAGGTGGTAATCCTAAAACGGGCTCGAATATGTCGAAAAATTCACGAACGACGTGAATAAGAGAAATAATATCACCCTCATCGTCATCATCGTCATCACGAGGATTTAAAGAATATAAAGATGCAACCAAGCTGGAATCTGAATCTTTAAGATTAATAGAAATCTGCTTAACAGATTGAGGATGTCGAAGATGAATAGTCCGCTCAGGACATAGGATATGAGCTTCATAATGGTTAAGCCAATCCATTCCCAAAATCATTCCAAAGCCTAAATATCGCATGATATGCAAATTGGCTCGGAAAGAAAAATCACACAAAATAATCTCGACATCTTTACACAATAAACTGATTGTCGCGGATCCACCAACCGGATTCGCAATTCTCAAAGAAGTCATTAAACACGAAACATCCAAGGAAAAAGTATCAACAAGTTCTTTTGATATAAAAGAACGGGACGCACCCGTATAAAAAAGAACTCGAATAGGATGATCACGAAATAAAATAATTCCATCCAAAATAGAATGAGAAATACCTTGGCCACGAGATGTGTTGCCAGGGGCTTGGGCAACATTAAGCTTTCCCTCCTTCCTATTTTGAAGTTTCGGACATACATGCATAAAATGGTCCGGGCTCTTGCAATAGCGACAAGTATGAGGCTTTGAACACTTGTTCGCAAAATGGTCTCTGGAACCACAATTATAGCATTTCCCTTGAGTAGAGGAAAAGGTCTTTTCAGCAGGAGTTGCTTGCCTCCCTTTCTTATTGGGATAAGGGCCTTTGAATTTGTTTGGCCTCTTCTTGTTGTTGAAGTTTGGTTTGGAACCCACCACTTCAACATCATTCTCCTTATCCGCCTCTTCAAGACGAAGAGCAATATCAACGAGTTGGTCGAAAGAAACTTCTAGCTTTAAAAGTAATGGCTTCTTGAGATTTTTGTTTAAGCCATAGACGAATCTCTGGTTCTTCTTTATAGGGGTGTTGATGTACTCAACCCCATATTTGGAAAGCGACTCGAAGGAGGCGACATAATCAGTCACGGAGGACTCACCTTGAACAAGGTCTATAAATCGTCGAGCCAATGTCACTTTCTCAGCTTCTGGTACAAATTTCAACTCGAAGCGTTCTCGGAATTTCTCCCAAGTGAGATCCGCTTCATTAATCTTAGAAATAAGAAGTTCGTACCAGTCCAATGCTCTTTCTCGGAGCATACTAGAGGCCACCTGAACTCGGTGAAGGTCAATAAGATTCATGCGAGAAAAGATTCGATCGCATGACCTTAGCCAAGCCTGTACTTCAATAACAGTTTCGGAACCTTTGAACGGCTCCCCACCCAAATTAGTGTAATCGCTACAAAAGCGTGCAAATCCCGACTTTGGGTGAGTAGGTTGCGGGTTAGCTCCAGCTGCTTGAGCATTTGTCACTAAATCAAGAAGCTGTTGAGCAGTCATAAAAACTCCATCTTGGGGTGGAGTGCTAGATGGCATGGCTCTGGGGCGGCCTGGTCTAGACATTTCTCTTCCTTAAGAAAGAAAGAAGAAGAAGAAAAAGGTTATTCACCAAATTGAATATCAAGCAATCTTGATAGATAAGAAAGGATTCATAAGGTAAATAGGATGAATCGGTACGAAGACTCGAATTAAATCCTAAAGCACGACTCCTAAGATGGACTTAGGACAATGATCCTTGTTATAATGTTCCATATTGTTCCGAAGTTTGGCTCTGATACCAAGCTGTGACGCCCCACCTCTATACCCACGCTAGCCAAGAACATTACGGTGAATGCTGTCGACTAGCACGGAGAATAAGGCTGGTGAGGAGCGACCATCCGCGTAATTGCTTTGTGCGAGCATCGATATGTCAGATAGTATAACATGCAATACTTTATCAAGAGGAAATCCGACATACCGACACAAACTCAAAGCTACTACACAGTGGCTATAATATCTTCGGAAACAAATACAGAAATAAACATAACATAAATCAGTCACAGATAATTCATATCACAAAGGCGGAAGAAGATATGAATATATAATTAACACATGAAAGTGTATATCAGAGTGGTGGTCAAAAAGATCCACAATAATACAAAATAATAGCAACATGTGCTATACAAAAGAATAATCAATGAGTCAATATCTCAAGAGTATACAACAAAAACTACTAATCTAAGTAGTAAGCAAAAGGTCAGGGTAATGGATCCCTGGAGAGAAGTCAAGCAGAAGCACCTGTAACATCTCGGTCTGACCCGAGTATTATTTAATAAGAAAATAATAAACGGACCAGTCTAACTATAAATATCAGATGAAACGATATAGAGTAAGAGATATGACTAAACACACAATAATCACAATGCCAAGCTGTGATATTTATAAGTAATTGAAAATCAACAAGAGATTAATCAATATCACCAATCTACACAAGAATCAAAGGAAATGTCATACTCCTTATTTCGTTCACCAGACCATAAATATTGACGATTATATCAATGTCAATCACAAAAGTCAATGACACACAAATTCACCAATGCACAAATATTGATAAAACTTATCAATAGAAATCACAAAAATTGGTGAAGCACAAATTCTAGAAATCATCTCAAGAAATCCAGTAAATGACACACAAATTCACCTATGCACAAAAATTGATAAATTATATCAATAGAAATCACAAAAATAGGTGAAGGAGGAAATTCCAGAATTCGACACACGAAAACCAGAAATCACACAAAATAGGGGGGAGGCCTATCACAAGAACGGGAGCATGAAAACTCACCAACAGCTGTAACACACGAACGAGAAGCTATCTCATGGTAGCTAGCCATTAATTTGACACACGAATGGTCCGAAGACCTGACACACGAATGGTCCGAAGACCGTGGGTTGCTACCCCACCAATTTGAGTCGAAACTCCACAAAACGGGGTTTAGTCTCCCACGCAGTCAAAGAGACATCGCACATTGCTAGTCTAAATCAAAAAAATGATCGTCATGGTCATTGAGAAGTGTCAATTACAGTAAGCTAGTAAATATATGAGCTTAGCTTCATGTCCCATAACCACTAGCTTAACTTAAATATTTACGAACAAATTGTAGATCTCCACTATAAAATTGTCACAAGGGATTCAATCGAACAAGTCCAAGAATTAACCGACAAAGTGAACGCAAGCGTTTCATACCACTCGTTTTACTAAGTCGTTTAATTAGATTTCTCATACGAGTGAGGTAAAGGTTTGTATATACTAATAGATTGGAAAACAGTTTTATAAACGAATTTGGTATTGAAAATAGAGTTGAAATCGTTTGGAGGAAAGAATTTTGATATTTACTACTAGTATTGAAACCTTTGTATTTTTAAAGTGACAAAACACAAAAATGATTGTAGAAACAATCAATCACTAAAATTCACATACGAAGATGTGAATAAAAATCCAAAGAAATCGATCCGAATCCATCAAAATGGTTATTCCCAAAAATTCCAAAAATAGAAGTCATTTACGTCGTAGCAACAACAAGTGGGAAATAACACGAGTCGATGAAATTTGGAAACCAAGCAAAAATATGCACAAATAGGCATAATTAGGAAAATTGGTGCAGGTCAGTCGACTGACACAAATGTCCAGTCGACTGAACCAGAAGCAGGGAAAAATAATTTCCTGCAGTCAGTCGACTGACCTAAAAATTCAGTCGACTGACCGCAGGGAAAACAGAGGACCCGAGCCTCTGTTAGTTGCCTTGGAATGCTTATGTGCTACAGCCAGTCGACTGACTCAAGGGTCCAGTCGACTGACTGGCACCAAGGCTGTTTTCCAGCCTATGAAATGAAGATGCAATCTTCATCAAAATGCAATCGGGCGAGCACAGTCACTAGGGGTTTATGCCAATCGACTACCCGGTCCTATAAGCTCTTCGACGCATCACCAAAAACAAGTTCAAACTACAAAGCTATGATTTTTGAAGATTTGAACTCGAAACACTAAAAATTGGAATATACACCAAATCAATCCAAACCAAAACCAAATGCACATGAACATGTGTTAGGAATTCATACCTAACAACCGAAGATAATCATAGACCTAGATGTGAGATTAAAAATCTCACCTTTTCTCAAAATCAAACAAGAAGAAGCTTGAAAGAAAATGGAGAATCAACCTCTCTTCAACACAACCCAAATGAGCTTGAATCTATGCTCAAAAACAAGAACATTCCCAAAAATTAGGTTTAGGAATTTCTGAAATTGGTAAGAGAATAAGTTAGAGAAGAAGAAGAGAAGCTTACCAATGGGTTCTTCTTGAGTTTGGAGCTAGGAATTTGATTTGCAAGAGAAACTAGGGTTTTGGAGTTTTAATTTCCAATCTCTCCCACCATTAATGCTAAGAAAACTGAAATGAGAAGAGAATGAGGGTGAGTGGGGAAGAGTGGCTCAGATTTGAGCATAAGTTAACATGGGGCTGAGCCCAAACCAAACCCAAAGTGAAAAGTAGCAAAAATCAACTTTCTCCAAACATATCGAAGCTTATACTCAAAAAGGTCGCAAACAGCATTTTAAACTCAATGGGAGTGGTCCCGAGTCCTAATTTGACCGTATGCAAAAAGTAGCTTTTCGGACTAAAATCCGACTAATGATGAAATATTTAAATAAAATATTTAAATATAAAATCGATAAATATGCGGGTTGTTACACTTTGTAAGTGATGTAGCTGCAGAATTGAACTAAAGCTTTATTTGAAACATGAACTATTACAGCATTTCTGTAAAATGCTATCTTTGTTAAATTGAATTGTTTTCAAATGTAAATTTACCGCAGCATTTTTTCAATGCTGCGAAAGTTGAAATTTCACTGCTTTAATAAATTGAAGTAAATAAATGAATTCTAAAAATGGTAAAATTTTGAGAATTGAATATTTGATTATTAAATATAATAACTTTAATTTTAAATGATTTAAATGGAATATTAATTGGTTTAATTGGAATATTTAATTGGTTTAATTGGAATATTTGCTTTGATATATAAACCATTTTGAAATATGATTTGAAATGGTTTTTAAAAAAAACTAAATATAATGAATGAGGTTTTGGAAGGATATGATATTTAACATTATAAATGAATCTGAAATGATATTGATTTTGAAATGATATTTGATTTAGATGTATAAAATACCATTTTGGAATTTTAACCAAGGGATGTATTTAGTTTATGGTTTAACCGATCCTTAGAGGATGGGCGATCCCAAGCATCCTTTAAGTTATTGTGCATTACAACTACAGTTCACTTGAGTTGGTTTACATTATATAAATATGTATGTCCTGACTCGAGTGTTTTGTGTTTTACTTTACACTCGGGTCAGCCTGAGTATTTACAGCTTAGCTTTGGATTTCTTTTCTGTAGCTAGGAATCGCTGGAAATTCTGCTTGTATAGTTATTTATTCCCTTTCAGTTTCAGTTGTTCTATTTCAGCTCTGGTATTTATAAACTTCTATGTATTAGAGATTTCTATTGTATATGTTTTTCAGACTGATATTATGAATTGTTTTGAGATTATGTTATAGTAGCTTCATGTACTACTATGGTATTTTAATTTCCGCTGTGAGTTATTCTGATATTTCTGTGTCTGTGATTTTGTGATTGTTTTCATTAGCACCAAATTTATTTACAATGCGGTATTTCGAGCAATTCAAGTCTGACATGTGTGGATGCAAATGGTTGAAAATATCGGGTTGTTAAAGTTGGTATCAGAGATTTGGTTTTAGGCAAACCTTAGCCTACGAAGCAAAAACTCATTAGAGATAGGGTAGAAATAACCTAGAATGAGTGAAATCAATCTCAAAATCATTTCTTTGTGAGAGAACGTATTTTCGAATTATAAAATGATTTCCAAATGATTTTTAAAGTATTTTCAAAGATTGTATTGGAATAAAAATTTCTTATTTTGAAATCAATATTTTTTTAAACTTCATTCCTTCTGTATCCACCTTGTTAGTAATCTCTTAGTTAAGATTCTTATCGATTAGGATTCCTTGAGCTTTGGAACACTCCCACCTGTTCTGAAATCCAGTCTTGTCTTCCCTATTTTATCCTTTTGATTTTGGAGCATTCCATAACTCCACTTTGAATTACCTCTATAACGATTGGTGATTCTGTAAATCTTTGAATGATTTGTAAAGGGGTGGAACTCCTTTACAATTGGCATTGATTCATCGGAGATCTCTATATCCTTGGTTTAAGATGCTATCTTTTGCTATATCTGGATTCCATTCTGGCGATCGAATGTCGATTTGCCTTAGATTTTCGCATTGATTATATTCCTGAAGTCACGGTTAAGGTCGCCCGCTATTTATATAGGCTTTTGGTAATAAAATTATCTTATCTTCGTTCGAGCTTATCTTCGAATCAGAATTTTATTTGACTAGATTTCCTCTAAATTGGAATCTCTGTTTGTTTGAAATCTAACCTTGAATCATCCCTTGGAAACTTGTATTTGATTGTATTTTGAAATTATGCATACATCGAAATTATTATTTTGATAAGGATGACCACATTTTAGAGAAGTAAAATGTTTTCAATAAGGATCTTATATCTTTTGAAAATGAAAATTTGAAGCTTTGAAAGGATTTGAAATTTTGAAAAATTTATAAGAAATTTGACTTATATAAAAATGATTTATAATTGAAGGGTTTTAAATTTGAATTTCGTGGAATCGAACTCCGGTGTTTTGAAATCGGCTTTAAGATTTTGAAAAATATATAATAATAATAATATGATTTTAAGGTATTTTCCGAATAAGAAATGTTTCAAATGTATTTGAATGAATTCTAATGATTTCAGAAGAGATTTTAAAGAAGTTTCAAGAAAATAAAAGTCCAGAACCTACTTATGTTGCTGGAAAATAATTTCGGTGATGATGCATGCATCAACGACATTGATTTTCGAGTTTCAGAGTAGGGGAGAGGCCACTCTAGTAGCTTTGCTATGCGAGTGATTTTGTGAAACCAATTTTGATTTCAGATTTTGAAGTATCATTTGACTTTCTAAAGATATATGTATGTATATTTGAAATGATTTAAAGCAAGCCTGTGTTCAGTCCTCGAGTTTCAGATTTGTTTTGGTATAACCTTATCTATTGGAATTGTTTTACTGATTTGTTGGTGATTTCCAACTTTTGGATTTTTTTTAAATATGATTTCTTTGACTATATTTTAAAGTTCGAGCACTTACAAATTAAGGTTTAAATTTTTAAAGCTAAGTAATTTTCAAAAGGTAAATTGGATTTTCCATATATGGAAATAAATAGTTTAAAGATTTTAAAGGGATAGTTATAACTTGGAAATCATTTTAGGTATAATTGATTTTGAGAAAGATATTTGATTTTGAAAATAGATTGGATTGTAAAACCAGTATTTATGTGATGGTTTTGGAAAAGAATTTGTTTGACATAAATTTTGTTGATTTGAAAATTTGGATTGTTTTCAAAATCTATTGTTTTAAGAAACTTTGAAATTGAATATATATAATTTGGAAGAAATGATTTCGCGAAATCATATATATTTTGAAACTGAATTGATATTGAAAAGGAATTGAAATTGAGAACCTTGTTTTACTAAATACTTGATTTGGAAGTTGTCAAACTTATATAAAAGGGATTAGTATAAGTATGAAATTGATTTGAAAACTATTAATTTTGTAAGGTACTCAATTTGGGAAGTGAAATCTTATGTAATCTAAGTCTATATAAGTATGATTTGATATACTATTGATTTGAAAAGTATTTGTTTTGAAAATGGAATCTTATATATAATGGACTTTATATAAGTATGATATTTGGAAGTGATTTGAAAGGTACTATATGATACATATTTTCGAAGTAAAGATATGGAAAGTGCCTTCTGCTTGATATCCGCTTTGTGGCCACACTGTGGATTCATTCTATCGATATTATTCTCTCTGATTTTGGTTTTCTAGATATGATACTCGAGTGTCCATCGAATTCCATGGCGATCTCCATGGACTTATGATCCCGACATCATAGTGTAATTCGCAGGGGCTATGAGAGCCTACAGGTACGGATGTTTCCTGGGGGATCCAGACGTAACCATTGTGTATCTGCGATCTATGTAGGTCGTATTTGGTAGCGTAATCAGCAGGGACTGCGAGAGCCTTCGGGTATGGATGTTTCCTAGGGGATCCAGGCATAATCATTGTGTATCTGCTATATTACTAGTCTTCAAGGCATAATCACAGGGCTGTGGTAGTCAGCTTACGGGTACGGATGTTTCCTGGGGGATCCAGGCGTAACCATTGTGTATCTGCGATCCTTGATCGACATGTTTTGGTTTGGTTGTTTAGTTTGGATTGTAATTTCCATATCCTTTTTTTTTAATTTTTCCAGTATTTTCACTGGGTGTTGGAACAAGTCTACTAAGTACCTAGAGAATTCTAGCTTTGCGCCTGATCAACGCATAGCCAGAGTCTGCAAGGAACGAAAGTAAACTTGTTAAGACATCGAGTTATAAAAGTATTTTTTATAAAGTATTATATACAGGATATTTTGATCATTTATTTTACCTTCCTAAATAATTTGAAATGTTTTAAATATTGGTTACTTCGAACTATCAAATTTGAATCAAATGACAATTCATCGTATTATAAAATGTTTAAAATGTTATAAATATAAAATTTTAAATTGAAATTTATATAGTTTTAAATATGGTTCATCCTTGTCTTTCTACCTACTTTCCCTTCTAGCTATTTCTATCTTCTTCCTCTTCGAGGGTCCTTTCCACATTGTGGAAAGAGTTGGTTCGCTGGCTTATCGTTTGGATTTGCCCGAGAAGCTTTCTAGATACATGATGTATTCCACGTCTCACATATATCTTCATGACTCATCTCATTTTGTTCAGCCTTCTGCTCTTGATAGTTTGGATATTGAGCTTAGTCTGACTATCAAGAGTAAGCCACTTCGTATTGTCAGCAGAGGTATGAAGCAGCTAAGAAGGAAATATGTTAGTCTGATCAAAGTACAATGAAGTACTGATGATCGAGATTGTACATGGAAGACGGAGGAGAGCATTCATGCTTCGAATCCGAAATTGCTCGTTTCAGGTACTATTTTGTTTTGTCTATCTTGCTTTTTCCTTATTTTCCTTTTTTGTTCTTTTCGATGACGAAAAGATTTGAGTGGGGGAGAGTGTAACAACCCTGAATTTTGTGATTTATTTTTAATTGTTTATTTTGATTATTTTATTTGAATTCCTGATTTAAAAGCTTTATTATATTTATTAAAATGGATAAATTTTGTTTTAAAAGTATATTTTGATTTTTGTGTGAATTATAATTTCAAACCTGAATAAATAGAATATTTCCAAACAATGTGGATTTTGGTCAATTTGGTCAAACTGTGACTTTTAAATTTAAATTTTAAATATTTGAATTCTTAAATTTTATCTTTTATTATGAAAATAAATTTAATTTCAAGAATACTGCTTTTCGTCTCGTTGAAATCCGATTTATATTGTGAAAGTCATGCTTTTTACAATATTGTATGTAAATAGATTTATTTAATAAAATTGTTTGTTTAATTCATATAAATATTATTTTTATTTGTCATATCATGTTCTAATATGTGTAAGACGACATGTTAGGTATATATTTTTATTTTAAAACATTTTTAAAGTGATGTTATAATTTTTCCTAAGCTGATTATATTTACAATTTTTAAAACCTAGTTTCTATTTTTAAGCTATTTTCTTAATTAATTTATATTTATCTAAAATTAATTTATTTATTTTTATTCATACATTTTTTTTTATCTATATTCATTTTTCATGTGTTTAAAAATGTAAAAAAGAAAAAGAAAATTTGAAGAGTTTATAACCTTTTATATGCCTTTGAATTTTCACCTTCTTCTCACCTTTTCATTCCAAATCAACACTTGCATTGATGGCCGACCTTATCCACTTTTCTTCAGACAAATACATTTCATTTCTCACGCAAACCATTATGTTTCTCATCTTCAAAAAAATTCTCGGCCCCAATTTTGAAATTTCTTGGTATGATTTTACTTCTTTTATTTACTTTCTTTACATGTTTTATGTATTTTTATGCCTTGCCATCAATTATGTTGCTCGACACATAGCTTCACCTTCATCACCACCTTGTTCAGCTGCACAACACCTCCATCTCCACTGACCTACCTGTCCTTGACTCCTATGATGCTAGATCCACAAAAAAAATAGCAAACACTTCTTATAAATGTCATAGCCGAACTCTAATGCCATCACCACTCCACAACACCCCCTTGGCCACCTCTTGCATCACCACCACCAACCTCTACCTAACCCTAACCTACTGCCACACCATTCCCTGACCTCCACCAGGCCTGGCCGTGCCACATATAAGCCATGGTCGTGACTTATGTTGCACCAAAATTGCCTTGGTTGACTTGACTTGTGTTGTTCATGCCATTAATCAAATAAGCACCTTCATACCCTAGCTAGACCGACCATGTTGAACCATACCTGACCCAAATTCATAGCTTTGGTCGTGCATTTTTATATCTAGGCCGAGCATGGGATAGTTGAAAGCAAGTGCAAGTGGTTTGGTTCTTTGTTGTGCATTATTTCTCTGTTGTTCAATGTTATATTTGTGTTGTATATTCATGTGCATATCTTGTTTTGTTTGATATGTATAACATAATATCTTTGGCTCTCCCCTCATTTGAATCCGTAGTCGTGCCTTTGTGCTTTCCGGTTCTGTGTTTGTGTGTCTGAATCTGTTATCTCCAGCTTGTAGAGGTGAGTATTTCTCACAAGGCGTTTTGTACTTATATAAGTAGTAAATTGACACCCTGTGAATCTATAGAATTATAATATCATGTTATAACTGCCTATGCTATAATCATATGATGCTCGCCCCTGTTATACACCTATCATATCATCTGTTATTCTTATATAATGCTACTCTGTTTATTTATATCAATTTATCACACTGCAAGTTCCCTGTAGATTAGAATCACTATGGGTTGAAGTGATATATACCCGAACGGACTTTAGAATAGGGAAAAATCGTTATGGACTGAAATGGTAGGCCCAAACGATTTTTATTTATTTTATTTTACTTGGGATTGCGGGTTTGAAATAATAGAACCCAGAATTTTCCTTTGTAAATTACGGGTTGAAATGATATATTATCCGTATCATTTCACTTAGGTTAGAAAATTATATACAGACCCGTGGTTAATCTATATTTTTCTAAATTTTTTAAAATATTATAAAAATGAAAATATTACGATATTTTGATTTAACTTTAAATTTAAAAATGATTTTTATAAAATATTAGTGATTTTCTACAAGTCAAATGGTGAAATAATTCAATGGTAGAGTAGAATATGAAATATAAGTTAATTTTGGTAATTATGATTTTATTTATAAATGTAGTTTAAATTAAGTAAGAAAATATGATAATTTGATTTAAAGTTAAATTTAAAATGAATTTTATAAAGTGTTATTGAGTTTTCTGTAAACTAAAAATAGTTAAATAAATAAATGTTTAAAATTGAAATTTGAAATATAACTTAACTTGGAAAAATGTGAAATGTGTTTTTAAAAATAAAAGTTAAGTTAATAAAAATAAATGGAATTTAAATTTAATTTACGAAATGGTAAAATTAAATTAAAATGTAAAGTAAATGAAATGTTATAAAATTGTACATTAATTTTTATAAGTGAATTATTAAAGAAATTTGATTTTTGTATTAAAATTTCACTTTATAAAATCATAAATTAAAGGGTATTTAAATGATCATTTTAAAGTGGGAAAATATGATTTTTATAAGTTAAAACTGGTTAAATTAAATTTTAATTTTTTATGAAATTACATTGAAAATTTGAAATTTAATTAATAGCATTTCGGAAATGTTATCATTTTGAAGTGAAGGATATTACAGCATTTCTAAGTGCTGTAATTGATACAAATGAACAATAAAGAAAAATAAACTAAGGGCTATTACAGCACTTTGTAAGTGATGTAGTTGCAGAATTGAACTAAAGCTTTATTTGAAACATGAACTATTACAGCATTTCTGTAAAATGCTATCTTTGTTAAATTTCTGTTTTGTGCTGTATGAATATGAGCCGTGGGTCTTTATATATGTATATTGTTAATTTTGAATGTTATAAGTATATATAATATTATTTATTTCAAACTATATTTTATAGATATGTTTCTTTTATATGTGTTTTATTTAAAAGCGATGATCTTTAAATTAAATATATATATGTATGTTTGGAATATGCATGGGGATGCATTTTGAAGGAGAATTTTAAAAGCATAATATATATAATTTTATATATGATAGCCTGGAACCTACTACCCTATTTTTTTATTTTGTGTACATCGCCTAGGCTTACTTTGTTATTTATATCTGTTTGTCGTAGGTATAAGTTATAAGCATTTATATTTATATATATATATATATATATATATACACACACATCAAAGTTTGCTTAAGGTTGTACAATATGTTATCTATTTTTCCGCATATATATATATATGTGTGTGTGTGTGTGTGTGTGTTATTTTAAATATCACATATAGTGTTTATATATATATATATATATATATATATATATATATATATATTTCAGTCTTAGATTTTGGTTTGTTGGTTGATTTCATAAGTTATAAATATATATATGTGTGTTAAACTGTTAAGTTTTAAATGTGTTGGTTCAAAATATATATATATATATATATATATATATATATATATATTGTTTAAAGATATATATGCATCTTTATTCATATCTGCTAAATGGATTTTAGTATTAGCTTCAATATACGTAACAAGTTATATATTAGTTATGTATATAGTATGTTAATTTATTTACTCAAGTTATATAGTTATACATCAAGCAGTTATATATTATAAAGTATATGAGAGTTGTATATAAGATATTTGTATATATATGTATATAAAGATTTTATTTTTTGTTTTTAAATTTATGTTGGTTTAAGGAAATAATATGTAAAATATTACATATATTTCATTTCAGCTTTTATCAAAACTGATTCTGATTAGTTCTCATCGATTTTCTATATATTAGCTTTGCCCGTCGTGCCTGTTTTCTTCATCAAATCATGTCCACATTGCTTTGATTTGGAATTTGTGCTTGGATTCGTAACTCATCCCATTCTTGTTCGTCTCTAACCTCGAAACGTGAGCAATCACTCACGATTAACGTTCTTATATCTATTAAATTTGATTTCAATTGAAATGACAATTGAATTATGCTGTTGTTAGTTATTTACATTGCTAATATATGCTATTGCTATATATATATGCTATTATCTGTACCTGTTCACCTATGACATCTGACAGCATTATCTGTTATTTATATTGATGATATATGTCTGTTATATTATTATTGTTGGGTGTGTTTCGACCGGACCTATACCACCGAACCAACCATCTCCCCCTACATAGCCGAACCAAGCCTCGTCCACTCCCCACCGGACCAAGTCCCGCCGAATCAACCACCACCGGACCAAGCTACGTCCCCATCACCGAACCATCCTGCTCCAAGTGTCTACCGAACCAAATCAAAGTATCACCACCGGACCAAAAGCAAGAGAAGCGCCACTGAACCAATGTAGGGAAGATACCACCAAACCACCTCCTCTCTAAACAACGCCGAACAAACCCACTTCACCTACCACCGAACCAACCTCTACCGGACCAATCCACTTCCATGCATCACCGAACCAACGTTGCCAGGCTAGATAGCATCATCCCAGGCCCACCAGCAGCTATATACATGCAAGACCCCTACCCCCAGCCTCACTCTATAAATAGAGGGGCAGGGGTGCAACAATGGCAGACAAGTTTGAGAGCTCAAGCACGGATGGAACTTTCAAACAACTTTCAGATTCTTGTAATCAAAGCTTTGTACTTGTAATCTGAACAGAAAAGGAGAATAACATATAAAGTGGACGTAGGCACATTCTGGCCGAACCACTATAAATCTGTGTGTCTTTTGCAGTTTAGTCCATCTATTTTATATATTCGCATAAATCACCCAAATCATTAAGAACAACATATAATCAAATAATTATACGACTTGAAGGTGTTTGCCCATTTTTTGTGCAAACATTTTGGTGCTTTCACTGAGAACAGGAGCTCGAAGCTTCAGCTTCTCCCACTTAACCCTTTTCCTATCAGTATCGTTCATTGCTTGGAAAAAATGCCTCCCGGACGGAAGAAAGATGCTAACAAAGGAAAGAACATCGCAACTGGCAGTATCCCAGATCCAGTGATCAGAGATCAAGACAATCGTCCGATTCCAACAGCAAATGGAAATCAGGCAAATCCGACAGCCCCTGCTACGGAACAACCAATTACAAGGGCGGATCTGGACAGGGATGTGGCTGAAGTAACTAACCGCTTCGCATCTCAACAAAAATCCTTGGTGGATCAACTTATGTCACGCTTAAGGGATGTTGAAGAAACCAACCGCAACACTGAATCATGGGGTGAGTCCCGGTCTGGAGGATCTGGGAGACGACAAAGGTCTTTCTTCTTCGAAGAGGCTAACAACAGAAACAGCTATGGTAGGAGCCGAGCCCGGACTCAGCCCAAATTCCGACCCGAGGAAACACTTGGAACCGAACCCAACAGGGGAGGTACCAGGCAGGGGTCGGATGTAGCTGAGCCCTCCATGCTACCTAACCATGGAAACACCAATGGACGGGGCCGAGCTGGAGTCCAGCCCAAAGTTGGACCCGAGGAAGTGCTGAGAACAGAACCCAGCAGGAGAAGATCAAGGCAAGGGCCAACTGTGGCTGACCCCAGCGTGCCCCCGGAAGACCAGAGGTAGCCATTGGAGAATGTTAGGAGTGATAGACGATACCATCCCTACAGGTCATCAGGACGGAATCAATCCCGCAGGGAAGAACCAAACTCATTTCTATCCGCTCCAAGTTCTGATGAAAGGATGGCGCGATTGTTCAGAGAGTGCGTCCAACGGGACTAAAGGGATTAGGGGATAAGCGCTAGGGTAACCAACCCTTTCACCCGCAATATCGAAACTGCCATCACCTCCCGAGAATGGAAAATGCCAACAATGGAACCTTACAAGGGAACCTCTGACCTCGTTGTACACTTGCAGAGATACACACAGCATATGCTCATGAGCGGAGCAATAGAGGGAGTGTTGTGTAAATGCTTCCCACTATTCCTGGCAGATCTAGCTACCTCCTGGTTCTGCCATCTACCCCAAGGGTCCATCAGCTCATGGGAAATGTTGAAGGAAAAGTTCATCAGCCAGTTCCGCATCCATGTGGAACAACCCAAGGATGCTTATTCCCTATCTAATATCAAACAGAAACCTAGAGAGACAGTGCAACAATATATAACCCGATTCAACGCCGCAGCGGCCGCAGTCCAAGATACCGATGAGAAACTTATCCTAATGGCCCTCTGCAGTGGTGTGCATCCGGATACTAAATTTGCTAGGAGATTAACGAAAGAAAAACCAGCTACCTTACCTGATTTTTTCCATGAAGCCAGGAAGTATATGAGGCTTGAAGACGCTGCCACTGAGAGGCAGTCAGGGCAACAGGCTAAGGCAACTCCAGACAGTGTTCCCGTTGCAGCAAAGGACGTTCGAAGAAATGACTCCAGAGACAGTGCTGGGGGCAAGAAGGGGGAAAATCGCTTATATAGGCCAGGACCGAGATTTGACTCTTACACTCCTTTAAATGAAACAATCGAAAACATCTTCTTGGCCACCCAAGACGAAGTTAGATACAAGCGCCCCCCGCACAAGAAGGAATCAGATAATGCAATTAAGTCTGCAAAGTTCTGCCGCTTCCACGAATCTCATGGGCATGACACCAATGAATGCCATCATCTCCGGGACTTGATTGAAGAACACATCAGAAGGAAGAGACTAGAGCGCTATGTGAAAGGTCAGAATAGGATTTCAACTCCTGCCAATGAGAACCCAGGGCTATCCCTCCCGAAAGTAGGCGGAGGAAATCGCAACACCAACGGCTCCTGTCAAGAGAAGATAGTGGTCCTTACCATATCAGGAGGACCACACATCACCGACGGAAGCTGGGCAGAGATGGAAAGATACGGTAAGTCACTTAGAAACAATGAAGGCTACGTTAATTCTGTTACAGAAAAACGCCACCCGAAACGGAAAGAGAATGATGACATCACATCAGTAGGCGTGATCTAGAGGGAAGGCAGTACCCTCACATGGATCCTATGGTCATCTCTGCCTGGTTCGGTCCAGCCAAGGTTTTTCGAATTCTAGTAGACAATGGAAGCTCAGTAAATATCCTATTCAAGCATGCTTTCGACAAAATGAAGCTGTCAATGAAGGATGTGTCTCCCTGCAACAAACCGCTACATGGTTTCACTGGAGATGCTAAGATGCCCCTCGGGCAACTAGACCTCTTTGTCGAAATAGGAAGTTATCCCCGCTCTGTTGTGCGAAAACAAACATTTGTGCTATTAGAGAACCACTCGGCCTACAACGCCTTTTTGGGAAGGCCAGCCTTGTCTGACTTCCAAATTGTCCTAGCCCCGTGGTGCCTGAAGATGAAATTTCCAACGGATAACGGAATAGGAGAAATAGAGGGAGATCAAGATGCCGCTCGAGATTGCTATGTGACTGAACTTCGCAATAACCGCAGGAAGGATAAAGGGAAGGATGCAGAGACTTCTCTCTGCAAGAAAAACTTGAAAGCATAGCAATTAAAGAAAGCCCCTCCTCTTCGATATACCAGCGATCCTTTCAACGAATTAGACCCCAGGGACAAGGAGGAGGAGGCCACCACCGAGCCTGCAGAGGCTATGGAATTTATATCTGTAGACAAACACGACCCAAGTAGACTGCTGAGAGTCGGGTCTCAGTTAAGAGCGGAATTGAAGGATCAACTCGTCGATTTTCTTCGCCTCAAAATGGATGTATTTGCATGTACGCACGCTGACATGACTGGAATCTCCCCAGACGTAGCATGCCACATACTGAACATCGATCCCACCAAGGTGCCAGTAAAGCAGAAAAAGAGAAGCATGGGGGCAGAACGATCAGCAGCCCTCGAGGAAGAAGTAAAGAACCTACTTGCCAATAAGTTCATACGAGAAGCCATCTACCCAGAATGGATCGCCAACCCGGTACTAGTAAAGAAGGCTAATGGAAAGTGGCGAACATGCATCGACTTCTCCAACTTAAATGACGCTTGCCTGAAGGACTGCTTTCCACTCCCCCGAATCGACCAACTCGTGGACAGCACAGCCGAACACGAACTCTTATCCTTTATGGATGCATACTCAGGATATAACCAGATCCCTATGCATGCCCCCGATCAAGACCACACTAGTTTCATCACTGACCGGGGATTGTACTACTACAGAGCAATGCCTTTTGGACTTAAAAATGCCGGAGCTACTTATCAGCGCCTCGTCAACAAGATGTTTGCAGAATTAATGGGACGAACTATGGAATTTTATGTGGATGACATGCTAGTAAAATCGAGAAAAGCCAACGATCATATAAACTACCAGGACGAGATGTTCCAAGTACTTCGCCAATATGGAATGAAGCTGAATCCTCTAAAGTGGTCATTCGGAGTATCGTCGGGAAAGTTCTTGGGATTCATCGTCCATGCCTGGGGGATTGAAGCAAACCCCGAACAAGTCCGGGCTTTGCAAGATATCAAGATACCATCCACTCAAAGAGAGATGCAAAGCCTAAAAGGGAAAGTGGCCGCCCTAAGCAGGTTCATCTCTAAAGCAACCGAAAAATGCATACCTTTCTTTGAAGCTCTAAAGAAACACAAAGGAAAGTTCGAATGGACTGACGAATGCTCGACAGCCTTCCTTAACTTAATCGAACACCTCTAGAGACCACCAGTACTCTCAACTTCAAATGAAGGCGAGGAACTATACCTATACCTTGCTGTATCGTCCCATGCTTTAAGTGCCGCTTCGGTGAGAGAAGATAACCGCGCGCAGCGGCCCGTATACTTTGTAAGCCAGAGATTTACAGGGGCAGAAGCCAGGTACCCTAAACTTGAGAAGCTAGCATATTGTCTGCTAATCACGTCACGAAAGCTGCGACACTATTTCTAATCTCATTCCATCAAAGTTTTAACCGATCAACCGCTAAGGCGGGTACTGCATCGCCCCGACACTTCAGGGCGACTGCTCAAATGGTGCATTGAATTGAGTCAATATGATATCACCTACCATCCTCGCACCGCCATCAAGGGACAAGCCATGGATGATTTCATTGCGGAATTCGCTACCAACGAAGGTAAAGATCGATCTGAAATAACAAAATATATCAAGTGGAATCTCTTTGTAGATGGAGCATCATACGAACAAGGCTCGGGGGCAGGTATTGTGATAATCACCCCCGGGGAAGGAAGCTGCACTATGCCCTAAGGTTGGAATTCGCTGCCATCAACAACGACGCAGAATACGAAGCAGTGATAGCCGGACTAGAACTTGCCCTAGAGATTGGAGTCGGTTCTTTATGTCTCCATAGCGATTCTCAACTTATCGTAAATCAAATACTGGGATAATTCCAAACTCGAGGAGAACGACTCATAGCATACCTAAAGAAAACCAAGCTGCTACTCAATCAATTGGATCACTATTTAATCAAACACATTCCTCGAGGAGAGAATCAGGAGGCCGACGAACTGGCAAAGCAAGCTAGCATGAAGGACGGCACCACCTCCGTAACAATAACCATCTCAAAGCAACTAGCCCCGAGTTTCGAGCAAGTGAATCTGATAGCTGCAATCGAAGAGGAAACTTGGATGACTCCCATCCGAAAGTACTTACAAAGTGGTGCACTGCCCGACGGGCGCAACGAAGTCAAGAAAATCTTGAGGAAAGCTTCCCACTACACAATACAAGAAGGCATCCTCTATCGGCGCGGCTTCTCTAACCCCTTATTAAGGTGTGTCGCTGGAAGAGAAGCCAAAGAAGTCCTGTCCAACATCCATCAAGGAAGTTGCGGAGATCACACTGGGGGGCAGACTCTAGCAAAGAAAATACTCCGATATGGGTATTACTGGCCCACTTTAAACAAAGACGCCTTAAACTTCATCAAAAGATGTGACAGATGCCAGAAATTTGCTAAGATTCCTCGACTACCAACAAATGAGATTACTCAAATGACCAGTCCTTGGCCCTTTGCGGTATAGGGAATTGACTTGATTGGCGAACTGCTGATGGGCCGAGGCGGAGCCAAATATGCTATAGTGGCAGTCGACTATTTCACCAAATGGGTGGAAGCGGAACCTTTAAATAAAATATCTTCGGCAAAAGTTATCAACTTCTTGATCAAAAATGTTCTATGCAGGTACGGGGTTCCGCTCGAAATCATATCGGACAATGGACTTCAGTTTGACAGCGAGGAGTTCACCGACTGGTGCCAGGAGCACGGAATTCACAAAAGCTTCTCATCTGTGGCTTATCCCCAGGCAAATGGACAAGTCGAAGCTGTCAACAAAATTCTCAAAACTCTGATCAAGAAGAAGCTTAAAAAGTCAAAAGGCGCTTGGGTGGATGAACTTCCTACGGCACTTTGGGCCTACCGCACGTCTTTCAGAACATCTACAGGGCATATTCCTTTCTCTTTGGCATACGGATTAGAGGCCATGCTCCCAGTTGAAACTGTAGTGCCCTCCCACCGTAGGATCCACTACAACCCAGAAGAGAATGAAGAGCTCCTACACATGTCTTTGGACCTAGTTGAAGAGAGAAGAAATGATGCAGCACTTAAAGCGGCAGCTCACAAGCAAAAAGTGGCAGCACGATACAACTCCAAAGTCAAGCACCGCAGCTTACGAGAAGGAGATCTTGTTCTCAAACGGATCTTCTAGTGCCCCGTAGCGCTAGATCCAATCTGGGACGGACACTGTGTAATTCATAAAGATCTCCACAACGGAGCTTATATTTTGTCAACAATGGACGGAGAGGTGTTCCAGAGGGCATGGAACATCCAACACCTTCGTCGATACTTTTCTTAACTTGTACTGCCCATATGAAGTGAATTAACGAAGAGAATCGGTGGACATAGGCATTTTCGTGCTGAACCACTTAAAAAATCTTGTCTCTTTTTAAACTTGTTCCTTTATATCTTGGCTGCTTATTAATCTTTATCCTTTTCTATTGAACAAATCCTGTATAACGGCATTTCCATTCTGGACACTTCACGGCACAACCTCACTTGGACAAGACCTAACAGGTACTATATGAATCTATGCCCTCGTCAATGAGACACTTTTTCTCCAGCATCCCTCTGCTGCGGGTTAACTCATTGCTCGCGACGGCCCTCAAAACCAACTGTAATGAGCCGATCATAAGCCACCGAGAAGGCCGACTATAGCCGAGGTAGCTCATTACGGCGTTCGGCTCGCCGGCGACTGTGAACCGGTTATAAGCCCTAACACAGGGTGTGGCAAGCCAGGGGCAGTTCACAGTGGACGATCGGCACCCACGCTAGCCAGCCACAGTAAATTGAATAATACCCACGATTATGGGCCATAATGGCCCGGGTAGTTACTGTGCGTGATCTCGGCTCCGATGTGTCTTAAGTACGGCTGTGGTAAAAAAGAAAACTCCCCGCGGAGGCGTAAGATGGGTGATGAATGTCTCCAAGACCCACAGCTAGGGAAAGTGACAACAAAACCCGTTTGCCACGAACTTAAGCACATCGAAGGCCTTCCGTGATTGGAAGTTTTACTATTCCTTATATTTCCATTTTTTTATAAAAAATTTCCTACTACCCTCTATAACGATCACTAAAGTACAGGACACAAAATAGGAGACACTCGCTAATGGGAATAAGAACTCACAGCTGGATGGCAGGACATTCAACTGCATTCCACATTTGATTACACAAGGCATTCAAAGCTACCGTCTACAACAAAAGCTTGAAGGGCGGTACTCTCTTCCCTTGTGTACAAATAAGTAGCTCTGATATATTCACACATCACATTAACATTGCAAGACATGAAATTATATGTTAAGCGAGAACTTGACATCAAAACACAATTGAATAACTAGCACATGCACAGCTATATTTCCTGTGCAACACATCAAAATAATGACAGCATCCTAATATGACAGAATCAGCTTATGTTATGAAGTTACATGTTAAAAATGAAGTCGTTCGTTGCAATGACATAATTACAACCTGAAAGTACATTAATGTTTTAGAACTAGTATATACAGGAATGTCAAGTAAAACCAAAAATGCCCGGATCAAGTCAAAATAGTCGGCAGCATCAGAACTTCATCTCTATCCTTCCAACCCCCCAAGATCTACTTAACAGCAGGATCAGAACTCCCAGCATGCTGACCAGAGGTCCCACCTGTCCAATTGAGGAGAAGAATCTATTAGACAAATGATAAGCAATCAAGTTAAGAAAAGATTAAAAGGGAAGACTTACCAGCGTATGCTCCCTGATCATCATCCTCCAACCAGACACCCACTTCCTCGGCGGTAAGCAGCCGCATGCCCTCCTTCACCGCCACCTTCTCCTCCTTGGTGAACTGAGCGGTAACCACATCCATTCTGAAGGCCACACCACCCTCTTTATCCGCATCAGCATTGGCCTCCTCCAAAGCCCGGAATATATTCTAGCCATGACCCGGGGGTAATCGTCCATCCAAGATAGGTTGCCCTGCTTCCAAGTACGAAAATACATATCCTGCAGCATATCATCCATCATCCCCTCGTTCTCCTCAAACTCCCTCATACGGGCCTCAGAAACCGACAACTTTGCAACGGAAGCATCCCTCTCCAATCGATATCTCGAGTAGTCAGCTTGAAGGGATCTCCTCATCGCCTCCATCTCCTCCTTTAGCTTGGCCTGAGCAAGCCCTGGGGCTTCGAGCCTTCCTGATAACTCCTCTACCTGCTCGAGATCCGCTCTCCGAACCTCATCCACTATTGCGATGGCCATGTCAATTCGTTTCTTGCAAGAAGCCTCCATCTTTCGCAATTCTACCTTGCTAGCCTCTTCCATGGTTTTCTTTAGTCGTTTGGAGGCCGCCTCATGCTGGGAGATCTGAATGGCCTGATCGGCAAGCTGTTTGGCCTGATCGGAAACCATTAGCCGCAGCCGAATGTTAGCACTTCCGATTTCCTCTCCAGCCTTGACCAGTCGGGCGTGATGCCCCATCAACTTCTTGGTCTCTTCAACCACCCGATCGATGTTTGCCTTGGCCTCATCCCCCATAGTCACAATCCGAGTGGTCAACAAGTCGAGATCCAAAGACTTAGCCTCATCAAGCACCCTTACCATAGGATTGCGGGGTAGGAGGTGCTCACCGGTAACCTCGTCGAAGGAAATATCATGAGAACTAGGGTCCAGATCTGGATGACCCGCAAATGGGTTACGAGCCAAGCCGGAACGATCAACGTGAGTAACGGAAGGATTCTCTGATGGATGCGGAGATGGTATGGACTTAGTATCCTCCCCCGTGATGTCATGAATAGGCTGGGTTGAGGGCTGAGGTCCAAGTGAAGGTTCGAACATGGAACGCCTCCTCTTTCTCTTTTGAATATCCTCTTCAATGACTCTGAGAAGAGGACGGTAGCCGACTACGCCCCCGGAACGGTCAGTCGAGGGCTTCGGTTGAGCAGAAGCTTTGAAGAGTTTGAATTGCTCGAGGCGGTGCCGAGTGTCTGATGTCTTGGCCGCCTTACCCATTCCTGTAATAAAAACCAAGTGTTACAAGCATGCATGAGACTATAATCCAAGAAACATGTGAAGTTAAAAGAGGAGTCGAAAATTCACCGTGAACCGCCAAAGTTGCCCTAGCTGAAATGCTCTCAGAAGATGGACTGACACCAGTCCCGGCCTTATCAGATATCTTCGGTTTCTCCACCAAGGCCGACCCTTCCTCCAACCCCTTAAAGGCTTGGCGGAAAGCATCATCCGTCCACTCTTGAATCTCACCTGCTTGCCCAGAGGTCAAGGCACCAACTCCACTACCACTCTGTCCTTCGCCACCATTACCACCATCACCTTCTCCATCACCTTCGCTCTCCTCCTCGGCTCTTTCCACCACTCCACTTTCCCCCTCCGGAACATCTGGGCATGTGCTGGGAGAGGGTCCATTAGATTTCTTGAGCTTCTTCCCCCCGACGACTGGAGGTATCGAGAAGGGTCTCCTCTTGCTGCTCTTTGTCGTGGCCCCTCCTTTGGCTTTGGCAGCTCTTTTCTCAGCCGTATCCCTCTGCTTGACCACAGACTGATGTGGTAGAATCAAGTTGTGTCCCAGGAGAGTGGCATTCCTGATTAGGTAAGAGGCTGACCTATCCCTTCCCGAAATGGCCTCAATCTCCGCGGCCATCTGAACCAGGTGATCATTCTCCACGACCGCAAAGCCACCTGTCGCTAGCAAGAAATAAAAGCACATAAGAAGAAGCATCTCAGTCAGAATGGAAATTATAAATAAGCTTCAACTTACAGCCAGAGGTGAAGCGGTGGATCGAAAGGGTGTCATCCTGGACGAAGAACCATTCCTTCTTAAACATGGTGAACTTTGAATACAAGTCCAAGACCGGCTTGAAGGACACGACCGATTTCAAGCTGATGTATAGGGACCCCTTCTTATAACCTCTCAAGTTATATAGATACCGAATCTCCCAGTTAGAAGGGGGCGCCCGTACTTTCTCTGGAAAATCACGAATATGCACACCAAGATAGCGTAGGAGTTGGGCTGGAGCTGGAAAGGGGCCACCTTCAAATAGGTGACGTAGCTAACTATCCAAGCATTGATTGGAGGAATGGCCCCGCACATGCAGTGGTACCTACTATAAGCGAAGTATCCTTCGGGGGGGATTATATGGCATGACCCCCTTCCCTGGCAACAGCATGCGTGCTCTATCAATCCCAAAGGAGCGGGAGATAACATCAAACTGCTCCTCTTGGAGAGAGCTAGGAAAGCAGTCAGGCGGAGAAATCAGAAGCTCTTAGGGACCATACCCATTTACTAGCGATCTCGGGGTGGGCCCACGACGTTCCGGTCCTGGCTGAGCTGGGGGCACTAAAGCAGGCCCTCCTTCGTCCTTGGATTTCCTCTTATCTGATCGAGTTTCCACTTTATGAGACATTTATCTGCAACATAAGAAAGTATATCGATAGAATGGAAGGTATAAGCATGCAAGTATATGTAGTCCGGAATTTCACTCGTAATTCAAAACATAAGTATATAAGGTTCATTCGGCACTCAAACCCCCAAGTCTCGTTCGGCAATTCAAAATGAGAATTCATTCGGTATTTGAACCCCATGTTTCATTCGATAGCCCATCATAAGAACTCATTCGGCAGAAGAAAACTCACCTGATCCGACAGTTAGGTTTGATTCGGCACTTGGTTGATCCGGTACTCGATCGATTCGGCACTTGGTTGATTCGGCACTTGGTTGATCCGGTACTCGATTGATTCGGCTATCTCAAAATGATAAAGGAATAACGAAGGCCTTACACCCCTACTTATAGACGAACGCAGGATGACCGAACCGATTGATTCAGCACGTATGACCGGAGGGAAACATCCAAGTTAAAACAAAGTACGCCATCTGCATGCACATGCCCTACTTTGAGGGGCAAGTGTTGGGTATGTTTCGACCGGTCCTATACCACCGACCCAACCATCTCCCCTACATAGCCGAACCAAGCCTCATCCACTCACCACCGGACCAAGTCCCACCGAATCAACCACCACCGGACTAAGCTACGTCCCCATCACCGAACCGTCCTGCTCCAAGTGTCTACCGAACCAAATCAAAGTATCACCACCGGACCAAAAGCAAGAGAAGCACCACCAAACCACCTCCTCTCCAAACAACGCCGAACCAACCCACTTCACCTACCACCGGACCAACCTCTACCGGACCAATCCACTTCCATGCATCACCGAACCAAGGCTTTGCCGAACCAACGTTGCCAGGCCAGATAGCATCAGCCCAGGCCCACCAGCAGCTATATATATCCAAGACCCCTACCCCCAGCCTCACTCTATAAATAGAGGGGCAGGGGTGCAGCAATGGCAGACAAGTTTGAGAGCTCAAGCACGGATGGAACTTTCAAACAACTTTCAGATTCTTGTAATCAAAGCTTTGTACTTGTAATCTGAACAGAAAAGGAGAATAATATATAAAGTGGACGTAAGCACATTCTGGCCGAACCACTATAAATCTGCATGTCTTTTGCAGTTTAGTCCATCTATTTCATAAATCGCCCAAATCATTAAGAACAACATATAATCAACTAAATTATACGACTTGGAGGTGTTTGCCCATTTTTTGTGCAAACAATTATCATATATGTTCTCACTCTGTAAATTCCATGTCTGTATAGAATTAACTATGGGTTGAAATGATACATACCCGAACGATCTATAGAATAGGAGAAAATCATTATGGGTTGAAATGATAATCCCAAGCAATTTTCATTTGAATTGAATTTGGGATTGCGGGTTGAAATGATATATACCCGTATAAATTTAAATTGCGGACTAAAATGATAAATATCCATGTTACTTGACCATAGGATAGAAAATTATATACAGACACTATTGGTCTATATATATATTTCTGAAATGATTTTCCAAGGTTTGAAGAAGATATATATATATATATATATATCTGGTTTTATATAACATTGATTTTAAATATATAAACTATATGTTTAAATTCTTGAGTTTTTAAAATTATATGTTTTGAAAATTTTAAAATTATAGATTAGTTTTGAAATTTTAAATTTTAAGAATTTACTTATAATTTTACTACTTTTAAATATGTATAAATTAGTTTTAATATAAAAATAAATTTGATAATAAGATTTAATTTAATAAAATTTGATATAATTTATATAAATATGTTTAAGTACTTATTTAAAATTATATATTCAAATATAGAGTTTATAATAATTTTTAATAAATTAAGATTGGGAAGATAGATTTGAATTTGATTTGAAATGGTATTTAATTAATATTATTTAATTAAATCGATTTGAAACTTATTGAATTTGAGATTTTTAAAGGATATGATTTTATAACTTGATCTTGGTTTAAAGTGATTAATGATTATTTTAAGTTTAAATAAATTTAAGGAAATATTTAGATTATTTGTAATTTGAGATTTATTTAAATGGTATTGGATTTATTAAGTGAATATTTCAAAACTAAATAATAATGAAGTAAAATTTGAAAATATATGAAATTATCAAATTTAATTTTGAAAATAATGAATATTTAAAGCTTTGAAATATATATAGTTTGAAATGGTTTATTGAGAAACTGAAATAAATTGAAAATGATGATTTGAGATTGGATTAAATTTGAATTTTGGAATTTGAGTTGATTTAGAATCAATTTGTAAAATTTGAGGAAGCTATTTTATTATATAAAGTATATTTAAATTATATTTATATATTTTACTTTATAGATTATTTTCATATAAAATATTTTAATATAAATCATTTTAATATAAACTATGTAACAACCCAATATTTTCAACCATTTACACACGCACATGTCGGACTTGAATTGCTCAAAATACTGCGTTGTAAATAAAATTTGGCAAATCTCAGATTATACAATAAATAAATAATCACAGATCACAGACACAGAGTAAATAATAATGCAGTGGAATTAAAAGAGATAGTAGTTCATGAAGCTACTATATAAGATACATCAGAGTTAAACAAGATACAACATAAGAGTAACAAAACACATCAGGTACAAATCAGAATACGTCACTGAAATCATTGGATACAGAAAGCAAAATAGATGGCTCGATCTTCAAGAAAAGCTCCAACTCCGAAGGTGAGTCTTGAATGCTAAATCACCTAGGCTGACCCGAGCGTAAAGCAAAACACAAAACACTCGAGTTAGGACATAAATACTTATGAACTGTAAATCAACTCAAGTGAACAGTAAAAAAATGCATCATTAACTTAAAGGATGCTTGGGATCATCCATCCTTTAAGGATCCGTTAAACTATTTACTATGTAGTAATATTGCGCTGTTATAATAATATCTACAGTAAAATAAACTTACTTTTAAATAGCGTTAAGGAGTGACCCAATATTCCCCTTAATACGTAATAGTCCCAGTAGTCCATCCAGTATCAGCATATCTCTAAATCGGGAGACAACCCAAAATACTCCATGGGCTGCGGGAGAAAACCAAACTCGTAGTAAAGCTCGCTGTGGTAGGTGACACGGCACACAAGCAATGACAGGGTAGATATACCAATTACGCACACGGGCTGGTGGTAACGTAGCAGCCACATACGCCCACCTCGGAACACACTCCCAAATCAAAATCGAAGGATGGCCATCAAATCAACCACAAGTAAGAGTATAGTATCGAAGGAATGTGTCCGATCAGACGAATGACCTCACTTGGCCCGAGATCGCTCCTGTTTTAGCCAACTTATGCCAACTCACGGGAGTTGGGTCCACATAATATACCTCAAGAATGTCGCCACCATCCTAATTCATTCTAGAATATCCACCGCGTACACGGTTGTTAAAGTGGTTTTCGGAGTTGGCAGAGAGTATGACAACTTCCGATCCTGGTCTCTTTAACAACCAAACGTTGTTATAACGCCGTGGTCATTTCAAAATCATAGTACTTCAAAAATCAAATCATTTCATTTCAAAACTACATCCCTTTCAGAATAGTTTATACCTCGAAACCAAAAACATTTCAAACATATATTCATTTCAAAATCATAATACTTTCAAAGTATAACTCTTCCGAAACCAAAAATACTTGAAAAAATTACACTTTGAAAATCATAACATTTCGAGATCATCCATTTGAAATCATAAAACATTCCTTCAAATTCTTTACATTTTACAAATTTATTTAATTAAACCCAAATTTTTAAATTTCTAATTTAATTCAATTCAAACCATCAATTTCAATTAAATTTAGTTTCTCCACAAACCATTTAAAATATTATAAATTTCAAATATAGATTTGATTCACAAAATAAACTATTTAATTTTTAATATATCTCAAAGCTTTAATATACCATATTTCAAAACTAAATTATATACTTTCATATATCTCAAATTTAACTTCATTTTTACTTAGTTTTGAAATATTCATTTCATAAATCCAATATCTTTTATATAAAATCAAATTACAAGTAAACCAAATATCCTTTCATTCAAATATAAACTTCAAATATTTTTATCAAAATCAAATATCATTCCAAATTCACATTCTTTATCAAATGAAGATTATATCATTTCCAAACCATTTCAAAATCATTAATATCATATCCTTTCAAAACCTCATTACCAAATAATCATTTGAATTCAAATTCAAATATTAAAATTTAAATATCATTTTAAAATCAAATATGTCATTCGTTTATTATTTCAAATATCATTACCAAACACATTTCAAAATTCCATTCAAAAATTCATTTATCACATTTCATTCCATTTAACACATAACAAAGTGATCATTATTTAAATTCAAATTCAATTAAAATTCCTTAAAATTCAAATTTAAATATTAAATTATATTCAAAACTCATTAAATATCACAAATAATAAATTCCAAAAGTTAAATCATTTAACACTTTAAAATATAACTCAAATATTGTTAAAATCTATAACATTTCAAAACATTGTCAAATTTTAGCAACGACAGCATTTATAAAGTGCTATCGAGCTTATAGTTTCCAAAATAGTTTAGTTCAAAAATAATGGCATTTATAAAATGCTGTAATAGATATTTAGTTATTTCAAGCCTAGTTAAATTCAAAAACAACAACATTTAAAAATGCTGTCATAAGACTACGGCATTTTGGAAATGCTGTTAGTAAAATTCCAGATTTTATTATAACTTCAAAAACATTAACACTCCAAATTCTTGTCATTTAAATTTATAAATCATATTCCTAGACTTTAAAATTTCACATTTAAATAACTTTAACATATGATTTATCACAACAAAAAATTTAAAATCAGATATTAAATTTTAAATACTCAATTCATTTATTAAGTCAAAATTTCACTGTTTATTAACTTATAAATTTAAATAAAACTTAATATTTTACTTCAAATATCATTTCAAAACTTTAAATTAAATTTCCATTATTTACTTACATTTTGAAAATAAAATTTAAAATCAAAATCACAATCACTTCAAATTTACGTACTTAAATTCATAATTTCAAGACTTAATATTAAATTTTCTTAAAACCATTATATATATATATATATATATATATATTTTAATATCAAAATTTCATACTTTTAAAAAAAACATATCTTAATAAAATCATTTAAAATATACCACAGGGTCTTTATAAAATTTTCTAACCTAGGTCAGGTGATATAGATATATATCATTTCAATCCGTAATTTAAAAAGAAAACCCGGGTTCCATCATTTCAAACCCGCAATCCCAAGTAAATTAAAATACAATAAAAATCACTCAGGCCTATCATTTCGGCCTATAATGATTTTTCCCTATTCTAAAGTTCGTTCGGGTATGTATCATTTCAAACCATAGTGATTCTATTCTAACAGGGAACTTGCAGTATGAATATATGTATAAACAATGTCAATGTCACAATATAATGTCATATATCAGATGTCAGGTGATAATTAAGAGTTTTAACATGGTAATAACATGTCATAGCATATCATATGATCATCGTTAACTTGCATAAACAATTTATATTACTATACACTTGCCATCAATTTACTATTTCATAAGTAAATATGTCAGAGTGAGAAAGACTGACCTTTTACGAAGCTAGATACCAAAACAACACACAAGCACGATTCCAAGGGCACGACAAGCACGATTTGGTACGACTTTGATTCAAATGAGAGAGAGCTAAGATATGATCTTGCACACAACAATTAAGCAAAGCAGTATAAATATATATATATACAATACAAATATTAATTGAAACAATAAGAAAGTAGAAGCAACAAATGACATTACCAAGCTTTTCAACCATTTTTGCTTGACCACCACTCCATGTATGCTCGGCCATACATGCTTAAGGCTCGGCAACACATGTTTTCAGGTGGAAAAGGATATGGTTTGGCATCACAAAGGCATGGCAAGCACAAAAATGTGAAGTGGTTGGAGATGATATGAGGAGGTAGGTGATACAACTTGAAGAATACAAGGAATAAAGCAATATAGGCAAGTTTGCTTCAACATTTGGCTCGGCCATTGTCAATGCTGAGCTTGACCATGCTTGGACATGTCAAGTCAGTGGAGTGGCTGATGGTCAGAGGTGATGTAGGCAGGTGGTGTTGGAGCTAGGGGGTGGCCAAAGCAAGATATGGAGGAGATAGTGAAGATAGGCTAGGCTATGTAGTGTTTTGTGGAATTTTTTTTGCAAATTTTGTGGTGCTTTGGTCATATGGAGGTCATGGCATGTTATGGACAGAGGAGAGGGATGATTGTTGCTGCTGGTGATGGGAAAGAGGATGATGGTCAGCAAGGAGAAAGGTGAGGCCAAGCAAACTTGAAGAGGCAAAGCACAAAATCAATGAAGAGAAGAGAAAAGTGAGAAGAAAAGCCATTGTCATTCAAAAAAAAATTCTTTTTTTTCCTCTTCATGGCCGTGATTTTTAGGGGATGAGAAGTCTTCCCTTTCATGTGAAAAAGAAAAAAGAATACACGGCTGAAGATAGAAGTATGGTTGGCAATATTCAATGCAAGTGGCACTTGAAATGAAAAGGTAAAAGCATATCAAAG
The DNA here is from genome assembly GCA_030765085.1 of Allium cepa. Taxonomy (NCBI): domain Eukaryota; kingdom Viridiplantae; phylum Streptophyta; class Magnoliopsida; order Asparagales; family Amaryllidaceae; genus Allium; species Allium cepa. The sequence goes on from CM060935.1 coordinate 745,557,131, forward strand.
GTCATGGCATATGAAAAGGTTAAAGCCTCTTTATATTTCCTTTTCTTTTCTTCATTTTAACAAATAAAAATTTCAGTAAATAATAAAATAAAAAGCTGAACAAATAAAGTGAAAAAGGAAATAAAAAATAATTTAAGGAAAAATAGAAAATAATTAAGAAAATAGCTAATATATTGAAACTAGCATTTAAAAATTGTAAACAAAATACAATGAACATTGGAAAATTATAACAACACTTTAAAAATGTTTTTAAAATTAAAATAAATACATAACATGTCATATAACACATATATACACAAGATATGATAAACAAAATATTATTTATAAAACTTAAAATAAACAATTTTATTAAATAAAAGAATTTACATACAATATTGTAAAAAGCATAACTTTCACAATATAAATCGGATTTTAACGAAACAAATAGCAGTATTCTTGAAATTTTATTTATTTCATAATAAAAGATAAAATTCACATTTTTAAATATTTTAATTTTAATTTTAAAAGTCAAAGTTTGAACAGATTGACCAAAAATCCACATTTTTGGAAAATATTCAGTTTATTCATTTTTGAAATTCTAATTCACACAAAAATAAAATTTTATATTTAAAATAATTATTTTTATCCATTTTAAATAAATAAATAAAGTTTATAAATTAGGAATTTCAATTTAAAATAATTACAAAATACAAGGTCGTTACAAACTATTTTTAATATAAACTATTTTAATATGCTAACTATTTTATTATAAACTATTTTAACCTATAACTACTTTTGTATTAAATATTTTATTTTATAAACTATTTTATTTTATACACTATTTTAATATCTAAACCGGTTATGTGGGAAGTGTTATGATTTCCAAAGTATTACGATTTCTAAATTATGATTTCCAAAGTGTTATGATTTCCATAGTATTATGATTTCTAAATTATGATTTTCAAAGTGTTATGATTTCTAAAGTACTATGATTTCTAAATTATGATTTTCAAAGTGTTATGATTTCCAAAGTATTATGATTTCTAAGTTATAATTGCCAAAGTGTTATGGTTTTAGAAGCTCTACAATTTCGAAAGTGTTATAACTTTGAAGTGCTATGATTTTTGAAAATGGATATATTTGAAATGGAAATGATATCGTATTGATATGGTTTTGAAATGGAAATGATATTTTGGTTTTGAAGTATAAAATATTTTGAAATGACAGCGATGTTATAATAACGATTGGTTGTTAAAGAGACCGGGATCGGATATTGTCATACTTTCTACCAATACCGAAAATCACTTCAACAACCATGTACACGATGGAGATTCCATAATGAAGTAGGATAGTGGCAACGATCCTATATGAGGTATATACGAGGACCCAACTCTCGTGAGTTGGATTAAGGTGGCTAAAACAGGAGCAATTGGCGGGCCAAGTGAGGTAACTCCTTTGATCGGACACACTTCATGGATACCATTATATTACTTTGTGATTGATTTGGGTGCACCTTTGATTTTGGGAGTGTGGATCGATTGCGTTACCACCAGCCCGGAAGTGTAATTGGTATATCTACCTTAGCATTGCCTAGTTGTGCCATATCACCTACCGTATCGAGACCACTACGAGTTTTTTTTGTGTCGTACCTATAGAGTGCCCTCTAATAGCTCCAGTTTACGGGGTATCATGGTATTGTATAGACTATGGCACTATAAAATGTGTTAAGGAGGATATGGGTAACACCTTAATGCTATTTTAATAGTTTACTTTACTATAGACATTATTTTAATAGCATATATTACTACATAGTAAATAGTTGCATGGATCCTTAGAGGATGGTTATCCCAAACATCCTTTGAGTTACTTGTATTTCAGTTGTTATTTCATCTTAGTTGGATTTATTAGTATAAGAATGTTAATCCTGACTCGAGTGTTTTGTGTTTTGCTTTACGCTCGGGTCAGACTGAGTGTCACAGCATTTGAGACTCACCTTTGGAGTTGGAGCTTTGCTTGGAGATCCATCTACATCTATTCAGCTTTCGGTTATTCAATTGACTGTGGTGTATATTCTGATTTTGTATTTGACTATTGTATTGAGATTTCTGTGTATTCGAGACTTTTATTGGATCTTTTTAACTCTGATATATGTATAGTAGCTTCATGAACTACTATTTTTTGTTTCTACTGCATATCGTTATATTACTCTGTGTCTGTGATTCTGTGATTTATTTATTTACTTTATATGCTGAGGTTTGCCAATATAAATTAACAATCTCATTTTTTGAGACATTCAAGTCGACATGTGCAGATGCGAATGGTTGAAAATACCGGGATGTTACAGATAGATCCTGCACAGGAAGAATATGTATAAACGTTTTTTTGGCAGGCTGTGGCGTTGCCTGAGTTCATCGAAAAGTATAATGAGTGATGGCACTGCCAAAGCTTTGGGATGGTATCCGTTTTGCTCATGGCTGCTCAGAGTGTGAAGTTGTAGATGGAGTTGGATGACTTTGTTTAAAAGATATATTGTATCAAGGTGGAGTGTTGAAGAATGTGATACAATATTGGGTATTGATATTTTTTTAGTCCCACATTGCAGATAAGTTCAATCCCTAATTCCAAGGTTTATATTTAAAAGAGTCTGTGTAATAGAAATAACTTGTACCAATTTTTATAATCTTCTCTTTGAAATTATTAATAAAATCTTCACCTCTTAATGGACATACACTATCACAGTGATAGTGGAACCACTTTATATTTTTTTGGGTACTTCACTTTCATTTAATATTATCTGGTTAATTTCACCTTTGTTGTAAATAACTACAATACTTTATTTGATTGTTTCACCATTCTATATTGATCCTATTTGTTTCTGCATCACCATCGTTCGACTACACCCGCTTAGGTGGAATAACCCTAACATAGTAGTCAAGAAGTCTTTATCCATTTTCACTTTATTTGACAATTTTTTTAATATTATCGGTTTTCCATTAATAAAATATGCACCCCTATTTACTGTTTTGACACAATATGATGGACTTGAGAATCTGATTACAAAGAAACCATTGTTTCTAGTATGTCATTTGAAGTTACCTGCCGAATTCTAAGTTCTTGATATGAAACATTTTAAATGATGATAGGCTGGTCGGTTCCAAAGGCATATGCTATAACCGATCTATTCCACTTGTTCTCTATTCTTTTACTTATAGCTTCTATCATTACTATCGTATTTTTCTTATTTAGAATTAAAGGAGCAACATATTCCAGGTCGAAGTCAGAGTTCAGCTGTAACAACCCAATATTTTCAGCTATTCGCAGCCGCACATGTCGGACTTGAATTGCTCAAAATACCGCATTGTAAATACATTTGGAGCAAATGAAATACAATCACAGAATCACAGACACAGAAATATCAAAATAACTCGCAGCGGAAATTAAAATACCATAGTAGTTCATGAAGCTACTATAACAAACTCTCAAAACATAATACATAATATCAGTCTGGAAAAAAAACATATACAATAGAAATCTCAATACATAACAGTTTATAAATACCAGAGCAGAAATAGAACAACGGAACTGAAAGGAAATAGATAACTAGACAAGTAGAATCTCCAGCGATTCCTAGCTCAAGAAAAGAAATCCAAAGCTAAACTGTAAATACTCAGGCTGACCCGAGCGTAAAGTAAAACACAAAACACTCGAGTCAGGACAATATATACTTATATAATGTAAACCAACTCAAGTAAACTGTAGTAGAAATGCATAATAACCTAAAGGATGCTTGGGATCGCCCATCCTTTAAGAATCAGTTAAACTATAAATTAAATACATCCCGTGGTTAAAATTTCAAAATGGCATTTTATACTTCAAAATAAAATATCATTTCAAAATTCAATATCATTAAAAATCCATTTCATAATATCAAAATATAATATCTTCCAAACCACATTCATTTTTATTTAATTTAAATACCATTACAAAACACGTTTCAAAATAGTTTATATTTTGAAACAAATTACTTCCTTTTAAATCATAAAATGTAGTTATTATATTTAATAATTAACTTATTAAATTTCCAAAATTTTAAATCTTTTCAAAGTTCATTCATTCCCTAAAATTTATCAAACAGTGAAAATTCACCTCTTCGCAGCATTTAGACAATGCTACTGAAAGTTACTTTTAAAACAATTCAATTTAACAAAAACAGCATTTAAATGCTATAATAGGGTTACTTTAGTTCAAATAAAACCTTACTTAAATTCAACAATTATAGCAATTACTTAAATTTAGCCATTTAGTTCATTTCTATCAACTACGGCATTTACAAATGCCGTAATATCATTTACATTAGAAAATAATAGCATTTCAAAATTGCTATTAATTAAATTCCAAATATTCAATATAATTTCACAAACAATTAAATTTTTATTTAATTCATTTTTAACTTATAATTATACATTTTCACTTTTAAACCAATCATTTAAATACCCTTATATTCATGATTTTATAAGTTCAATTTCCATTCAAAATCAAATTTAATAAAATAATTTACTTATTAAAATTCCAACATTAAATCTTAAATTCATTAAATTAAATTTAACTTAACACTTAAGTTTAAATTTTCAAATATAACTCAATTTCATTTTTATTTACTTAACTTAAAATTCACTTTTAAGCCAAATTCGCAAATTTCCAATTTTAGTTATATTTCAAAATTTCAACTTAAATATTCATTCATTTCACATTTAACTTTATGAAAAATCATTAATATATTACAAAATCATTTTACATTCTTTTAAATTCAAAATATCATAGATTTATCATATTTTCATATTTTATTAAATTCCATTTATCACCAAATTATAATTTCCAAAATAACTTACATTTCAGATTTTATAATTTTACCATTTATTTATTTCACTTATAAAATTTTAGAAAATCAATAATGTTTTACAAAAATCATTTTTTTTTCAAGTTTACATCAAAATATTATAATATTTACATTTCTAAAATATTTTAAAATTTTAGAAAAACATATTTTAACAACGGGTCTGTATTTCATTTTCTAGCCTAGGTAAAGTGATACGGGTAATATATCATTTCAACCCGTAATTTACAAAGAAAACCCATGTTTGATCATTTCAAACCCGCAATCCCAAGTAAAAGAAAATAATTGAAAATCATTCATGCCTATCATTTCAGCCCATAACGATTTTCTCTTATTCTAAAGTCAGTTCGGGTATGTATCATTTCAACCCATAGTGATTATAGTCTATAGGGAACTTGCAGTGTGATAAACTGATGAAAGTAACAGAATAGCATGAAATAACAGTAACATATGATATAACAGGAGTAAATATTGGTGTGAGCATCATATGAATATGATATAGCAGTTATAACAGGATGATATGCATGTACAGATTCAGGTGATGTCAGTTTATCACTACATAAGTACATATTAGTCTGGTGAGATTTACTCACCTCTACAAGCTGGAGATAGTAAATACAGACACACAACAGAGATCCAAAAGGCACGAAAGCATGACTGTGATTCAAGTGAGGAAAAACCAAAGCTATTTGTCTTGTGCATATGAAACAAAACAATGCATATAACATGAATTTCAAACCAAAATACGACATTAAACAAGCAGAATTAAGGAACAACAATTAATCAAACACTTGCACTTGCTTCCACCATCACTATGCTCAGCTTATAGGGTGATAAGTCACTCCCATGGGATGTATTTGGTCAGGTATGTGTCATATATGCTCGGCCTAACATGGGTAGTGAAGGTATGGAAGTTGTTTGAGTGATTAATGGCATAAATGTACAAACACAAGGCAAAGGTGCATTTTTATATAACAATAAGTCACGACTATGGCCTTATGTGGCACGACCAGACCTACTGGAGGCTAGGGGATGGTGTGACATTGGCTTTGGGTCAGGTAGGTGCTGGTGGAAGTGATGCAAGAGGTGGCCAAGGGGTGTGGTGGAGTGGTGAAGGCCATAGGAGCTCGGTTATGCATATATAGGAAGTGTTGCTTGCATTTTCGTGTGGATCTTGCATCAACGATGGCCATGGCCTGGTAGGTCAGAGGAGATGGAGGTGGTTTGCAGCTAGACACGGTGGTGATGAAGGTGGTGGTGATGGTGGAGCAAGGCCGAACAACATAAGGTTGAAGCAAGTGCAAGTAGAATAAGAAAACAAAGAAGAAAAGTGAAAAAACAAAGAATTATTTACCAAAGTTTTTGCTCAGGAGATGGAGGCCGAATTTTTTTGAGTCGAGAAACAAAATTTTCGTGAAAAATGAAGAGAGAAGTGGCTGAAGCAATCAGAAAAGAATCGGCCAAAATAATGATGCATTGATTGAAAATAAAACGGCGGAATACAAAAGGACTTAGGCAAATAAATGGTCTCAAACTCTTCATATTTCCATAATTCCTTTTGCAATTTTTAAATAACTTAAAAATGCATATAAATTCAGATAAAAACACGAAAATTTATTAAATAAACAAAAATATATAAATAAATATTAATTAAATATAATTAAATTAAGAAAATAGCAAAGAAAATGTAAACTAGGCTAGAAAATTTGAAAATAAATGAAATGAACTTTGGAAAAAATTTGTGTACTTGAAATTTTTTTATAAATAAAGATAAAGACACAAAAATAAAATTCATGCATAAAGATAAATAAATAAATTTTAATTAAATATAATTTAAATGAAGAAAATAGCAAAAAAAAATGGAAACTAGCCTTTAAAAATAGAAAATATATGCAATAAATTTTGGAAGAATTATATTATCACTTTAAAAATATCAAAAAAACAAAAATATACATAAAATAACATACTAACACATATTAAAATAAAATATAACAAAGAAAATATGATTTATATAACCTAAAATAGACAAAATTGCAAAATAAAACAAATTATACTCAAAATTGAAATGTGCATAACTTTCACAGTTTAAATCTGTTTTCAACGAAACAAAAAGCAGTATTCAAGTTATTAAGTCTATTTTCATAATAAAAGATAAAATTTAAGAATCTAAATATTTAAATTTGAAATTTAAAAATCAAAGTTTGACCCAAATTTACCGAAATCAACATTTCAGGAAAATATTCAATTTATATCATTTTGGAATTATAAATCACACAATAATCAAAATTTATATTTAAAAATGAAAAGTTTGAAATGGAACCAGTTAAAAAATTTAAAAATGAAATAAATTCAAAATTAAAGTATACATAAAAATTTAGGGTTGTTACATCAGCCTCCCATTTTTAACCATATCAGCCCAAGAAGAGGACTTCTTCATACAGTTCATCCTGGAATTATCCATCTAATGTTGAGAAGAGAATCGGAATAAGCAATGTTTTCTTGAAATGTATTTGTGTATCTTTGACCATTGTTGTATCTATGTTGTATATGTTTTGGTCTTTCTTGATTTTTCTACACTAGTCTCTGGTAATTTTGGTTTCTGATCATTTATTGATGCTGGGAACTGGGACTGAAATTTCGGTTTCTGATCATTTTTCTACACTAGAGACCTGTAAACTGGGACTGGATTTCTTTATTGATGATCACTGGAGCTGAATGTCTATTTCGGTTTCTGATCATTTGAAACCCTTCCTCCTTAATGTCAGAAGTGTTTTCTTTGTGAGATGATGTTGAAAGAATGATAAGATTAGGTGAAGATGGGTGATTATGTGGATAATTGCCGATCTGATCTTGTATATAATCTTGCATTTGATTTTGATTTCACTAAAGAAGATTAGATTATTAAGTATTCTCATGGAAGCTATTAATTTTATAAGAATTGATTATTCTTTTCCATGATTTCTTTATTAATCATGAAAGTTGAAATTAATACCAATGTGTAATTTTTACCATTAAATATTTGCCAAAATGAACATGAAGAGGAAATCAAAAGTTACATCAATAACGAAATGCTTCATTTAAGTTTTGGAATGAAATAATTTTGATTCTCTTAAAATTAATTAATCCATATTTGGAATTTGTTGAATTAGATTAAAATTTTGTTCAATTTGTTGGAAAAGATTGCATGTAAACACAGATGGAATATTCAATCATTTTTCCATTGATATTTAGCATTAGGAATGGAGAAAACACTCTTTTAATTTTAGGTAGGATGAGAAAGGAAATTAAAGGAGGATTTATAAATTTAGCCAAATAGAATTATTAAGATCACGACTAGTTTCAAGGAAATATTAGAGAAATTATGTATTTCTCTTTTTTGCCTTAAAATATCAAACTATAAATATCAAAATTAGATCTTAAAAGAAACATTGAAGCATTGATATCATTTCTATCATTTACTAATGGAAGAAATTTAATATTTATTTCAAACAAAGAAACAACTCTTATCGTTTTGAAAAATAAAAAGTGTTGGTTTGGATTAAATTATATAGTGGTGTATAATAACTAAATCAAAGAAACCATGACTGACATTCAAGAATTTAATATGTGATATCCATAGTATGGCTAATACATAATGTACATTTCCAAAGTCATCTTTAATGTATGCAATACTTTTTATCGTAGTTTAACAATGCAACTTTAATACACATAATAAATTGTAATAAGAATACCATATTCCTTATATTAGATTGTCTAATTTAGAAATCGTTAGTTATCTAAATCCAAAAATGTCAAGAGAAACTCATCTTATAAAATATAAAGATATACTGAGGATCATCGTTGATCAAAGAGATTACAAAGCACTTGTTCTAGCTCCTTTAATGAGCTTGTCATGCTTCCAAATAATTCCTATGGTTTTGTAAACATTCCAAATTTTAAACTTCTATTCTAATGTTGGTATAAATTAGATTAAGAATTTAAAAAACAGAGAGAATAACCATCAATATCAAAAAAAAGAACATCAACTAAAGGGCTCATATCTCTTCAATTTGTGAAAAGAGATGTCTATACTATAGTGGCATAGACTTATTCATTACATAGGAAGAGTGGCTATTGGTTTTATAATTGGAAAATAAATAGATGTTGTTCATACGATTCATTAAGACTGTTTAAAACACATATATATATATGTATGTATGTATGTATGTATATGTATATATGTATATGTATATATATATATATATTCAACAAAAGTGCTACAAAAACTCTCTACGCTTTGGAGAAGCTTCAAATATCCCAACAAAATCTAAAGAAAATTTATGTTGCTAAAATCTTCTTTGGTTAATTGTCCCATTTGGTGAATTGTGCTTAGTTTTATTATTGTTGCCATGCGTCATTTTGCTGTTAAATTTTCAAAGCTCACTAATCGTAGACCCACAATGTATAATAATTTAAAAGCCATTGTTTGGAGCATGCATATATTTTATTTAAGTCATGCTTTGTAAATTCTAAGTAACTATATTAGAACCCAATAGTGAATGCACCAAGCTATGCTTTCCAGCTTCATTTACCATCTGCTACCAAAATATATGCTTACATTTTAGCCTTAGCATAGATTTACTTCACAAAGCATGATTAAAGTCAGTACATTCTAACATTTATGTTATTGTCTTCAAATTAACTTTAATCATTTATGGTCTAAATGTGTGCAAGCAAGATCTAACTGAAGATATGACTTGTGAATGCATAAGAGTTCTATGAAATCCAATTTAAGCATTAGCAAGTAATTGAATACATAGATATAAAATACGTGAACATTCATGTACAATAGAAAATTTAAAACTATACCTCAAGCTGTACTCTAACGATAAACATATTTAATATCACCTATGCATTTACAAACCATAAGAACGAAAATAGCCAAATTTCAAATTGATCAGCAGACCGCAATGCGGATCTATAAGGATGTAGGCTCATAATTTCAGCTTTCCAAGCTTGTTGGCAACTCTTATTTCACCATTTCAAAACATTCCTTTTGCATGTATTTAGTTGAACTTAGTTAAAATGGAGCTAGCAAATAAGATCTTTAATTGAATGAATTTAGCGTTATCCAAAATAGGGAGGACATAATAATTAAACATGAATATAAATCAATTTGAATTATGGGGCTATTTCACTGGCCACTTGGTTTCTTTGGTAACATACTTGCAATGAATAGAACTCAGAGAAACAAGGGATTTGGATTGATTGAAATCAAGAAACAATGGCAGGTGTATTAATTAGTTCAAATTCAAATATACTAAAGCCAAGGCATATTAAATGCAAGTAAGCTTCAGATTGTAGTAAACATAGTGGAAATTAAAAACTGATTGAAGTAAGTATGGATTTAAAAAACACAGATGTAAGAAAAACCTTACCCGACCTAAATTGTAGGTTAGAGCAAAAGCCCACTCAATACATTAAAAACAAAAACTACATATACCATAAGAAGAATTGGTACCTTTCACGGCAACCTTTCCTCGCCGCATTGTCAGCAACTCATTAAACGATCTTAGAAGACCGTTATTCACTGCCAATGGGATGAGGAGAATCAAAAGAAATGGTGCAGTGGAGTTAAACCGATTCATCGGAGTTCGGCAGGTCGTCGGCATTAAATCGACTGTTGTTAAACTATACCCGTATTAGGGTTAGGGGACATACTGATTGTAATAATATTAGGGTTATTAAGGAGGAAACATGAATGAGAGGAAACAAAGGAATAACCGTAGTATGAAGAGAGTTCTCACTCAAATATGATATTGGATAATACGGGCTGCTCAAATTTACATCATGCAGACTGCACTATCTCTGGGCCAAGCCCATTTACACCTTTTGTTTTATAAATACAACTGTTGGCAGTATACTTTATTTTATCTTATAAAACAAATACAAAAGTATAATAAAAAGCAGAGATTATTCTTCTTTACTTTTTCAATTTGGTATCAGAGCCAAGTGAATCAAAATTGCTTAACAGCAAGTTTTGATTGATTCAATTTCTCTCATCGGAATAGAATTTCATCACTTGAGAGTATCTGCACACAATTAGATTACTGTGCACAGTATTTTACTTGAGTAATCATCATCTGAATCTTGTGTCGTGCCAAGAAGAAGAGTCTCAGAGGGTTCTCATCATCGACAACTCATCGGCTGCACAATATCATCAGAATACTCAGGTTTTCTTTAGCCTACTCACCCACTGTGTCGTGCCAAGAAGTTGGAGTCAGAACATCATCATCACCCTCCAGTCTTCGGCTACACCTCTTGATTTGTTTCAACATCTCTTCTGTTCTGCTATTACTCTCAAGATGGGTGAAGAAAGTAGCAATGCCGCTGTATCACCAAGATCAGAATCAAGAACTGGTCAAGATCAGACAAGTGTCACCCAAGATCTACTCAAATCCATCATCAAACCACAGAGCCAAGTAATCACCATCCAGTTAGATGAGTCTAACTACCTTCTATGGAAATTTCAGGTTGAGACGGCAATAAGAGGCTATGGCTTGCAAGAATTTGTCTATGGTACAATGATTACACCACCAAGATTCACTGCAGACAATGAAGGAAAGCTAATCAATAACAAGGATTACATTACACATGAAAGACAAGATAGCCTGATCAGTTCTTGGCTATTATCTTCCATGGCACAAACTTGTTGCCTCAATTGGTTGGATGTAAAACTGCGCATGAAATCTGGCATACAATTGATCAAATATTCAGTTCACAATCTGCAGCAAGAATAATGCAATACAAAAGACAGCTGCAAAACTTGAGAAAAGATAGTGCAAGTATAAGAGATTATCTGTCAAAAGCCAAAACCATATGTGATCAATTAGCTTGTGCAGGTCACAAGATAACAGATACAGAGCAAATACTATGTATGCTAGGTGGTCTCGATGACGAATACGAAGCAGTAGTAGCCATTATATCATCAAATGAAAAACTACCATCACTACAGAGTGTACATGCAATGCTCCTTGCTCATGAGGGCAGAATAGAGCAGAAGAAATCAACAAACATTGAATACAATGTAAATCATGTCTCTGCTAACAGGAACAGAAACCAAGAAAAGAATCAAAGTAACAGAAATCAATCAAACAACTATAGAGGTGGTCAATCCAACAGAGGCAGAAATAGAGGTGGAAGATGGAATTACAACAACAACAGTAGACCAAGATGTCAGATATGTGAAAGATATGGTCGTACTGCAAATAAGTGCTATTTTAGGTTCGATGCAAATTTCACACCAGTGCAACAAAAAAAATAACAACACAAGACCACAAAATCCCAGTGCCAATATGGTAAACATGCATCAAGAATCAAAATCAGAAAATGCAGACACTAGCACAGCAAGAATTGAAGACATTCATGATGATAACTGGTATCTAAATTCTGGTGCAACCAACCATGTGACAAACAACCTGAATCAGTTGAATATTGGCAACAGGGAATACAAAGGTAAATAATTACTTTATATGGGTAATGGAAAATCTGCATACATATCTCATATTGGAAATGCAAGTATTAATGGTACCAGACAACTTTATCTCAAGAACCTATTGAGAGTACCATTAAATAGAAAAAAATTGACGAGTGTTTCACAATTTGCTAAAGACAACAATGTCTATTTTGAATTTCACTCAGCATACTGCTTAGTAAAAGATAATCTAACTGATGAAATTCTATTGCAGGGTAGAGAACATAAGGGTTTATACAAATTTGATGCCACAAGTTCAAGAAAATCTGAACATGAAAGCAAATGGTGTCATATTTCTGAAATTAAAAATGTTGAAAAGCATGTTGAAAAATTTGATGCTTGGCACTATAAACTAGGGCATCCTAGTATAAATATTGTAAAACATGTACTGAACAATTGTGATGATATTCTTATTGATAAAATCCCTACTTCTTACATATGCACATATTGTCAGTTAGGCAAAAGTCATAAACTTGCATTTCCAGATTCTGAGACTATGTATAATAACTCACTTGAACTAATTGCAGCAGATCTCTGGGGACCTGCTCCAATTAGTACTGACTATGGTTATAAATACTATATCTCATTCATTGATGCACACTCTAGATTTGTATGGATTTATTTCTTGAAATCAAAATCTGAGACTAACAATGCAGTGATGCAATTTATTGCAAATGCTGAAAGACAGACAAATAATCAGGTAAAAATCTTTTAGTCAGATGGAGGTAAGGAATTTCTGCCACTAAAAACATTTTTTCAAAGCAAGGGAATCACGCACAGAACTACATGTCCCTATACCTCAGAGCAAAATGGTCTTATAGAGAGAAAACACAGACATATTGTTGAAACAGGCTTAACTTTACTAGCATAAGCATCTATGCCACTCTAATTCTGGCCAGATGCATTTTCTACAGCAGTCTACTTAATTAACAGACTGCCTACAAAGGTACTTGATTACAAGAGCCCTTTGGAAGTGCTAACCAAAGTTAACCAAATTACCAAAACTTAAAGATATTTGGGTGTTAGTGTTTTCCCTATTTAAGACCATACAATTCGCACAAGCTTGATTATAGGTCAAAATCATGCACATTCATAGGTTATCCTATTAGTCAAAAGGTGTACAAATGTCTTGATAGTAATGGTAGAGTATATATATCTAGACATGTTGTATTCAAAGAAGATGAACTTCCTTTTAGCAATGCAGATATCAAAACCTCTCAGAAAATATACAATACTAAGCACTCCATACCTCCAGCATCATTCTCACCTGAAATAATCGTACCAATTCAAAGTGAAGGTGTTGTTGATGAAAGAACTTCTGACTCACAACACACAATGCCCATCGACGAGCCAGGTCGTGAGCAAACTGAAGAATCAACAAGGAATGACAATATTGAATCTGACAGTAACCGTCCTGGAGATCCATGCTCAATATTGAATGAACAACAGTCAATCAATACCCAACAAGAGACCACCAATGATGACTGTAACCAATCCACCATTCCTGCAAGCACTGGACATCACATGATGACTAGGGCAAAAAGCGGTATTTTCAAACCAAAAATATACAATACGGAACTTGATACAAGTGAACCAAGCACTTATCAACAGGCAATTGTTGACAACAATTGGAAAATTGCCATGACAGAGGAATATGATGCTCTAATCAAAAATAAAACTTGGAATCTTGTTCCACTACCCAAGGACAAAAATGTCATAGGATGCAAATGGACATACAAACTGAAGAAAAATCCAGATGGCTCAATTCTTAGGCACAAAGCAAGATTGGTGGCAAAAGGGTATTCACAACAAAATGGGTTTGACTTTAATGAAACTTTTTCCCCAGTTGTGAAGCCCACATCAATCAGGATAATATTAACAATTTCTTTGCATAAGAATTGGGCTATTCAACAATTAGATGTTAATAATGCTTTTCTTAATGGTGATTTACAGGAAGAAGTATACATGGAGCAGCCATATGGGTTCACAGTAAAAGGCAGTGAGCAACTAGTACGCAAATTGAATAAAGCACTTTATGGTCTTAAGCAAGCCCCAAGAGTCTGGTTTGACAAGCTTAAAACCATACTATCCAGTCATGGCTACATTCAAACAAAATCTGATAATTCCTTATTTACTAAATTCTCCAATCATACTATGACTTATATACTAATTTATGTAGATGATTTTATTATTACAGGGAACAGTCGGTTAGAGATTAATCACATAACTCAATGCCTGAAGAAGGAATTTTCCATCAAAGAGTTAGGTGAACTAAACTATTTTCTGGGAATTGAAGTAAAGAGGTTATCAAAGTTAGAGATGCAACTAAGTCAGAAAAAATACATCAATGATATTTTAATAAGAGCCAAGATGGATAAAGCAAATTCTCTTCCTACTCCAATGACAAGCAATCTACATCTTTCAAAGGACAAAGGAGACCCTATAAAAAATGATAAACAATACAAGAGTATAGTGGGAGCACTTCAGTATGTCACAATATCTAGACCAGACATATCTTATAGTGTCAATAAAATAAGCCAATACATGCAAAAGCCATTAGACACTCATTGGAAGGCAGTAAAACGAATTTTAAGGTATCTCAAAGGTTCAATTAATCAAGGACTAATTTTACAATCATATACATCTCTTCACATCAATGGCTACGCTGACTCAGACTGGGCTACCGACACTGATGACAGGAGATCTACAACTGGGTACTGCGTGTTTTTAGGTAACAACCCTGTGTCATGGTGTGCAAAGAAACAGCCAACAGTGTCTAGATCTAGCACTGAGGCTGAATATCGTAGCATAGCTAGTGCTACTGCCGAAATCATGTGGATAAAATCTCTGCTAAGTGATCTACATATTACATTTAACACCAAAGTAACTATATGGTGTGACAATCAAAGTGCTATCGCACTCACAGCCAATCCAATTCTTCACTCTCGTACGAAACATATGGAACTAGACCTATATTTCGTACGACAGCAAGTCATTAAAGAAGAACTCAAGGTCAATTACATACCTTCCACTTACCAGAAGGCCGATATTTTAACCAAAGCCCTCTCAAGACCAAATTTTGTTCGATTCAGATGAGAATTTAATGTTGACGAAGCCGACATCAATCTGAGGTCAGATGCTTAGATCTATATCCCCAAAGCCTCTCAAGCAACTTTTGAGGCATCCAACAGCATCTGAGCTTCAGACATCTCAAACTCGTGCTCATGTCAAAGTCGCCTGCCTAGATTTGGTATATCTTGAACAAGCCAGATCTAGTTCCTATCGTCTGCTTCTCAATTTTTATTTCATCGGCTGAATCCTATTATCGCTCGCAAGCCCTAACCCTAGTTTGGGTTTGAGGGGAGCAAATAAAGGAACAACCGTAGTATGAAGAGAGTTCTCACTCAAGTATGATATTGGATAATACGGGCTGCTCAAATTTACATCATGCGGACTGCACTATCTCTGGGCCAAGCCCATTTACACCTTTTGTTTTATAAATACAACTGTTGGCAGTATATTGTATTTTATCTTGTAAAACAAATACAAAAGTATAATAAAAAGCAGAGATTATTCTTCTTTACTTTTTCAATTAGAGGGAGTGAATTGTTTATTGTGTCGCTGAGGAAAGTGATGGTTTATTTCACGAATACAAATGGCATGACGATAATAACTTTTGCCATGAAATTGGAGGGGACTAAAAACTAAAGAAGTCATACTCAGTATTAATAGTATAGTATATATTATGCCTTTTTTTTAATTTTGAGACTAAACATGGAGATGTAGTTAGATGGTTAATACTCAAATAATAACGATGAATTACCTTTTGTTTAGGTTTATGTTGATTTTTTTCTTCCAACATTAGTGATTTACTAAGAATAAAAGTCATTTTGGTCAATCACCAGTTCTGCTACATAACTTAATCCTCCAACCACGAATGTATTTTGATATGTATTAATGAATCTATGATATAGGATTCGTCAATCTTATAGGGTTGTAGATTGTAGTCATGTTTTGGTGTTGGTACTGATTTCAAGTGAGATTCCTTAAGTTAGCATTTGAACTTATTTATTTAATTAATTTTTAAGAATCTTAAGTAAATTATTGTTTTAGGTTTGAGTCTTTTGTCTTGGCGTTGCTGCTTGTTTGTTTGGTGCTATTATTAAATAGCAAGAGGTGAGTTACATTATCTTTTCGATTAAAAGCAAGAACTTTATTTAGAGAATTGTTAAAGGGAATCCGATTTTAGGTAAGAGGGAGCAAATTTTAAATGGACACCACAAAATAAATTATTATGAGGACTCCATCAGAAACAAAATTTGGTAGGACCCATCGAAAAATAAAGTAAAATTAGGCAGCATCTTGTAGCAAAACACTATAATAATTCGCCAAAGATCACTTTCAGCGAGATTTGATCAAAAATAAATCAAATTTCGATAGAAAATTGTCGAAATATAAGAGGTAGTACAATTTTTTATTTTTTGCTAAAAGGGGGCAAATTTTTTGGTACACCCTTAGTAATTTTCCATAAAATAAAAAAAATGAACCCCTTCACACCTCCTCCTCCCCTCCCCCACCATTATCTAAAACTAAAGTCCCTTTAACAATGCCCATGATTTATTGTCCATTGGTATGATTTGCTAAAGTCATTGATAATGTCATAAAAGATCAAATAAAAGAGCAAATGGATGCTTTCAATGGCTTGACTCGAGAAGAGTTCTCTTCCCCTTTGCCTCTCTGCTGGTCAATTTTATTTATTTATACCTCTTTCAATGATGTTTGAATAATTTTTGTTAGTATAATTAACATATTAACAAGTCCATGGTACAATGAAGGTTATGCAGTGCACACTACATGAATGTACCACTGTAGTACTTGCTTCAATATAATATGAATTCATACACTTGAAGGCAAAGTTTTCATAAAGAAAAATATTAGCTTCAAGTGTCTTTTCATTTAAAGAAGTGTCTTTTCATTTAAAACGTCACGCCTCCCGCCATTTATATTTGTTTCAAACATTCACGTCCTTTCATCAATTAAAATAATTGCGTTTCCCACCGTTTGCAACAGCCAAATCTCCCGCCGTTTCGGTCTTTTTAATTTGAATTCTGAGCTTGTTAATGGGCTCAAATCTAGTCCATTTTAACTAAAATAATCCTTGTCCGAAAATATAATTTAGATCCAAACCCAAACTCGACCCGGTCGATCGCATAGGGGGTCGTGCATATGGTAGTTGTGCATGGACTCCATCCTCTCAAAAGGGCAAGCATTGGGTGCCCAACCAAATCTTCTCTTGAGAAACCTATATTTAAACCAATAGAGTTCCCAATGTTCTAAGATGTGGGACTATTCTAATCTCTCATTCTCCATCTTTTCATTATCTTCTTCTTATTTTAAAACAACTAACTCATATAAAAAAAATTATAAAAATATACATTAATAATCTTCCATCAAATTTTAATAAAACTTCTCTTGCTATATATTGTAGGAAAACTTGTGCATAACTATAGATATCATGTGGATTTTAATCTATACATAGTGATAACCTACTAGAGCATGCTAGAATGGAATAGTTTACTAAGCATTGGAATAATGATCTTGTGCGACATACTAGATGTCTTCACACACTCGTTTTCTTTTCTTCGGATAGTTCATAAACCGACACGTGGATTGGCCTTGTGTCTATATCTTGGTTTCATGAAATGGCCTTAGAGACTTAAGCCATAGCCTTGTAGAATGTGACACTACCTTCATGCATTCATATAGGTTGGTTTATTTCAAGTACCCTATAACTATACACTTCAATAGTACTTCTTTCACAAACCTATTAATCACTAAGTAGTACAACTTCCATTATATCATTATAGGTACCAAGCACTATTCTTAGTATGGATATAATATTAGTTGTTCAGACTAATATTATAGTGCTTCAATGACTTCATATAATGTACTTTTTCTCATTGAACTAATGATGATGAATTTCATTATGTTAAGTTGAGTTTCCTCCATAGGTGATTTCTATGTTGGCTTTAAATCCATTCATTTTGATTTTTTCAGTACCAAATCTCTTGCAAGTCCTTTTGTAAAATGATCGGCCAAGTTTTGGCTAGACCTCATGAAATCTATGGTAGTTACCCCATTAGTGAGCATTTGCCTCACTATACTGGGCCTTAGGCCAATATACATAGATTTGCCATTATATACCTAGCTATATTCTCTTGATAATGTTGCTTGACTATCACAATGCACAGATACTAAAGGCATTGTTTTTGGCCATATAGGATTTCTAAAAGAAAATTTCTTAACCATTCTATTTCTTTACTACAAGAAGCCAATGTTATATATTCAACAGCTATGGCAGAATCTGCAATACATGTCTATTTCTTTGAGGCCCGGGGTATTGTTCCCCTACCAAGAGTGAATATTCAACCACTTGTCAATTTATTATTATCCTCTCTTACAGTGTTTCAACTAGAATTCGCATACCCTTCTACTATAGTTGGATACCCACTGTACAATATATCATAGTCTATGGTTCCTTTTAAATGTTTTAAAATTCTTTATGCGGCTAGCTAGTGAATATTACTAGGCTTACTGGTATATCTACTCATTTTGCCAATAGCGTAGGAAATATCAAATCTTGTGCATGTCATGGCATACATTAGACTACCGATAACTTTAGCATATTCAAGTTGATTTTTTGATCTACCAGTATTAGATTATAGTTGCATATTTGGATCAAATGGGGTGCTTATTGGTTTGCACTCAAATTTATTAAACCTTTTTAGAATCTTCTCTATGTAATAAGATCGGGTAATGACTAATCCTTCTGCTATTTTTACAATTCTTATTCCTAGAATCACTTAAGCTTCCCCCATATCTTTTATGTCAAAACATGAATATAGAATTTTTTTCGTTTCTTTAATACTCGAGGTATTAATCCCAAATACCAACATAGCATCAACATAAAGGCATATAATTACACCTTTGCCAACGTGAAATTTGCTATAGACACGTTTGTCTAATTCGCAAATTCTAAAACCATTTGATATTATGGTTTTATCAAATTTCTCATGTCGTTGTTTTTGGTGCTTGTTTAAGACCATAAAGTGATTTAATAAGTTTACATACTTACGCTCTTGTCCACGCATCATAGAACCTTTTGGTTGAGACATATATCTCTTCATCAAGTTTTCCATTTAAGAACACAGCCTTGACATCCATTTGATGAATTTCAAATTTATAAATAAATCTAAACACAATTAATGTCCTAATTGTTGAAATTCTAGTTACATGTGTACGGGTATCAAAATAATCTATTCCTTCCTTTTAGGTATATCCCTTAGCAATTAATCTAGCCTTGAAATTTTCTATTATACCATCTGCTCTTAATTTCTTTTTAAATATCCACTCACATCCTATCGGTTTAGAAACAAGAGCTAAGTCTACTAGTTTCTATGTTTGATTTCCCATAACAGAATCTATTTCATCATTTATACTTCTTGCTAGAAAGCTGAATCCTAAGACTTTATGGCTTCGATATATGTTAAAGGATCAGAATCTATGGTTGTAGAAAGCATGACTTGATGTTTAATATCATCTCTTGATCGTTCAACCAAATAAGTGAAAAAATCAGGTCCGAATGATTTTTCAGTCCTCATTCTTCTACTTCTCCTAAGAGTATCACTCCATTGATCATTATTTATTTGAGTGCTCTCATATTCACAAATAGATCCAGTGATCTCCACCATTTCACGTATAGAAGTATTAACCTCCACCATTCACTAATAGACGGATTGGATGGAATAGGCGTGAATCTATTTTCATATAGCACCGCATCTCTAGATTCTATTATTTTGTTTAGCTCAATCGAATTATTAGGTTATATTACTAAAAACCTATTACCTTTTCCGTGTTTAGCATATCCGAAGAAAATACGCTTATTGCCCTTTTGTCCTAATTTTCTAATTTTTTGTTTAGATAATCAAACAACGGCTCTACGGCTCCAAACTCGATAATAATCAAGATTTGGTTTGCATTTCTTCCAAAGGACATAAGGTATAACTTTGGTCTTCTTATGAGATGTTAAGATGTAATAGGCATTAAGTAATGCCTTACCCCAAAAATTAGTTTTGAGACCATAGTTACATAACATAACATAGCATTAACCATTTCAATAAGGGTCCTATTTTTACGTTCTACCGCTCCATTTTGTTATGGAGTATAAGCTACAGTTGTCTATGTATAATTCCTATAGATTCAAAAATGCAGGAAAATGATATTCATCTCCCTTATCAGATTAGAGGGTCTAAATTTTAATACCACATTAGTTTTCTACTTCAGTCTTATAGGTCGTAAATGAATTTTATAGTTCAACCATAGAATGCATTAAATAAACATAATAATGTATTGATTAGTCATCTATAAATATGACAAAATATTTCATTCCATGTCTAGTATGAATACTATGCGTATCACAGACATCGCTATGAATCAACTGTAATAGATTAGCGGCACCAACATATTTCAATGGAAATGGTTTTCTAGTTATTTTGGTTAATGAGCATAACCTACATTTATCATCAAATTTATTATCGTATTTAGGGATCATAGTTAATGAAATCATATTATCCATGCTTCTAATATTAACATGTCCTAATCTATTATGCCATAAAGAAAAGGAGTCAACAATATAAGCGGAAACAACCATTTCATTAATATTCAATTTGAACATTCATTACACACATACCCTTTTCCAACAAACATCCTGCCTTTGGTCAGTACATATTTTTCTGACTCAAAAACTTGTTTCAAGCCAAAATGATTTAATAGACTACTAGAAGTAAGGCTCTTTCTAACCTTGAGTACATAAAATACATCATTTAATGTTAGAATTTTCCTGGATGTGAACTCCAACTCTATTGTCCCCTTCCATTTGACCGCTTCTTTCGTTGGGTTTTCCATATAGAGATAATTTTCATCTACGAATGGTTCAAGTTTCTTGAATAGAACAAATATGCTTAGTAGCGCCAAAGTCGATCCACAAAGAATCCTCTCTTTCAACCATATTGACTTTAGAGATTATGGCTCTCAAGTTTTCTTTTGTCGATTGAGGCTTCTTTTTAAGGTAACGATGATATTTTTTAAAGTAACCAGGTTTTCCACAATTGCAGCATCCATTCACTTTCTTAAGACTTTTAGTCCTGATTCCACAATCGTACCTGCATAATATTCTCGTTTTCTATTTCCTTTGGCTTTGGCGTCGTAAGGACATAAACCATTTTTAGTCTGGCCAACAGGAAATGCATCATCTTCCGCCAATGCACGAAATTAACATCATCAAACCTTTCTAATTTAGTGAAATCAGAGGCGAACTCCCTTAAACTGTTAGGGGGCCATTGTCGGATAACATCTTAGATTGTTGGTTTAGTTTTTTCTTCTAGCGAAGCGGCACGGTTATGGTAAAACCAAATCTATAGAGATCTGTACATCACAAACCCAAAATCGTTTTTAAACTAATAAGAGAGGAGAAGAGAACGAGAAACTTGAATTTGCAATGCTTTTAGGCATTTCTATTTTCAAGAAAAGGAAGTGCTTTGAAACACATTTCAAGCGTTGCAAATTTTAGGGAGAAGAACTAAACTGAAACAGCTTTTGGTTGTTGCTATTTATAGTTTTGAAGAAAGGTGTCTTTTTTTTTGAAACTTTACGTCTTCCGCCATTTACATATATTTTGAATAGTCACGTCCTTTCACCAATTCAAACAGTTTCGTTTTTCCACCGTTTGCAATAGTCAAATCTCCCGTCGTTTCTATCTATTTAATTTTGAATTCTGGGCTTGTTAATGTGTTCAAATATGGCCTGTTCTAACTAACAGAATTTCTATCCAAACAAATATAATCCAAACCCTGTCGGGCTGGTGGATGGCGGTGGCAACATGCGCGTGTTTGTGGTTATGCATGGATTTCCTCCTTACAATAGAGAAAACGTTGGGTGCCCAAAATGCCTAACATTTCCTTGAGAAACCTATATTTAAATAAATATATTTCCCAATTTTCTAAGATTTGAGACTATTCTAATCCTTCATTCTTCCTCTTTACTTTCTCTTCTCATTTTAAAATAAATAATTCGCACAAACAATTTATAAAAATTTACACTAATCCTTTATTTAGATTAAGGTGCCAATACTTATGTATATTGGGCTATTTTTACATTTAAAAATTAATTTCCAATCGATGATAACTTGTTTACATGTATATACGCAAAGAAATAGAGGAGGTAGAACTGCA
The DNA here is from genome assembly GCA_030765085.1 of Allium cepa. Classification (NCBI taxonomy): domain Eukaryota; kingdom Viridiplantae; phylum Streptophyta; class Magnoliopsida; order Asparagales; family Amaryllidaceae; genus Allium; species Allium cepa. The sequence continues at coordinate 745,579,806 of CM060935.1, forward strand.
TGCAGGAGTTAATTACATTATAGAATCAGCTAAAGAAGATTTAATGGATTACATGTCAGCACAAGAAGGTACATATTACATGTTCATCTTTATGGTCCTTTATGTTTTCCCATATAAATATCTTTCGAGAGTATGGTTTCTTTTATGAGTTGGATTTTGTAGAGAATTTGAAAGTAAAAACAATAGCAAAAATGTGTTTCAGCAAGAAAAGTAAAAGAAAAATTGATTTTGTATTTCATACATAACTGTTATGTGATCTTTCTACTTTTATAAAGTAATTTATATGACATAGTCCCATATATACATATAACTCGGTCAAGTGCTATGATGTACATTATATAATTACAACTTTAACCCTTTTATTACAATACATCACTATCTAAACCATTTGTTACTTTATTACTTCCCTTCAATTCGATATAAGGTTTTGCTTTCTTCCCCAAATTTGCTGCCGAAGCTCTTAATCTTTAGATCTTCTCTAAATCGACAGAAGTTCTTAGCTGATAAGGTGTTAGTAAGTATATCTGCTCTCTGGTAAGGAGTAGGAATATGATTTATGTTGAGCTTTCCATTGTTTACTTTTTCACGAATGAAGTATAGATCGATATACATGTGTTTTGTTCTTGAATGTAAAATAGGGTTTGCTGATAATGATACAGCACTTAAATTGTCATGCCAAATCACTGATTTTCTAGTTGTATTGATTTTAAGTTCGTTGAGTATAGATTCTAACCACGCTACTTTAGCAGTAGCACTTGCTAGGCTTTGGTATTCAGATTCAGTATTGGATGTAGATAATGTTGGCTGCTTTTTCGAACACCATGATACAGGGTTGCACTCAAGTAAATACAGTACCCTATGGTTGATTTTCAATTATCGGGGTCAAATGTCCAGTTTGCATCAGCAAATCCTATTATTGTGAGATTTTTTTTCTTGATTTTAGCACTAAAACATGATTTGGTATGCCATTTAAATATCCTAGTATGCTTTTAACTGCTTTCCAATGTTCATTTAGAGACTGGTGCATGAATTAACATACTTGTTGACACTGTATGCAATTTCTGGCCATGTTATAGTTGCATATTGCAGAGCCCAAACAATACTCTGGTATTATTTTCATTTGTAATTAGTTCACCTCTGAGTTTGGAAAGATGTCAATTGCTAGTTATTGGTGTTGGTAGAGGCTTTGCCTGATTCATTTTTGCCTTGATAAGTGGTTCTTATGTATTTTTTCCGACATAAGTGTACTTTTGAACTTGATATTCTGTTAACTTCTATTCCCAGAAAATAGTCTCGTCTTCCTAAGTCTTGAATTGAGAACTGTTTGTTTAATATTGAATGGCATGATTAACTTCCTCTTCACTATTTCCAGTAATTATAAAATCGTCCACATATACTAGAATGTATGTTGTATTTTTGCTGAGCTTAATGAAGAGTGAGTTATCAGATTTTGCTGGTTGATAGTCTAAACTGATGAGAGTTTTCTTTAGCTTATCAAACCATACTCTAGGAATTTTTTTAAGACCACAGATTGCTTTGTGTAGTTTACATACCATTGCATCATTTCTTGAATCCTTGTGGTTATTCCATGTACACTTCTTCTTGAAGTTAACAATTTAGAAATGCATTATTCACATCTAACTTCCTGATATCCCACTTTTTGCGTACTGCTATGGTTGAAATTACTCTTATGGTTGTTGGTTTAACCACTAGTGAGAAGGTTTCATTGAAATCAAACCCATGTTGTTAAATGTAGCCTTTTGCAACTAATCTTGCTTTGTACTTCTTAATAGTGCCATCTGGATTTTTCTTTAGTTTATAGGTCCATTTGCAGCCAATTGTTTTCTTGTGTTTGAATAAAGAAAATACTCCATGTCTATTCCTTATTAAGGCATTGTAATCCTCATTCATTGTATCTCTCCATTTTTCATTAGGATTGTAGGCTCTAAGTTTTCTAGTTCATCACTGATTGCACATGCAACACATAGTTATGGTCTAAATATACCACTCTTGGACACGATCATGGTGTTCTTCTTTATTTTGAGAACTAAGTGACAAAATTTGATATGTCAAATGAATACTTCAATGTATTCAAAAGATTTTTAATGTAAATACAGTTATTATCTTATGCAAACCGTGATATTGATGAGATCCTTCCTTATTTTGCAAACTCTTAGCAGATTATAGAGATGTAGAATTTTCTGACCTCTAATTTTTGCATTTCTAGTGTGTGTAATATTAATGCAAGTACATTTTCTCATGTAAATAGATTGATTACCATTGCATTATTTGTTCCCAATGTTCAGATTCTGCAAGTTTCTAGTTACATGATGGGTTGCACCAGAATCAGGGTACCAGCATTCATTTTGAATATCTTCTTGCCTTGTTGCTTCACATATATTCAGATTATGTACTTTTAGTTCTTTTGATATGTTCCTTAGTTCTTGCTGCATACTTGTTATGTTTGCATCCACAGTATTGATTCTCAGACTGCTTGAGTTCTGAGAGGAGTTTGTCCTTTGAGTCAAATTTGAAATAACATCTATTAGCAATATGTCCCAATTTTTCATAGATCCGACAATTTGGTCTGCTGTTGTTGTTCCATCAACCTCCTCTTCCTCTGAATCTTCCATATTGGTATCTTGAGTAGTTTTGGTCATTTCTTATTCCAGCATCATTCTTGTTGTTGAAGTTTATTTCATGATTTCTATTTCTTGAATTAGCAACAAAGTTAATTGAGAGTTTTGTCAACTGATTTTTTCTGTTCAATTCTCCCTTCATGAGCAAGAAGAGTATAATGAACCTATTGAATTGAGGGTATCACTTCTTTTGATGAGATAATTGCTACAACTGCCTCATATTCACTGTCCAGCCTATTCATGATAGTCATAATTTGCTCTATGTATTATATTTTATGCCCTGCTGCCTCTAATAGATCATAATAATTCTCTCATTGACATATTATCCTTCCTTAGAGTTTGCATTTTCCTTTTGTAGTGCATTATCTTTAATGTAGAATGAAAATTAAAGATTTGTTCAACTGTTGTCCATATTTCATTTTATGTTTTGCTACCAATGATCTATGGCAATAATTTTATACATATTGATGAGAGTGTTATTTTTATTTATTATGTGGCCTATGTTATTATTTTTCATCAATTTCATTTAAAGAATTAATGAAAAGGCATTTGAATTTTTATGGAAAAATTCATATTCAGAGTGCTAGTGTACGAATCTCAAAGGTTGCCTCAGAATATATATAGACCCCTTCTCTATTTGGACTGATGATATTCAATAACTAAAACGTCCTTCTACCCATTTTATATTTAAGAGATCATTTTTTAAAACGTTTTTAGAAGTCCAATAATTTTTACAAAAGGCGAGAGGAAAAGAAAATGCAATGGGTCTTCATCATCGGATCTGAGGAAAACCATTGAAAATTAGTGTCGACGCTTCCATCTAAAGATATCTTCACTTTAGAACTATAAGATTTAAATTCCTTTTCTGTTTTACTTTAAATTTACAGATTCTGGATTGATTGTGTTTTGACCACAAAACATATAACATATCCTGTTATCTCTTTTATTTGGTATTAGAGTAATCGTAAATTCATATAAAACGTAATTTTTTTACGAAATTAATTTTTATTGGCTCGTATAAAAGCTATATAAATACAACTAATTTATGTATAAATATTTTCTTATAATTTTGGATGAAAGATTCAAAAGGAGAATTTTTTTCCCTATTATGTATACGCATATATGTTAATCAGTGTATTTTCCTTAGAGATATAATGTTGAAGACCTTTAACCAAGAGGCATCATGTCATGAATCACATGGGCATTCTCATTTTGATATGTTAAATCTAATACAACTAAATTTGTGTGAAATTTTGGTCCAAACTAGGTCATGACTAAGAGTTTCGATATGTCTATATGTTGCATTTTGAATCTGTTATTATTCTCCATGGTTTATTGTATATTTTTTATAAATAAATTTAATCATATAACATTATTTTTGATAATTGGTTGTTGTCAATTTCTATCAACTTTGAATTGTAACTGCCACTTTATTAAAATAAATTTTGTGATTTAAAGTCATAATTATGTTTTGTATTTAATAAATTACAAACGGTAATTTTACCAACTTTAATTGTCACTACTATTTATAAATGAATTTATTTATTTTAATAGTTCGGTTTGTTTTTGACCAATGATGATACAAATTAATTTTCATGAAATTACATTTTTATATTTAATGAATTATGAATGGTAATTTTACCTACTTTAATTGTCATTGTGATTTATTAACTGAATTTATTTGTTTTACTAGTTTAGTTTGTTTCTTCCCAATGGTGATACAAGTTGATTTTCATGAAATTACATTTTTACATTTAGTAAATTATGAAGGGTAATTTTACTAACTTTGATTGGCATTATGATTTATTAAGTGAATTTATTTGTTTTAATGATTCACTTTGTTTCTGTCCAACGATGATACAAATTAATTTTCATAAAATTACATTTAATAAATTATGAGTGGTAATTTTACCAATTTTAATTGTCATTATGATTTATTAAGTGAACTTATTTATTTTAACAATTCAATTTTTTCTGCCCAACGATAATATGAATTGAATTTAATGCAAACAACTGTTGTGATAGGATTGAAATATGATTTAGTGTTTTATTGTTTATTTCAGTATAATTACTGTTAATCCCTCTATATACAGTTGATTTAATGTCGTTTTGCTATTTGTAGATTTATGGTTGATAATAGTAAGCATTTCATTTTTTTCCTATCTAATGCGGTATTTAACAATATTCATCTCAAATCTCTAGAACAATACCACTGAATGAACTAATTTTCCACTTAAAAGGATCAAATTGAGATTTGTCTTAATATTTTGGATATTGATCAGGTATTACAGATGGACAAACCTACTATTATAGTAATAAGTACTTATGATGAAAAGGCTACTTTTGCAAAATGGAAGCAGTCAAACCGCATGTCTCCCATGATTATAAAAATTATTATTACAGCTACTACAAGAGGAAGTATTCTTGAGAAGAATTATGCAAATAATATTTTAATTGCAAATCAGTATTTGAATTTTATTGAAGAGTAGTTCAAAAGTACTCTAATGCTAATGCAAGTACTCTCATATGAAAATGCTCACTACCAAGTATAAAGGGACAAGCGACGTACATGAACATATCATGACGATGAATGATATGGCCGCAAAATTAAATAGCATGGATATGGAAATTTATGAGGATTTTTTCGTTCATTTCATTATGAATTCTCTTCCAGCACAATTTGGTTCTTTCAAGATCAACTATAATATGCAGAATGAAAAGTGGAAAATGAGCTACTTAATCACTATGTGTATTGAAGAAGAATAAAGGATTAAGTGTGAACGCCCCACCTCTATACCCACGCTAGCCAAGAACACTACGGTGTAATGCTGTCGACTAGCACGGAGAATAAGGCTGTTGAGGGGCGACCATCCGTGTAATTTCTTTGCGCGAGCACCGATATGTCAGATAGTATAGCATGCATTTCATGTAAGGAGGAAATCCGACATACCGATGCAAACTCAAAGCTATCACGCGGTGGCTATATATAATCTTCGAAAACGAATATAGAAATAAGCATAACATAAATCAGTCACAGATAATTCATATCACAAAGGCGGAAATAGATATGAATATACCACACTTAAAAGTGTTTATCAGAGTAGTGGTCTAACAAGATCCACAATAACACAAAAGAATAGATCACAGAATCTCATATATATATATATACACACAATAACTGATGTCAGTTAAAATACACGTGGTACAATACATATGATACAACAACAACTGTCGACTCTGGAAGTTACATATAAAGTACAATAACATATATAATATACATGAATACATATCTTCCAATACAATTACAGACTTCTATAAATGATGTCGACTACTCCAAAAGGTATGAAAGGACTTCATAGCTCTAGCAGCAACCTGAATCAAGATATCTACAACCTGTAAATGCTCGGTCTGACCCGAGTATTAAATTCAAAAGAAAATAATACCCGGGTCAGTCTAATTCAAACTCAGTTATTAGTGCATAGAGGCAGTAATAATCAAATAATAATTAGACGACAGTCACAGAAATAAATTTACCTATCCGATTCTTAAATAAGAAATCGGATAACAGTAAATATAACGCGAACTAATTCAAAACAATTGGAACATCAATTAAAAGGTCAACACGAGTAGGGCTGCAGTATACGCACGCGTATACTGCCTCGCCACTACAACATCTGGAATACGAAATAGATCCATAAATCAAAAGCAAAAGAGATAACACCAAAACCAATACCGTGTGGCTGCAGTTCACGCTTGCGTGCACTGCCTTGCCACAACAGTGACGATGTACCCAATGATCAACGAACCGAAATCAATGAAGATTCAAATATCAAATACCACGGCCTTAGTGGTCAAGAAGGCAGACATGGAGAATGTGCATGGCAACTAGCACAGAAAGATATACAGTATGAACTAAAAGGAATAAGGACCCAATGCACTAATATGAAGAGCATTGTACAACAGACTGTACACGATGGCAACAGTTAAAACTTCCACCAAATGAAAGAAAAATATGTACACAATTGAATGTACATAACGAACAGCACCTTAACAAAATGGATATAGAAATGGCAACATGGAACTGCATGCTAACCAGGTTAATAAAGCACTGCCATGGTGGCCCAACACGATAAAATGCACCAACATGGCTACTATGTAGTGCAGCAGACACACATGGCCATTACAAGAAACTCAAGACTGCAACATATAAAATAGATAGTCACAGTACATCTCAAAGACAGGTTCAAAAAGAAAAGAACCGACAACAAATACAATGCACCACTGAGACATAATTACAAGACCAACAATGCAACGGTATGCAATCTGTCTTGAAGAACATGTAATAAAAAGGGGCAATCGAGTGATATGCAAATGAATGCATCAGTGAACTAACTCAATTGGACAGTCCCCAATATATGCAGTACAACGACTGCGACAAATCAAAGGAGTAAAGAATGAATGCCACGTCTCCAGGGAGCATAAGCAAGTTAAAGGGGCAGTAGAGAACTGCAAATACCAAGAAGATGGCAACACAACAAGTATGCAAACAGGTACAACGGCACTGCAAATTCAAGAAGGCAGCAAACTGAAGTCTAGAAGTAGTTCAAGTGCATAAACCCATAAACCAAGTATACAAAAGCAATTGAGAAATGAATAATACAAGCCAACATCAGTGATACGGCCTTAACAATGAAATGGCTACAAACAAGAATACAACACAAGTGTACATAAGCAACAATGCACTGTACATCAAGTGATACAAAATCAAAGCATCACATTTACATAAACAATGGCACAGCAACTAAATGCCGCATATACAACCGAGCAGCCAGTGATGAAACATTTAAAATGACCCAGTGGCTCGTTAACAATAAAATGCATAAATATATTTACATATATAGTGATGAACAAATGAATAGCCACAACCATACTGAGCTCCACCAGGCAAGATGCTAACCCATATATATACATACAAGAATGCATATATATACATGCCAGCAATCGAGAACATTGAAGCTTCAAATGAAAATATATGTGCCAGTGAAACATGTGCAACTCGGTGAATCAGAGGCAACAAGGGTCAGGTAACTGGACAACATCAAGGTCGAGCAAAAATCCACAAAAAAAGAAACAGATATCCCCAAAAATCAAGCAATACCAAAAAGCTACATGAAATGAATGCAACCAGACAGTGGCATCGACAAGTGCAGCAGCTACAAACAAGTACAAAATGATGCATAATAAATGGCACAAAGATGGCCAAAGACTAAGCTCAAAATTAAAGACCGAGAATAAACTTTGTGACAAGTTCGAAATCAATGCAGATGCTCCACAAGGAAATTCAGAGAAAATACACGAATTTAATAAAATCAGAGAAATCATGAACAACGACATCAGAGAAATTATCAAAAAAAACGAAACCAAGTCAAACGCAAGCATATTATTAGGCTGAATAAGATGTGAGTGGTAAAGCACTCACCTTTGCCACGAACGGAAGCGAAGATGAACGAGCGCGAGGGCGAGCAGCCATTAATTGATGAAGCCCTAATTCTCGAACGAAGGAGAAAGAATGAAGACGAGCCCCATCGAGCAGCAAGGACGAAGTTGAACTCGAACTGACGAAGTCGATCCTCCCGAAGCCCTAATTGGTGATGACGATCGATGGAGCACGAGGCCGCCACCATTTTTGTTCTCTCGGTGGTTTTAGGTTTCGAACGAATAATAGAAAATCAGAAAGAGGGGATCGGGTTTAAGTCGAAGAAAAAGGAAAGGGTATTGGGTTTTTAAAATTTTCACGGCCCAAAAACAAATGAACCACTATTTAAAAATCAAAGCCCCTCAAACTTTATAATCATTTGTAATTTAAAATTTAAAAACTTCAATTTGAAAATTGACGAAAATATCGGGTTGTTACAGACTCCCCTCCTTAAAGAAATTGCGTCCTCGCAATCTTAAGGAATAAATGGGCAAAAGGTAACAACCATAAGAATATATCAACACACGATGAAGAAATTTGAAATAGGAAGTTCACCATATAGAGCATGAGAGAGAGAGAGCCTGAACGTGTTTGCTCGATGAATTCTCTGGATTCCTAAGTGAAATCCATAGGATTTGAGAACCAATAAACTTTCACGAGAAAAACATCTTTATTTCGAGGGTGCTGAACCCCCGAAGCATTGATGTGAATAGAATGTTACTCAAAGTCAAATCTGGTGAAACTTCAATTTCTTCAATAATACCGGGCTCAAGAATAAAAATCGGAATCCCTAAGGCATTTCCGTAAAAGAAAGACGCGTGAAACACGTCATGAATAATAGAAAATTGAGCCGGTAATAAGAGGCGATAAGTCAAAAAACCAATACGTTCAGTGATAGGAAATGGCCCAATATATCGAGGCACTAACTTTCCCGACCGACTGAAACGCACAACACCTTTCATAGGTGAAACACGATTAATTTGGAACAACAGCGTAGTACAATAACGATACGCCAGATGAATCAAAGCTTCATTAATTTGGAATGCCGACGTAGTACAAAAATGGTACGTCCAATGAACCGATCAATATAAAAGAACATCAGACGTAAGTCCATAAAAGGAATGAGACGAAGCTCAATAAAACGAAGTACATCGAAACGTCTGATGAACCTGGTGAAAAGATGATTCCATTCGGACATCATCAAAGAACAACCACTTGTTTGCCTACGACAAGTGCATCGGCATCACGAATTCCCATCCGGGAGTGGTAAATAATATCAAGATCATAAGATGTATGGAGCTCGAGTCAACGTGGTTGACGCAAATCATGTTCCTTATGAGAAAATAAATATTCCCAAGATTCATGATCAGGGTAGAGAACAAATTTCTTACCCAAAATAATGATGCCAAATCTTGAAGAACGAAATCAATAGCCAAGAGCACTAAATCATGAGTGACATATCTAGTCTCAATAGGCATTAATGATTTAGAAACACAAGAGACAGCACGTTCTCTTTTGCAAGACAATGGCATGCAAACTAACACGATTAGCATTGGTACAAACGATAGAGTCTTGGTTCCCTCGGGAATCACAAGAATAGAAGTGTCGGAAAAGAGTTGTTTTAAATAATTTTCTTTCCCGAAAAGCTAAAACTTTTGAAATTTACAATTTACTTTATGTAATTATCTTTTCAGACAAATTTACATTTAAAAATTCAATTTATTGTGTCTGATTGTCTCATCAAAGCGTCTAGGAGATTCCTATCGATAACGTTGATCAAGCGCATCGACCAGAATTCTTAAAGCACTCAATGGGCAATACAATCACAAAATATTCTCTTAATTTCATAAAAGGAATTTACAAATTTTCACCCTCAAACGGACAAGTCCGGAATTAAACGAATCAGTAAAAGAAAGGGGTCATAGTCCTCGATTTTGCTGAAACGTTTAAATTGCTTCCTCATTCTTTTGAAAGCGTAAACTATAAAAAATTTGAAAACGATTTTTATTTTGAAACAATTTTTAAAACACGTGATTAAAACAGCGATATCTGTAGCAACTTCGATAAGTGGATTTTCATTCATCAAAAGTGTCACAAGAATCTTCTCAAAGATAGAAAGGGATATCATACCCTAAACTTATATTCATAACAAGTCAATAACACACGAATTCACCTATTTACAAGAATTGATAAAACTTATCAATAGAAATCACGAAAATTGGTGAAGCACAAATTCTAGAAATCTACACAAGAAATCCAGAAATCACAAGATAAGAGTATGAGAACTCGAACGGGAGTATGAAAACTCGAATGAGAGTATGAAAACTCTAACGGAGTATGAAAATTCGAAGGAGAGTATGAAAACTCAAACGGAGTATGAAAACTCAAAGGAGAGTATGAAAACTCAAACGGAGTATGAAAACTCGAACGGAGTATGAAAACTCGAAGGAGAGTATGAAAACTCAAACGGAGTATGAAAACTCGAAGGAGAGTATGAAAACTCGGATGGAGTATGAAAACTCGAAGGAGAGTATGAAAACTCACCTACACGCGAGCATGAAAATTCATCAACACATGTAACGCATAACGAGAACGGGAGCACGAAAACTCACCTACACGCGAGCATGAAAACTCATCTGCACATGTAACGCAAAGCGAGAACAGGAGCACGAAAACTCACCTACATGCGAGCATGAAAATTCATCAGCACGTGCAACGCATAACGAGAACGGGAGCACGAAAACTCACCTACATGCGAGCATGAAAACTCACCAACACGTGCAATGCAAAGCGAGAACGGGAGCACGGAATATCACCTACACGTGAGCATGAAAATCACCAACACGTGCAACGCAAAGCGAGAACGGGAGCACGGAATCTCACCTACACGCGAGCATGAAAAATCATCAACACGTGCAACGCAAAGCGAGAACGGGAGCACGGAATCTCACCTACACATGAGCATGAAAATCACCAACACGTGCAACGCATGACGAGACGCTATCTCATGGTTGCAAGCCATTAATTTTGACACACGAATGGCCCGAAGACCGTGGGGCGCTACCCCACATGTGTGAGTCGAAATCACACAGATTGAGGTCTAGACTAACCAAAATTCAAAAAGGTATGTGTGAGTGGAATCACACAAGTGGTGTCTAGTCTAACCTCGCAAACAAAAGGAAAGTATGTGTGAATGAAATCACACAAATGGTATCTAGACAATCCTCAAAGCCCAAGAGATATGTGTGAGACGAAATCACACCGATGAGGCCTAGTCTAACCGAAAAGGTAAGTGTGAACGAAATCACACAAATGGTGTCTAGACAATCCTCAAAGCCCAAGAGATATATGTGAGACGAAATCACACCGATGAGGCCTAGTCTAATCGTAAAAATGATCGTCATGATCAACGAGAAGTGTCAATTACACTAAGTGAGTAAATGTAAAAGTTTAGCTTCATGTCCCATAACCACTTGCTTAACTTAAATATTTACGAACAAACTGTAAATCTTCACTAGAAAATTGTCACATGAGGTTCAATCGAACAAGTCCAAGAATTAACCGACGAAGTGAACGCAAGCGTTTCATACCACTTGTTTTACTAAGCCGTTTAATTAGATTTCTCATCCGAGTGAGGTAAAGGTTTGTATATACTAGTAGATTGGAAAACGGTTTGAGAAAAAGAGTTTTGTATTGAAAATAGAGTTGAAAACATTTTGATAAAAGAGTTTTGATATTTACTACTAGTATTGAAAACCTTTATATTTTTAAAGTGACAAATCACAAAAATGATTGTAGAAACAATCAATCACAAAAATCCACATACGAAGACGTGAGTAAAATCCAAAGAATTCGATTCCAAATCCATCAAAGTAGGAATACCCAAAAATTCCTGAAATAGAAGTTATCAGAGTCGACAAAGGTGATAACAACTAAATGGAAAAGAAGAATCGATTAACAATTGGAAAAATCAAAGCAAAACGAGCAAGGTACTCGAGACAGAAAATAGCAGGGCAAAAGTCGATCAAGTCAGCGACTCTATCTCAACTAAGCACAGATAAACTTTTGATTCTTTACAAGATCCAAAAGTTGTTGGGCAGATATGAATATGCCATCCAGAGATGGACTACTGGATTGAATAGCGCTAAGACTGCCAGATTCAACTAATTCTTCTTCTTTAAGAAAAGAAAGAAGGAAGAAGAAAATGATGTTCACAAAAATGAATTTCAATCAAACTCGATTGATAAAACAAGGAATCATAAAGAGAATAGGATAGAACGGTACGAAGACCCGAATTAAATCCTAAAGCACGACTCCTAAAATAGACTTAGGACGATGTTCCTTGTTATAATATTCCATATTGTTCCGAAGTTTGGCTCCGATACCAAGCTGTGAACGCCCCACCTCTATACCCACGCTAGCCAAGAACACTACGGTGTAATGCTGTCGACTAGCACGGAGAATAAGGCTGTTGAGGAGCGACCATCCGTGTAATTTCTTTGCGCGAGCACCGATATGTCAGATAGTATAGCATGCATTTCATTTAAGGAGGAAATCCGACATACCGATGCAAACTCAAAGCTATCACGCGGTGGCTATATATAATTTTCGGAAACGAATATAGAAATAAGCATAACAAAAATCAGTCACAGATAATTCATATCACAAAGGTGGAAATAGATATGAATATACCACACTTAAAAGTGTTTATCAGAGTAGTGGTCTAACAAGATCCACAATAACACAAAAGAATATATCACAGAATCTCATATATATATATATATATACAATAACTGATGTCAGTTACAATACACGTGGTACAATACATATGATACAACAACAACTGTCGACTCTGGAAGTTACATATAAAGTACATTAACATATATAATATACATGAATACATATCTTCCAATACAATTACAGACTTCTATAAATGATGTCGACTACTCCAAAAGGTATGAAAGGACTTCATAGCTCTAGCAGCAACCTGAATCAAGATATCTACAACCTGTAAATGCTCGGTCTGACCCGAGTATTAAATTCAAAAGAAAATAATACCCGGGTCAGTCTAATTCAAATTCAGTTATTAGTGCATAGAGGCAGTAATAATCAAATAATAATTAGACGACAGTAACAGAAATAAATTTACCTATCCGATTCTTAAATAAGAAATCGGATAACAGTAAATATAACGCGAACTAATTCAAAACAATTGGAACATCAATTAAAAGGTCAACACGAGTAGGGCTGCAGTATACGCACGCGTATACTGCCTCGCCACTACAACATCTGGAATACGAAATAGATCCATAAATCAAAAGCAAAAGAGATAACACCAAAACCAATACCATGTGGCTGCAGTTCACGCTTGCGTGCACTGCCTTGCCACAACAGTGACGATGTACCCAATGATCAACGAACCGAAATCAATGAAGATTCAAATATCAAATACCACGGCCTCAGTGGTCAAGAAGGCAGACATGGAGAATGTGCATGGCAACTAGCACAGAAAGATATACAGTATGAACTAAAAGGAATAAGGACCCAATGCACTAATATGAAGAGCAATGTACAACAGACTGTACACGATGGCAACAGTTAAAACTTCCACCAAATGAAAGAAAAATATGTACACAATTGATTGTACATAACAAACAGCACCTTAACAAAATGGATATAGAAATGGCAACATGGAACTGCATGCTAACCAGGTTAATAAAGCACTGCCATGGTGGCCCAACACGATAAAATGCACCAACATGGCTACTATGTAGTGCAGCAGACACACATGGCCATTACAAGAAACTCAAGACTGCAACATATAAAATAGATAGTCACAGTACATCTCAAAGACAGGTTCAAAAAGAAAAGAACCGACAACAAATACAATGCACCACTGAGACATAATTACAAGACCAACAATGCAACGGTATGCAATCTGTCTTGAAGAGCATGTAATAAAAAGGGGCAATCGAGTGATATGCAAATGAATGCATCAGTGAACTAACTCAATTGGACAGTCCCCAATATATGCAGTACAACGACTGCGACAAATCAAAGGACTAAAGAATGAATGCCACGTCTCCAGGGAGCATAAGCAAGTTAAAGGGGCAGTAGAGAACTGCAAATACCAAGAAGATGGCAACACAACAAGTATGCAAACAGGTAAACGGCACTGCAAATTCAAGAAGGCAGCAAACTGAAGTCTAGAAGTAGTTCAAGTGCATAAACCCATAAACCAAGTATACAAAAGCAATTGAGAAATGAATAATACAAGCCAACATCAGTGATACGGCCTTAACAATGAAATGGCTACAAACAAGAATACAACACAAGTGTACATAAGCAACAATGCACTGTACATCAAGTGATACAAAATCAAAGCATCACATTTACATAAACAATGGCACAGCAACTAAATGCCGCATATACAACCGAGCAGCCAGTGATGAAACATTTAAAATGACCCAGTGGCTCGTTAACAATAAAATGCATAAATATATTTACATATATGGTGATGAACAAATGAATAGCCACAACCATACTGAGCTCCACCAGGCAAGATGCCAACCCATATATATACATACAAGAATGCATATATATACATGCCAGCAATCGAGAACATTGAAGCTTCAAATGAAAACATATATGCCAGTGAAACATGTGCAACTCGGTGAATCAGAGGCAACAAGGGTCAGGTAACTGGACAACATCAAGGTCGAGCAAAAATCCACAAAAAAAGAAACAGATATCCCCAAAAATCAAGCAATACCAAAAAGGTACATGAAATGAATGCAACCAGACAGTAGCATCGACAAGTGCAGCAGCTACAAACAAGTACAAAATGATGCATAATAAATGGCACAAAGATGGCCAAAGACTAAGCTCAAAATTAAAGACCGAGAATAAACTTTGTGACAAGTTCGAAATCAATGCAGATGCTCCACAAGGAAATTCAGAGCAAATACACGAATTTAATAAAATCAGAGAAATCATGAACAACGACATCAGAGAAATTATCAAAAAAAACGAAACCAAGTCAAACGCAAGCATATTATTAGGCTGAATTAGATGTGAGTGGTAAAGCACTCACCTTTGCCACGAACGGAAGCGAAGATGAACGAGCGCGAGGGCGAGCAGCCATTAATTGATGAAACACTAATTCTCGAACGAAGGAGAACGAATGAAGACGAGCCCCATCGAGCAGCCAGGACGAAGTTGAACTCGAACAGACGAAGCCGATCCTCCCAAAGCCCTAATTGGTGATGACGATCGATGGAGCACGAGGCCGCCACCATTTTTGTGCTCTCGGTGGTTTTAGGTTTCGAACGAATAATAGAAAATCAGAAAGAGGGGATCGGGTTTAAGTCGAAGAAAAAGGAAAGGGTATTGGGTTTTTAATTTTTTCACGGCCCAAAAACAAATGAACCACTATTTAAAAATCAAAGCCCCTCAAACTTTATAACCATTTGTAATTTAAAATTTAAAAACTTCAATTTGAAATTGACGAAAATATCGGGTTGTTACATTAAGGCCGAGAAACCTAATTATGCACACATTGATGTTCAAAGTCCAAAACCGAAAACCAAGGACAATGGTAAAGATAAAAATAAAGTGAATATGACTTCTAGTATTCAAAAGACTAGTAAAACAGGTACAAAACCCGTGCATGCTTCTAAGTATCACCAGTGTAAGAAACATGGACATATAAGGAAGGGCCATGTGAAGTTTAAAGATTGGCTTGCTAAAAAGGTAATAATTTAAATTTCATGATTTGTGAAACTTTTTAGTCAACGTTCCCTTAAATACGTGATGGTTTCAAACTAGTGCCACTATGCACAATGCGAGCTCATTATAGGGAATCTATTATGTAAGGATGCTTTGAAGGGAGAAATAAAACTTAATGTTGCTAACGGATTAGATGATGAAGTCGGGGTTATTGGAACTCTTTGTTTGGTTTTGAAGATTGGCTTTATTCTTGATTTCTATGATGCATTTTATATTTCTAGTGTAATTATAAATTTGACTTCTATTTCTAGACTTGATGCATGTTGCTTTACTTTCAGTTTGGAAATAATGAGTTGAAACTATATCAAAACTCCAAGTTTTCTAGTTTTGGATTATTGTGTGACAATCTACATAAATTATGTTTGAAATCTTCCTATTGCGAATATCTGTTATCTATGAATATTAATGTAACACCCCCAATTTTGGTAACATTATTCAGGAGATTTAGTTAGATAAATTAGATAGAATAATGTAGATAATAAAAGTGATAAGGGGATTGAGATATGAAAATAAATGAAGGTCGTGCCTAATAAATTAAATGGGCTTAAGAATGGTTTCAAAGTTAATTAATTTACATAAGGATAAGGATATATTGGAAAATTGTCGCGCATAACCCTTTCCCTTTTATATGTTCTCGTTCCTTACACCAATCACGTCATTTCCCATTCATGTCATTTATCAAGAACAAAATACAAACGCAGACATAAAGAGGAGCCGGCCATTGCTAGAAAGAAGAGAAGAGAAATTCAAATAAAGCTAAGGAATTAAAGCAAGGGAATAAATCTCAATCTCAATCCAATCTCCTTATCTTAATCAACGTGAATAATAACTTATACCATCTCTATTTTGTTTTATAGCAAATGTTTACGGATTTAAGATTAAACTCGTTTCTATGATGTTTTGGATGATGATATGCTTGAATTATAATTTTTTTTAAACAAGATTGATTAAATGAAAATATATGCGATTTTAGGACAAAACTGATTGAAATTGATGTTTGAATGCCATAGAAAAATTATATGTTATGTAAAACATGATTTTGGAGTTGGGGTTTAATTTTGATAATTTTCCATGCTAAGGAAAGATTATTATGAATTTTCAAAGGAAAATATGATAAAATTGGGTTTAAATTTGATTTCGATTATTTCATGAAGAAATTGGGTCTAGAATTTTTGTATGTTAGATAACATGATTGAAGTGAATTTATGTTATTTTTTAGGGATTTTTCCTAAGTAAATTACTAGGAGAATTAAATTATTTTAGAAAAAAGGACTTAATTGCATTATTGTTATTGTTTAATGGAAGGGCTTATTTGCCAAATTAAAGAATTTGAAAATTTGAGGAAACCAATCACACACATGGGCAGGTTAGTTAGAAAGTATTTTCTTTAATTGGCATTAATCAGGTTTTACCTAGAAAAGTTGGTTCCGCCTCCCTTTGAAGTGCCTTTCGATTCTAATGCCTCCACTTCATCTCAGTTGAAACCAACCTAGCTGAAACCTACTAAAGTTGGAACGTAGTCATGTGGTATCAATGAGATTGGTATGAAGTGGATTGGTGAAGTGCAGAAGGCAAGGTGTCAAAAGCATTACTTTCGATATAGGTGAAACCATTGTTTACTTTTAAAAGAAATGCGTCTGCCTTGTTTTTGAAGGGTGCTTTCGACCAAGTCTATACCCAGTTTCTTTCGAACTTGTTCTGGCCTTTCTTTGTTTAAAAGTAGAGCTTTCGACTGAAACCCTCGTTTATAAAACAATGCTTTCAAAAATGATGGTTCTGACCTAGTCGAAACTCTGTTGTCGTTTCTATAACTTTTGAGTGTGTTGAAGTCATCAATGCTTTCGAAGGGAAGTTTTTGTTTTAAACCTATACTAAGCCACTTCTTAAATGTTTTCAAAAGGGTCAAAGGGTTTTGAAGGCAAAGACTTCGGAAGGGGGTTTCGATGCTATCCTTCAGTGTTTTGCTTAAATGATTTGAAGCTTTCGAAAAGTTGGTACCGACGCGATTAAGTTTTCTCCAATACTTTTATATGATAAAGAATGGTTTTGAAAGATATACTTTCATTTATATTCACTTTGACGCAAACAATATTTTTAAATATAAATCCAAATGTTTCGAAAGGGGTACTTCCAATGATTCAAAAGGGGTACTTTCAATGGTTTCGAAGTTATGCTTTTAAGAGTTAATAAGTAATACTTTATTACATTCGAAAGATTTCGAAAGAAAGGTTTAAACGTTTCGAAAGGTAGGGGCCTAGTGTGTTGAAAAGAGATATATATACTTCCAAAGGAGGTTATCCAATGAGGTAGAAAGCAAAGTTTTGAAGGTTTCAAAAGGTTTAGTATTTGAAAACAAATAACCTAATCTCATTTTAAAGGAAAAACCCATGGCTAAGTAAGGAGTTTTGAAATGGTTTTAAGAAGAAGTTTTCCTCGATAAAATATTAAGTCAAATGGATTAATCATGTTTTATATGAAAATGATTTCAAGGATATTAAACTCACGGGAGTGGTACTGTTATGTTATTATGGTTTCTTCTTCAAATATGTATATATATTCACATTGTAGTGAACCCATAATGGTAATTTGGGGAAGTGAAGATTAATCAACTAGATTGACCTAATAGTGAATATATATACTAAATTAATTAAAGATATTGGCAGGGGCCGATAGTTTCGAAGTAAGCCCATGAAAATTGTGTGTAGGAAAAGATATTGGCAGGAGCCAATAAGTTCGTAGTAAGCCCATGAAAACTATGTATAAAGGAAGATGTCAGGAAGACAAGTTCATAGTTAGCCCATGAAAACTATATCTGATTGAGACAATGATAGAAGTTAATAGCTTTCTAGTCAACCCATGAAAACTAGGATAAGAGAAAGATATTGGAGTTACCAATAGGTTCAGGAAGAACCATTGAAATAGTAAAGATATTGGCAGGGGCTAATAGGTTCTTAGTGATCCCATGAAACCTATGTAACTGGATAGGGAGTCCTTAAACATTAAACAGGTTATTAGTAAGCTCATGAAAATTAATAGGTTAATAGTGACCCTACAAATTATAAACGTGACAGCTTGTCAGAAATGAACGGGGATAGGTAATCTTGGATCGATCACTTGTTTTTCATATCATTGTATTATTTTGAATTGTTTTAACCATTGTGGATGCAGGAGCACGGTACATATTTTATAAAGATTCTAGGATACTAGTAACGGTAAAACCCATTCCGCTAAGCGGCGTGGCCTCATTAGATATCTAAATGGTTTGAGATGCTAGATTATTATTCATACAAGACTTTATGTCGCACTCAAAGTTTATGTTTTCCCTTAAGCTCTCAGGTACTCAATTGATTTTGAGTAGTTTGAGAGTTAAGGTTTTCAAATACCTTTACCGACGAATAAGCTTCTAGAGACACGCAAGAGGCATGCTATCTATCTAGAGTTCTCTTTTATTTCGATTCTTCTGTGTTGTTGTAAAGGCAAAGTTGTTAAATTGCCTATATATACTCTGATCATCCACAGAGTCATCTTCATATGTCGCTCCTAGCGTATGTTTTAATAGATATATTTTCTCTGAATGTGGTTAATGATGGTGGGATTATGTAGTGAATTTGAAATGTTTTGAAATGGAATGTGGAACTTGTCTGATATTTTAAAATTTTACATATTTATGTGTTTTTGTGTATCAATGTATCTAACAGTACTATACTTGGTCGCCAAGGATTAATAACTATGGATGATTGTAGCATCTGTAGCCGTTAGTTTTGGGCCTCCAAGTAGGGGATGGTGCAGTTGGTATCAAAGCATAGGTTTATGAAACTTAAAAGAAATTTAAACCTAAATGATTGTCAAACATAATCCAATGAATCAGAAAATAAGATCGGTGTTTGGGTTAACGTTATAGTAACGTACTTGTATTTGATATATATATATATATATATATATATATATATATATATATATATATAAAAGTATGTAATCCCTTCTCTCTTAGACCATTCTTATATATCTTACTAAGGCTCATATGCATATTTACGAGAAAGAAAATATGGAAGTAGGAAATGGAAGAGGACATCTCGATGGAGGAAGCAACACAACCAACGAAAATGTTCGACCTAATACCAGGAGGAACCAAGGTTGATAGGCTAATGCTACATAAAATGCTTATGCCAATATGGGTGTTGGAAATCCATCAGTAGATATTAGGTGATGTATCAGTTCTTCGTCAATATGATGCAAGCGAGAGTGGCTGTTGGAGTTGCTGAAAATGTTGGAGGAGCTAATCCTGTGGCTCCAGTCAGGAATAATTATGCTAAGCTGAGTAGAGATACACCAGTCTTGGTGGAAAACCATTTATAGGAATGGAGAATGCCGTAGAAGTACAGAATTGGCAGTTGCATTGTGAACGTATCTTTGCTAATTTGGGTTTAGATGATGAGCAGAAGAGAAGTTTGGTCTCTAGAGAGTTGCAAGGGTCAGAACATCATTGGTGGAATAGTGTTACTATCGGAGTTTCGGAGGAAGAGTTGACATGGGCTAAATTTAGAAGGAGATTTGAATAGAGTTTTTCATACGAGGTTGTTAGTCGGCGTTGATGAGAACGTTTATGTATCTATTTGATCAATTAATTGGAGCTAGAGTGTTTTCCCAATTGGATTTAGCGATATGCTTTCATTAGTTAATAGTGGCAGAAGACAATATTCCTATGATAGCATTTCAGACCGGCTATGGTTTATACGAGTGGTTAATTATGCCATTCGATTTAACGAATGCACCCTGCTTTCTTTATGGATTTGATGAACCGATTTTTTTGAGAATATTTGGATAGGTTCGCATTGGTGTTTATAGATGACATTTTGGCATACTCTAAGGATGAAAGAGAGCATGAAGATCATCATAGAGTTGTGCTTGAGATGCTGAGGAAGCATCGGCTAAAAGCGAAATTCTCCTAGTGTCAATTTTTGGAAGAAAGAGGTTAAGTTTCTTGGTCATGTGGTTTCAGAGAAAGGGTTGTCAGTTGATCTAGATAAGATCAAAGATGTTAATAATTGGAAGAGACCATAGACAATGACTGAGATTTGCTGGCAATTACTGGAGACTCGTCGAGGATTTCTCGGTGATAGCAGCGCCATTGACTAAGCTAACTAGAAAGGAGATGAAGTATGTTTGGTATGACAAATGTGAGGAAGCATTCCTTAAGTTAAAGAATTTTTAACCAATGCACCTGTGTTAGTAGTTCCGGATGAAAACCAAGGATTGGTGGTGTATACAGATGCATGTGGAACTTGATTGGGAGTTGTGTTGATGTAGAAGAGTAAAGTGATTGCCTATGTTTCACGACATTTTAGAGCGCATGAAGTGTGATATTCTACTCATGATTTGGAGTAGGCTGCGGTGATCTTCGCATTGAAAATTTGGAGGCATTATGTTTTAGGGGAGAGATTTGAGCTATACACAGATCATAAGTCCTTAAGATACTTAGTCTCTTAGAAGGAACTGAATATGAGACAGCAGAGGTGGCTGGAGTTTTTGGCTGCTTATGATTTCGGTATAGAGTATACTCCTGTAAAAGAAAACAAGGTAGAAGATGCTCTTAGCAGAAGACATCAGAATGTGGTGTTAGCTATGTTAGCAGAGTGGAAGGATTTAGAAGCTTTGACTACTTGTAGTGTGCAGTTAAGATCGACTGCTAGTTCTAGTCAGAGTACCGTTATGTTGTCCTGTTTAGAAGTTTGACCGGTGTTGATCAATAGAATTGCTTCTAAGCAAAAGGAGGATTCATTATTGGTTGAGAAGATCAAAAGGCTTGAGGTTGGACTGAGATCGATGATCTAAAGAATTTTATTCTTGACCAGAGGGGATGGTTGAGAAAGAAGGGATGATTGTGTGTTTCAAATGTTGAGAACTTAAGGAAAGAAGTTCTATGGGAATGTCATCAATCCATGATTACGATTCATTCTAGAGGGACCAAGATGTATCAAGATATGAAGAGGAGCTTCTTTTGGGAAGGTTGAAGAGGGGTGTTGGCTTGCGGGTTAGGCAATGTGCAAACTATCAACAAGTGAAGGCCGAACATCAAATGCTGAGTGGATTGCTTCAATCTCTAAAGATTCCAATTTGGAAATGGGATTCGATGTCCATGGATTTTATAGACGGGTTGCCAATGTCAAATAGAGGAAATAAAAGTATATGGGTCATAGTGGATGGATTGACCAAGAGTGCCCATTTAGTTCCAGTAAAGTCAACCAGGACGGCACCTATTTTAGCTAAGTTGTTCATGAAGAACATATTAGACTACATGGAGTTCCTAGTAGCATAGTCAATGATAGAGATGCTTTGTTCACTAGAGAATTCTAGAAGATTCTATAGGATGTGTTAGGCACTAAGCTCAAGATGAGTACTGCATATCACCCTTAGATGGATGGGCAAACAGAGAGAGTCAATAAGGTATTCGAGGATTTATTGAGAGCTTGTGTATTGGACTTTGGTGGATCTTGGTAGGATCACCTACATTTGGTTGAATTTTCCTACGATAATAGTTATCAGACTAGTATAGGAATGACGCCTTTTGAAGCTTTGTGTAGAAGGCCATGCAAATCACCGGCATGTTGGTTGGAGACTAGAGACAGATTAGTCTTAGGTTCAGATTAAGTTAGAGTGACGTCAAAGAAGATTGAGCTGATCCAAGGAAGGATAAAGGAAGCTAGCAGTCCGAACAGAAAAGTTACATAGAGCATAGGCATAAAGACCTAGAGTACTCGGTTGGAGACAAGGTTTTCATTAAGGTATCACCGATGAAGGGTATAGTATAGTTCGAAAAGTCAAGGAAAATGGCACCAAGAAATGTTGTTCAATTCCATATTATAGAGAGAATTGGAAAGCTCGCATTCAGAGTAGAGTTGCTAAGTGGTATAGGAGGTGTTCGTAACGTATTTCATGTATCTCATCCTCGCAAGTATGTGCATGATCCAGAAACTACTATCCCTCCAACAGGATTAGAAGATTTGGTAGTAGAACCTAATTTGACTTTTGTTAGATAACTAATTCAGGTAGTAGCGAGAGATCAGAAAAGATTGAGGAACAAGACAGTCAAGTTGGTGAAAGTTCAGCGGAGCGACAATGAGAAAGACTATACTTGGGAGATAGAAGACATGATTTGAGATACTTATCTTGATCTGCTTTGAAGGTATGTCTATAATAGATTTATATAAATAATTGCTAGTCAGGTAGACTCGTATGGTTGTCAGTAGTCGTTACAGATGATTGTTATGTTTAGCATTTAGTCCTTACTGAATTTCAAGGATGAAGTTCTTTAAGGAGGAGAGCCTGTAACACCTCTAATTTTGATAACATTATTCAAGAGATTAATTAGATAAATTAAAAATAATAATTTAAATAAGTAGAGTGATAAGGGGTTTGAAATATGAAAATAACCATTGTCAGGACCCGATTCTTCGTCTTCCGAAAATTCAACATCGACACTCACTTTATCGACTGCCGAGAAATCGAACGGCGGAAAAACCGAACACTGAGGGTTTTAAAAAGAATTTAAGAAAAGAAAAGGTAGAAAAGAAGGTAGAAGATAAGAAGATAGAGAAAAATTTTAAAATAGAAAGAAAAGAGAAGAGAAAGAATAGAAAGAAAAGAGAATAGGACGGAATAGGAAACAACAGAACAACAATCAGAATCTCACAATTCGCAGCGGAACAACATATAATAATAAATGAATAATCTTTAAACAAAGAACTATATCAGTTATTACATTTTACACATTACATTACATCATATCATCAGAGTGTACAACAACATACAACAAATAGTGCAGCGGGAAAAGAAATACTATATAACTAGTAATACGCCATGCCATCCAGCTTGCCTCTAGCAACTCCAGAATATCCAGAATATCCTGATAAACCTAACTCTTAACTGCCCGTGTGAAAATTGGTGGGCACCAGAGTTTAGGAAGGAAAACAATAAACTCCAAGTCAGTCATGTGACTGGTGTGAGAACTCAAAATAGTTTATTTAACTTTAAAATCAAAACAGAGAGATATTTTTAAATTCAATTCGCAATGCTTTTAAAAATGAGACTACCATAAGGCCTCCCGCACACACACACAATGCAAACGCAGAATCGGAGGAGATTTCTCCTTATGATAGTCAAAGATGCTTGATACGCATTTAAAATAACATTTGATATTATTACTAGTGCATAGTGTAGGGGAAAAAAATTCATTTCGAAAGTAGAATATAAATCTTAGCCAACATAGACATTTCGAACTATGCCTACTATAGCTACCATCCAAACAGTGGTGACCACCATAAGTGAATGGCAGGTTCTACAACTAATACCGTACAAAGTTTCGTATTGGGAATTGGATTTCCAACGAATGATCAGGCCAAGGAACTTCCCATTGCCACATGAGAATGCCTCTGGATGGACATCCCTGAGAACCAAACCGGATCTCTACCAACACAAGGCCGGGTTACCCCTAACTGAGTAACAACTGACCGAATATGCCATCCCCCGGTCCTTTGGGACCTTTTCACCGAGCGCTCGTAATCAATTCACACAATCATAACAAAGTGTTTTCAACATGAGTAAGTATCTGGGCTCCATACCATGATACCACCCTTTTCCAGAAGGAAATGGACACATCCTAAAGGGTGCTACCCCTCATAACCTTGCTGCTTCTTTCCTGTTTTGACCATTCACGAGGTGTGAGGCTCGACGAAGTCACGTCCACAAAACATACTTTATACAAAAGCCATGCTTTGGGTCAACAAATGATCAACACAATGATCACAAGGATAGACGATCAAATAAACGATCCTATCACAAATAATCAACACAATGATCATTTCAGCATCACTCAGCATGTCACATTACCAAATTGGGAATATATCGCTGATAACATTCAACTACATAACCTCTGAGCTCGTACGTCTCTGAGAAGGGTGTTAAGCTAAAAGAATAAATTCTCCGCCACCAACAGAAATATATTTGAAAGAAATCGGCTTTATATCTCAACTTGTAATGTCAGACATACAATCCATACAAGTCTTTTCCGGGCTCGAACAAAACCGAAGGCACTTACAAAGAAGTCCTTGCAATCCGGATATTCACAATCCTGATCGGATTCACCATCACATATGGAGAACTCAATACCGTAGCTACTCGGTGCAGAGTCAATCGACAGGTCATCCTATCGCTTTTGCAAATACCGGGTCTTCAACACCGATCTTCAATGCAATTCACAACGACGTATCACATATTCGGAATGGGTTATACGACCCCATGGTCCTTTCCCGGTTAAGCCGAATAGTGAGCGCTTATTCAAAAATAAGTGTAGCATTCACATTCAAACAAATCACATCAATTACCCATTCAAAGGGAAAATATTGATAGTCGTTTATTGAACTATCAATGGATATGCACACATCACCAGATTCCAAATAATTTTCCAAATTATTTATTTTCCAAAATATCTTTACAAGATATAAAACTTTCACACTTCAAAAATAAATCAATATTTATTTCAAAAAAATTCTACTTTTCATTTATAAATTCCATAATGAATTTATATTTCCAAAATATTCATGCATATACGATTTCAATTATCCATTTTCAATTTATCTTCAAAAAGATAAATTCTAAATATTCATTTCATATTGGAAAACATTTCCATACTTATTAAACATAAGCAATTCACAAATCTTTTTATTTTCAACACTTAGAAAATATCCAATATACTTAAATCGAATTAAGTATATATTTCATTCTATTAAGGAAATCATTCACTTAAACATATTTATTTGGGTCAAAACGAATGTTGCGTAAAACATCATTACGACAACCCAAAATCACTAGTATAGGGATTCGAAATTAAAATAGATATATAAATCCCAATACTACACAAAACATTTCCTTTCGGGAATCATTTACTATAACAACAGTGTTATAGTCCACCATTTCCTTTTATTTCTCGAAAACGTCTATTTCAACAATAAATGTTGAAATCTATGGTTTCGAATCTCAACACATTTTAAAACATCGTTAGATCATTTTAATTCTATTTAAAACATCCAAATCCAAAACATTTTCTTTAACGTGTTATTCACTATTCAAAAATGTGAATAAACTTCGTTAACAAATCTCATCATTTTATTCATTTTAATTCAAAGGATTATTCACTATTCAAAAATGTGAATATAACTCCATTAAATAAGTTATGACAATTAACTTATCAAAATAAGTTGTTTGCGGATTTATAAAACAACGTTTATAAATTCCATTTCTATTTATTTATAAAAACTTCCTTTTTATAAATTCCTTTATTAACCTATTCCAGTTTATAACTAAATTATAAACTAAACGTTCATATTATAAGTTAATTACTTATAAAACGATTATTTTACAAAATCGTTCCTTTAGAGACTTTCCAATTTATAAATCTTATAACTTATAAGATCCATTTATCTAACCAATCTATTCTTCAAATAATTTCACCAAATTTATAAATCTTACTATTTATAAATTTTCTTTTATAACTTCACAGTTTATAATTCTATAAATTTCATTCATTTATGAATTTCATTTTCACTTCATTCAAACACTTATAAAAACTCGTTTTATAAGTCAATATTTCAATTTATAAATATCCGTTTATAAATCTCTTAATATAAATCAATTTATATTATTCTTTTAAAACGTCTTTAATTTCCTTTATAGTTTCACCATTTTGATTTATAATAATCAAAGTTTATAAATCCTATTTTTAAACTTTTATAGTATATTCAAAAATCCAATTTAAACTATTTTATAAAATCATAAATCCCCTATTTCTCAAAAATCAACTTTTAACTATATTTCACGAAATCATAATTTTTATAACTTTAAAAATTATAACGTTTATTTATTTAAAATGGATCAATTCCAAAAATATTTTATATTTTCAAAGATCACTTTAAAAATCATTTTAAAATCCCAAAATTTGGGTCCAATGATGCTACACACCAAATAGTCAATCACGACTACAACGATATCACATATCGTATATGATAATCAACGAATATCAAAATATCCATAATCAAATAAATACTGTTGAGGAATCCAGTTGGATCCCTCCAACCTGTTTTCCTGCATCCAAAAACATTAGCACAATACCAATTTCGCTCCAGTACGAAATTATCGCGGTATATGTTCTTAATAAATATTATCCGTTTAATAACGGCGTAATAGGGTCTCATCCGCTAAAAAATGCGGGGAATCAACAACTGCAATATATACATATGCCAATATATATATATTGATATTATATATAATACCAATTTCACTGTTTATGAAATATTCGCGGTATATGTTTTTAATAAATATTATCCGTTTAATAACGGCGTAATAGGGTCTCATCCGCTAAAAAAATGTGGGGAATCAACAACTGCAATATATACATATGCCAATATATATATATTGATATTATATATAATACCAATTTCACTGTTTATGAAATATTCGCGGTATATGTTTTTAATAAATAACATCCGCTTACTAACGGCGTATAATGTCTATTTTAACAATCAATAGATATCAATCAACATTCATACATGCATTCAAATATTTTAGATCTAACTATTTAAAATAAAATCGAAACTGATTCGATTGAGTGAGAAATTCTCACCTTGATTTTAAATTCCGTTTTAGCGATTTATTTCGAATAAAATTAAACGGACGTTTAATTTTACCCAAAATTCTCACTAACTCCAAACGACTCCAAACCAACTCCATCGCGTAGTGCTCGTCCATACGATCCCAACGCAACTGGTTTCACGCGTTTTCGACCTCGTATGAAAAAGTTATGGATTTTTAAAGTTTGTACACGATTTATATATATAAATTTACAACATAACTAACTATTTTTCTACCTAGCTTCATCACAGCCACTGGATCCAAGCTCCTGCAAATCTGGCCGTCCCTTTCTTTCTCTCCTCTTCACGTTTTGGCTACAGGTTATAGCCGCACCATAGAACCCACTCCTCAATCACTAGGGTTTCAATTTGCAACTCCAAAACTCGATGAAACTCGATCAAACCACCACCATCTCGAAGCACAACACCCCCTCTACCCACGCCTGCCTCCCCCTTGAGTTCGGCCCCCCCATTTGCATGGAATTGCGTGCGAAAATCTGCAGGTTCGGCCCCACATAGCTCCTCCTACGTTGCTCCGTTTCCGATCATCACCGTATGGAATCGAAGCTCTCGTCGAGCTCTACGACTTTCGTGTTGAACACTTTGGCTAATTCATTACGGATTGAGAGAGATTAATGAATGAATGTGGGTGTTTTCTGGCCATTCAATTATAAAGTGGTGGCTAGGTTAAAAAATTAGGGTTTTAGTTATTTTTTTTATCAAATTATGAAGAGTGGTGGTGTATTTATAGAGTTTCGTTCGACACTATTCATCCGGAAATTCCGAACTCCGATTTACGCGCCGAAACTGACGTACCTAGGGTTTATCCCGCGTTCCGGACACAATGGAACAGGTTTCGAAAGCTAATTCGGACATCTGTGCGAGTTATAGCTAAAAACGTTCAATTTAAATTAAACCGATTTAAGCGATTTTCTAGGCGTTTTAATTTGTACCGGACAAACGGTAAATCCAATCGACTTGAAATTTGAAACCTTACAATAATATCACATTACGGATCCGATGAAACTGGTTTCGTCGAAATCCGAGACTTTTTGAAAAATGGCTATTTTCACTCGCCAAATTTAAATTAAAAATAATTCGATGCGTTTCGAGCTGCCACGATCAAACGATAGCTCCGATTGACACGAAATTTGAAATCCGGTAATAACTAACTATTACGGATCCAATGAAACTGGTTTCGTTCAATTCTGAGACTGTTCAAAAATTGGCTATTTTATAGTCGATTATTAAATATTAAAATATTCAATTTTCACAAATTAACTTTTAATTCGATTTTAAAAGTTCTAAAATATCATTCTAACTTCAATATGATAAAATAAAATTTTAAAAATCATTTTCAATCATATTTAACTATATTTTCAATTATTTCCATAATTTAACGCATTAAATTATCGATTTAATTATCCAATTAAATCCAATAATTCAAATAAAAATTTATTTGACTTATAAATTCACTTTTTAATATTTAAAATTAATTAAATATTCAAATTTTAATTTCTAAAAATTCTGGGTCGTTACAATCTTCCCCACTTAAAAGAATTTCGTCCCGAAATTATTAAGTAAGAAAAGTTACAGAATCTATTAATTTTCCATAATTCATAATTAAATTTCTTATAATACTTTACTAAGTTTTCAAATCATACTTAGTTATCTTTTCAAAAACAACTACAATTGTTTAACTTTCTACTCTAAGTAAAAGTTAAGGTTTTCAAAATTTTCCAATTTTCTCAAAATTTTCTAACGCCTTAAATTTTCGGAAAAATTCGCCATAGACTCCCTTGTGCGGCTCGATCCGAAAAAAAAATGACAGTATATATATCGCAAATATACATCTCATCAAGTAATGAGGCATCCCGAAGGGAAAAAAGTAAAAGTACGGTATGTAATCCGAGATATGTACCTTATATTTTATTAGCGAGCATATACGGCTAATATAGCGCGAAAGCGAGCTCCAAATGCGAAGCAAACGTGATCCGCACCTACTAATTACTCAACAAACAACATGAGAATCATGTATATATGCAATAGTATCAATATACAATCATATAGCAACATAATAACTATATATGCCAACATAGCAACTGCAATAAAGCAATTATATTCAAACATCAACCAACTATCATCCAACAAATTCATAACCAATAAATATTCATTTATATTCTCATTCATATCCAATGAAATAGGTTTTCAATTTAATAACATTCGATTCATTAACATTGGATTTACTAGCATTCATTTTCAATTAGTTTATATTCACTAATTCATATTCAAGTTGGTTCACTTTCCATTTCAAATTCAATTCTATTTAAGATTTACTTAACTTCCAATCGAATTTCAATTACATTAGCTTTCAATTTCATTAACACTTAACGAATTCATATACAATCAACTAATCAATTATATAACAATCAATGTATATTAATTACAACCAAATTTCCTTTGCTTACAATTGGTTTAATTAATTGATTTTCATTCAATTATTCAACTTTCTAATAACATCAGATTTTAATGAATTAACACTTATATTCATCATTTCTTATCAATTATTTTCATTCAATTGATTAACATTCAATCCATTCATTCAATTCAATTACAAAAGTTGAATTTCATTTATATAGCTCAAGTTCATATCCATCACTTAATTTTATTAATTTACTTTGATACTAATATCAACTTCATTCCATATCACTTAAGTTATATTCCATTTATAAACATCACTTGTTTTTACATAACTTAAATTCCTAAATATATCCATATAGTTTCACTTCTTATATATATAAGTTTATTTCACAATTGTAAATCACTTTAATTATAATTCAATTCTTATAATTCTTTTTGCTTATACAATTATTCTTTTATTTAGATTATTTAAACATCTAAACAATCAACTTATATACACTTTAATAATTTTGAAAAATTATTCCTTTATATATAAAATATAATCAAGGTAAAATTATTTCATTTACCCAAATTTAAAACAATATTATGTCGAATTATCTTGTTTAAGAGTTTAGAAACCCCTATCTACGATAGTTAGCTAGACTAGATCGACCGGAATCTATAAACAATCAACCGATAAGTCAACACAATACAAAACAATTTTATATTCACTAACAAATACGCTCTCATAGCTATTATTACACTCAAACTCATTCTAGAGTACTACTGACTCTATCTCTAATGAGTAATACCCAACAGAACCATGGTTGTCGCTTAACCATAAGCTCTGATACCACATTGTCAGATCCAGGCTTTTCAACCATCGAAAGCAGTCACAACCGGTAGGCTTTTCAACCATCCCAGCCCCACCGTGGCAACAACTGGTATCCCAAACTTGCTTTTACGGCCAGCCTCTCGACTGTCTCAGGTTACACCTAACCAACCCCCTAAAAGAGGATGTGTGGGAGTAAGAGTCTCCCGTTCGCCACCTAACCGCGAAGCGAGAACCCCCCATCACATAGCCCAAAGCTTAACAAGACTGGTGTGAGAACTCAAAACAGTTTATTTAACTTTAAAATCAAAACAGAGAGATATTTTTAAATTCAATTCGCAATGCTTTTAAAAATGAGACTACCATAAGGCCTCCCGCACACACACACAATGCAAACGCAGAATCGGAGGAGATTTCTCCTTATGATAGTCAAAGATGCTTGATACGCATTTAAAATAACATTTGATATTATTACTAGTGCATAGTGTAGGGAAAAAAAATTCATTTCGAAAGTAGAATATAAATCTTAGCCAACATAGACATTTCGAACTATGCCTACTATAGCTACCATCCAAACAGTGGTGACCACCATAAGTGAATGGCAGGTTCTACAACTAATACCGTACAAAGTTTCGTATTGGGAATTGGATTTCCAACGAATGATCAGGCCAAGGAACTTCCCATTGCCACATGAGAATGCCTCTGGATGGACATCCCCGAGAACCAAACCGGATCTCTACCAACACAAGGCCGGGTTACCCCTAACTGAGTAACAACTGACCGAATATGCCATCCCCCGGTCCTTTGGGACCTTTTCACCGAGCGCTCGTAATCAATTCACACAATCATAACAAAGTGTTTTCAACATGAGTAAGTATCTGGGCTCCATACCATGATACCACCCTTTTCCAGAAGGAAATGGACACATCCTAAAGGGTGCTACCCCTCATCACCTTGCTGCTTCTTTCCTGTTTTGACCATTCACGAGGTGTGAGGCTCGACGAAGTCACATCCACAAAACATACTTTATACAAAAGCCATGCTTTGGGTCAACAAATGATCAACACAATGATCACAAGGATAGACGATCAAATAAACGATCCTATCACAAATAATCAACACAATGATCATTTCAGCATCACTCAGCATGTCACATTACCAAATTGGGAATATATCGCTGATAACGTTCAACTACATAACCTCTGAGCTCGTACGTCTCTGAGAAGGGTGTTAAGCTAAAAGAATAAATTCTCCGCCACCAACAGAAATATATTTGAAAGAAATCGGCTTTATATCTCAACTTGTATTGTCAGACATACAATCCATACAAGTCTGTTCCGGGCTCGAACAAAACCGAAGGCACTTACAAAGAAGTCCTTGCAATCCGGATATTCACAATCCTGATCGGATTCACCATCACATATGGAGAACTCAATACCGTAGCTACTCGGTGCAGAGTCAATCGACAGGTCATCCTATCGCTTTTGCAAATACCGGGTCTTCAACACCGATCTTCAATGCAATTCACAACGACGTATCACATATTCGGAATGGGTTATACGACCCCATGGTCCTTTCCCGGTTAACCCAAATAGTGAGCGCTTATTCAAAAATAAGTGTAGCATTCACATTCAAACAAATCACATCAATTACCCATTCAAAGGGAAAATATTGATAGTCGGTTATTGAACTATCAATGGATATGCACACATCACCAGATTCCAAATAATTTTCCAAATTATTTATTTTCCAAAATATCTTTACAAGATATAAAATTTCCACACTTCAAAAATAAATCAATATTTATTTTCAAACAAATTCTACTTTTCATTTATAAATTCCATAATGAATTTATATTTCCAAAATATTCATGCATATACGATTTCAATTATCCATTTTCAATTTATCTTCAAAAAGATAAATTCTAAATATTCATTTCATATTGGAAAACATTTCCATACTTATTAAACATAAGCAATTCACAAATCTTTTTATTTTCAACACTTAGAAAATATCCAATATACTTAAATCGAATTAAGTATATATTTCATTCTATTAAGGAAATCATTCACTTAAACATATTTATTTGGGTCAAAACGAATGTTGCGTAAAACATCGTTACGACAACCCAAAATCACTAGTATAGGGATTCGAAATTAAAATAGATATATAAATCCCAATACTACACAAAACATTTCCTTTCGGGAATCATTTACTATAACAACAGTGTTATAGTCCACCATTTCCTTTTATTTCTCGAAAACGTCTATTTCAACAATAAATGTTGAAATCTATGGTTTCGAATCTCAACACATTTTAAAACATCGTTAGATCGTTTTAATTCTATTTAAAACATCCAAATCCAAAACATTTTCTTTAACGTGTTATTCACTATTCAAAAATGTGAATAAACTTCGTTAACAAATCTCATCCTTTTATTCATTTTAATTCAAAGGATTATTCACTATTCAAAAATGTGAATATAACTCCATTAAATAAGTTATGACAATTAACTTATCAAAATAAGTTGTTTGCGGATTTATAAAACAACGTTTATAAATTCCATTTCTATTTATTTATAAAAACTTCCTTTTTATAAATTCCTTTATTAACCTATTCCAGTTTATAACTAAATTATAAACTAAACATTCATATTATAAGTTAATTACTTATAAA
The DNA here is from genome assembly GCA_030765085.1 of Allium cepa. Taxonomy (NCBI): domain Eukaryota; kingdom Viridiplantae; phylum Streptophyta; class Magnoliopsida; order Asparagales; family Amaryllidaceae; genus Allium; species Allium cepa. Next base: position 745,613,298 of record CM060935.1, read on the forward strand.
ACGATTATTTTACAAAATCGTTCCTTTAGAGACTTTCCAATTTATAAATCTTATAACTTATAAGATCCATTTATCTAACCAATCTATTCTTCAAATAATTTCACCAAATTTATAAATCTTACTATTTATAAATTTTCTTTTATAACTTCACAGTTTATAATTCTATAAATTTCATTCATTTATGAATTTCATTTTCACTTCATTCAAACACTTATAAAAACTCGTTTTATAAGTCAATATTTCAATTTATAAATATCCGTTTATAAATCTCTTAATATAAATCAATTTATATTATTCTTTTAAAACGTCTTTAATTTCCTTTATAGTTTCACCATTTTGATTTATAAAATAATCAAATTTTATAAATCCTATTTTTAAACTTTTATAATATATTCAAAAATCCAATTTAAACTATTTTATAAAATCATAAATCCCCTATTTCTCAAAAATCAACTTTTAACTATATTTCACGAAATCATAATTTTTATAACTTTAAAAATTATAACGTTTATTTATTTAAAATGGATCAATTCCAAAAATATTTTATATTTTCAAAGATCACTTTAAAAATCATTTTAAAATCCCAAAATTTGGGTCCAATGATGCTACACACCAAATAGTCAATCACGACTACAACGATATCACATATCGTATATGATAATCAACGAATATCAAAATATCCATAATCAAATAAATACTGTTGAGGAATCCAGTTGGATCCCTCCAACCTGTTTTCCTGCATCCAAAAACATTAGCACAATACCAATTTCGCTCCAGTACGAAATTATCGCGGTATATGTTCTTAATAAATATTATCCGTTTAATAACGGCGTAATAGGGTCTCATCCGCTAAAAAAATGCGGGGAATCAACAACTGCAATATATACATATGCCAATATATATATATATTGATATTATATATAATACCAATTTCACTGTTTATGAAATATTCGCGGTATATGTTTTTAATAAATATTATCCGTTTAATAACGGCGTAATAGGGTCTCATCCGCTAAAAAAATGCGGGGAATCAACAACTGCAATATATACATATGCCAATATATATATATATATATATATATATATATATATATATATATTGATATTATATATAATACCAATTTCACTGTTTATGAAATATTCGCGGTATATGTTTTTAATAAATAACATCCGCTTACTAACGGCGTATAATGTCTATTTTAACAATCAATAGATATCAATCAACATTCATACATGCATTCAAATATTTTAAATCTAACTATTTAAAATAAAATCGAAACTGATTCGATTGAGTGAGAAATTCTCACCTTGATTTTAAATTCCGTTTTAGCGATTTATTTCGAATAAAATTAAACGGACGTTTAATTTTACCCAAAATTCTCACTAACTCCAAACGACTCCAAACCAACTCAATCGCGTAGTGCTCGTCCATACGATCCCAACGCAACTGGTTTCGCGCGTTTTTGACCTCGTATGAAAAAGTTATGAATTTTTAAAGTTTGTACACGATTTATATATATAAATTTACAACATAACTAACTATTTTTCTACCTAGCTTCATCACAGCCACTGGATCCAAGCTCCTGCAAATCTGGCCGTCCCTTTCTTTCTCTCCTCTTCACGTTTTGGCTACAGGTTATAGCCGCACCATAGAACCCACTCCTCAATCACTAGGGTTTCAATTTGCAACTCCAAAACTCGATGAAACTCGATCAAACCACCGCCATCTCGAAGCACAACACCCCCTCTACCCACGCCTGCCTCCCCCTTGAGTTCGGCCCCCCCATTTGCATGGAATTGCGTGCGAAAATCTGCAGGTTCGGCCCCACATAGCTCCTCCTACGTTGCTCCGTTTTCGATCATCACCGTATGGAATCGAAGCTCTCGTCGAGCTCTACGACTTTCGTGTTGAACACTTTGGCTAATTCATTACGGATTGAGAGAGATTAATGAATGAATGTGGGTGTTTTCTGGCCATTCAATTATAAAGTGGCGGCTAGGTTAAAAAATTAGGGTTTTAGTTATTTTTTTTATCAAATTATGAAGAGTGGTGGTGTATTTATAGAGTTTCGTTCGACACTATTCATCCGGAAATTCCAAACTCCGATTTACGCGCCGAAACTGACGTACCTAGGGTTTATCCCGCGTTCCGGACATAATGGAACAGGTTTCGAAAGCTAATTCGGACATCTGTGCGAGTTATAGCTAAAAACGTTCAATTTAAATTAAACCGATTTAAGCGATTTTCTAGGCGTTTTAATTTGTACCGGACAAACGGTAAATCCAATCGACTTGAAATTTGAAACCTTACAATAATATCACATTACGGATCCGATGAAACTAGTTTCGTCGAAATCCGAGACTTTTTGAAAAATGGCTATTTTCACTCGCCAAATTTAAATTAATAATAATTCGATGCGTTTCGAGCTCCCACGATCAAACGATAGCTCCGATTGACACGAAATTTGAAATACGGTAATAACTAACTATTACGGATCCAATGGAACTGGTTTCGTTCAATTCTGAGACTGTTCAAAAATTGGCTATTTTATAGTCGATTATTAAATATTAAAATATTCAATTTTCACAAATTAACTTTTAATTCGATTTTAAAAGTTCTAAAATATCATTCTAACTTCAATATGATAAAATAAAATTTTACAAATCATTTGCAATCATATTTAACTATATTTTCAATTATTTCCATAATTTAACGTATTAAATTATCGATTTAATTATCCAATTAAATCCAATAATTCAAATAAAAATTTATTTGACTTATAAATTCACTTTTTAATATTTAAAATTAATTAAATATTCAAATTTTAATTTCTAAAAATTCTGGGTCGTTACAACCATGCTAAATAAATTAAATGGGCTTAAGAATGGTTTCTAAGTTAATTAATTTACATAAGGGTATATTTGGAAATTGCTGCACATAACCCTTACCCTTATGTATATTCTCATTCCTTACACCATTTACGTCATTTCCTATTCACATCATTTTTCAAAAACATAATACAAACACAAACATAAAAAGGAGCCGACTATTGCTAGAGATATAAGAAGAGAAATTCAAATCAAGCTAAGGAATCAAAGCAAGGGGAATAAATCTCAATCTCAATCCAATCTCCTTATCTTAATCAAGGTGAATAATGATTTATACCATCTCTATTTTGTTTTACGAACATATATTTTTGGATTTAAGATTAAATTCATTCCTACGATGTTTTAAATGATGATATGCTTGAATTATAATTTATTCGATTTAAACAAGATTGTTTAAATGGGAATATATGCGGTTTTAGGGCAAAACCGATTGAAATTGATGTTATGCCTTGGAAAAATTATGTTATGTAAAATATGATTTTAGAGTTGCATTTCAATTTTGATAATTTTCCAATCTAAGGAAAGATTATTATGAATTTTCAAAGGAAAATATGATAAAATTGGGTTTAAATTTAATTTCGATTATTTCAGTAAGAAATTGGGTTTGGAATTTTTGTATGTTAGATAACACGATTAAAGTGAATTTTTGTAATTTTAGGGATTTTTCCTAAGTAAATTACTATGAGAATTAAACTTTTTTAGAAGGAAGGATTAATTGCATTATTATTTTTGTTTACTGGAAGGGCTTATTTGCTAAATTAACCTTGGTTTAATTTGAAATTAAGCAGCAGTTATTTTTTAAAAGAGTTTGAAAAGTTGGGGAACCAATCACATGTTTACATATGGGCGGGCTAGTTAGAAAGTATTTGCTTTAATTTGCATTAATCGATTTTTACATAAAAAAGTTTGTTCCGCGGCCTTTAGAAGCGCCTTTCGATTCCAATGCTTCCGCTTCATCTCAGTTGAAACCAACCTAGCCAAAACCTACTAAGCCAAAATCAATACACCTGGTATCAATGAGATTTGTACAACGTGGATTGGTAAAGTACGGAAGTCAGGGTGTCGAAAGCATTGCTTTCGATAGAGACAAAACCATTGTTTACTTTTTAAAGATAGGCGCCTGCCATGTTTTTGAAGGGTGCTTTCGACCAAGTCGATGCCCAGTTGTTTTTGAACTTGTTATTTCCTTTATTTATTTAAAAGTAGATTTTTCGACCAAGACCTTTGTTTATAAAAGAATGCTTTCGAAAATGATGGTTCCAACCTAGTCGAAACTCTGCTGTCGTTCTATATCTTTTCGAATGTGTTGAAGCCATTAATGCTTAAAGGGTAGTTTTTGTTTTTAACCTATACCGAGTCACTTCTTAAATTCTTTCGAAAGGGTCCAAGGGTTTCGAAGGCAATGGCTTCGAAAGGTGGTTTCGATGCTATCCTTTAGTGTTTTGCTTAAATGATTTGAAGCTTTCGAAAGGATGGTGTCGACGCCATCAAATTTTCCCCAATACTTTTATACGATAAGGAATAGTTTCGAAAGAGATACTTTCGTCTATATTCACTTTGACCCAAGTGATATTTTGAAATATAAACCCAATGGTTTCGGAAGGGATACTTCCAAAGATTCGAAAGGGGTACTTTCAATGGTTTCAAAACTATGCATTTAGGAGTATTAAGTAATACTTTATTACGTTCCAAAGGTTTCGAAAGAGAGGTTTTAAAGTGTTTCGAAAGGCTGGGGCCTAATGTTTTGAAAAGAATTATATGCTTTCAAAGGAGGTTATCCAATGCAGTCGAAAGCAAAATTTTGAAGGTTTCGAAATCCTTAGTTTTTCAAAAAAAAAAAACCTAGTCTCATTTTAAAGGAAAAACCCATGGTTAAGTAAAGGAGTTTTGAAATGGTTTTAAGAAGAAGCTTTCCTTGATAAAATATTAGGTTAAAGGAATTAACTATGTTGATATGAAAATAATTTCAAGGATATCAAACCCACAGAAGTAGTATTGTTATGTTATTATGTTTGCTTCTTCAAATATGTATATATATTCACATTATAATGAACCCATACTGGTAATTTAGGGAAGAGCAGATTAACCAGCTAGGTTGACCTAGTAATGAATATAAATTAAACTATTAAAGATATTGTAGGGGCCAATAGGTTCATAGTAAGCCCATGAAAACTGCGTATAGGAAAAGATATTGGCAGGGGCCAATAGGTTCATAGTAAGCCTATGAAAACTGTATAAAGGAAGATATCAGGAAGATTAGTTCATATTTAGCCCATGAAAAGTATATCCAGATTGAGATACTGACAGAATTCAATAAATTCCTAATCAACCCATAAAAACTAGGATAAGAGAAAAGATATTGAAGTTAGCAATAGGTTCAGGGAGAATCCATGAAACATTAAAGATATTGGCAGGGGCAAATAGGTTCTTAGTGATCCCATGAAAACTATGTAACTGGATAGGGAGACCTTAAATATTAAACAGGATATTAGTCAACCCATGAAAACAAGTAGGTTGATAGTGGCCCTAGAAACTATAAATGTGACGGCTAGTCAGAAATGAATGGGGATGGGTAATCGTGGATTGATTCACTTTTTTGCATAACATCATATTGTTTTGAATTATTTTAACCATTGTGGATGTAGGAGCACAGTATATGGTTTTATCAAGGTTTTAGGATACTAGTAAGGGGAAAACCTGTTCCGCTAAGCGGCGTGGTCTCACTAAATATCTAAATAGTTTGTGATGGTAGATTATTATTCATACCAGGCTTTATATCTGACTTGAAGTTTATGTTTTCCCCTTAAACTCTCGGGCACTCAATTGATTTTGAATAGTTTGAGAGTTGAGGTTTTTAGGTACCTCTTTAGAAGAATAAACTTCTGAAGACATGCATGAGGCATGCTAGCCATCTAGAGTTCTCTTTTATTTTGATTCCGCTGTGTTGTTATTGTAAAGGAAAAGTTGTTAAACTTCCTATATATACTCTAATCATCCAAGGGGGCTTCTTCATATGTCACTCTTGGCGTATGTTGTAATAAATATATTTTCTCTAAATGTGGTTAACGATTGTGGGATTATGTAACGAAATTGAAATGTTTTGAAATGGAATTTAGAACTTGTCCGATGTTTTAAAATTTTACCTTAATCATGTGATGTGTATCAACGTATCTAACATTACCATATTTAGTCGCCGTAGATTAATAACTATGGATGACTGCAACATCCATAGCCATTAGTTTTGGCCTCCAAGTAGGGATGTAACAATTAATAGTGTTAAACTTAAATGTGGAGTCTAGAAAATCATAACGTTGGGAATTTTTCCAAATTACGGCATCATAGTTTGGGTCATATTTCAAGAGGTAGAATGCAACGTCTCATAGAAATGAAATTATCCTAACATTAGATTTTTCTAATTTCGACAACTCCTAGAATGTGTTAAAGGAATGTTTTTAAGGGAAATAAGAAAGGAGCCACTCGAAGGGGAGGACTGTTAGAAATTATTTATACTGATATACGTGGTCCTTTTCCTACTCTAGTTATAATGGACAAAAACCATTTACTACTTTCATTGAAGATTATTCTCGCTATGGTTATGTGTATCTGATTAATGAAAAACCTAAAGCGCTAGATAAATTCAAAATTTTAAGGCTGAAGTTAAGAATCAACATAACCTAAAATTAATATAGTGCGATTAGATAGAGTCGGTGAATATTATGGTAGACACACTGACCTTAGTCCAAGTCCAAGCCCATTCGCTTTATTTCTTCAAGAAATGAGTATTGTTTGTTGGTACTCTATACCGAGGGATCCTTGACAGAATGGAGTTGCTAAAAGACATAATCGTACATTAATGGATATGGTACGAAGTATGGTATGCAATACCATATTGCTGGAATTTTTGTGGACAAAAATTTTAAAAACACATTGTGCCCATTCCACACATATTCTAAATCAGGTTCATAGTGAATATGCTCCAAAAACACCTTATGAATAGTGGACTAGCAGAAAATCGCAATTAGAGTACTTGTATGCATGGGTCTATCTTGATGAAGCAAAGGTTATAATCCACAACTAAAGAAACTTGATTCCAGAACCATTAGCTGTTATTTCATTGGTTATCCAGAAAGATCCAAAGGTTTTAAATTTTATTGCTCACCACATACCACTAGAATAGTAGAGACTAGACATGATGTATTTTTTAAAGATGACAATGTAAGTGGGATTAATAAAATAGAACGCACTACACCACAAAGCTGTTTTAGCCACACCCCTATCCGCCTTATTTGATATGGCTCAAAGCCGTATCAAATTTGATACGGCTAAAAACCGTATCAAATTCGTGCCTATTTTGGCTGGAAAATCATACACCCTGGAAAGCACGGTCTCTCCCAAATTCATTCCATCCCTCGTTTTTCTTCGTTCTCCCTTCGAAACATAAATGTCGTTCTCTTTCCCCCAAATTTACGTCCGTTAACATCCAAAATCTCCAAATCCCTAATTTTCTCGAGTTCGGAGCTGAGTAGCTGACGGTTGAGGTTTTCTTTGTAAGTTGATTTTCACATATTTGAACATTTATTTATTTAATCCTAGTTGTTCTGTAAAGAATTTTTGTGTATTTAATCCTATTACTTGTTTTAGGAAGTGTCATCTTGTTGTGAAAGAATTTTGATGTTTTATCTCCCTGAGTTAGCTAGTTGAGTTTCATTCTTTGGGTGTTTCCCACCGCTAATTTCCTTATAATATTTGTAAGATGTTCTGTTTTTTGCCCATATCGCGTTCCTATTTCAGTGTCAAAAGGATTATGAACCATTTGATTGTAAAGAAGATTTGCTTCTTAACTGATTTTTCCGCTAATTTGTTGATAGTTTTCTATAGCCTTCTGCCATGCTTTCAGAGCATGCTTAACTTCCTTTAGTTTATTAATAAGAATGAATAAAGAATTGCCTTGTACGTTGATATTTAATGCTTGTCCCACTACATTTTTGTAATTTGCATTCGTACACCAAGAATTGTTGAACCTGAAGGGAACTCTAGCATTACAAGGGGATCGGGTATTGAATTTAACAAGAATAGGGGTATGATCGCTTAAGGAGTGTTCCCCAAAATGAATTCCAAATTCTTGAAATTTGTTCTCCCAAAGATTGTTAACGAATACCCTATCAATCTTGCTATGGATACAGAAATTATTTCCGCCTCTTTAAGTGAACTAATTGCCTATGAATTCATGTTCAAATAGATTAGAATTTGTGATGCAGTTCATGAAATCAATATCTCTTATTGAATTCTGAATGCCATTATTAATTCTGTTTTGACTGGACTAAATATTTTAAATCAGTAATTAAAATCCAGGGTAAATTAATTTGTTTAACCAATGTGCTGCCGTAATCCCTCTCTATTCTACTAAATTTTAATCATAAATCATAGCACATACTATGCTAAGCCCTACGGCATTATGTAGAATACAAAAAATGTATTGTCTGTCAGAATGCAATATGATAATAGACCAGATAGTGGAATTCCATGGAATAAGGATTCTACCTTTCTAATTTATGTTGTCGTTATGAGTGTGCTTCCATTTCTTGTCTAATTTGGCAACTAGGTTTTGTATATTTTCTGTAGATGGCTTATTCTCATTAAGACCAATCAAAGAATATCGTTTAGTACTTAATATTTGCAACAAGTTAAACTGTTTTGCTGGGTAGTTCAATCCCCTTATGTTCCAGACTAGGAATTCCACCTATTGAGATAAAGAGTGGTTACTACTGTATTAAATCCTAGTTGAAATTAAATACGCTCTTTCAGAACAAGTATTTGATTGTCATTACCCCTTGGATGCAAAGTTATGCGTAGAAGAGAAAGAAGTGAAGTGCTGTCGAAATTAAAGCATTTAGTAGCAAAATGGCTTTAATTTGTTTTAGACAGAAGTGAGGTGTTGTATACAAATTTTTGATTGTATGATTAATTAAGAAGAGAGACCATCAGGCCATGGTGATTTTTCATATTTAACTGAAAAGATTGCCTGATGTACTTCTTTATCTGAAATTGGTTGTAGTAACTAATGTTTGCCCAGTTCATTAACTACTGTTCTACATTATATGCCTTCAAAAGTTTGATTTTTTGGTTGTTCTCCATTAAATAGGTGAGCGTAGTGGGTGATAGCCTGGGATTGTATCTGTTATGCATTATAGACCAGCTCGCCTTTATCATTATACAAAGCTTGATATTATTTTTATACTTCCTCATTGACATTTTAGCGTAGAGATTTTTTGAGCATGAGTCTCCCTATATAAGCCATGAAATCTTAGACTTTTGAACTGCTTCTACATATTTTCCATGCATTGTCTTTTTAAGAGCATTGCTTGCATGTAATTAATCTTCATATAGTAGTACATTATCTGGATTGTTGTCTGCAGCCAATAGCTTATCATTATATTCTGATTCCAAAGCTGATAAAGTGTTTGCATCCTTTGCTCTTAACTTGTTCTGGTTTTTTAGATATGTTTTATCCTTCTTAGTTTGATTATGAATTTCTAAATTTCAATGCCTCACACATTTATAATAAAACTGGTAGTACCTGATCTTCATATCCATTAGCCAAATGCCAACTTTTGTATTCAAAAGCTTTTCCCTTTTGTTGAGTAGTTTGTGTATGTAGTTTGATGATATAGGGTTGTGATCACTCAAAACCGAGGTACTGGCAATAAAATCTTGAAAGTGTTGTAGAAAAGTATTGTTTATAAGCACTTTGTCAATGTGAGTAGAAATACCTCTACGTCTCCATGTGAATTGAAAATCTTGTATATATATACACTCATATATATATATACATAAACACACATATGAGTGTTTATGTGTGTGTGTATTGCATATAGTATGTGATTTATACATGTTTATATGTATAAATATAGTTCTAGTATGTCCGACTAGGGTCTACTAGGAGATGCATGGAATATTATATACATATTTATTGATATGCAGTTTAAAGTGTTTATATATAGTTTTGGTATGTCCGACTTAGGGCTACCGTTGGTGCATGGAATCCACTATACCAATGAGGTGCACGACCTGTAGATGTGGTCCCAGAGTAGGGGCAGAGAGAGACTAGGATGCTAGTCTAGAATAGGTCATATACCATTTCATAGTACTCTTATATGCTGCGGCAAGACCTACATACCAGCTTCTTATAAGTTGATTACATCGCAAATATATTATATTTACGTCTAATGTTCTAATATATATGATATAGGAGGGCAATATGTCTTTTAGTATTAGACAAAAGGTGGATAAATGAATCTGATCAAAGATCTACATACTATATAGACGGGGTGGAGAAGTTTATTAGTTTTGTTGATGAAAATGGTGGTAAGAAAGGAGTGTATTTATGCCCTTGCACTCGGTGCAAAAATATGAAGACGATCAAATTAGATGACATTCATTTTCATTTGCTTAGATGGGGTTTTATCCAATCATATACCGTATGGTATTTTCATGGGGAAAAAGGGTAGAGAAGGAAAAACCACAACCAGTTAGTCATGCCACAAGTACCGACGAGTCTAAACATATTATGATGGAAGATCTAGTCAATGATGCAGATAGATTTCATCATTTCCAACCTGAAAATCTGTTGTCTGATCATGCTAATGTTGGAGAGCCGTCTACGGTTGATGGCAATTGGCAGGCCAATGAAAGTAAGAAGTATAAATCACTTTTTGGTAGCGCAAAAGAGCCATTGTATCCTTCATGTTCAAAAGGATTGACGAAGTTGTATGCCATTGTGAAACTGAATAGCTTGAAGACCCAATACGGCTTTTCAAATAATGGTGTAACCGCACTCCTCGAACTAATAAAGGAGTTACTCCCCGAAGGTGACACGCTGCCAACAAAGTACTCCAACGTGAAGAAGTTAATTAAGCAAGTTGGGATGAATTACAAAACTTATGATGCATACATCAATGATTGCATATTATACTGGAAAGATGATGCGAATAGAGTTTCGTGTACAAATTGCAACGAACCAAGATATATGACATCATTCAACGAAGAAAGAAAAGGCATCAAAGTAACTCGAAAGACATTAAGACATTTTCCTTTAATTTTTAGATTGAAGAGATTGTATACTGTACCATGGATAGCAGATGTGATGACCTGGCATGGTCGTGCCAAGTCTGATCCAACCGTAATGCGTCATCCATGTGACACTTCTCAATGGAAAGCCGCGGATTATTTTGACCAAACGTTCGCTGTCGAGCCACGAAATGTCACACTTGGAATAGCAACAGATGGTTTCTGTCCACATGCTTTTCTATCTAACCCTTACAGTTGTTGGCCAGTAATTGTAGTACCATATAATCTTCCTCCGTCTATGTGCATGAAACGAGAGTTTTCAATGTTAACACTGTTGATTTCTGGGCCAAAACAACCAGGGAATGATACTGATGTTTATTTACAGCCATTGATAGACGAGTTAAAGCAGTTATGGGAAGGAGTCGTTACATATGATTCATTAAATAAATCCGAATTCACAATGAGAGCTAGGGTGTTGTGGGCAATCCATGATCACCCTGCACTTGGGACTTTATCGGGATGTACAACTCATGATTATTTTGCATGTCCGGTTTGTGGGGAAAACACTTGTTCTTATCATCTTCCTGAAAGTAAGAAGGTGTGTTACATGGGACATCGAATTTTTCATCCTAAAGAACACAAGTTTCGATACGACAAGACAAATTTCAACAACGAACAAGAACTTCGTCGTCCTAAATGGACATTAACTGGTTTTGAAGTTGAAAAGAAAGTAGATAATATCAAAATGAAAGTTGGTAAACACAAAGAAGAAATTAGTCGAAAACGGAAAAAGCCAATTAATGAAGAAGTTGACAATGTTTCTGCATGGTACAGGAGGTCTATCTTTTTTGATATGCCATATTGGAAAGCAAATATGATTCGCCATAATATTGATGTTATGCATACGGAGAAAAATGTCATAGAGCATCTCATCAGCACCATTATGGACCATAAAGATAAGTCAAAAGATGGCATCAATGCACGCAAGGATTTGAAAATCATGGGTATAAAACAAAAGTTGTGGGTGATGGAAGATCCTGAAACAAATAAAATAATCATACCAAAGGCACCTTTCACTTTGAGCAAAGAAGAAAAGATACGGGTTTTCACCGTTTTGAAAAACCTGAAAGTTCCCAACAAATTCTCTTCAAACTTCCACAACAATGTGAGCATCAATCCTCCCGAACTAAGAAATATGAAGTCACATGATTACCACGTCATAATGCAACATTTGCTTCCGGTATTGCTTCAACATTCTTATCCACAACATAAGGATCTGCGAAATGCTATTCATCGTATTAGTCTATTCTTTAACATTTTGTGCTCAAAGGTGATCAATAGGGAACACCTTATAAAAGCAAAGGCTAGTTTGGTAGAAGCAATGTGTGTTTTTGAAAAACATTTTCCACCTGCACTTTTTGATATCAGTATCCATCTTATGGTTCATTTAGCCGATGAAGCATTAATTTGTGGTCCTGTCAGATGTAGATGGATGTATCCCTTTGAACGGTAAATAACTAATTTGAGTTATGTACATTATTATTAGATAGAAATAGCTATTATGTACAATATATAATTGATCACATTCACAGGCTGATGAAAACATATAAAGGATATGTGCGCAACAAAAGATACATTGAAGGTTGTATTGCAGAAGGATATATCGTACAAGAAGTTAGCCTTTACTGCATGGAATATATGCCAAACAGAGGTGATGGCAACCATAAACATATCCGCGAAGCGTTTTTAGACGAGGACGATAAGTTTGCTGGTGAGATACCTTTAGATAATGGTAAAGATATAACGTTAACCCAAGTGCAGTTTGAACAAGTGCGTGGATGGGTCCTTAATAAGTATGATGGATTGGATGAATGGAAGAAGTAAGTTCACACCCTTGTTTTGATTTCCATTTTTTAATTCAATTTATGTATTCGTTTTGATATGCTTTTTCCGTAGGAGGTATAACTCCTATGCGAAAAGTACTAGATTTCAATCATGCGGCAGAGGTACAACTGTCGAAGTCGTTCAAAGTTTTACTCTATGGTTACGCAACGAGGTATTATAGCATCTTAAGTATTTCACGTGTTTATAAGTTGGCAATACACCTTCGTGACCATGTTTTGTTTTACTTATTGTATTTTATGTAGTTGTTGAAGTGCATCAATGTTGATCCAACTCTCTGGCGGCTAGTGCATGGGCCGAAGTTCACGGCGCTTAGTTATACTAAGTACCAAGTGAATGGTTTTTTATTTTCCACGAAAATGTACGAAGATCGTATGGTAACACAAGATAGCGGTGTATGCATGAAAGCAATTACAAAATTTAGAGCGAGTGGTAAAGATAAAAATTATAAGGAAACAGAAACAAAGTATTACAGAGTCATTCAGCAAATACTTGAGTTGGATTACACTGACTTCAAAAAAACAGTTTTTTATTGTGATTGGGTAAAGGTCGAGGATAAGATCAATGGTTGCCAAATAGATCCTGTTTCAAACTTGATCATGGTTAATTTAGGGAAATTTAAGAGCAAAGATAGCATGAATGATGAGCCATTTATTCTTGCATCAGAAGCGAGTCAATTGTTCTACTCAACATATTTAAAAAATAACGGTTGGTCTGTGGTTTTGCGTACACCAAAACGGTTGACTACAAATGTGATGACATTGAGTTTCCTGCCGTCTATCAATCAGCTTTTGAAGGTAATGAAAAATTAGAAGACCTTACCAAAACCATTTGTTAAATGATGAATTGTTAAATGCTTCATTTCTCGTTTGAATTTCTAGTCCTTGGGGTAGTAGGAGTGTGAGATATCATTGAACCAAACAAAAATTCAGATAAAGAGAAGGTTTCTTAAAATGTCTATATTGTTGTTGGTTTCTGTTATATTAAAAAATTTCATGATAGTATGTTTTTTATAGACTTGTAGATAAAAGGGGATTTATTTTTAAAACTAAACGTGGAATCGAAATTACAAATTTAAACCATTTTCATTAGTTGATTGTAGTCAAATTTGAAATCCAAGTAGTTCTTCTGTTGTTATTGCTTTTTTACTTTTGTTATTACCATGAATTGATGGTTGATGAGACCGCTTTTATTGGCTAAACAACAAATTTTATAGTGATGTTGATTTCATTTTTATTTCAGGACAGCTGAGTTGATATATTCGTAGATTATTTGTTTTTTCTTTTCATTTTGTAATCTGTGATACAATTACAAATCAATAACGGTTATTTAACCGTGTGCAGGAAACTATGTCACAAAATCCAGCATCATCACATTCATCATGTTCAGAAGAACAAATAGTTGATCAAAACTTATTTGGTATTCCAGTCTCAGAAAACGCTGGAAAAATCGCCATTATGCTGGGTAAACTAGTAAGAGCTCATGTGCCGATATGATACATAAGTTGGAACAAAGTACCCGGTACATATAAGGATGATGTTTGGAACCAATTGGTGGTAAGTTTTTACTTTGATTCATTTCTGACGATATTTAAAAAATATTTATGGTCAGTCACTCTATTTTGCAATGTATATGCACTACCTGTTACAGTCGGTTTCTGAAACTCGTTTTAAGTCTAATAGAATTGATTAACTTGTTTATGTATTTTACTTTTTGCATAAAATGTATGCGCTCGAACCGCTTTCAAAGGAATTTTTTTAAAAAAGGATGTCCGAGGTTTTTAGGAGACACAAAAAAACTTGAGAGCAAGTTTTTATGACACTTTCGACAATGACGAAGAACAAATGAAAAATTGTCCACCTACAATTGCTCAAGAAGATTGGAACGAGTTCATAAAAAATGAAGCAACGCCTGAAGCGAGCAGAAGAAGGGAGTTAGCCAAAAAAAATAGATCATTCCTCAGTTATGCTCACCATGCAGGCCGTAAAAGTCACGCTAGAATAGAACACGAAATGGTAAGTTATATTCATTTTTTTTCAGAAATGGTAAAAATCACAACTAACATATTTTATATATTGCAGATCGTTGCAAATTCATCTGCAAATATCAACCGTCATCATGTATGGGAGAAGACACACACGAAAAAAGATGATAGCATATCAGATGCCAATTCTTCGTGCTTCGTAAGTTAAAATTTCAGTTCTGTGTGTACCATCTTTACACAAGTACAATTTCAGGTATATATATAGGAATAAGCATAAGAATATCTACAGTCTGGTATATATTCATACAAGTACAATTTCAGTTCTGTGTGTACATGAATTAACAGTCTTGTATTCATTAACATAAGCATTAGCATAAGTATAACCTTACATTAATACACACAGCATACGCATTGAGGTGAAAAATGCTTCACTGGAAGAAGTATAGATAGAACCGTGAACTAAATAGAGGTTGAATCAAATGGATAGATTTTGAAATAGTAACATGGTAATATGTTTACAAAGTGAACGTTGCATGGACAAAGGATGGTACAAAAACAAATATACAGGCGTACTTCTTTCTTTCTTTTCTGAAGTTCTTCCACGGATCTTTTACTTACTTTTTGCATCAACCTGAAAAGTAGATTAAGATATAAGTCCATATGCATATAGGTTATCAGAGGGAATCTTAATTAGATCATTACCCCAATCACTATGCCATAGTGAGTGGTAGTTGCAGGTCCGATGGTGTCGTTGTTGATACATGATTGAGCACAACCAGCTCGTCATTTTGAGCACAATGAGTAACAATAATCAATCTTAACACAATAAATTATTACACACACATTATTAGAAACCTATATTTTAGATTAATCTCATTTCTTAATTCACAATATTTTCACCAAAGATTCAAATTTAGGTGTAATACATATGATATACGATAAATCACTCATTTCATTTTGATTCAACTACCAATACAACCTTATTTTTTGTAATTACTGAAATATGCATGGATTATTGATGATGAATTTTCTTTCTTTTATCTTTGAAATTATAAATTTCTTAATTAAAAATAACATATTTTAAAATAACATAAGAAGACGATTAGAATGTAATATAGGAATTGTTTTCAGTGTGTGATGGTGTGGCTCTCTGATGCTATTAGCAATGACTTTAAAGGAAGGGCTAGCGGACTAGGTGGGCAATTGACTGTGTGCTTGTAAACTGATTTCCTGGCAGCTAGGTATATTTTTTATCAATCAATACGTTGTTTTATCATCACTTCTATTTTATAGCAATCAATACGTTGTTTTATATCAATTATTACCTGCTCAAATGTCAGCGTGTGTAGCCTGAAGCAGCACTATTTTCTTCAGCGTAATACGATGGATGATTATCAAATTCTCTACTGGTGCCATGTCATTTATAACCGAGTCATCTCACCGCCAACTTAGGTATATATGCATATAGACACATCCACGCTAGGGTCATTTATAACTGAGTCATTTCACCTCAGATGGCCAGCAACAGTTTTGGAACTTAAGTTTTCAAAACATGTATACATACATATATTTTCATTATTCATATATAAGTATTATGCAATCTCAGGATCAAATTGTGAAATTGAAGGAAAAGATCACCGATAGTGATGAAGAAAAATTGACCGTGGATGAAGATATCGTATCACAAGTGATGGGAAAGGATACAAGAGGTAGGAGCCGCGGTGTTGGGACTGTCATTCCAAAGACTAATATTAAGGCTTCTGCTATTGCACATAAACGATTGAAACATGTTTGTGGAGACAATGCTGAGTTGAAAATGAGGATGGGAAGTTTGGAGGGTACGGTGGGAAGTTTGGAGGGTACAGTAGGAAATTTGTCTGGGCAAATGGAGCTTCTGATCAACATGGTGGGAAACATAGAACAAGGAGAACGCAACACACAACTCAATGCTTCTAAATTCGTTGTTTCTCAATCCCAGGATACGACCAATGTGGTGAACAATCAAAAATGTGAAATCCTCAACTCTGATCTAGACATAATAGCAACAGGTATTTATTAGTTGCTTTTTATTCTTACTTGTTTTCGATGCAGTTATTTTGTTGGATAGATCTAGACAATAAATTTTATTGCAATTGGTACTGTATGTCGAGATTCTACATCGTCCAAAATCCATGGGAAATCTGTACCATCCACACATGAAAAATTGGTTTTGGACAATATACTGCTACCAGATGAGAGAACCAACAAAATAAATCATCAATTTGTAGAGACCTTTGTTGATGTTGGAGTGGGTGGGTATGTGTGCCATCCGATATCTTTAGCAGGTATATGAGCTCATCCAAAAATCATTTATCTGGTTTTTGATTATATGCCATCCAAAAATTATTTATCTTTAACATGCCATTCCTTTTTACGGTATTGTTTTTTGATTATATGCACTGTTCTGTAGTTTCTGTTTCTCGTTGTTAAACCATGAGGTATGCGCAGAGTACTTTATTTTGACTGTCTTATTTCTTTTTTATGATTTTTTTTGTTTTGGGAAAACTGGCTTATCCATTGACTTGAAATTGAAATTTGGTGGTTTTATAGAAATGGTAAATACATTACATTTCTGAGTCAGTTTTGCAAACAAAACTAGAATGTTGTGCAATGAACATAACTTCTCATCTGTGCAACTTTTACCTCCATTGCACATAATTTACAGCAAAAATAATGAGTGTCCTAAATCTGTAAATTCAAAGATTTCTCTCCTGAAATCTAATACCCGAGCAAATTAAAATTTAGATTAATAGGGTATTATTTTTCTACTCACACTGCTATGTAATAGATAAACGTATGGACAAGTTTTCTCAGTGAGTACGAGACATCGCTCGAATTGTCAAACTAGGTAAGGTAATATAAAATATTAACCGACAAATACTGTAATTATATCAGAAATTAAATTTATCTATAGCCAAAATTTGTTATTTACCAAACAAATAAAATTGCAAATGATGCTTCAGCAAGTGTAACTAGTTTTAAGCCTTTTTAGGGTAATACAAACATACTTATGACAAATAAACTATGAACTTGCAAATGCAAAGCATAACATTAACAAGGAGGAGGATTGACCTTCACTGATATCTGAAAAATTACAAGTCTAGAAATTTTTATTTATTACAATACTGTTTATATGGAGGAAGACTGCTAATGCACAAAAATCACAATAAAACATTGTGTATATTTTACATGTCCTCAGCAGTAGCCACACTCACGAACCAAACCATCAATTGCAGCCAACTATGCCTATCCACATCTCTATCCAACCATGTCTCCACATCAACTGCATCCAGCAGCCAACAGACCAACAAGACAACTTCTTTGAACTAGACAACACGAGCAAGACAACATCTCTCACCATGGTTTACCTATTTTAATGATATTCATTCCTAAAGTGAAAAATCTGAAACAAATAATTAACACTTAGTTTTATTACTTCTACTCATTTGCTTAAGTTGTTAATGAAAAGCAGTTACATGCTCAAAGGTTAAAGAACTTCATGTTGCATTTACTAAGCAATAGGTTCCACTCTATTGTCGAAGTCTTTCCAGCAATGTCAACAATACTATCACCTGAGGTGTTGATACCTTGTATTCTGTTAGTTTAAACTTATATTACTGATTCAATAATATTAAAAAAACCAGGGCTCATTTTGGATGCCTTTTTACAGATAGTTGAAAGAGTCCGAGTCTGGGAGTAAGCTTGGTGATCTGGATGCATATGAGATTGAAGGAGGTGAAACAAAATCTGAAATACTTCAAAATCTTGCAGAGTTCCAGTTTTCTTGTGTATGCAACATGGAAGTTCATATTATATTTATTTTTGCTGAGAAAGTGCTGTTTAGATTAATATTTGTTTTTTACATGGTCTTTTGGAGCAAAGTTAAGTCGACCACATGGAATTCATATGTTACTTGTAATGTTCGATGATATGGATATCTTTAACAGCAACATATATGAGCAACATCTTTTCCAGTTATTTTGTATAATACTGCTATTGTATAATATTGACCATATTTTGTATAACACTGCTTCTATTGTAATCCAACTATTGCTGTATCTATTACTTCTTTAAATACTGCTTCTATTGTATAATACTGCATCTATGCTGTTGTAATTCACGGCTATGAGCTGTGTGAATTAGATACTGCTTTTATTGTATTATACTGCATCTATGGTATTGCAATTTATGGTCATGAGCTTTGTGAATTAGATACGGCTTATTGCTGTATCTATTACATCAATTAGATACGGTCAAAAGCCGTATCTAATTCATGTGCTTAATAAACACGCTTTCTTTTGATATGGCTTACGGTCGTGCCTAATGGCATTAGATATGGCCCTAAGCACTGGCTAATTCTCCTTTCTGGTGTAGTGATGGTAAACCTTGAAGAAAAATCGGACTTATGTTCCAATTCCGTTAATTCAGGATGTTACAAATTATATACATCTTTTTTAAGAGGCTAATGAAGAAACTCATGTTCGTGATATTCCTCATGTTAATGAAGCTCCTATGCTGCCAGAAGAACCCTTACAAAGATCACAAAGAGAGAGAAGATTTGTCATACCTAGTGATTATATCGTATATCTTACTGAGGAAAGATGTGATATAGGTGGTGGAGACTATCCTATCACATTCAAACAAGCTATTATGAGTGATTAATCATCTAAATTGTTAGAAGCCATGAATGACGAGATGAAATCAATGGAAATTAATAAAGTTTGGGATCTTGTTGAGCTACCCATCGGGTTAAACTAATAGGCTGTAAATGAGTCTATAAAACTAAAACTGACTCTAAAGGTAATATTGAAAGTTTAAAGTCAGACTAGTCGCTAAATGTTTGCACAACAAAAAGTGTGGATTTTGACAATACATTTTCTCCTATCTCAAAGAAAGATTAATTAAGAATTATTTTAGCCCCCGTAGCTCATTATGATTTAGAACTACATCAAACGGATGTAAAAACTGTATTTTTGAATGGTAACATCCATAAAGAATTTTTTATAAAACAACCTGAAATGTTTGTTATAAAAGACAAGGAGCATAGACTTGCATGTTAAATAATTCAGAATATGGGTTAAAACAAGCTTCGCAATAGTGGTATCTCAAGTTTGATGAGGTTATAACCGAATTTGGATTTAAAGAAAATACAGTGGATCAATGCATGTACCTCAAGATTAGTGGAGGGAAATTTATCTTTCTTATTTATACATAAATGATATTTTATTAGCAAGTAGTGATTTAGATATGTTATACAAGACAAATAATTTTCTATCAACTAAGTTTGAAATGAAGGATCTTAGTGAAGCCTTTTATATTATAGGAATTAAAATTTAACGAGATCAGTCTTGTGGGAATTTAAGCTTATCTCAAAAAGCATATAACTAGAAAATGTTTTAAAGATATAACATGCATAATTGCTCTCATAATGTTGCTCATATTGCCATGCGTGACAAATTCAACAAGTTTCAATGTCCTTAAATGAAATAGAATGTGCGAAAATGAAGCAAATTCCTTATGCTTTGGTAGTTGGGAGTCTTGTGTATGCTTATGTTTGTACATATCCTAATATTGCATTTGCAGTTGGTATGCATGGCTGATATCAAACTAATCCAGAAATGGAACATTTGAAAGCTGCCAAGAAAATGTTATGCTATTTGCAAGGGATAAAAATTATATGCTTACTTATAAAATGTCAAATAACCTTGAAGTTATTGGTTATTTTGATTCATATTTTTCTAGATGTGCTGATAGTAAGAAATCCATATCAGGTTCTCATGCTACTGATCAAGCAATTTGGTTAAAGAATGTTACACCAGGACTTCAAGTAATTGACAGTACTGCACGACCACTCACTTTATTTAATAACGAAGCTGTTATTTTCTTCTCTAAGAATAACAAATCAAGTTTGCATTTAAGTGGATTAACAATAAATATCTTGTTGTTAGAGACAAAGTCAAAGATGCTACTATTATGACAAAACATATCGATACAAGAGCTTTAGTTGATTCTCTAACAAAAGCACTTCCACCCACTCTTTTCAAAGAGCATGTTGCTGGCATGAGTTTAGTTAATGTATTACAATGAGAGCCACACCAAACAAACAAATCTCTGATTTGCTTAGTAGTAACTACATTATCATTTGACAAACTACTCGCATGCCTTCCTTAATATTATATATGACTCCTAGCTAGTAATGCATTTTTTATTTCTGACAAAATATTTAGCTTTACACTATATTCCTTCGCTTGTATGTCAACATAACATTGCCTAATTTATCTGTATTATTCACCACATTCGGATTGGTAGTAAACAGGCATATGAATTTAATAACACAATTTCGGATTGGTACATGGTGAACTAGCACATGAGTTTATGACCATACATGCTAATGTTAGTTGATATATTTTTATTCACATTTTGGTTCAATTTTTTGTTTATTTCATGTTATTTGTCGTTACATTTGTTTCACAATGAATGCTACGATGTTGAGATTTTTCCTATTGTACGCCTTAAACGATGTACTCCCTCTGGTTCACAATATAAGAAGTTCTAGAGATTTGCATAGGAATTAAGGAAAAAATCCAATGACACTTTAGTCCATTATTAATTAAGTCTCTCTAGCACAATAAATCGTTTTTCATGCATGCCCAATTATTACTCATGTTTTCATGCAAACCACTTTATACTTTTTCATGCAATAACCCAAAATCCAAACAACTCCTTCAAAACTCATGAAAAAATCATCAATTTTTTCATGTTTGAAATTTCAAATTTTAGAATGGAGCCAAAGCTAAAATTATATAGCTTCAGTTGCCTTTATAAGAAGACAAAATCAAACGCTAGAAATCCTACAGTAAAACATATTCATGACTTCAAGTAGTATGCATCAACATATTGATTTAATTTCCCACCTATGGTGGATGAGGGAGAATTTCCATTGGAACAACATCATGCTCCTTTCAGCGCTGAAGGAAACATAAATAGTGAACTTGAATTTTTCTCTAATGGATACAGCTCCAACATTTCTGAAGAAGAAACCAATTTGGATATGGAGGGTCATGTTCCAGTGATAATTAGATCATTTTGTACTAAAAAATTAGTAATCGATTTCAATATGGATCCTAATCAAGAGTTTGAGACCCATTACTTGAGCTAGATGTTGATAAATTGTTTGAAGAAGATGCACATATTTCAGCTCCAAATACAGGTATCATTTCAACATATACTTATTCTTTCTTTTCTAGACTATCGGCTCTTTCAACTTTCATATTCTTAACTTGTTTTTTCCTAAAGATTTTTAATTGTACTTACTGCTTTTATGTGTTATTTTAACATATGCAGAAAATATTGGCATATCTCAAGCGAGACATAGAAAGTTTGTATCAAATGGTGAAAGATGGGCTATTTATAATGCTTTGTTGGAGAAGAGTGTCAACGAAAAACTGAAACGAAAAACAACAATAGTAGTATCTCATTTATTTTCGATAAATATACAAACCATACAACGAATTTGAAGGCGATCAAAAAATACACCAAATGGAGATGCAGTCGATGTGTCACATAGGCGAACAAAGAATTGTGGTCGAAATAGGGTCTGTATTGACTTAAATTGAGTCAGCGATGTTCCTTTACATCGGCGAACAACCTTAAGAGCACTTGCTGAAGCTTTGAATGTGAGTTATATAACATTTTTCAGACTCGTGAAATAAGGTCTCGTCCGTCGTCACACCGATGCAATTAAACCATATCTGAAGGAAGAACATAAAAGAGCACGTTTACTTTTTTGCATATCTATGCTAGATCCAAAAAGCATGCCTCAGGAGCCAAAGTTTGTGGACATATATAATATGGTACACATCGACGAGAAATGGTTTTATATGACCAAATAACCGAGAATTTTTACCTGCTTTCTACATAAGATGAACCATTACGCACATGTCAAAGCAAGAATTTTATTGGAAAGGTGATGTTCTTAGCGGATATGGCTCGTCCAAGATTTGATGCTGAAGAAAATGAAGTTTTTTCAAGGAAAATAGGAATTTTTCCTTTTGTGATAGCGTAACCAGCAGAGAGAAGAAGTAGAAATAGAGAGGCGAGGACTATGGAGATAAAATCGATGACTTCAGTCAAGAGAGAGACCTTACGAGCCTATTTGATTGGAAAAGTTATATCCGCAATACGAAGAAAATGGCCAAGAGAGGATTCAAATAGAACTATCTTTATTCAACAAGATAATGCAAAAACACACATCTATCCAAGCGATGAATAATTTCAGCTCATCGCTTCACAACATGGTTTTGACATTCGTTTGACATGTTAACCATCAAACTCACCTGATTTAAACATTTTAGGCCTTCGATTTTCCAACTCCATTCAAGCATTGCAACATAAGGAGTGTCCAAGAACAGTGGTAGAGCTTATCTCTGCAGTTAAGAAATCTTTTAACAAACATCCAGCGAGAAAAGTGAATCATGTTTTATATCTCTACAACTATGCATGCAAGAGATCATGAAAGTTGAAGGTTTAAAAAAATACAAAATTCCGCATGTGAACAAATATGCACTTGAAAGAGAAGGCCGCCTTCCGACATAAGTTAGTTGCGACTATGATCTAGTCCAAACTGTTAGGAATGTGTTAGCATAACAGAGAGTGTATGAATTATGTCATTCTATGTTGTTTGCTGTCATTCACTCAATTACAATCATTTCGTCTACCATATGGTTATTTGATGTTTATACTTCCATCTTAGTTAATCTTGAAAAAAGTGTTGTCATATTGATGTGAGAAAAGTACAAGTAACATCACTCATGCAACCATAATATTGATCCAAAATTATAAGCAACAACACTCATGTCATATCGTAAAAAAGTGCTATCATATTCATGTGAGAAAAGTATGCGTAACAGCACTCATGTAACCATAATATTGATCCAAAACTACAAGCAACAATGCTCATGTCATATTGTCTTGCTGGTGTTTGCATGGCTTGCAAATAACTAGTTGCTTCTTTGCTTTGAAGTTTGCTGTGAGGTGCTAATATTCATGTGTTGTTTCTTTTTATCATGCTCAAATATGGGATTTAGACTTGCACAATGTACATGCTTTGATTCATTTTTTATGTTGTTGTCTCTCAAGTGTTGTCTTGTCATTTTATGCTCTTCATTTTAGTTATACGTGTGGGGAGAAGTGATGTAGCCTGTTGCCGTTCTTTGCATGAAATGAGTGTGCTTAATAATTGTTTGATGTATTAGTGCTTCTGAAACTTTATATTGTGTCTTGTAACAACAAACTCAAGTAACATCACTCATGCAACTCAAGTAATTCATGCACTCAAAGGAGCATGATGTTGTGAGGTGGTAATACTCATGCAATTTTATACGCTATGAGGTGCCAATACTCATGCACTTATGCAACTCAAGTAACATCACTTGTGCGAGAAAACTACAAGTAACGATGAGTTAATTATGCTAGAAGTATTAGTACATGGACAAGCAAATTTATAAGCAAAAGCAACATTTCATTACAATAATATTGATCCAATATTGAACTACATGGGAGGGAAACTGACTTACAAAAAGAAACCAAAAATGTCAGAATCTACCTTGGTCGTCCACATTTTCAGAAAGCATGAAAAGAACAAAGCATGACAATGAAAATTAAGTATATCATTTCATCATCAGCTAGACAATTTTAGAAAATTTCTGGATACATCACTTTCAACATGGTATGGATTAGATTATGCATATTGTAACATCCCGAAATTTTTGAAAACTAAAAATAGATAAATTGTTTGAACTTCGGGATTTAACTAGTAAAATTTAATGTAAATTTAATATTGTTGATATTAATATTACA
Source organism: Allium cepa (assembly GCA_030765085.1). Classification (NCBI taxonomy): domain Eukaryota; kingdom Viridiplantae; phylum Streptophyta; class Magnoliopsida; order Asparagales; family Amaryllidaceae; genus Allium; species Allium cepa. Next base: position 745,638,037 of record CM060935.1, read on the forward strand.
CATTAATATAGGATTAAATAAAAAGAGATATGGATAGATGATCTTTTAATAGAATTTAAAATTTGTTAAAGTTATGATGAAATTATAAGATTTAAATCACATAACAAATAATTAAACATCTAAATAAATAAACAAACAGATAAATAAACAAAAAAACAAATAAATAAATAAAAGAATAAACAAATAAATAAATAAAAGATATAAACAAAGGATCAAACAAATGAGCAAATGAGTAAACACATAGTTGAACCAAAGAACAAAAAATGAACAAAAGAATAAATAAACAAATGAACAAATGACCAAATGTACAAACCAGTAAAATATGTAAGCAAAAGAAGATAAAATAAAATAAAACAACTTTCCTATATTTAGCAAAATAACTAAAACAACACACCTATATATATATAAATAAAAAAACAAAACATTAGCTAATAAAAATATAAAACATATAAACTATACATATAAAAGAAAATCTAAAATAACACTATGCTGTAAGTATAGAAAGAGGCAAAGGAGTATTGTATACATACCTTCATTTAATGCATTGCATGTACACAATCTTTTCATCACTCACTAACATTTATTAACAAGCATGGTTTAATTTTTCTTTTACTTTAACCTGTACTTGTTTATGCTTTATCCTGTACTTGTTTTAATAAACCCCAGTGAGCCATCTGTTATAAATAAACATCAATTGCCTTAGTTATTTCATTCAACAAACTTCTGCAAAAAAAGAAAAAAAAAGAAAACATCATATTTCATAAACTCAAGAGCATTCAGGTGATCAAAACAGAAAGAAAGAAGAAAAGAAACCGGGAAAAAAGAATTAAACTGCAGTCTTCCAAACAACATAGTGCTTTCTGTTTCAAAACGAACATGTGAGTAAACCTATATTTATTTGGAATATAGATACTTAATCCATGGTTGTGTGCGTTGTTGTATATAAACAAAAATTATTGCTCTGCATATTGTTCTGTGTTACTGGAGAACATATGTGAGCTCTGTTTTTTTTTTTTATAATCATATCTCAGGAGCTAGTTAATTAGAAAAAAAGATTCAAGGGAACTTCATTAACATTTTTAACTTAGGATACTTAAAAACAAAATAGGTAGTGTATACTTGACTCACAGTTTAAAATTTTTGTTTAAGCTTGAAATCAAAACTTCTGACTCTGTAACATGAACATTACAGTAAAAACAAGATTTTAAGGTAAATTCAAACATTTTAAATCATTGAATTGATATTATAATTGGGATGAACATATGAAAATAAGATTTTTAAAACAGAAATGAAGATTTTTAGTTGGGTATATACAGAGCAGTTCGAACATGAACAAAAAATCGTTTTCTTTGAATTTCCAGAGATCGAGTTAATGATAGATGTTGTAATTTGAATTGAAGTGAGTTTGAACTTCCATAATGACAAGAAAAATATTAAATAAAATTTCGAATGTGTGAAGTTGCCATTCGAACCCAAAATAGGGTTTAAAACTGGAAGTTGCAGTGCGAAAAAAAATGGTGATTTTGTCGAAATGGAATGATCGAGCTCCATGATATCGAGGGGAGGAAAAAAACATGGGGTTAGCGTAATGTGGCCAAGGTCGCGACGTCTCTGGTGGTCTATGAGGAGGTGGAGAGGCGTTTTAGTGGGTTTGGTCGACTGCAGTTTTTCGAGTGGCTGGTCATATTTTGATGTAGAGGCGATGACTTCGAATTTGTTTTTGATTTCGAGTTATGGGATGAAACGCGACTTGCTGGAGGTGGAGATGGCCATGGGTGCGGCGGCGAACCACCGTGCACGTGCACGGTGGTGATGGTGTTCGTGTCTGTTGTTTGTGAGTGCCAGTAGTTTGCGTCTCGTGCTCGAGTTTTTCTGGGTTTGCTTCGAGTAGTTACTCGTGTTCGAACGAGTTCTCTTTGTTACTGTTTTGTTAGCTAAGGTTTAAACTTAGCTAAGGAAAAAAAAAAAGAAAAAAAAAAGGAAACTGGAAGGAGATAAGAACGCTGGGGTGAGGAAAGAAATGGGAAGTCTCGGGGAGAAGATGTGATGGAACCGGGGGGGAACGCGAGTGAGAAGTTGCTTTTACTCGGGTTATTTATATGGGCTCAGCCCATTCAAATCTTTAAGTTATCAATGTAAATAAAATTTTTTGTGTTTTATAATATGAACAGTTTTGATTTTGTTAAGATAAATTTTTAACAAATGCTTTAGAATTTGTAAATTCTTTAATTGGTAAAGAAAGTTAAAAATCAAAATTTAATTAAATGATTAAATTTTAAAAGAAGAATTTTAAATAAATTTACATTAAAATTTCAATATAACAATAAATTAATTTTTTAAGTATAAACAGATTTTTCAAATGAAAATTAAGGTAAACTATTTTATTAATAGTTTTGAAAAGGAATTTAGAATAATTTAAAGTTGTGATTAAAATTGATTTAATAAACAATTAAGTACTCAAATAAATTTATAATTAAGAATTTATTGATTTGAGAAAGCAAGTTAATTAATTTAAATTGACACTTAATTAAAATAACTAATTAAGGAAAAATCAATGTATCAAGACGATTAAGATTAATTTAATAATCATTAAGAATAATAAATCATTGATTGAATAATCAATAAAATAAATATTTGGTTAATTTATCTCATTCGTTTTGATAAATAAATAACTAACTATTGTTGTTAACTTATATTGATATCTCTGTTCTGTCTGAAATTCTGTATGATGATATTGCCATGTTATTGCACTGTGATTGTGATTTCGTTCTGTATTGATGTGAAAACCCTGTTGTCTGTAAAACGGCATTTAAACTTCGATGCGACAGGGAATCGGATTTCAGTTTGTTATCCGAAACCCACATCGAACCTATGAATTGTTATGAATGACATCCACATTGTTTTTGAATTAACGCTCACTATTCGGGTTAACCGGGAAAGGACCATGGGGTAGTATAACCCACTCCGAATATGTGTTACGTCGTTGTGAATCGCATTTGAAGATCGGTGTTGAAGACCGGTATTTGCGAGAGTGATAGGATGAACTATCGATTGACTCTGCACCGAGTAGCTACGGTATTGAGTTCTCCATATGTGATGGTGAATCCGATCAGGATTGTGAATATCCGGATTTGCAAGGACTTCTTTGGAAGTGCCTTCGGTTCTGTTCGAGCCCGGAACAGACTTGTATGGATAGTATGTCTGACATTACAAGTTGAGATATAAAGCAGATTTCATTCAAATATATTTCTGTTGGTGGCGGAGAATTTATTCTTTAAGCTTAACACCCTTCTCTGAGACGTACGAGCTCAGAGGTTATATAGTTGAAGTTATCAGCGATATATTCCCAATTTGGTAATGTGACATGCTGAGTGTTGCTGAAATGATCATTGTGTTGATTTTTGGGATAGGATCGTTATTTGATCGTCTATCTTAGTGATCATTGTGTTGATCATTTGTTGACCCAAAGCACAGCTTTTGTATAAAGAGTGTTTTTGTGGACGTGACTTCGTCGGACCTCACACCCCGAAATGGTCAAAACAGGAAAGATGCAGCAAGGTTATTGGGGGTAGCACCCCTTAGGGTATGTACATTTCCTTCTGGATAGAAGTGGTATCATGGTATGGAGCCCAGATACTTAACTTATGTGGATATCGCAGATATATATATATATGATTTTGTGATTTGTTGCTGGGGCCCCGGTTAAAGGTTGGTTACGACCGGGAGATGGCATACTCGTGTCAGTAGTTACCCAGTTAGGGGTAACCCGGCCTTGTGTTGGCAGAGATCCGGTTTGGTTCTCGGGGATGTCCATCCAGAGGCATTCTCAGTGGCAATGGGAAGTTCCTTGGCCTGACCATTTGTTGGAAATCCAATTCCCAATACGAAACCCTGTACGGTTTTAGTTGTAGAACCTGCCATTTACTTATGGTGGTCACCACTGTTTAGATGGTAGCTATAGTAGGCATAGTTCGAAATGTCTATGCTGGCTAAGATTAATATTCTACTTTTGAAAGGTTTTACTTCACTATGCACTAAGTAATAATATCAAAGAATTCTTTTCACGTATCAAGCATATTTAACTATCATAAGAAGAAATCTCCTCCAATTCTGCGTTTGCATTGTGTGTGTGGCGGGAGGTCTTATGGTAGTTCCATTTTTTAAAAGCATTCCGAAAATTCTTTTATAAATCTTGATTATTTAAATGCAACTGTTTTTGTTTACTCATACCAGTCCCATGACTGATCCGGAGTTTATTGTTTTCTTTCCTAAACTCTGGGTGCCCATTATTTCCACACGGGCAGCCTAGTAGCAGGTTTCTATATTTTGGAGTAGCAGTATTTTGGAGCTCTTATCTTTGAGATATATTAGGAGCTTTTGGAGACTTCAGGTTTAGCTTTTGGGAGTTCGTTATCACCTCTTTCATTTGAGGACTTTTTGGATATATGTTCACTGTTGTATTACCATGATGTTGTATTTAGAGATTTTGGTATATGTATTATATACTCTGATGTTGTATGGTTATTATGTTGATGTTGTAACAGTGATGTTATTTATGATATTGATTCTGTTCCGCTGTTTTATATTCATCTAATTGTTGTTATAAGCTCCGGCGATGCGAATTTGATGTCGTTTATTGGACATCGAGTTTGGGTCGTCACAAAGTGGTATCGGAGCTGTTGGTTGAGTAAGAACTTTAGCTACGGAGTATAACACATTAGATGGCTCATTAGAGATAGGGTGAAGTATACCCTAGAATGAGTATAATAAAATTTGAAACTTTAAAAATTTTCTTAGTCAGTTATTTTTACTGCTGATATTCCTTAAGATATTTCGTCTGCATATCTAAATCAATTTTCTTACTAATCTCAGATAGTGAAAATGAGTGGACGCAGAGGAAGAGTGAGGGGTCAAGGCAATGCTGCAGTACCAAATCAAATTCCCGCAGCCGCAGAAGCAGTAATAGAAATTCAGCAGCAGCCGGACTTGGCTGAATTATATAAGAAGTTTGAAAAGCTTGGTGGAAAACCATTTATTGGCAAAGAGTCAATTATTGACGCTCAAGCTTGGGTAAGATCGTGTGAAAAGATTTTTAAAGGACTAAAATTGCAGGATGAGCAGAAAAGACTTATAGCTTCTTGGAAACTCCAAGGAGAAGCTTCAGCTTGGTGGGAAACCATCATTGTAGATGAACCCGAGGAAGAATTCACTTGGGATCGTTTTAAAGAAGTGTTTGAGAAACGTTACATGCCATCAGCGGGTGTTTCTAGAATGTATCAGGAATTTCTGGATTTGAAACAAGGAAGTTTGTCGTTTGAAGAATATTTGAATAAATTCAGTGAACTATCTCGGTTTGGTCCGGAATTGCTAAATACACCTCTGAAGAAAAACGAAAGGTTTATCCGAGGAATGAACCAGAAATATCATGGAAGAATGACGGGTCATGTTAAAGAATCTTTCTCAGATTTAGTAGATATGGGTTACAGGTACGCTACTCTTGATATACAGGAAGCGACTGTGGAGAAAGGTAATTCAGGTAGTCAGAATTATAAAAAGCGTAAATTCGGAGGCAAGAAACCTTGGCAAGGCAATGAGAAGAAGAGGAATATTCAGGGAAGCGCAGCAGAAAATGTCACTTGTTACAACTGCAAAGAGAAAGGCCACTATTCAAGTCACTGTCCAAAACCGAAGAGACCAGCTAGAGAATGTTACAATTGTCATAAACCGGGACATTTAGTTAAAGATTGCCCAGTGATGAGGCCAGCGCAGGTAGCAAAAGTCTATGCAATAAAGGAGGACCCCTCATCTTCAAAAGCTGACAAAGGGAAAAGTGTTTTGGAAGGTAACCTTACTATTAATGATAGAACTGTTAGAGCTTTATTTGATACGGGAGCTTCACATAGCTTTATTTCCCAACAAACCGTAAATGAACTAGGACTTGAAACTAAATTTGCTGACGATCTTATTTGCGTGAAAAATCCGGTCGGAGGTCCCGCAAATCTTAGTTCATATTGTAAGAGAGTTCCTATTTCATATGCTAGCTATAAATTTCCTATCAACCTGTATGTCCTCGAATTTGATGAATTTGAAATCTTACTCGGTATGAACTGGTTAACGAGATACGATGCTAGATTGGAGTGTAGTAATCGGACAGTTTTGATCAAAACAAGTCTTGGAAATTTTATTGAAATCTCTTGTGAGAATCCAAGTCCAAGGAGCGACAGATTGATATATACTTTGGGAAATCTTGAACCCACTTTGCAGTCTATACCTGTTGTTCGGGATTTTTCTGACGTATTTGAAGAAGTGAAATCTTTACCTCCTCATCGAGAAATAGAATTCCGAATCGATCTTGTACCTAATACTCGTCCTGTTGTTCACGCAAGTCGCAGGATGGCACCTAGGGAAAAGATTGAATTGGTTCATCAAACTAATGAGCTACTAGCAAAAGGATTAATTCGACCCAGTGTTTCTGAATGGGGCTCAGCCGTCGTATTTGTTGCCAAATCAGACGGATCCTTGAGATTGTGTGTAGATTACCGCGATCTAAATAAACAAACTCTCAAGAATAAATTTCCACTTCCCAGGATTGATGATTTATTTGATCAGTTGCACGGCGCTCGTTTCTTTTCAAAAATGGATCTAGCCCAAGGATTCCATCAATTACGAATCGCCGAAGATTGTGTACATCTGACCGCTTTCAGAGGTCCTAATATGTTCTATGAATGGTTGGTTATGCCTTTCGGGCTAACCAATGCTCCAGCTTACTTCGTAGATCTCATGACTCGTGTGTTTCGGGAAGTTTTAAATAAATTTGTGCTTGTATTCATTGATGACATCTTAATTTTTTCCAAAACTAAAGATGAGCATGCCGAGCATCTTAGAATTGTCTTAGAAATTTTGAGGAGAAATGTTCTATATGCGAAATTTTCCAAATGCCATTTCTGGGTCAATGAAGTCAAATTCCTTGGCCATATTGTTAATGAAGAAGGAATTTCAGTAGATCCTAGCAAAATTTCCGCTATTCTTGATTGGAAACAACCCACTACTCCAAAAGAAGTTCGAAGCTTTTTGGGTTTAGCAGGCTATTACCGGAAATTCGTTCAAGATTTTTCTAAGTTGGCTAGCCCATTGACTAAGCTAACAATGAAAGGTGTAGAATTTGATTGGACTTCAAAATGTGAGGAAGCTTTTCAAGAGTTGAAAAAGAGATTAACCACTGCTCCTGTTCTCACTATTGTTAACGGGAACCAAGGCTTATCTGTCTATACTGATGCAAGTGGTGAAGGGGTAGGTGCAGTATTAATGCAAAATGGAAAGGTAGTTGCCTACGCGGGTAGACAATTACGTCCGCATGAGAAGAACTACCCAACTGACGATTTGGAACTTTTGGCTGTTGTTTTCGCTTTGAAAATATGGCGACATTATCTTCTGGGTAAGAATCTTTTCAGCTTTCTAAATAATTTGCGAAATTAGCTAAAGAAATATACTTAATAAACTCTCTTTGTTATAGGTGAAAAATTCGAATTATTCACCGATCATAAAAACTTGAAATATCTTTTCTCCCAGAAGGATCTGAATCTGCGACAACAACGTTGGTTGGAATTTCTGGCATCTTATGACTTGGATATTCTGTATACACCCGGAAAGGCCAATGTAGTTGCAGACGCTTTGAGCAGAAGTTATGCTGTTCTTGCTTATCTTGTTATCACTCCTACTCTTCTCAAAAGGATTGCAAGACGGCAGAAAGAAGATGAGTTTCTTCGAGGAATCCATAAAAGAATATGCCAAGGTGAAGATACTAGTTTCGAGATGGATAATAGAGGAGTAATAAGATTAAAAGGCAGGATTTGTGTTCCAGACTTTCCAGAATTGAAACGTGAAGTGTTGGATGAATGCCACAAGTCCAAATTTAACATCCATCCCGGAGTCAACAAAATGTATCGTGATGTTAAAAGGACATTCTGGTGGAAAACGATGAAGAGAGACATATCTATTTATGTAAGTCGCTGTGTTACTTGTCAGCAGATCAAGAGCGACCAAAGGAAAGTGGCCGGTTTACTTCAACCTTTAGAAGTACCGAAATGGAAGTGGGATCAAGTATCGATGGATTTCATCGATGGATTGCCTCGTACCAAGAAAGGCAATGAAGCGATTTGGGTTATTGTAGATCGTCTAACCAAAAATGCTCATTTCATCCCAGTTAAATCCACTCGTACTGCGGCAAACTTGGCAGGTATTTATATAAAGGAAATTGTTCGCCTCCATGGTATTCCCAGCAGTATAGTGAGTGATCGTGATCCGATCTTCACTTGTAGATTTTGGGAAGCATTTCAAGACGCTTTAGGAACGAAATTAAAATTCAGTACTGCTTATCATCCGCAATCTGATGGACAAACTGAGAGAGTTAATCGAATTTTAGAAGACCTACTGCGTGCTTGTGTTCATGATTTTGGTGGTTCTTGGGAGGACCATTTGCATCTGGTTGAATTCTCATATAATAACAGCTATCAAGCCAGTTTAGAAATGGCTCCTTTCGAAGCTTTATATGGTCGTCCGTGTCGATCACCTACATGTTGGATCGAATCAGGTGATAGACTTGTTCTTGGACCGGATATGATAAAAGAAGCCACTGAGAAGGTAGAATTTATTCGAAAGAAGTTATTAACTGCCCAAAGTCGTCAGAAGAGCTATTATGACCATCGAAGGAGAAATTTGGAATTTCAAGTTGGAGATTCTGTATTTCTAAAAGTATCTCCGATGCGAGGAGTGTTGAGATTCGGGAAAACTGGAAAGTTAGCACCGCGTTATATTGGTCCTTTTCCTATTCTGGAAAGGATTGGTTCTCTAGCATATAGAGTACAGTTACCCAACTGGTTATCTGGCGTACATGATGTGTTCCATATTTCTAATCTTCGGAAATATGTGCACGATCCAGATGATATTATTGAAGAAGCTGCTCAGCAGGATCTTGAAATCACTCCCAACTTGGCAGTTAGAAGGGAACCGATAAAGATTGTAGATCGTGATGAGAAGCGATTGAGGAACAAAATTGTGAAATTGGTCAAAGTTAAATGGAGTGGCGATCCAAAGGACTGTACTTGGGAGACTGAAGAGAATATGAAGAAATCATATCCCAAATGCAGAATTGACATCTCGACTTAAAACTGTAAGTCATTTCCTTATTTCTGAATTCGTATATTCTTTGTTTGAGTTTCTCTCTCTTTCAATTTCGAGGACGAAATTTTCTTAAGGAGGGGATATTGTAACATCCCGAAATTTTTGAAAACTAAAAATAGATAAATTGTTTGAACTTCGGGATTTAACTAGTAAAATTTAATGTAAATTTAATATTGTTGATATTAATATTACACATTAATATAGGATTAAATAAAAAGAGATATGGATAGATGATCTTTTAATAGAATTTAAAATTTGTTAAAGTTATGATGAAATTATAAGATTTAAATCACATAACAAATAATTAAACATCTAAATAAATAAACAAACAGATAAATAAACAAAAAAACAAATAAATAAATAAAAGAATAAACAAATAAATAAATAAAAGATATAAACAAAGGATCAAACAAATGAGCAAATGAGTAAACACATAGTTGAACCAAAGAACAAAAAATGAACAAAAGAATAAATAAACAAATGAACAAATGACCAAATGTACAAACCAGTAAAATATGTAAGCAAAAGAAGATAAAATAAAATAAAACAACTTTCCTATATTTAGCAAAATAACTAAAACAACACACCTATATATATATAAATAAAAAAACAAAACATTAGCTAATAAAAATATAAAACATATAAACTATACATATAAAAGAAAATCTAAAATAACACTATGCTGTAAGTATAGAAAGAGGCAAAGGAGTATTGTATACATACCTTCATTTAATGCATTGCATGTACACAATCTTTTCAGCACTCACTAACATTTATTAACAAGCATGGTTTAATTTTTCTTTTACTTTAACCTGTACTTGTTTATGCTTTATCCTGTACTTGTTTTAATAAACCCCAGTGAGCCATCTGTTATAAATAAACATCAATTGCCTTAGTTATTTCATTCAACAAACTTCTGCAAAAAAAAAAAAAAAAAAAACATCATATTTCATAAACTCAAGAGCATTCAGGTGATCAAAACAGAAAGAAAGAAGAAAAGAAACCGGGAAAAAAGAATTAAACTGCAGTCTTCCAAACAACATAGTGCTTTCTGTTTCAAAACGAACATGTGAGTAAACCTATATTTATTTGGAATATAGATACTTAATCCATGGTTGTGTGCGTTGTTGTATATAAACAAAAATTATTGCTCTGCATATTGTTCTGTGTTACTGGAGAACATATGTGAGCTCTGTTTTTTTTTTTTATAATCATATCTCAGGAGCTAGTTAATTAGAAAAAAAGATTCAAGGGAACTTCATTAACATTTTTAACTTAGGATACTTAAAAACAAAATAGGTAGTGTATACTTGACTCACAGTTTAAAAATTTTGTTTAAGCTTGAAATCAAAACTTCTGACTCTGTAACATGAACATTACAGTAAAAACAAGATTTTAAGGTAAATTCAAACATTTTAAATCATTGAATTGATATTATAATTGGGATGAACATATGAAAATAAGATTTTTAAAACAGAAATGAAGATTTTTAGTTGGGTATATACAGAGCAGTTCGAACATGAACAAAAAATCGTTTTCTTTGAATTTCCAGAGATCGAGTTAATGATAGATGTTGTAATTTGAATTGAAGTGAGTTTGAACTTCCATAATGACAAGAAAAATATTAAATAAAATTTCGAATGTGTGAAGTTGCCATTCGAACCCAAAATAGGGTTTAAAACTGGAAGTTGCAGTGCGAAAAAAAATGGTGATTTTGTCGAAATGGAATGATCGAGCTCCATGATATCGAGGGGAGGAAAAAAACATGGGGTTAGCGTGATGTGGCCAAGGTCGCGACGTCTCTGGTGGTCTATGAGGAGGTGGAGAGGCGTTTTAGTGGGTTTGGTCGACTGCAGTTTTTCGAGTGGCTGGTCATATTTTGATGTAGAGGCGATGACTTCGAATTTGTTTTTGATTTCGAGTTATGGGATGAAACGCGACTTGCTGGAGGTGGAGATGGCCATGGGTGCGGCGGCGAACCACCGTGCACGTGCACGGTGGTGATGGTGTTCGTGTCTGTTGTTTGTGAGTGCCAGTAGTTTGCGTCTCGTGCTCGAGTTTTTCTGGGTTTGCTTCGAGTAGTTACTCGTGTTCGAACGAGTTCTCTTTGTTACTGTTTTGTTAGCTAAGGTTTAAACTTAGCTAAGGAAAAAAAAAAAGAAAAAAAAAAGGAAACTGGAAGGAGATAAGAACGCTGGGGTGAGGAAAGAAATGGGAAGTCTCGGGGAGAAGATGTGATGGAACCGGGGGGGAACGCGAGTGAGAAGTTGCTTTTACTCGGGTTATTTATATGGGCTCAGCCCATTCAAATCTTTAAGTTATCAATGTAAATAAAAATTTTTGTGTTTTATAATATGAACAGTTTTGATTTTGTTAAGATAAATTTTTAACAAATGCTTTAGAATTTGTAAATTCTTTAATTGGTAAAGAAAGTTAAAAATCAAAATTTAATTAAATGATTAAATTTTAAAAGAAGAATTTTAAATAAATTTACATTAAAATTTCAATATAACAATAAATTAATTTTTTAAGTATAAACAGATTTTTCAAATGAAAATTAAGGTAAACTATTTTATTAATAGTTTTGAAAAGGAATTTAGAATAATTTAAAGTTGTGATTAAAATTGATTTAATAAACAATTAAGTACTCAAATAAATTTATAATTAAGAATTTATTGATTTGAGAAAGCAAGTTAATTAATTTAAATTGACACTTAATTAAAATAACTAATTAAGGAAAAATCAATGTATCAAGACGATTAAGATTAATTTAATAATCATTAAGAATAATAAATCATTGATTGAATAATCAATAAAATAAATATTTGGTTAATTTATCTCATTCGTTTTGATAAATAAATAACTAACTATTGTTGTTAACTTATATTGATATCTCTGTTCTGTCTGAAATTCTGTATGATGATATTGCCATGTTATTGCACTGTGATTGTGATTTCGTTCTGTATTGATGTGAAAACCCTGTTGTCTGTAAAACGGCATTTAAACTTCGATGCGACAGGGAATCGGATTTCAGTTTGTTATCCGAAACCCACATCGAACCTATGAATTGTTATGAATGACATCCACATTGTTTTTGAATTAACGCTCACTATTCGGGTTAACCGGGAAAGGACCATGGGGTAGTATAACCCACTCCGAATATGTGTTACGTCGTTGTGAATCGCATTTGAAGATCGGTGTTGAAGACCGGTATTTGCGAGAGTGATAGGATGAACTATCGATTGACTCTGCACCGAGTAGCTACGGTATTGAGTTCTCCATATGTGATGGTGAATCCGATCAGGATTGTGAATATCCGGATTTGCAAGGACTTCTTTGGAAGTGCCTTCGGTTCTGTTCGAGCCCGGAACAGACTTGTATGGATAGTATGTCTGACATTACAAGTTGAGATATAAAGCAGATTTCATTCAAATATATTTCTGTTGGTGGCGGAGAATTTATTCTTTAAGCTTAACACCCTTCTCTGAGACGTACGAGCTCAGAGGTTATATAGTTGAAGTTATCAGCGATATATTCCCAATTTGGTAATGTGACATGCTGAGTGTTGCTGAAATGATCATTGTGTTGATTTTTGGGATAGGATCGTTATTTGATCGTCTATCTTAGTGATCATTGTGTTGATCATTTGTTGACCCAAAGCACAGCTTTTGTATAAAGAGTGTTTTTGTGGACGTGACTTCGTCGGACCTCACACCCCGAAATGGTCAAAACAGGAAAGATGCAGCAAGGTTATTGGGGGTAGCACCCCTTAGGGTATGTACATTTCCTTCTGGATAGAAGTGGTATCATGGTATGGAGCCCAGATACTTAACTTATGTGGATATCGCAGATATATATATATATGATTTTGTGATTTGTTGCTGGGGCCCCGGTTAAAGGTTGGTTACGACCGGGAGATGGCATACTCGTGTCAGTAGTTACCCAGTTAGGGGTAACCCGGCCTTGTGTTGGCAGAGATCCGGTTTGGTTCTCGGGGATGTCCATCCAGAGGCATTCTCAGTGGCAATGGGAAGTTCCTTGGCCTGACCATTTGTTGGAAATCCAATTCCCAATACGAAACCCTGTACGGTTTTAGTTGTAGAACCTGCCATTTACTTATGGTGGTCACCACTGTTTAGATGGTAGCTATAGTAGGCATAGTTCGAAATGTCTATGCTGGCTAAGATTAATATTCTACTTTTGAAAGGTTTTACTTCACTATGCACTAAGTAATAATATCAAAGAATTCTTTTCACGTATCAAGCATATTTAACTATCATAAGAAGAAATCTCCTCCAATTCTGCGTTTGCATTGTGTGTGTGGCGGGAGGTCTTATGGTAGTTCCATTTTTTAAAAGCATTCCGAAAATTCTTTTATAAATCTTGATTATTTAAATGCAACTGTTTTTGTTTACTCATACCAGTCCCATGACTGATCCGGAGTTTATTGTTTTCTGTCCTAAACTCTGGGTGCCCATTATTTCCACACGGGCAGCCTAGTAGCAGGTTTCTATATTTTGGAGTAGCAGTATTTTGGAGCTCTTATCTTTGAGATATATTAGGAGCTTTTGGAGACTTCAGGTTTAGCTTTTGGGAGTTCGTTATCACCTCTTTCATTTGAGGACTTTTTGGATATATGTTCACTGTTGTATTACCATGATGTTGTATTTAGAGATTTTGGTATATGTATTATATACTCTGATGTTGTATGGTTATTATGTTGATGTTGTAACAGTGATGTTATTTATGATATTGATTCTGTTCCGCTGTTTTATATTCATCTAATTGTTGTTATAAGCTCCGGCGATGCGAATTTGATGTCGTTTATTGGACATCGAGTTTGGGTCGTCACACATATTTGGATCAGGATGGAGCTTCCCTTCATGAGAAGATATGTAACATCCCCCCCTTTTTGCACACTTTAAACCGACACACGTGCCAATTCAAAGCATACGCAAGGGCGGATTGTTATGGGGTAAATAAGAAAAATAGAGAAGAAATAAAGCAAAATAGAATCTCACAGCGGAAGGATAAGATATAATAATCAATATACAGTTCATGATAACTGTTTACAAAATATTTATTTTACTTATATAATGAATATCAGAGTTACACATACCAATACAATCAATGCAGCGGAAATTTAGAGTGTGGTGCAATACTATAAATAATATAATACGGACTCTTCGTCTTCGTCCTCCAAATCTAAAATCTTCGATCCTGAAATGCTCGGACTAACCCGAGCGAATTTGAAAAGACAAAAACACTCGAGTCAGACTAAAAGATCTTATGTGAGTTAAATTAACAGAAATAAATATGAGTACGGTAACTCAAGAGATGTTCGGGATTTACATCTCCTAAGGATCCGTTAAACTATTTACTATGTAGTATATTGCGCTATTATAATAGTGTCTATTTATAAAATAAACTTACTTTTTAATAGCGTTAAGGGGTTACCCATATAGCCCTTAACACAAATAATGCCAATAGTCTATACAGTACCGTAATACCTCCTGATCGGGAAGCTACCAGAGGATACTCCATAGGTACGACACAAATAGAAACTCGTAGTAAAGGCTCGGTATGGTAGGTGACACGGCACAACTAGGCAATGCCAGGGTAGATATACCAATTGCTATCCAGGCTGGTGGAAACGCGTAGCCGCAGTTACCGCCCACCTCGGACTAACTCCCCAAAATCAAAATATAGAAGTAGCCACTGAATCAATCCAAAATCAAAGTATAATATCGAAGAGGAGGGTCCGATCAGAGGAATGACCTCATTGGCCTGAGAATCGCTCCTGTTTTAGCCACCTTATGCCAACTCACGGGAGTCGGGTCCACGTATTTACCTTACAGGAAACGTCACCACCACCTACTTCATTCTGGAATCTCCACCGCGTACACGGTTAGTCAAAGTGGTTTTCGGTATCGACAGAGAGTATGTCCATATCCGATCCTGGTCTCTTTGCCAACCCATCGTTATTATAACACCGCGGTCATTTAAAAATAGGTTATACTTTAAAAATCAGAATAAACATTCCATTTCATAACCATGAATACGATATCATTTCAAAACCCAAAACCATATTTTATCACTTATCCCAAATATAATTCTTTTCCAAAATCATAATGCTTTAACTTCATAACGTCTGAAAATCAAATATTTTCAAATCATAATATTTTGAAAATCATAATTTAAAACCATAACTTCTATAAAAAAACTTGAATGGTTTGGACATTCAACGGTATATGAATTAAATGGTTTAACTTAAATGTTACTTTGTAAAGAAAATAGTTCTCATGGCTTTACAAATACATTTCTTTATTAAAGTCTAAACCAAAATTTATATTATCTCTCTCAAGTTCCAAAACCACTTCAATTTATTTATATATACGTATATCCATTTTGAGTAACAATATTTCAAACTAAAATTGGATTTTATTCTTTCAACAGATCAATTGTTCTATTAATAAGTCTTGAATATTCACATAAAATCCATAAATAATAAGACCTCAATTTCTAGTAATAAAAAATATATATTTTCCCAATTCAAATTATACTAGAATATTCATTTCAATTTATTTTGGGAAAAATCCAATTATAAATATCATATCTTAAAATTTCCAAACTTAACATTTAAACATATGATATAAATTATTAAACTCCATTTTCTTAATTTTCTTCCATTTTTAAATAAGGATTTTTATACACCTTTTAATTTCAAAATTTTCAACTTCATATGTATATATATGGAAGAATAATATTTATACAATATAAAATTTAAGATTATTAGAAACCGTATTCCATCCAAACCATAGAAATCACATTAAAATAGTTATATATAGACCGCGGTGCCTGTATAAAATTTTCTATCCTATGGTCAAGTGATACGGATATTTATCATTTCAATCCGCAATTTAAAAAAATATAAAATTTTGCGGTTATATATCATTTCAAACCACAATCCCGAATGAAATGAAATATGCATGATAATTTGCAATTTAATGATATACAATAAACATCCATTCATCAACATCATCCATCATCCAAATCGCAATCATCAATCAATATCAATCGATAACAATATTATTTTTGGTACTACATAACAGGTAATACTGGCAATTTTATTCAAATTAAATTTAACAGCTATTAATCTACAGTCTATATTCAGTAATAAATTATATAACTGTTAACTAGCAGTTCATATACAAACAAATAAATTTTAACTGTAAATTTATACGCAATAAATTAATTAAATTAACAGTTAAATTTAATAAATGCAATTCAACAGATATGAATAAAATAAACATGCCAAATACTCATAAATAAATTTCTATTCATTTCTAAAATTAATTTAACAAACATAAAAGCTTCTAGTAGTTGTGAGTGGGTTAAAACACTCACCTTTTGAATTTAAATCGAATTTAAATCCGATTTAAACCCAAAAATTCGACGGTCTCAGAATTTGTCCAAACCAGCGTCAATGGATCTGGAATTAAATTACGATCCTAACAAAAGAAATTTCGCGTGAATCGGAGAACGTATGAAAAAAATATTCATTTTAAACGATTTGAAAACAAAAATAAAAATAAAATAAAATAAAACAAAACAAAACAAAACCCACTTAACTTCAATGGCCACGTTAGCTAAAAGCTACAGCACATCGTCGAATTTTTTTCTGGTCAAACGAATATCCAAAACAGAAAACGAATTGTACCAGCAGATTACGTGTCTCGAGAACTTTATCATAAATTTTCTGGAATTTTTGTGGAGAGTTTGAATTTTATTAGAAAATTTGAATTGTAGATAGATTAGGTTTTGTAACCATTGAGGAAAAGAAAGAGATGAAGAAAAATGAACGTACATCCAATTGACAATAGAAAGGAGGCTAGGGTTTATCACAGCATATTTATAGATAGATCGCAACAGGATAGGTGTGCACGAATTTTAACGTGCAAACAGAAGTGGTCCCAAAAGGATATTAATTATACACGTTACGGATTAAATTATTTCTTTCTCAACATTTACATTGCATTTTAAGCGTATTCACACATGTATAATTAGATGCTTCATTTAAATTTCCATATATATATTCACAATTCCATAAATTTCCAAATACGTAGATAAATTTCCAATTTCAACTAAATTCTAAATTACTGTAATAATTACAGATTAAATTTCTATCCATTCTCAATAGATTACGTTTACATACTAAAATCCACATTTCTGTGTATATTTGAATTCCATATTATACATATTTTATTTATCTTAATTACTTCCAACTTAAATTTCAATCAACATAAAACGTTTTATTCAGTTTCCAAAAATTTCAATCATGCTTTAAATCCAAATGAATAAATAAATTAATTCCCATTTAAGCATTTTTCATTTGATTTGCAATCAACCTTTTATGATCAATTAAATCCCGATATATTAATTAAACGTTATTTCCATCATTCTTTATCCTATGAAGAAATTTAAGTTATTCACACCTATTACTAAATTTCATATTAATGCACACAAATTTACATTTATTGCAATGGTTACCAAATATTTCCCTGCAATAATTCATTCCCCTATACATACTTACAATTTCACTTAAACTTTACTATACCCATTTATTTTCTCAACATTAAAACCAACGTTGCCTCAATTCCACTAATGTACACTTATTCTATTATCACTTACTAACCATTCAAATTTTTATTAACAAATAGGCAGGTAATTCCTATGTTACAAATTTTTAATTCATCCTAATCCCTTACTATTGACATACATTTGCATTACTTACATATCATTTACAATGTTACCCAAAATCTCTATCCATTGTAATTAATACCTTAAATAAGTTTCAATTTATATTCAAGTGAATACATTACCCTTTTTCGTTATGTCATCCATTTTTCACAAGAAACGTTTTATCGTTTCGACAACATTTTATTTCTAATTACCTACATTGATTTGTGTACGTCTCTACTATTTAAAGCATTACCATTCTCACCTTCATCTAAATCTTAATTTATGAGTATTTAAAATAAATTTCACTTATTTCCTATTTATACACTTATAAATTCCAATTCCAATAAATAGATAAATCTCCGTTTGCACTACTTAAATCAAAAATCAGCGATTATCCTATCTATACATTTTAAGTGGATGGATCAAATGTTGTATTCAAAAATCTACTTCTTAATATTCTTAGATTTAAACTCAACTCTCTATTAACAGATGTTTAAACTTCTTTTATTACCATTAACTTATTATTATACATTAAACTTAAATATACTGACAAAGCTTGTTTTTGGTACTCTTTTCATTTCCATAAATAAAATTAGCAGTGGATTCATACCTTATTATGTAATTATCTTTAATTCCACCTAACTAAATATTTACATAATCTTTTATTTGCAATAAATCAACTATTTTATATTAATTAAATTTAATTTTCCTGGTTTACTTATTCATAGTATGTAATTCAGTTACTCACCCTAACCTATTTATTTGAAATCCAATCCAGATTATTTTTACTAAGTTCCAATTTCCAAAGGTTACTGCAATTAATCCAATTAATTGCAATAAATTCTAATAAATTTGATTTTATTGGATTACAACTCAAAATAAATCAATTATTACTCAACTACCTAATTAACATTTCTTTTATATTCCAATACATAAATATTTCCCAAAATTTCATCTTTTATTTGCATAACTTACCGTATCTAAATTTTATTGGAAATTTTGTTAACTTTACGCATAAATAAAGTTAGAACCTCAATTAATTCATTCCATTTTGGTTTCATTCTTTATATCATATTAATCATCATATTATGAATGGAAATTTATCTAGGTTACATCTTATTTATTCACTTACCAATATTCCACACTAACTGCAATAATTTAGTGCATTAATTGAAATTGATCAAAATAAAACTTAACAAACTAATAGAATAAATAACGTACAAAAATTTATTGTCATTAATCTATTTCATAAGTCTACACTCAAATACTCACTTAAAATAAGTTTTACGTTTCCATTAATTCGCGTTCGCACACCCGTTACTATATTAAAAATTACTAAAGTAACGTTTTTCTTAATAACAACATTAAAATTTCTCAATATTTAAATGAACTTTATTTCCAATACATGCTACCTAATTGCATTTACTTATGATCTTATCCAAACATTCATTTATATTTTATTTCCATCAATTAGTTAATATTTACATCCATTTATTAACAATTTACTTCCATTATACAATTGCAATTTATTATAGTTATTATTACATTAAATACTATTTCAATTTTATTCTTTTAGTATTAATTAAACAATCATATTTAAATTAAGATATTATAATGTTTTTCACTATTTATTTACACTCCATTAAAACCCAACAGTCGTCTCAATCACTTTTGAATTTGCATTAAATTGGTTGTCCAGCAACTGCCATTTGTACTACTATCTTAATTCTTATACAGTTACCGTTTTACCAATTTACTAATACATAGGTAATTTAAATTTTTGTCTTTAATTCTTTATTTTATATTTTATTCAAGTGCAACAAATTACACTATTCCTTTATTGATATTTCACCTAACCTTTCAACAATTAAGTTAAATAACCGTTTCTACAATTCATTATTCATTATAAATTTAATTCTCCTTTATTTATGCAACTTACACAAGGGTATAAATCTTCCATTATCTCAATCATTAGATTTCTATTAAATTTAAGAATAATTAAGATTTTTAATTACCATTGCTATAAATTTTCATTTAGCGTTCATCTAGTATTAATTTACCTCCTTTATATATATATATATATATATATATATATATATATATATATATATATTTCCCTTTTCTACAAAATTTAAATTTCAAAATCCTTTTTAATTAAAAATTTAATTGTCGAAATTTACGGGTCGTTACACTCTCCCCCACTCAAAACTTTTCGTCCCCGAAAAGGAAAAGAAGAATTTCGAAATCAATATTTTAAATTTACAAAATTAGTTAATTTAGCTAAAATATACAAATTTATATAAAGTGAAATATTTAAGTGGTTTCAACCATTAAACAACCAAACAAAACAACAACCATCAACCTTACAAACAGCATACCTACACAAGACAAAGCAACCATTTAATTCATCAAACAAATAGTTATTCGGGTTCAGAACTTGAAATTTGTATGGAATGAAAATAACTATCAAGTGCATCCTTTACTCAACAGTCTTAGACGGAACAAAGATAGATTATTTATTCATCTAAAACTTCAAATTCCTTACCCAACAACCATAAATCAAACAATACAATTCAAACCAACAACCAAATTAACTTATTATACATTTAATTCATGCTTTAGTGGTTTGATTTTTTTTTTTCATTTATGGAGGGATTTCTTCATTTCCTACAAATTTCATTTTCCATTTATTACAAAATTCATTATATTGGTATCCTATTTTATTTACTTAAGTTTATATTATCTATTTATAATCTTACCTTTACCTATATAGTAGAATTTACAATTTAACTTAAGTTTATACAATTTAATTCTCATTTTATCACAGCAAATTCATTGATTACTTTCATTACCTTACTCTTCACTTGTAAGAATTTCCCTTACATTTTCTTACTAACTTTGCACTTTTCTTATATGGTAAGTTATATATGTTTTAAGAATGTAAGTGGAAATTTATACAAGTTTCTTCTCAATTCCTTTAATTAATTAATGGTTCATCAAATATATATTCGTTTTATAAATTAAAATTTCAACTTACCTTTAATTTCATTCATTTATTAAATGTTGACGTTTCTATTATATTTAATAGTAGTAACAATATAATTTCCCACTTCCACTTATATTAAACTAGTAGCATTTAAATCACCCTTAAGTTTATAACCCTACACATCAATCTTTATTTGTTAAAGAATTTCATTTTATTTACTTAAGTTTAAAATCACCTATTAATAATACTTATCTTAAATTATGGACAAATTCAAATTATAACTTAAGTTTATACCATTATATTCTTATTTATAATAGCAATTCATTGAATCCTTCATTATTTTCCAAAATTCCTACTTGTAAAATATTCAATTCCAATCTCTCATTTAACATTTCAACTTTTTATATTTGGTAAGTTATATATATGTTAAAGAAAAATGCAATTGAACTTATACAAGTTTATCTAAATTCTTTTAATTCATTCATTGTTCAATAAATCTTTACCTCTCTTATAAGTTAAAATTTTAACTTCCTTTATAACTTAGCATTAATTCTCTAAATTAGAGGTTTCACTTCATTAATTACTTACCTTTTATTTCACTAAAATAATTTAAACCATTAATTAATGGAAATTTAAGAATTAAATACCGGGTCAAATTTCAAATTATCTTAAAAAAAATAATAAATAATTTCTTACTACTTTTATATCTCAATTATATTTGTAAAAATTAAAATTTTAGATATTTTCAAAATAAATCTGCAGTAGAATTTACTACAGTGGTCTTTCCCATTCGAAACTTGAAAATGAAAGTCGATGATGCGGCCGCCATCACCGAAATTATTTTCCAGCGACAGAGAGGAAAGTACAAAATTTATTTTCTCCAAAATCTTCTTTAAAACAATTCTTCTGAATTAAAATAAAATATTTATAGAAGAAAATACTTATAAACCAAAGCATTATATTTCATAAATCCTTTGAAAGCAAATTTTTAAAATCCCGGACTTAAGTTCTAAAATCTCCAATTTGATTTATTCTAATTTCAACTTAGCTTCAATTATTATAAATATTTTTATTTCCTAACACCCAATCTATATCAATCAAATATATACATAATATCATTTAAAACTTTATTTTATATATAGAAAATATAATAGGCAAAATTATTTCATTCACCTATATTAAAACGGATATTATGTCGGTCTGTCCTATTAAGTGTTTAGAAATCCCTATTGATGACATAGCGTCCCATGCATCAACCAGAATTTATAAATACAAAGCGGAACAGATTAACACAATATCAAAATCTTTTATTAATACTAACAAATACGCTCTCTCATACATATATACACTCAGCGACTCCCATAGGGTATTACTACCCTATTAACAAAGAGTCAAACCCCACAAAGCCAAGTTTATCGCTAAACCAAAGCTCTGATACCAACTGTAACATCCCCCCCTTTTCGCACACTTTAAACCGACACACGTGCCAATTCAAAGCATACGCAAGGGCGGATTGTTATGGGGTAAATAAGAAAAACAGAGAAGAAATAAAGCAAAATAGAATCTCACAGCGGAAGGATAAGATATAATAATCAATATACAGTTCATGATAACTGTTTACAAAATATTTATTTTACTTATATAATGAATATCAGAGTTACACATACC
Source organism: Allium cepa (assembly GCA_030765085.1). Classification (NCBI taxonomy): domain Eukaryota; kingdom Viridiplantae; phylum Streptophyta; class Magnoliopsida; order Asparagales; family Amaryllidaceae; genus Allium; species Allium cepa. The sequence continues at coordinate 745,660,613 of CM060935.1, forward strand.
AATACAATCAATGCAGCGGAAATTTAGAGTGTGGTGCAATACTATAAATAATATAATACGGATTCTTCGTCTTCGTCCTCCAAAGCTAAAATCTTCGATCCTGAAATGCTCGGACTGACCCGAGCGAATTTGAAAAGACAAAAACACTCGAGTCAGACTAAAAGATCTTATGTGAGTTAAATTAACAGAAATAAATATGAGTACAGTAACTCAAGAGATGTTCGGGATTTACATCTCCTAAGGATCCGTTGAACTATTTACTATGTAGTATATTGCGCTATTATAATAGTGTCTATTTATAAAATAAACTTACTTTTTAATAGCGTTAAGGGGTTACCCATATAGCCCTTAACACAAATAATGCCAATAGTCTATACAGTACCGTAATACCTCCTGATCGGGAAGCTACCAGAGGATACTCCATAGGTACGACACAAATAGAAACTCGTAGTAAAGGCTCGGTATGGTAGGTGACACGGCACAACTAGGCAATGCCAGGGTAGATATACCAATTGCTATCCAGGCTGGTGGAAACGCGTAGCCGCAGTTACCGCCCACCTCGGACTAACTCCCCAAAATCAAAATATAGAAGTGGCCACTGAATCAATCCAAAATCAAAGTATAATATCGAAGAGGAGGGTCCGATCAGAGGAATGACCTCATTGGCCTGAGAATCGCTCCTGTTTTAGCCACCTTATGCCAACTCACGGGAGTCGGGTCCACGTATTTACCTTACAGGAAACGTCACCACCACCTACTTCATTCTGGAATCTCCACCGCATACACGGTTAGTCAAAGTGGTTTTCGGTATCGACAGAGAGTATGTCCATATCCGATCCCGGTCTCTTTGCCAACCCATCGTTATTATAACACCGCGGTCATTTAAAAATAGGTTATACTTTAAAAATCAGAATAAACATTCCATTTCATAACCATGAATACGATATCATTTCAAAACCCAAAACCATATTTTATCACTTATCCCAAATATAATTCTTTTCCAAAATCATAATGCTTTAACTTCATAACGTCTGAAAATCAAATATTTTCAAATCATAATATTTTGAAAATCATAATTTAAAACCATAACTTCTATAAAAAAACTTGAATGGTTTGGACATTCAACGGTATATGAATTAAATGGTTTAACTTAAATGTTACTTTGTAAAGAAAATAGTTCTCATGGCTTTACAAATACATTTCTTTATTAAAGTCTAAACCAAAATTTATATTATCTCTCTCAAGTTCCAAAACCACTTCAATTTATTTATATATACGTATATCCATTTTGAGTAACAATATTTCAAACTAAAATTGGATTTTATTCTTTCAACAGATCAATTGTTCTATTAATAAGTCTTGAATATTCACATAAAATCCATAAATAATAAGACCTCAATTTCTAGTAATAAAAAATATATATTTTCCCAATTCAAATTATACTAGAATATTCATTTCAATTTATTTTGGGAAAAATCCAATTATAAATATCATATCTTAAAATTTCCAAACTTAACATTTAAACATATGATATAAATTATTAAACTCCATTTTCTTAATTTTCTTCCATTTTTAAATAAGGATTTTTATACACCTTTTAATTTCAAAATTTTCAACTTCATATGTATATATATGGAAGAATAATATTTATACAATATAAAATTTAAGATTATTAGAAACCGTATTCCATCCAAACCATAGAAATCACATTAAAATAGTTATATATAGACCGCGGTGCCTGTATAAAATTTTCTATCCTATGGTCAAGTGATACGGATATTTATCATTTCAATCCGCAATTTAAAAAAATATAAAATTTTGCGGTTATATATCATTTCAAACCACAATCCCGAATGAAATGAAATATGCATGATAATTTGCAATTTAATGATATACAATAAACATCCATTCATCAACATCATCCATCATCCAAATCGCAATCATCAATCAATATCAATCGATAACAATATTATTTTTGGTACTACATAACAGGTAATACTGGCAATTTTATTCAAATTAAATTTAACAGCTATTAATCTACAGTCTATATTCAGTAATAAATTATATAACTGTTAACTAGCAGTTCATATACAAACAAATAAATTTTAACTGTAAATTTATACGCAATAAATTAATTAAATTAACAGTTAAATTTAATAAATGCAATTCAACAGATATGAATAAAATAAACATGCCAAATACTCATAAATAAATTTCTATTCATTTCTAAAATTAATTTAACAAACATAAAAGCTTCTAGTAGTTGTGAGTGGGTTAAAACACTCACCTTTTGAATTTAAATCGAATTTAAATCTGATTTAAATCCAAACATTCGACGGTCTCAGAATTTGTCCAAACCAGCGTCAATGGATCTGGAATTAAATTACGATCCTAACAAAAGAAATTTCGCGTGAATCGGAGAACGTATGAAAAAAATATTCATTTTAAACGATTTGAAAACAAAAATAAAAATAAAATAAAATAAAACAAAACAAAACCCACTTAACTTCAATGGCCACGTCAGCTAAAAGCTACAGCACATCGTCGAATTTTTTTCTGGTCAAACGAATATCCAAAACAGAAAACGAATTGTACCAGCAGATTACGTGTCTCGAGAACTTTATCATAAATTTTCTGGAATTTTTGTGGAGAGTTTGAATTTTATTAGAAAATTTGAATTGTAGATAGATTAGGTTTTGTAACCATTGAGGAAAAGAAAGAGATGAAGAAAAATGAACGTACATCCAATTGACAATAGAAAGGAGGCTAGGGTTTATCACAGCATATTTATAGATAGATCGCAACAGGATAGGTGTGCACGAATTTTAACGTGCAAACAGAAGTGGTCCCAAAAGGATATTAATTATACACGTTACGGATTAAATTATTTCTTTCTCAACATTTACATTGCATTTTAAGCGTATTCACACATGTATAATTAGATGCTTCATTTAAATTTTCATATATATATTCACAATTCCATAAATTTCCAAATACGTAGATAAATTTCCAATTTCAACTAAATTCTAAATTACTGTAATAATTACAGATTAAATTTCTATCCATTCTCAATAGATTACGTTTACATACTAAAATCCACATTTCTATGTATATTTGAATTCCGAATTATACATATTTTATTTATCTTAATTACTTCCAACTTAAATTTCAATCAACATAAAACGTTTTATTCAGTTTCCAAAAATTTCAATCATGCTTTAAATCCAAATGAATAAATAACTTAATTCCCATTTAAGCATTTTTCATTTGATTTGCAATCAACCTTTTATGATCAATTAAATCCCGATATATTAATTAAACGTTATTTCCATCATTCTTTATCCTATGAAGAAATTTAAGTTATTCACACCTATTACTAAATTTCATATTAATGCACACAAATTTACATTTATTGCAATGGTTACCAAATATTTCCCTGCAATAATTCATTCCCCTATACATACTTACAATTTCACTTAAACTTTACTATACCCATTTATTTTCTCAACATTAAAACCAACGTTACCTCAATTCCACTAATGTACACTTATTCTATTATCACTTACTAACCATTCAAATTTTTATTAACAAATAGGCAGGTAATTCCTATGTTACAAATTTTTAATTCATCCTAATCCCTTACTATTGACATACATTTGCATTACTTACATATCATTTACAATGTTACCCAAAATCTCTATCCATTGTAATTAATACCTTAAATAAGTTTCAATTTATATTCAAGTGAATACATTACCCTTTTCGTTATGTCATCCATTTTTCACAAGAAACGTTTTATCGTTTCGACAACATTTTATTTCTAATTACCTACATTGATTTGTGTACGTCTCTACTATTTAAAGCATTACCATTCTCACCTTCATCTAAATCTTCATTTATGAGTATTTAAAATAAATTTCACTTATTTCCTATTTATACACTTATAAATTCCAATTCCAATAAATAGATAAATCTCCGTTTGCACTACTTAAATCAAAAATCAACGATTATCCTATCTATACATTTTAAGTGGATGGATCAAATGTTGTATTCAAAAATCTACTTCTTAATATTCTTAGATTTAAACTCAACTCTCTATTAACAGATGTTTAAACTTCTTTTATTACCATTAACTTATTATTATACATTAAACTTAAATATACTGACAAAGCTTGTTTTTGGTACTCTTTTCATTTCCATAAATAAAATTAGCAGTGGATTCATACCTTATTATGTAATTATCTTTAATTCCACCTAACTAAATATTTACATAATCTTTTATTTGCAATAAATCAACTATTTTATATTAATTAAATTTAATTTTCCTGGTTTACTTATTCATAGTATGTAATTCAGTTACTCACCCTAACCTATTTATTTGAAATCCAATCCAGATTATTTTTACTAAGTTCCAATTTCCAAAGGTTACTGCAATTAATCCAATTAATTGCAATAAATTCTAATAAATTTGATTTTATTGGATTACAACTCAAAATAAATCAATTATTACTCAACTACCTAATTAACATTTCTTTTATATTCCAATACATAAATATTTTCCAAAATTTCATCTTTTATTTGCATAACTTACCGTATCTAAATTTTATTGGAAATTTTGTTAACTTTACGCATAAATAAAGTTAGAACCTCAATTAATTCATTCCATTTTGGTTTCATTCTTTATATCACATTAATCATCATATTATGAATGGAAATTTATCTATGTTACATCTTATTTATTCGCTTACCAATATTCCACACTAACTGCAATAATTTAGTGCATTAATTGAAATTGATCAAAATAAAACTTAACAAACTAATAGAATAAATAACGTACAAAAATTTATTGTCATTAATCTATTTCATAAGTCTACACTCAAATACTCACTTAAAATAAGTTTTACGTTTCCATTAATTCGCGTTCGCACACCCGTTACTATATTAAAAATTACTAAAGTAACGTTTTTCTTAATAACAACATTAAAATTTCTCAATATTTAAATGAACTTTATTTCCAATACATGCTACCTAATTGCATTTACTTATGATCTTATCCAAACATTCATTTATATTTTATTTCCATCAATTAGTTAATATTTACATCCATTTATTAACAATTTACTTCCATTATAAAATTGCAATTTATTATAGTTATTATTACATTAAATACTATTTCAATTTCATTCTTTTAGTATTAATTAAACAATCATATTTAAATTAAGATATTATAATGTTTTTCACTATTTATTTACACTCCATTAAAACCCAACAGTCGTCTCAATCACTTTTGAATTTGCATTAAATTGGTTGTCCAGCAACTGCCATTTGTATTACTATCTTAATTCTTATACAGTTACCGTTTTACCAATTTACTAATACATAGGTAATTTAAATTTTTGTCTTTAATTCTTTATTTTATATTTTATTCAAGTGCAACAAATTACACTATTCCTTTATTGATATTTCACCTAACCTTTCAACAATTAAGTTAAATAACCGTTTCTACAATTCATTATTAATTATAAATTTAATTCTCCTTTATTTATGCAACTTACACAAGGGTATAAATCTTCCATTATCTCAATCATTAGATTTCTATTAAATTTAACAATAATTAAGATTTTTAATTACCGTTGCTATAAATTTTCATTTAGCGTTCATCTAGTATTAATTTACCTCCTTTATATATATATATTTCCCTTTTCTACAAAATTTAAATTTTAAAATCCTTTTTAATTAAAAATTTAATTGTCGAAATTTACGGGTCAGATATCTTGTTCAAATCAAGCAAATGACGGGCATCTAAATTAATGTTCTCTGACTCTTTCTTATTCACATCATCAACACCTGCATTAGAAATAGACTTTTGTGTAGAGGAAACATGCAATTCTCCTTTAACAAAAGGCTTCTTGTTCAAATCCAACAAATGTTCGGATCCTAAACTGATATTCGCTGAATCTTTCTTCTCCGCATCTTCAACACTTGCATTAGCGATAAGCTTTGGTGGAGAGGGAATATGTTTCGGTAGCTAGTCTTAAAGTGAATTGTGAAAATATTCACTGTCTATAAATACACAGAGTTGGTGATAGTAAAAAAGGCAGGAAAAAAGAGGGGGGAAAAAGTTTTAGTCATCATTAATAAAGGAGTGATTGGAAAACCAAATATTCATGTCTAGAGAATCTCATGAAACAGCCCTTGAGTTTCTTCCATTTATTATGGGTCGGGGATAAAGTGGGAATGAGAAGCTTGAACTTCCTATATTTTGAAACAAAGAAAACTTCTTAAAACATCTTATATTGGAAACCGGAGTGAGGGAGCAACTATTAATAATTTTCAATTTTGGATTATTATGCTGTAGTTTTGGATTATTTTGCTGCAGTTTTTGTGCTATCTAGTTCAGTTTTTTATTGAACTTTTTGATGCAAGTTTCCATTGCTTGGTGTAGTTTTTTCGTCTTCTAGTTTCAAACTTAATACTTGAAAAACTCTTTCAAAAACAAATTTTACTAAACTCTTCGTCATTGTTTTCAGTGAAAACGTGCATTTTTAGCTGCATATATTTGCAGTAATTTAAAATGCAGATATGCGCAACTTAAAACGTACATATATATAAAATAATTACTTGCAGGATAAACAATAAATTTTTGAAGTATAGAACGCATATTCTTGCACCGTAAATTGAAAATTTTTATTGTACAAAAGTAGGTGGTTACAACGGCAAATATTCACAACGTTGAATGCATATTTTTACTGAAAACGATGATAGTGGTATTTCATGAAACCAATTTTCAATAGAGAGGGTTGAAGGATGTTTGTACATATAGCAAGTATTCTAATTTTTGGTGCAGGTTTTTTGATGCAAGTTTCCATATGTGGTGTTGCAGGCTATAAGTTGGAACTGCAGTTTTATCCATGTTATACAGATTTTTACTGCATTTTTCCAAGCAGTAGGTCTTTTGTTTTCTGTTGAAATTTTTGTCAAAAAGGATTGGATTGAGTTGACAAGTTCAATAATGGACTTGGTTGGGTTGAACCATTTATTAACTTGGTTGGATTTAGTTTTGTTTTTGTATGGACTAAGTAAGTAAATCTTACCTAAATCCAACACGACCGGTTTGACAGGTCTACTGCGGCTAAGGCTAAGAAGGGTATCCAAAAGACCATAAGATGAACCAAGGCTTATTTTTGTTGGAAAGTTCCAAAGGAGTCGACTCTGCTTCTTCTGTTCTCAGGCTTGAAGGAGGAATGCAGATATTGGTGAAGACGCTCACTGGAAAGATGATCACTTGGGAAGTTGAGAGCTTGGATACCGTAGACAATGTGAATTTGAAGATTCGGCCATATCAGCGGAGGTTGATATTTGCAGAGAAGCAGTTCAAAGATGGAAGGACACTTCACTTGCTGGCTGCAACATTCAGAATGAGTCTACCCCGGGCATCTGGTACTTTGTTTACTGTCTATTATGTGATCTGGAATAAGCACTAGTTTACCACCTATGTGCGTTGTTTTTTAGTAGATGCAGCATTGTGTCAGAAAACAGATGTTATTTATCTATCTTGTGACTGGTGTTATTACTTCGTTGCTCACTTGTTTATGAACTTTTAAATGTTACTTTATTATTCCCTTGGAAAACATGTAATTAGGATTAGCTTGATGTAGTTAAGAAACGCTATGAAAATTTTCTGGTCTTAATGCAGAAGAAGTTCATTTCCAGTTATAAAAATCACATTACTAACAATCTTAATATGAGTACAACTCTAAATCAGAAGGCTGTGGCATGACAAATAACATGTTTTCTTTTGTTACTCATCATTGGAAAAATTATCGCGCCCATTCCTCCTTATTTTGCCCAAAATTTGATATAGCTGCATCTAGCTTTTGCCGTGCGTGCTACGAGAGAAAATTTGATGTGCCAAATGAATAGTTCAGTGTATTCAATTTTGTCTGGTAGTACGAATGTCAGGAGATAAGGGCCCTCTTATCAAATTATCAATGTTTTTGTCGATAATAAACGTGGTGGGTGTGGGATGCACGAATTAAATGGGTCCCCATTATCTCTCTCTGCAAATTTCCAAGTGGGGATTCAACAGGAGCTACAACTTGCAAAAAATTGCGCGGAAAGTTGAATTTGCCCAAAAGATCAATATAAGATGACATTTAATGTTCCATTTGAGTGGAATGTCATGTCATTTGGATTTAAAAATGTTTTTTCTTTTTAGAATTTCAGAAACTTATAACTGATATATTTAGTACAGAAAATTTTCCTAAAGGACAATTTTTAGTGTTTTTTTGGATATAGGATATCCCACTAATAATTTATCTAAAAGATAGATCATTGTATTTTCCTTCCAGCCCACTTTCGCACGCTTCTTTTTCCTTTCGATCAAATGTTTTATTCATGATCCAATATCTCTCTCAATCAAAACTAGTGTGTAACCCGTGCGTTGCACACGGTAATATTGTAAAATATAATATTATATTTTAATGTTAAAATGATAACTTTGTTATATAATGTATGATAAATTTAGTGAAATAAATGAACTATAAATTAAAACTTGTATTATGTTTGTGTATAATTTATGTTGTATAGCGCACGTGCGCACACACACATATAATAATAAAGTAATTTATTCAGTTTTGTTAATATGAATATAACATACATGTTGAAACTGACGTATGTTAGTAATTTTTTAAATGAACTGGAAAATATTATTTAATGAAATTTGTTTAAATAAATCGAATATAAAATTATGTTATTAGTTTACATACATGGACTTGAAAATAAACGATAGGAAGAATCGAGAGGAATTTTGAAAAAAAATTGTATAATTTCGATGTTGATATATTGAAGCTAAAACATAATTTTGTAATATAATGTATGATAAATTCTTAATATAAAGGAATTATAACTTATTTACAAATTAATTTGTTATGATGTTTATGTACATAATTTATGTTATGTGATTTATATATCTTTATAGTTGAATAAAAAAAATAGTCTTATAAATTTCCATAATGTGAGCGTGTGTGTGTTAAAATTGACATATATTTTTATGATTCATTGGAAGAGTAGATTAATTATTCATTGAAATTATTTAAATTTGAGATTTCGTAAGTAGTTTGGATACATGGATTTAAATATAAAATAATAGATAATAATTTAGGGCGGTTTAGGAAATAATTGTAAAAATGTTAAAATGTACGTATTTGAAGCTAAAAACAGAATTTTTCAATGTAATACAATATAAAAAAATATAGATATATGAATAATATATTTAATATGGAAATATTTCTTATGCATATTATTTATATTATGTGACTTATATATCTTTGTATTTAAATGAAAAACTAATTTTATCGCCTTTGCGCCTGATATGAATATGGTATACATATTGAAACCGTTATACTTAGCATTTATTAGATGAATTAATAAAAATTTATTAATTGAATTTATTTAAATAATTTAAATTCAAGATCACATAATTAATTTGAAAATATCGAGTTTAGTATAAAATGGTAGGTGATATTGTGAAATGTTTTGTAACTAATTAGACAAATTCAAAATGTAGGTTTTTGACGTTAAAAAAGGTTTCAATGTAATGCATGATACACATATTGATATAAATAAATAAAAATTTAAATTTGTAATTATTATTTATGAATATAATTTATGTTGATGTATTTATATATTTGAATGAATTTTTTCGTCATTTTTGTTAATATGAATGTGGTTCATATTGATCATACTTATTTGATAAATCGGTGGAAAATTACATAGTGGAATTATTTAAATAGTTTTGATGTTATGTAATTGATTACAATATATGACCTTAAATGTAAAATATTGTAAAGGGATTGAGGGGATGTTATAAACGATTATAGAAAATTTATAATGTCGGTATTCAGAGTACAAAAAATATAATTTGTAATGCATTTCATGATAAATTTATTGAGAGAAACATGAAAAAAGGATTTATTATTATTATTTATGTATTCACTTTAAGTTCTTTAAGTTATATAACTTAGGTATCTTTACATTAATAATTTTTTTAAATTTTGTTAATATAAATATGGTGTACATATTGATATTTTCATAAATTAGTAAACGAAATAACGAATATTAGTTAGTTGGATTTATCTAATTAGTTTAAATTTAGATCACATAATTAATGGATACATAGGTGAAAAGTAAAATATTAGAAGAAAAGTGAGGTAAATTTTGTGAATAATTATGGTAATTTTAAAAGCAGGTATTTGAAGTTAAAGTAGAACTTACAATGACATGTATGATAAATTCATTAAAACAAATTAACTACAATTTTTTTATTATGTAATGGCACGCGCTTCGCGCATGAATTGGTTTTCTTATATATTGTATATGTTTAAATTAGTCAAAAAAATAATTTTTTATTTTCAAGTGATATTTTGTAAAGAAGTATTTTGAATCTGTAAAGAAGGTTTAATTTTATATCCTATTTTTAGAAGCGTTTTGAATTTTAAAGCATATTTAGTTATTATATCCTACTTTTATGGGCATTTGAATTTGTAAAAGAAATTTAGTATTATATTCTATTTTCAAGTAATTAAGATTGGGTAATATGTAGAGGGACATTTTTGGTAGTTCACGTTGATACAAAAAAAGTGTGACACCAAAACTATTACAACTTTATTAAAGATTGGTTTATGTGGTTTATATATCTTTATAGTTGAATGAAAGATTAATATTATGGTTTAGTTGCTTAAGTGTTCTACATATTTAAGTTTTCATTCATTGGTATTTATAAGAAATATTAAATGAATTTATCTAAATAGCTTAAATTTTGGATTATTTAATTAACTTAAATGTGCGTACTTAAATATAAAATATTAGAAGGTAGCTGATAAATTATATGTAAATAATTATATAAACTTTAGGATACATGTACCAAAATGTAAAATAATAAAAGAGAATTAGTAAAATAAGTGTAAAGTAATAAATTAAAGAATTTGAAAATAAAATATCTAAAGAGAGAATTAAGGAGAAGAGAGAAACACTACAACAAAATAATCATATTACAACTTTTCGTTTACAACTTGCACAAATTGACAGTTGTATTAGATATTTTATAACAACTGTTCGGTTGTAGCAGTTGTAACAATGTAATTTTAACAACTGTAATTGTACAGCAGTTGTAATATATGTCTATAACAACCATTTGTTTGGAGCAATTGTAAATATTTATGTACGACAACTGTTTTTGACAGTGGTCTCCCCGGATTACAGAAAATTACAACTTCCCCCCTTTATTTTCGTTTGCCCGCTCATTACATCGAAGAAAAATAAAATTGGCCCCAAATTTTTAAATCTAAACCCTAGCCCATCCCGCTTCTCTGCTTTGCCATCCACGAATTAAACCACTCTCGCTGAAATTGACGAAACCCTATCCGACTACTCTCCGCCATCTGCTCGCCTCCGTCACCTGTCTCTATTGCTACATTCGTTTGCTTGCTTCGTCTTCGTTGCACGTCTCCGTTGCCACCCACGTTCGCTTGTTGTTGTTGCTGCTCGCTTGTGTTTGTCGCGGTCGACGAAGCTATAGGTATGTTGCTACCCGCGATTTAATTGATTTTATTTGGTTCTTACTGTTATTTGTTGATTATCATTATTGATAGTTAAATGACTCTTTACCATTTCACATCAAATGCTAGATTTAGGTTTATTTATTTTGATGAAAATATGTATATCCAATTCATTTTTGTTAGCACCAGTGAAAGTGATTTTTATTAGCACCAGTGAATCTTCGAGCATAAAGCCAAGCAATTTACAATTATAAAGGTAATTATGTAAATACACGTTAGGTAATTATAAAGTGAATCTTCGACACAACTGACATATAAAGGTAATTATGTGTTCACTGTTTGTTTGGGTGTATGGCGGTTCTTGGCGAGGCAGTAGAGTGATGGTTGATTGGTTTTGTCGTGAATTATGGAAAGGACAGAGGTAAGTGTGTACAGGCAAGGGGTGGTGAGGATGGTATGGAAGTGCTTAATGGATGAAGTAGGCAATGGAAGTGATGGGAGGTGATTGACTAGTAGTGGGTTTGGTCATCGATGTAGCTAGCAGTTTTGGGAGTTGTTGCTGTGATGGTGAAGTGCAGCAATGAGGCAGATGGTGAGATGTAGTAAGGAATAGGGTTTGAGGTGTTTGAATTGGTGATGGCAATGGCAATGATGAGAGGAGCAGGTGATGGTGATTTAGTGGCAGTTAAGTGGTGATGCGAGGAAAGGAAAAAATGGTTGTTGTTTGACAGTGGGAAGGTTAGTTATTTAAAGGAATATTGGATGAATGTTAGTTATGTAGAGAATTTTGAATGTTGCGATGGTGGGAGTTATTTAAAGGAGAGAGGTGAACAAAATGTATTACATTGACGTTTTAGTTTGTTTTGAGCAGTAATGAAAACAAAATGTTGGAAAATGAAAAAAAATGTTGTGTATTGACCTATGTATTAGCAAATGAAAAGAGAACATAAAAACAATAATAAGAACAGTAAACCAAAATAACAACAACAAAATGTTTGAACAAAGAACAATAAGTGAACATAGAGAACAACCACAAAGAAATGAACAGTGATATCTCACAATGTTAGATATGCGTGTACGCAGTAAGCAATTGATGCAAACTTTGCGTAAGAATTTGGTTCACTGAATTAGCATAAAAATATATGAATAGTTGTACAAAATATAACTGGCACCATAAAGTATTTAAATACTTGTTCCATAATGACCAAATTTAATTACTCTTTAATAATACTTCACTTTGTCAAAAATATAAATATTTTCCACTATTGTTTTATTTATAGATAAAGAAACAATAAGACAGTGGAAGGGTTTAACATGACAGTGTGCATTATAATTTGATACCCAGCGGTAACCTGTATATGTGTGCAAACTGAATGGTGTGTGAAGTGCACGTGTAGTGGAGTGTACGTGTATACAGTATTAATTTTATCCACTATTTCAACCTATTGTACATGTATACAGTGGGTAGTAATAAGTTATGCAAGAAAGCTGAATGAAAACATGTTTGATGTAGCTATTCTCTTTCATACAGTAATCAATGGTTAATACTCAAATGAAACTAACTGTAGCAAGTTAAAAAAACATGTGACAGTACCTATTGTAGGTGTTTGTTCCAATTCAGATGTGAGTTGCTAGCATTCGATTTCTGATTGAATGACTGTAGATTTGTGCACTAGTAGATGATAGAGTCCGTGGTCACTAGTTTCTTGATGAAGTACATGTAAAGAATGGACTATTTAAAACTTACTAGTTTCTTTTGTCTTGTAGTTACTATTTTCTTTTGCATGTGCGTCCAATCGGATCCACACAAGCTATGGACAAAACATGGGTTAACCTACCAAGGTTTTGTAATTTTTGATTAGTTATTTCATACTTGTAACTATTTAGGGTTGACTAAGGACATGTTAATTTTTTGTAGAATGACAGTGGAATATAGGCAAGCCGTTCGGAATTTCGTACATAAGCATGCAGAAAGTGAGGGTAATCCAGAAAAAATTATTTGTCCGTGTCGTCAATGTAGGAATCTTGTTTGACATTCTCCAAGAGATGTTGTGACACATTTGGTGTGTATTGGAATTGATCCAACATATGATGTATGGATATTTCACGGAGAAGCACGTCATTCACAAAATGAAGCCGATGAAGTGACAGATACATACAGAATGCATTTAGATGCAGAAATTGGTGACGATGAGAATGAGTATCATGTTAATGATAAACATAGGGAACGGACTAAGAAAATGTTGGAGACAGCTGAAATTCCTTTATATCCTGGTTGTACAAGCCATACAAAGTTGTCTGCTACAATACTTCTTTATAAACATAAGGCTCGAAATGGTATAACCGACACAACATTTACGGAACTTCTTAAGCTTCTTAGGGATATGCTACCTAAGTAAAACAAGCTTCCTGATTCTACATATGCAACAAAGAAGTTGATTAAATCATTTGGTTTAGGTTATAGGAATATACATGCATGCGTAAACGATTGTTGTTAACCGGGAAATGATATTGACATATATCTGCAACCACTTATTGAAGATTTGAACAAATTATGGAATAAAGGGGTAAAAGTGTATGATGCATACGATCGCAACGAATTTAGATTAAATGCAATTCTGATGTGGACAATAAATGATTTTCCAGCTTATGGAAATTTAGCAGGTTGCACTGTAAAAGATAAGAGAGCATGTCCTATTTGTGGCATTAATACATGTTCAATATGGCTACCATTTGTAAAAAATGCGCATACTTGGGTCATAGACGATTTCTTGCACCTAATCATGAATACCGTCACCGGAAAAACTTGTTTGATGGAACCATAGAAAATAGACAAATGCTTCCAATGCATACTGGTACTCAAATCTTCGATGATGTTAAAGATATCGTAAATGAGTGGGGGAAAAAAACAAAGGAAGATGAGAGAGACGGTAGGAAAAGAAAACGGGGGGATGTAAAGAAAAAGGGAATCCAAATGTGGAAAAAGAAATCCATTTTTTTTATTTGCCTTATTGGAAGGTAAAATATAGCTAAAAATAAAATGTCTTTTTTTTAACCATTTCTAGTAATTATTATTTTACTATCACTCTATTATACACATTTTTTGGGTTTTCGTAGGCACTTCCGTTGCGTCACAATCTAGATCTAATGCATGTCGAGAAAAATATTTGCGAGAGTATTCTCGGTACATTGCTTGATATCAAAGGAAAATCAAAAGATGGAATTAGTTCACGTCAAGATTTGGAAGCAATGCGTATAAGGAAGAAGTTGCATCCTATAGATGTTGGAAGTAAAGTATTACTTCCTGCTGCCCCGTGCACCTTAACTGACCAAGAAAAAGAGATCTTTTATGATAGGATGAGGAATTTGAAGGTTCCTAATGGGTATAGCTCAAATATTGGGAAATGTTTTGCAAAATAGGACAAAATTTCAAGTCTTAAGTCTCATGATTATTGTAAGGACCCGATTCTTCGTCTTCCGAAAATTCAACATCGATACCCACTTTATCGACTGCCGAGCAATCGAACGACGGAAAACCGAACACTTAGGGTTTTAAGAAAAGAAAAGAGGTAGAAGAAGAGAGAAAAGATAGAAACAGAACAGAAGAAATAACAGAACAACATCAGAATCTCACAATTCGCAACGGAACAACATATAATAGATAAAGGAATAATCTTTAAACAAAGAACTATATCAGTTATTACATTACATTACATTTCATTTCATTACATCAGAGTGTACAACAACAAATGACATCAACAGCGGAAAAGAAATACTATATACTAGTAATACGACATGCCATCCAGCTTGCTTCCAGCAACTCCTAAATTCCAGGATATCCTGAATAAACCTTAACTCTTGACTGCCCGTGTGGAAATTGGTGGGCACCCAGAGTTTAGGAACGAAAACAATAAACTCCGAGTCAGTCATGTGACTGGTGTGAGAACTCAAAACAGTTTATTTATCTTTAAAATCAAAATAGAGGGATATTTTTAATTCAATTCGCAATGCTTTTAAAAATGAGACTACCATAAGGCCTCCCGCACACACACACATGCAAACGCAGAATCGGAGGAGATTTCTCCTTATGATAGTCAAAGATGCTTGATACGCATTAAAAGAACATTTGATATTATTACTAGTGCATAGTGTAGGCAAAATTCGTTTTGAAAATAGAATATAAATCTTAGCCAACATAGACATTTCGAACTATGTCTACTATAACTACCATCCAAACAGTGGGGCGCCACCATAAGTGAATAGCAGGTTCTACAACTAAAACCGTACAGGGTTTCGTATTGGGAATTGGATTTCCAACAAATGGTCAGGCCAAGGAACTTCCCATTGCCACATGAGAATGCCTCTGGAAGGACATCCCCGAGAACCAAACCGGATCTCTGCCAACACAAGGCCGGGTTACCCCTAACTGGGTAACTACTGACACGAATATGTCATCCCCCGATCGTAACCGATCTATCCGAGGATCCTCGATTTCCAACAACCACAAAAATATGCAGTAACAACATAGGTTAAATATCTGGGCTCCATACCATGATACCACCTCTATCCAGAAGGAATGACATACACTAAAGGGCGCTACCCCTAATAACCTTGCCGCATCCTCCCTGTTTTGACCATTTCTGGGGTGTGAGGTCCGACGAAGTCTCGTCCACAAAAACACACTTTATACAAAAGCCGTTCTTTGGGTCAACAAATGATCATAGAAATGATCACCAAGATAAACGATCAAATAAATGATCCTATCACAAATGATCAACACAATGATCATTTCACAGCAACACTCTACATGCCACACTACCAAATTGGGAGTATATCACTAATAACCTTCAACTATATAACCTCTGAGCTCGTACGTCTCAGAGAAGGGTGTTAAGCTAAAAGAATAAATTCTCCGCCACCAACAGAAATATATTTGAAAGAAATCAGCTTTATATCTCAACTTGTAATGTCAGACATACAATCATACAAGTCTGTTCCGGGATCGAACATAACCGAAGGCACTTACAAAGGAGTCCTTGCAATCCGGATATTCACTAATCACGACCGGACTTCCCGTCACTAAGGGTGATAAAACCTCTATATCGGAGATCAGCCGATGTAGAGTAACTCGACGGTAATCCTTCCGTTTTCATAAACATCCGGTCTTCAACACCGGTCATCAAATGCAATCCATAACGACGTATCACATACTCGGAATGGGTTATACGACCCCAAGGTCCTTTCCCGGCTAACCCGAATAGTGAGCGCTTATTCAAAAATAAGTGTGGCATTCAAATTCAACAATTCACAACAAATACCTATTTAAAGGTAAATATTGATAGTCGGATTATTTAACTATCAATAGGCATGCTCAACATCACCAAATCCAAATAATTTTCCAAATTATTTACTTTCCAAAATATCTTTACTAGATATATAATTTCCACACTTCAAACATTTGAAAACAATTCTTCAAATCACTTTTCCTTACTCGGAAATTTCTTTCATTCAACATGGTTCATTTAAACCAATTAAATAAATCCTTAACGATTTACTTTTTTATTTACGTTCCAAATTCGTAAATTTATTCCCACACTTTAAAAATAAATCAACATTTATTTTTAAACTAATTTCCCCTTTCTTTTATAAATTCCATAGTGAATTTATAATCCCAAAATATCTATGATATACGATTTTCAATCGATTTTCAATATTCATTTTCAATTTATCTTTAAAAAGATAAATTCTCAAACGTTCATTTCACATTGGAAAAATATTTCCATACTTATTTAAATAAAAATAAGTACATCACAAATCTATTTATTTTCAACATTTGAAAATATTCAATATACTTAAATCAAAATTTAGTATATATTTCATTCTTTAAGGAAATCATTCTCTTAACACATTTTATTTGGGCTAAAACGAATGTTACGTAAAACATCGTTACAACGACCCAAAATCACTAGTATAAGGATTCAAAGTTTAAATAGATATATAAATCCCAATACTATACAAAACATTTCCTTTCGGAAACCATTTACTATAACAACAGTGTTATAGTCCACCATTTCCTTCTATTTCTCGAAAACGTCTATTTCAACAATGAATGTTGAAATCTATGTATTCGATACTTAATGCATTTTAAAACATCTTTAAAATCATTCACTTCATTTCATAATGTTCCTTCCCCAAAACATATCCATTTCATTTAATAATATATTCACTGTCCAAAATCGTGAATATAATTCCTTTCATACATTCCTATATCCAACTTATCAAATTCAATTGATTTCGGATTTATAAACAACGTTTATAAACTCCCTTTATATTTTTATAAACTTCTATTTATAAAAACCCTTTTTATCTTATTTTAAATGCCAAAATCTGATTTATAAGTTGATTACTTATAAATCTTATATTTTACAAAACCTATTTATATTTATAACTTCACGATTTATAAATCTATAAATCTTCATTCACTTATAAAATCCATTTATATTTCTTTTTTTACACTTATAAAACGGGTTTCACAATTCCTATATTTTTAATCCATAAATATCAATATTTTAAATCTTTTATATAAATCGTTTATAATAATTCAAAATTCCCAATTTAACTATTTTATGAATTAATCACTATTTATTTCAAAAATCTTAATTTGGTTATATCATACAAAGATTATAACTTTTATAACATTAAACTTATAACGTTAATTTATTTAAAATAAATCAATTCAAAATTTTAAATAAAACATATACTTTCAAAAATCACTTTAAAACCTTTTTTTAAAAACCAAATCATTATTTTTAAACTTTAAAATGGATCCGATGATGTAACATCACCAAATAGTCAATCACGACATCCAAATATCATATATCGATATGATAATCAACAAATATCAAAATATCAGTAAATAAATCAATACAGTTGAGGAATCCAGTTGGATTCCTCCAACCTGTTTCCCTGCATCCACAAACATTAGCACAATACCAATTCCGCTCCAGTACGGAATTATCGCGGTATATGGGATTTATAATATTATCCGCTTAATAGACGGCGCAATAGGGTCTCATCCGCTAAAAAATACGGGAAATCAACAACTGCAATATATACATATGCCAATATATATATATTGATATTATATATAATACCAATTTCACTGTTTATGAAATATTCGCGGTATATGTTTTTAATAAATAACATCCGCTTACTAACGGCGTATAATGTCTATTTTAACAATCAATAGATAACAATCATCATTCAAACATGCATTCAAGTATTTTAAATCTAACTATTCAAAATAAAATTCGAAACTATTCGATTGAGTGAGAAGTTCTCACCTTGGTTTTATTTCCGATTTCAGCGATTTATTTCGAATAAAATTAAACGCGCGTTTAATTTTACCCAAAATTTTCACTGACTCCAATCGTCTCCAATCCAGCTGCATCGCGTAGAGCTCATCGAAACGATTCCAACGCAAAAAGTTTCGTCCAAAACGGACCTCGTATGAACAAATTACAGCATTACAAAGATTACGCGATTTAAATTAAAATTAAATTTACAATTTCTTATTATTTTTACAACCTATGCAATCAGAGCCGTAGGATCCAAACTCATCAGATCATAGCCGCATGACACAACCTCTCCTTCTCCCTCCCAAACGCGTGAACCTCCCTGTATAGCCGAACCCATTTCTTGAATCTAGGGTTGAATTAAGCAATCACCACGAGCTCCTTTACAACGATCAAAGGCTGCCATTTGGAAGTCAATCCATTACCCTACTCTCGGCTGCCATGGAGGGAAGCTCGGCCCTGTATATGCCTCGTAGTTCGTGCACGAAGTCCGTGACTTCTCCCTTGAATTGCCGCCACATCATCACTCAAATACTCATCATCCCCGTATGGATCGAAAGATCTCGGCTAGCTCTACCAATCTCTAGTTGGAAGTTGTTGCTAATTATTTGTAGATTGGAAGATTATAAGGGATGAATATGGAACAATTTCGGCCATAGGTTTCAAAAGTGGCGGCCTGGCTTGGTTGTGAAACCCTAGTTTTATTTTGTTGTTATTTTTTTGTGAATAATGTCTATGTATAGGAAATTTTTCAATCACTATTCATCCGGGAATTCCAAACTCCAATTTACGCGCCGAAACTGACGTTCCTAGGGTTTACCCCGCGTTCCGGACACAATGAAATAGGTTTCGGAAGCTAATTCAGACATCTGTGCGAGATATGGCAACAAACGATCGATTTAAATTAAACCGATTTAAACGATTTTCTAGGCGTTTTAATTTGTACCGGACAAACGGTAAATCCAATTGACACGAAATTTGAAACCTTACAATAATATCACATTACGGATCCGATGAAACTGGTTTCGTCGAAATCCGAGACAGTTTGAAAAATGGCTATTTTAACTCGCCAAATTAATATTAAAAACAATTCGATGCGTTTCGAGCTGCCACGATCAAACGACAACTCCGATTGCTACGAAAATTGAAATCCGATAATAACTAACTATTACGGATCCAATGGAACTGGTCTCGTTCAATTCTGAGACTGTTCAAAAATTGGCTATTTTTAGTCGATAATTAAATATTAAAATATTCAATTTTCACAATTTAACTTTTAATTCGATTTTAAAAGTTCTAAAATATCATTCTAACTTCAACATGATAAAATAAAATTTTACAAATCATTTTCAATCATATTTAACCCAAATTTCAATTATTTCCATAATTTCACATATTGAATTATCAATTTAATTATTCAATTAAATCCAATTATTCGGAAAAAAAATTATTCGACTTATAAATTTCACTTATAAATATTTAAAATAAATTAAATATTCAAATTTAAATTATTAGAAATTCTGGGTCGTTACAAACCGAGTTCAATTAAATCGATAATTCGAAAAAAAAATTATTCGACTTATAAATTTCACTTATAAATATTTAAAATAAATTAAATATTCAAATTTAAATTATTAGAAATTCTGGGTCATTACAATCTTCCCCCTTAAAAGAATTTCGTCCTCGAAATTATCAAGTAAGAAAAGTTACAGAATCTATTAATTTTTCAAAATCCATAGTTAAACTTCTTACAATACTTTACTAAGTTTTCAAATCATACTTAGTTATCTTTTCAAAACAGCTACTATTGTTTAACTTTCAATTCCAAATCAAAATTTTGGGTTTTCAAAATTTTCCCATTTTTTTCAAATTTTTTTTTTCTAACGCCTTAAATTTCCGGAAAAATTCGCCACAGTCTCCTTTGCGCGGCTCGATCCGAAAAAAAATAATGGCAGTATATATATCACAAATATACATCTCATCAAGTAATGAGGCATCCCGCAGGGAAAAAAGTGTAAAAGTACGATATTTAATCCGAGATATGTACCTTATATATTATTAGCGAGCATATAC
Organism: Allium cepa; assembly: GCA_030765085.1. Lineage (NCBI taxonomy): Eukaryota > Viridiplantae > Streptophyta > Magnoliopsida > Asparagales > Amaryllidaceae > Allium > Allium cepa. The sequence continues at coordinate 745,681,599 of CM060935.1, forward strand.
GGCTAATATAGCGCGAAAGCGAGCTCCAAATGCGATCCGCACCTACTAATCACTCAACAACAACATGAGAATCATGCATATAGATAATAGTATCAATATACAACATATAGCAAATGAAACAAAAGCAACAAATGCAAACGTCAACCAACTATCATCCAACTAATTCATAACGAATGTATATTCATTCATATTCTCATTAATATTAATGAATTGGTTTTCAATTTAATCACATTCGATTCATTGCAGTGGATGTTCTTACTAACATTAATTTTCAATTAGTTTATGTTCACTAATTCATATTCAAGTTGGTTCACTTCCAAATCAAATTCAATTCTATTTAAGATTCACTTAACTTCCAATTGGATTTCAATTACTTTTGCTTCCAATTTCATTAATGCTTAATGAATTATATACAATCAACTAACAATCATATAACAATCAATGTATATTAATTAAAACCAAATTCCTTTGCTTATACTCATTCAATTTAGTTTAATTTTAATTGATTTTCATTCAATTATTCAACTTCTAATAACATTAGATTTTAATGAATTAACACTTTCATTCATTATTTCATATCAATTTAATTAACATCCAATTGATTAACATTCAATCCATTCATTCAATTCAATTACAAAAGTTGAATTTCACTTACATAACTCAAGTTCACATTTATCACTTAACTTTATTTATTTACTTTGATACCTATATCAACTTCATTCAACATCTCTTAAGTTATATTCCATTTAACTTTAAATTCATTTTTATTTACAACTCATATTCATATAGTTTCACCTTTTATATATATAAGTTTATTTCACAATTGTAAATCACTTTAATTATAACTCAATTCTTATAATTCTTTTTACTTATACAATTATTCTTTTATTTAGATTATTCAAACAACTAACAATCTACTTATATACACTTTAATAATTCTGAAAAATTATTCCTTTATATATAAAAACATAATCAAGGTAAAATTATTTCATTTACCCAATTTAAAATCAATATTGTGCCGAATTGTTCTATTCAAGTGTTTAGAAACCCCTTTGGCATAGTTTGACAGACCGTGCTGACGAAGGTTCATATGCCACTCAATAAACCAATCATCACAATATAAAACAATTTTATATTCAATAACAAATACGCTCTCATAGCTATTATTACACTCAAACTCATTCTAGAGTACTACTGACTCTATCTCTAATGAGTAATACCCAACAGAACCATGGTTGTCGCTTAACCATACGCTCCGATACCACATTGTAAGGACCCGATTTTTTGTCTTTCGAAAATTCAACATCGATACTCACTTTATCGACTGCCGAGCAATCGAACGACGGAAAACCGAACACTTAGGGTTTTAAGAAAAGAAAAGAGGTAGAAGAAGAGAGAAAAGATAGAAACAGAACAGAAGAAATAACAGAACAACATCAGAATCTCACAATTCGCAGCGGAACAACATATAATAGATAAAGGAATAATCTTTAAACAAAGAACTATATCAGTTATTACATTACATTACATTACATTTCATTACATCAGAGTGTACAACAACAAATGACATCAACAGAGGAAAATAAATACTATATACTAGTAATACGCCATGCCATCCAGCTTGCTTCCAGCAACTCCTAAATTCCAGGATATTCTGAATAAACCTTAACTCTTGACTGCCCGTGTGGAAATTGGTGGGCACCCAGAGTTTAGGAACGAAAACAATAAACTCCGAGTCAGTCATGTGACTGGTGTGAGAACTCAAAACAGTTTATTTATCTTTAAAATCAAAATAGAGGGATATTTTTAATTCAATTCGCAATGCTTTTAAAAATGAGACTACCATAAGGCCTCCCGCACACACACACATGCAAACGCAGAATCGGAGGAGATTTCTCCTTATGATACTCAAAGATGCTTGATACGCATTAAAAGAACATTTGATATTATTACTAGTGCATAGTGTAGGCAAAATTCGTTTTGAAAATAGAATATAAATCTTAGCCAACATAGACATTTCGAACTATGTCTACTATAGCTACCATCCAAACAGTGGGGCGCCACCATAAGTGAATGGCAGGTTCTACAACTAAAACCGTACAGGGTTTCGTATTGGGAATTGGATTTCCAACAAATGGTCAGGCCAAGGAACTTCCCATTGCCACATGAGAATGCCTCTGGAAGGACATCCCCGAGAACCAAACCGGATCTCTGCCAACACAAGGCCGGGTTACCCCTAACTGGGTAACTACTGACACGAATATGTCATCCCTCGATCGTAACCGATCTATCCGAGGATCCTCGATTTCCAACAACCACAAAAATATGCAGTAACAACATAGGTTAAATATCTGGGCTCCATACCATGATACCACCTCTATCCAGAAGGAATGACATACACTAAAGGGCGCTACCCCTAATAACCTTGCCGCATCCTTCCTGTTTTGACCATTTCCGGGGTGTGAGGTCCGACGAAGTCTCGTCCACAAAAACACACTTTATACAAAAGCCGTTCTTTGGGTCAACAAATGATCATAGAAATGATCACCAAGATGAACGATCAAATAAATGATCCTATCACAAATGATCAACACAATGATCATTTCACAGCAACACTCTACATGCCACACTACCAAATTGGGAGTATATCACTAATAACCTTCAACTATATAACCTCTGAGCTCGTACGTCTCAGAGAAGGGTGTTAAGATAAAAGAATAAATTCTCCGCCACCAACAGAAATATATTTGAAAGAAATCAGCTTTATATCTCAACTTGTAATGTCAGACATACAATCATACAAGTCTGTTCCGGGATCGAACATAACCGAAGGCACTTACAAAGGAGTCCTTGCAATCCGGATATTCACTAATCACGACCGGACTTCCCGTCACTAAGGGTGATAAAACCTCTATATCGGAGATCAGCCGATGTAGAGTAACTCGACGGTAATCCTTCCGTTTTCATAAACATCCGGTCTTCAACACCGGTCATCAAATGCAATCCATAACGACGTATCACATACTCGGAATGGGTTATACGACCCCAAGGTCCTTTCCCGGCTAACCCGAATAGTGAGCGCTTATTCAAACATAAGTGTGGCATTCAAATTCAACAATTCACAACAAATACCTATTTAAAGGTAAATATTGATAGTCGGATTATTTAACTATCAATAGGCATGCTCAACATCACCAAATCCAAATAATTTTCCAAATTATTTACTTTCCAAAATATCTTTACTAGATATATAATTTCCACACTTCAAACATTTGAAAACAATTCTTCAAATCACTTTTCCTTACTCGGAAATTTCTTTCATTCAACATGGTTCATTTAAACCAATTAAATAAATCCTTAACGATTTACGTTTTTATTTACGTTCCAAATCCGTAAATTTATTCCCACACTTTAAAAATAAATCAACGTTTATTTTTAAACTAATTTCCCCTTTCTTTTATAAATTCCATAGTGAATTTATAATCCCAAAATATCTATGATATACGATTTTCAATCGATTTTCAATATTCATTTTCAATTTATCTTTAAAAAGATAAATTCTCAAACGTTCATTTCACATTGGAAAAATATTTCCATACTTATTTAAATAAAAATAAATACATCACAAATCTATTTATTTTCAACATTTGAAAATATTCAATATACTTAAATCAAAATTTAGTATATATTTCATTCTTTAAGGAAATTATTCTCTTAACACATTTTATTTGGGCTAAAACGAATGTTACGTAAAACATCGTTACAACGACCCAAAATCACTAGTATAAGGATTCAAAGTTTAAATAGATATATAAATCCCAATACTATACAAAACATTTCCTTTCGGAAACCATTTACTATAACAACAGTGTTATAGTCCACCATTTCCTTCTATTTCTCGAAAACGTCTATTTCAACAATGAATGTTGAAATCTATGTATTCGATACTTAATGCATTTTAAAACATCTTTAAAATCATTCACTTCATTTCATAATGTTCCTTCCCCAAAACATATCCATTTCATTTAATAATATATTCACTGTCCAAAATCGTGAATATAATTCCTTTCATACATTCCTATATCCAACTTATCAAATTCAATTGATTTCGGATTTATAAACAACGTTTATAAACTCCCTTTATATTTTTATAAACTTCTATTTATAAAAACCCTTTTTATCTTATTTTAAATGCCAAAATCTGATTTATAAGTTGATTACTTATAAATCTTATATTTTACAAAACCTATTTATATTTATAACTTCACGATTTATAAATCTATAAATCTTCATTCACTTATAAAATCCATTTATATTTCTTTTTTTACACTTATAAAATGGGTTTCACAATTCCTATATTTTTAATCCATAAATATCAATATTTTAAATCTTTTATACAAATCGTTTATAATAATTCAAAATTCCCAATTTAACTATTTTATGAATTAATCACTATTTATTTCAAAAATCTTAATTTGGTTATATCATACAAAGATTATAACTTTTATAACATTAAACTTATAACGTTAATTTATTTAAAATAAATCAATTCAAAATTTTAAATAAAACATATACTTTCAAAAATCACTTTAAAACCTTTTTTTAAAAACCAAATCATTATTTTTAAACTTTAAAATGGATCCGATGATGTAACATCACCAAATAGTCAATCACGACATCCAAATATCATATATCGATATGATAATCAACAAATATCAAAATATCAGTAAATAAATCAATACAGTTGAGGAATCCAGTTGGATTCCTCCAACCTGTGTCCCTGCATCCACAAACATTAGCACAATACCAATTCCGCTCCAGTACGGAATTATCGCGGTATATGGGATTTATAATATTATCCGCTTAATAGACGGCGCAATAGGGTCTCATCCGCTAAAAAATACGGGAAATCAACAACTGCAATATATACATATGCCAATATATATATATATTGATATTATATATAATACCAATTTCACTGTTTATGAAATATTCGCGGTATATGTTTTTAATAAATAACATCCGATTACTAACGGCGTATAATGTCTATTTTAACAATCAATAGATAACAATCATCATTCAAACATGCATTCAAGTATTTTAAATCTAACTATTTAAAATAAAAATCGAAACTATTCGATTGAGTGAGAAGTTCTCACCTTGGTTTTATTTCCGATTTCAGCGATTTATTTCGAATAAAATTAAACGCGCGTTTAATTTTACCCAAAATTTTCACTGACTCCAATCGTCTCCAATCCAGCTGCATCGCGTAGAGCTCATCGAAACGATTCCAACGCAAAAAGTTTCGTCCAAAACGGACCTCGTATGAACAAATTACAGCATTACAAAGATTACGCGATTTAAATTAAAATTAAATTTACAATTTCTTATTATTTTTACAACCTATGCAATCAGAGCCGTAGGATCCAAACTCATCAGATCATAGCCGCATGACGCAACCTCTCCTTCTCCCTCCCAAACGCGTGAACCTCCCTGTATAGCCGAACCCATTTCTCGAATCTAGGGTTGAATTAAGCAATCACCACGAGCTCCTTTACAACGATCAAAGGCTGCCATTTGGAAGTCAATCCACTACCCTACTCTCGGCTGCCATGGAGGGAAGCTCGGCCCTGTATATGCCTCGTAGTTCGTGCACGAAGGCCGTGACTTCTCCCTTGAATTGCCGCCACATCATCGCTCAAATACTCATCATCCCCGTATGGATCGAAAGATCTCGGCTAGCTCTACCAATCTCTAGTTGGAAGTTGTTGCTAATTATTTGTAGATTGGAAGATTATAAGGGATGAATATGGAACAATTTCGGCCATAGGTTTCAAAAGTGGCGGCCTGGCTTGGTTGTGAAACCCTAGTTTTATTTTGTTGTTATTTTTTTGTGAATAATGTCTATTTATAGGAAATTTTTCAATCACTATTCATCCGGGAATTCCAACCTCCAATTTACGCGCCGAAACTGACGTTCCTAGGGTTTACCCCGCGTTCCGGACACAATGGAATAGGTTTCGGAAGCTAATTCGGACATCTGTGCGAGATATGGCAACAAACGATCGATTTAAATTAAACCGATTTAAACGATTTTTTAGGCGTTTTAATTTGTACCGGACAAACGGTAAATCCAATTGACACGAAATTTGAAACCTTACAATAATATCACATTACGGATCCGATGAAACTTGTTTCGTCGAAATCCGAGACAGTTTGAAAAATGGCTATTTTAACTCGCCAAATTAATATTAAAAACAATTCGATGCGTTTCGAGCTGCCACGATCAAACGACAACTCCGATTGCTACGAAAATTGAAATCCGATAATAACTAACTATTACGGATACAATGGAACTGGTCTCGTTCAATTCTGAGACTGTTCAAAAATTGGCTATTTTTAGTCGATAATTAAATATTAAAATATTCAATTTTCACAATTTAACTTTTAATTCGATTTTAAAAGTTCTAAAATATCATTCTAACTTCAACATGATAAAATAAAATTTTACAAATCATTTTCAATCATATTTAACCCAAATTTCAATTATTTCCATAATTTCACATATTGAATTATCGATTTATTCAATTAAATCCAATTATTCGAAAAAAAAATTATTCGACTTATAAATTTCACTTATAAATATTTAAAATAAATTAAATATTCAAATTTAAATTATTAGAAATTCTGGGTCGTTACAAACCGAGTTCAATTAAATCGATAATTCGAAAAAAAAATTATTCGACTTATAAATTTCACTTATAAATATTTAAAATAAATTAAATATTCAAATTTAAATTATTAGAAATTCTGGGTCGTTACAATTATCATGTTTTGCTGCAACAACTATTGTCTGTAGCATTGAGAGGGCTATTTCCTGTAGGTACAAGGAATGCAATATTGCGACTATGTTCGTTTTACAATGACATATGTCAAAGAGTGCTTGATAGAGATAAATTAGAATTCATGGAAAATCAAGTCACATTAACACTATGTGACCTTGAGAGATTCTTTCCTCCTTCTTTTTTTGACATCATGATTCACTTGACAATACATTTGGGGAGGGAAGCAAGAATTTATGGACCGGTACAATACCGGTGGATGTATCCATTTGAGAGTTATATTTTTTTATGAATACTTAACGTAATTAATTAATAAAACATGCACTTATGAAAGCATTTTATGCTTATATCTTGATTATAGGTATATGAAAATACTGAAGGGTTATGTTAAAAATCAAGCCCGACCCGAAGGATGCATAGCTGAGCGCTATTCTTCTGAAGAATGCATTAAGTATTATGCTACATATATTGACGATGGGTATAAGTTTGGAGAAATAAAAAATCGGAATGAAGTGCAACAAAGTGATTCCATACTCAATGGACGTCCAATTTCCAAAGGAAAACCCATCTTAGTTTCCGAGGAAGTAATTGATGCTGCTCATCGGTATGTGTTGTTCAACACCGATGAAGTGGAGCCATACATAGAGTAAGTATAAGTTCAACTCGATTGTTCTATATGAACGCAATTAAATTTTAACTTATACATTTGCGATCCAGAATGCACAAAGAGGAGTTGAAACGTTTGCACCCTCGACTGTTACAAGACGATGTGGAATTTTCAAAACTACATTCAGAGACTTTTAGTTGTTGGTTTGGAAAAAAGGTTGGAGTAGTTATATTTTCTTTCTTTAGAACAATTAACCTTCATATATGCACATATTTTTGTCATATATCGTTATAAACAAAATTATATATGTCCAGGTTAAAGATGAGAGAAATGTTTCACATGTTAGCGAAATAATAAAATGGCTTTCATATGGGCCTCGGTCACAAGTAGTTTCGTATACTGGCTATATTGTTAATGGATGGCGTTTCCATACTAAGGATTACGAGAAGACTACGCAAAATGGTGGTGTTTCCATTGAGGCAAATACTATTCGGGCAGACGGGTCCGTTGAGAAAATTATTTATTATGGCATCTTGCGTGAAATTTTGTTGTTGGACTACCGTCTATTTCAAGTTTCTTTGTTTAAGTGTGATTGGGAAAATATTTATCGTGGAGTTAAGGTTGAAGATGGATTTACATTAGTTAATTTACATCAGTTCCAAAATCAATTTGCAAGCGATCCTTTCATCTTAGCAACACAAGTTGTACAAGTGTTCTTCTGTAGAGAAAGTAGTTGTTCAAATTGGTATGTCGTTTTGAAAGCACCTCCTAAAGGTTTTCATGAATTGGAAAAATATGAGGAGGAGGAAAACTCAACTAGTAAACCACTAGATGAGTCACTACTTAATGATGGAGATGTTGATAATGGGGACGAAAGTTACATAAGGAAGGATTGCGATGGCATTTTGGTATGAATAAAGCATTCATTTATTTTATATGTAGTCATATGCCTTAAAATGTTTAGTTATGTAGTTATATGTCTCATATATATAGTGTAAACACAAAATAAAGACCTTTGTTCCAAGTTAGGTTAAGAAACTAACAATTAAATATTATTGAATTACCTTTCTTCATTTTTGATTTCAAAAGTGCATCTCAACTATTGCAAACTGCAAACTGCAAACTGCAATGAATCAAATGATAACTCTAAAGTTTTTATCATGTTAATTTTCTACATGTTATGGTTTTTTTTTCCAGATTGATCACTTAGTAAAAGAAGCTTGAACTTGTTGCATCCATGGGTAAGAACGAGCAACATCAAGAAGAGGTAACCCTCTTGAATTTTAACTTTTTCTTTGGAATTGTCGAATTTGCAAATCATTTATATCCAACTAATTTTCCAATCAAATCATCAACTTTCCACAATTGCTCAGTCTAATTTTAACTTTTTCTTTGGAATTGTCGAATTTATACTCAGAAGAAGTATTATATACAAGAAGCTACTCTAGTGACCCTTGTTTACCAAAAGTATATGCAATAGAGCACATTAATTAATTGATTGTTCACACTATAAATATGAAAAGCTAGGATCACATGCATGTCATTCTTTATAACAGACATGCATTGCTTGTCCATTGTTCAATAAATCAAGTAATAGACGTAGATATGAGTTGGTATTCGCTCAAATGTTACACTCAATATTCATTAGAGTTGGATTTTCACATAATTAATATCATACAAAATTGTCCTGAAAAATTGAGAACCTTTGATTTTTTTCAACAAATGCACATGATGCATTACAACTTGTTCTCATCTTTATATTCCAAATGTGAATGACTCGGACCTATCATACCATGTTCGTCTTTAAATTCGAATCCAAGTTGTACACATATGTAATTGTCGATGAAATATCAAAGTCACTGCCTTAGTGGTATTTCTCGTACAGTTGATTAGGAGTTGCCTAGCATTTTGATACACATATCTCCAATTTGCAACCAAGTTGTATTAAGTTATGATGTAAACAAATTAAGCGTTTGGTTGCTGGCAGTGGCGTTAACTGACCAGCTAGAAAATTTTTTTGTTTCAGTTTCAGTTTTTTATAGACATTTAACAAAAAATAAGAGACCTTTTCAGTTTTTCAGTTTCAACTGATATGAATGCAACTAGCAGGGGTAAATAAGAGACCTTTTCAGTTTCAGTTTCATTATTCCATCACACCATTTACAACTGATTTCATTTACAACTGAAAAGTTGAGGCATTTAAAACTGAGATCATGCTATAGTTTCAGTTTCAGTTTTTTATTTGACTCATTTCATTTCATGCCTGAGTGTTAAAAATATTTATCTCAATCCCAACTATACCCTTACTAATGCTATATTTGTTCAAATAATTTCAGAGCTCGAAGCAAGCAAAGAAAAGATCAAAGAAACAAAGTCTGACTGCACTTGCAGCTGCTCGTGGTCTAACTGAAGCTAATGGTGGTATTAGAATCTCTAAAATGAAAGATGTTGAAGTTGAAGTTGCTTGTACTCTTAAGGATATGAATGCTAATGTTAGAAAATCTCCATGCAAGCATGGTGAAATTCCTCCATCCATCGTTCCTTGCCGTAAGTCAACCCCTCTCCAAAACTTCACTACCACACACTCATCCAATCCTCTTGATTCAACTCCACTCCAAAACGTAATTACCACACACTCGTCCAGTCCTCACGATTCAACTCCCCTCCAAAACATCATTACCACGCTCTCGTCCATTCCTCATGATTCAACTCCCCTCCAAAACATCATTACCACACACTCGTCCAATCCTCATGATTCAGCTGTCCAAAGGTCCGCTTCACCTACGAATTTAGATCCTTCAACCGAAGAGGTGAACATGGTCAAAACTAAAAGAAAAAGAGGAAAAACAATGATGAGATTATTTTCTTTAACACCGATTGAGAAGGTAGAAGTTGAGTTCAATGACCGAAATCAGCCTATTGGTCTAAATTCCAAACATTTATCATCATATATTGGGACTTTAGCAAGGAAGATGGTACCCGTGACCATTAGCAGTTGGAAGAAAGTCGACAACAAATTGAAGGCTGATCTATGGACATGTATTCAGGTATTACAAATAGTACTGTACTAAATTTAACTTCTTTAGATAACATGGTAATTTTGGATTCTTCGTACAGGCAAGATTCAAGTTGGATGACATACATCAACATATGCTCCTTAAAATGTTGGGACTGCGATGGAAAGAGTCAAAGTCACGACTAGTTAAAGCTATAAAAGTTGCAGCAAAGAGTCCCGATGCTTCCAACAAATTAGGCATGTTAAAACCAGATAATATTAAGAGTGCTCAAGAATGGAATGATTTTGTCAACGAGAAATTGACGAAAGAGTTTGAGGTAGTTGGTTTTATTTTGGTGGCTATTATTGAAAATTTTTCATTTCAATTTATTATATCTAATTTTATTGAATTTCTCTTTTGTAGTCGACGAGCAATAAATACAAAACCATACGAGCAATGAATACAATTCCACACACTATGAGTCGAAAGGGGTACGCAAGACTTGCAAAAGATATGGTAAGAAAAAATAACGTATAAAATTCATTTGTTATGAGTATAAAAAAATTCATCCAATACAGTTTAGTAATTAGTTTTTAACTTCTTTTTGCAGAAAAAAGAAAGTGGTTGCTCATCTGATATTACTAGAGAGGATTTGTGGTGCAGAGGCCACATAAAGAAAAATGGAGAACCATTAAATTCTGTTGTCTGCAATTACATGGTAAGAATACATATATATTACATCTAATTATTTCTCCGTTTTTCATTTTCACTTCATTTTATCCTTTCTTTAATCCAATTAATTTTTTATTTTTTTATTTCTAACAAGTTGAATTTGATATATTTTAATTGGCATGTATTTTCACGATTGTCTCCAATATATGAACCTTACATGAATGTTGTGACATGCGAAAAATGGATATTTTTTAATTTGTAGACAGATAAAAGAGTATAAAAACACTGATCAGAGTTCTCAAGGAACGGTATCGCTGGAGGAAGATGGAGTGTCGAAGGTTTTTGGTCGTGAAAATAGAGGTAGAATAAGGGGCCTAGGTTTTGGAGTTACACCAACTCAGTTTGCAGTTCACACGAGTAGTTCAAAAAAAGTACATGCATTGGAAAATGAAATTACTACCTTGCGGGCCCAAATGAAAGAGCTCTCTGATTTGTTTATGGTTGTAAGTTATTTTGATTTAGTATGTTAGAGTAATTGATATGCTCTTAAAAATTTATTAATGCAAGTAACATTTTTTTTAACAGAATATCAATGGTAAACAAAATGTAGCGGAAGAGCCAGTGACTCCTCGTGGCGATACGCCTCAGGTATTTTTTTATAAATGAAGATTGTCAAAAAGGTCACCTTTTTTCAATGAATTTTACTGCACGACTTATATACAAACTGAAATATTTTAAATTTCCTGGCCAAAAAGGAACGCAAGCACTCAAAATACAAGTTTATGGGTCAAAGACTCAAAATAACTTGTGCACCGTGAAGAGTTATAATATTGTCAAGTTATGTTGTAATCAATCACTTTTTTAACGTCAATGTGCATCAAATTTAAACACATGGTACACTGCATTTCCACTTTATAATTTTAATTCCAAATTAGTTTAAAATGCTGTTTTTTGTGTGTATTTTGTGTGTATAAATATAAGTTTAAAATGTTGTTTTTTGTGTGTTAAGGAATGGAGGATGCTCCTCTGGGATTCACAGAAACATCAATTCTAACAATATTCATCCTAGCATAATTTTATTAAAATTTTATTAAAATAAATAAATGGAAATTAAACGTACAGTTACTACACGATTTCAGATTAGTTTAGCTGAGGCGGGTGTGATGGATGCTAGTTTTGTGAAATCGTTATAGTACCATCTGCAACTCGTGGCATCTGAAAAAAGATAACAAAGTGTATCGAATGTTTGTTTGGCTGAAGATGCTTTTGAAGTCTATATTTCCCAAGGTGCCAGTATTACAGCCACGTCCAAACTAAATATGTATTATTTGTTTTAAAAGACTGGACATCTACATGCACACCGTATAATATTCTTTTTTTTAAGGTAGACTTATATTTTATCATAAAGCAGAATTATAATATGTGCAACGGATCAGATTCTAGAGAGTGCTTTCTTTCTTGATCAAATTAAATTGAATTGAACTTTTTAATTTTCTCTTCTTTCTAGAGAGTGCAACGGAACAGGAAGTTTATATTGCATGGATTCCGAGCACTAGTAGTGGTGCTAAGTTGCTAATTAGACTGAAATCCAATCTGGTGGATCACCATACTAGGCTGGTCATATTTATCGATTTTAAATTATACACTTTAAATCCTAAATGTAGCTGTTCTTGTCATCACCAAACACCTGCTAGTTGATAAATTAAATGTTTATGATTTTTGTTTGCAGTCACATCGGAGTAGCAACAACGTTTCAAATGGTGGTCATATACAAGTTCAGAATCAGCCTACAAAGTGCAAATTATTGGGTTGGCAAAGAAATGTTGTCGCAGAAGTAACAATTGCATCTACTGATCCTACAGTTTTAGTGCATCATGTACCACTTGGAGCAGATGCTTGGAAGGTTTGGATTGATTCAGCGGTGGAGCCCGAAGCTATTTTATATAGGCCTACTTCGGATATCTATACTATTGGACAAGCGGTGGGGACGACTGTTGCTTGGCATAAGGAATTTATCTCTTTTAATTAGTATGTATATGTACTCTTACTGAAACATGTTATGGATTTAGTTGTGTTTTGTATTGAACTTATGAATTCATAGATGGTGTAAACTCGAATTGTTTTCGATTTTTTTGAATGCAAATGTTTTGTGTTGTTTCAAGTAATTTGCATGATTGTGTGTAATATTAATGAAATATTGGTTTTAGTTATGATATTAAGAAATTTATAGCAGTTTTCATAAGATGATTATGGTTGTTTATAGCAGTTGTAAAAATGTCTGTTGCAACTGTTATTGTTAGTTGTATTTCATCCTTTTACAAGTGCTAAAAGCAGTTGTAAAAAGACTTTTACAACTGCTAAAAGCAGTTGTAAATGGTTTTCCGCAGTGTGAATAAGTTTTTTACAACTAGCAGGGGCGGTTGTAAAAGACCTTTTGCAACTGCTAAAAACAGTTGTAAGTAGTCATTTACAACTAACATGTCGCAGTTGTAAAATAAGTTTCTACAACTGCTTCTGCAACTGTTCAAGGCAGTTGTAAAATAATTCGGATCTATTACAACTGCGGATATAACGACTGGCGGGTGCCAGTTGTAATAGACTTATTACAACTGTTTTTAGCAGTTGCGAAAAGGTATTTTTGGTGTAGTGAAAATTTCTAGAATAAAGGAGAGAGCCAGAAAATCTTCTGCTTTACTATTATTTAATAGATATCGATCAATCTTGTTCGGTCATTTCAATTTCATTCTTCTGAAAATTGTAGTTCATCTATAATATTTTTATCACGCGCGTTTGTCGGTCTCGTTCTTTATATATTTCTAATGTGATCTCGTTTTTCTTCAATTTGTATTAATTAGGTATGCTTATATTATTCTATTTTTTGTTCTTTTTCTATTAGAGTTAAAACAAAATTGTTTCTGATTTCTAATTGTGTTCAATTTTACAAATGACATGCAGTGTTATTTTTCTGATTGCTTTTTCGTTCTTCTATGATAACTTTTGTAAGCAGTAGCAGGCTTTTTATTATTCGTTTATGTATGCAGTGTTGTATTCTAATATGCTTTACATTTAATTTATCTTTCATTATCCTGCGTTAGTGTTGGGATGATTGGAAAAGTATCATTGGTTGGGTTGTATATAAAGTTGTGATAGAATGGAAAAATACCATATTTTAGGTTCAGTTTCAGGATATCATTTTTATTTTTTTCTTAGTATTTTTTTTATTACCAGTAACTAAATATCAGTTTTGTATATGGTAGGCATCAGTTTTGTGAAATGAAAAAATTAATGTTCTAAATTAAACATATTTTTACTAATGTTTATTTTTGCTTTTTTGGCAGTGGTGATAACAGTCTTCCTTTTCTTTTTGTGTTGAATAATAACACTTTTAGCACTTGATTGTCTATCAATTTCTCTTCGTATGATTTGAAGAGTGAGATGTGTCAACGTTGGTCTCAATTAACTCCTTCTTCTATTTAGGTTTCTTATATACTTGAGGACAAATCTATTATGGTTGACACTGACTCTGATGTTCAGATTATAATTTATTTTCAGTTATACAAGAAATGTTCTTTTTATAGTTTTACTGTTAAGGTTAAGGGTTCTGAAGGAATATGTTGATGGTGCTTCTATTCCAAGCTCATCTAATGTTCGTACTTCTTCATCTTTTATTGGATCCGTTTGTTCAAATATTGTTGTTAACGGTAAAAGTTATTTAAAAGATATGTTGAGGAGAGAGCCATCATTCTATTATTTCAAAATAAAGACAATAAGTTATTTGTGAAACAAATTATGTTGAAACATAACAATAAGTTGGGTACTAGCTGCAGTGAAATATCTTCAGTCAAATATGTAGCGATTTCAAGTTTGCGATAAATAGTGTTGAATCACTAGTTTTGATTCATGACAAAGCAATTTAAAAGAAAAAGAGAATGCACGATCAAATCATAACAAAAAGAGACAACAAAGGACTATGGTGATATCAAGACTTTGAATTTATGTTATCGCTGCTTATTACTTATGTTTGAGTCTTATAAATTGTTAAAATCTATCCTCAAGTAGTCTGCACTTCATTATTCTCATTTTTTAATCAAAACAGAGCTAAAAGTGTAAAAACACTACAACCAGTCGACTGGCTATAAATAATTAGTCGACTAACTGGTGTACAAACACGAGTACGCATTGCTTATTTTTTAAAATTTGTTGCATAGTCAGTCGACTGACCAAAAACGACCAGTCAACTGACTTGAACCCAACTGTCATATTTTGAATAGACATTTCCATTCTGCGAAAAGTTGCGATTCTTTTTTGAATGGAAACTTGGATGCTCGTTTTGGTCAGAACTCTTCACCAATGGCAGTAACTCTCTGACTATTATAAATACATGTTCCCAAACACTTCACATTCACCGAAAATCATTCTAACTTTCTTATATTCTTCTTGTGCTCTCATACTTGCATTTAAACAACAAACAAGCATTTTATTGCTTTGAATCTTCAAATAAACTTTCGTAATCTTCGATTCTTAGCATTACATTCTCTTCATATCTTCAAATACACTTCATATACTTGAGGATTTGATTATAGAAGGTCTGTACAATTAGAGACAAATCAGTGTTATCAAGAACACACGGTTCAGATATTCTTTTGTATTAGTGAAGTCCTCTTCTGCTGCTGAGGCAAAAATCCTGTTCCGTTGCTCAGATGTCTGTTCTGCTGCTCAGACTGTGTATACCTATTCCTTCGGGTTAAGTGAGGATTATTATTTTAGTGAAATTCCAGAAAGAGTCTGGGACTGGACGTAGGACGGTGCTCCGAACCAGTATAAAAATCTCTGGTGTCATTTTACTATACTGCGTTTTTTATGCTGCACTATTTATAGTATTATCATCATCATTATACTCTATATTATCATATACCCATATTACACGATCCATAGAACACTTTCATTTAGTATCAGAGCAAGGATTCATCTAACCGTAACATAGTTATTTGATTCTTTGCTAATATGGATAGTAACACAAGCACCAGCACTATAAGCACTAGCACTATAAGCACTAAAACCAGTTTTATAGAAGGTTAATCCACTGCACGACCTCCATTTTTCAATGGTTTGAACTATAATTATTGGGCTACTCGTATGAGAATCTATATGCAATCAAATAGTTTTGAATCATGGAATATCACACAAAATGAATGTACTCTTCCTACAGGAGAATACTCCACATGGACAAACACATAAAAATAGATGCTACCGCCAATGCTAAAGCTATGAACATGTTATTTTGTGCACTAGATAGAAATAAATTTAATCGCATTAGCATGTGTCAAACTGCTTATGAAATATGGAGAATACTCAAAATCACACATGAAGGAACTAACAAAGTCAAACAAAGCAAAATCTCCATGCTCAAAAATCAGTTTCAAAATTTTAGAATGAAGCAAGATGAATCCATTAATGATATGTACTCCAGATTTCAAAATATCTATCATTCACTATTAGGATTAGGATTCACTGATTTTGATATTGTATCGAAAATCCTAAACTCTTTAACAGATGAATGGGAAAGAAAAGTCTTGGCTATTGAAGAAGCTAATGACCTCTCTACCATAAAACCAAAAGAGCTAATAGGAAATCTAGTGTCCTATGATGTGAATTTGCAGGCAAAACGAGTACAAGCACAGGACAAAAAGAACATAGCTTTCCACGCTGAAGAAGAAAAGGATGAAGATTCAGATGAAGAAGATCTAGCATCTATTGCGAAAAATTTCAAAAAGTTCTTGAAATTTCAGAAAAAAACGGAAACAATGGAAAAAGGAACTTTCCAAACAAACCATCACCTTCAGTACTATAATGTTTTAATTTCCATAAGAAGGGTCATATCCAAAAAGAATGTTCAAAACTAAAGAAAAAATACTTCAACAAGCGCAGAAAAGATAAGAAAAAGAAAGCATTCTTTGTGACATGGGGATGATTTCGATACTTCTTCATCAGATAGTGGTAGTGACGGTGAAAACGAGCAAGCTAACGTTTGCTTCATGGCTACTGAAAACGAGGTTAGTGATTTTACCTTTGATGATATGATAGAGATAAATTCAGAGCTAGTTGACACTCTCAAAAATCTCAAAAGAAAATATAAGGAAACTCGTGAACATCAGAACAAAGTTGAATTCAAAAGAGATATGCTTAAAGATGAGACAAAAATACTAGAGGAAGAACTTGAAAAATTACAAGAATCATTCTATAATATTAATTCTCAACTCACTCTTTTGAGTCAAGAAATTGAAACTCAAAAGAGAAGAATGATGCTCTTGTTTCTGAAAATCATGAACTAAAGACAAAAGTAAAATTGGTAGAATTAGATAATACTAGTCTCAAAACTAAGTTAGAAAGCATCACCAAAATTGTTTCAAATTTTAATAAAGGAAGAGAAACTCTATCTAAAATTATTGATAGCTCTCAACCTGTTTCAAGTAGGGAAGGATTAGGATATGTTAAGAAAACAAAAGCTCCACCTAAAAAGGAAATTAGGAGAAATATTAATCCTACTACAAAATAGTCAAAAAGGAATACATACCCGAAAAACATAAAAATTTGGGTTCCTAAAACAAACAACAATTTGATTAGGAAGAAATATATTAACACCTTTTTTAAAACAGTTCATAAAAATAAAGATTATATTTTCAAATGGGATACTAAACACTCTTGGGTTTGGTTTCCTAAGATTTAACTCTTAAGACCCTAACAAAAGGTGGGTATAAATATAATTCCTTATTTTTTCAGGTCCCATTTAAAAAGAGAGGAAAATGGATACTTGATAGTAGTTGTTCAAAACATGTGACAGGAGACAAAGGTATGCTATCAAACATTACTTACTCAAATGGAGGCTCTGTCACATTTGAAGACAATTCCAAAGGCTATATCATCGGCAAGGGCGATGTGAGCAACAATGGTATTTCAAATTTACCTCTTATTTCAAGTGTTTTACTAGTCAAAAATTTGAAACATAATTTACTTATTATCAGCCAATTATGTGACAAAGTATTCATCACATTTTCTGAAAATAAATGTAGTATTTTCGACCAAAATCAAAATCTTATCTTTGAAGGAAATAAAGATAGAAATATCAATGTTCTGAATATAAAAATAAACCATAATTCAAATATGTATTTAATAGTCAAAGAAAATAATCCTTGGTTATGGCACAAACCATCCTGTCACATTAACTTTAAAGCTATAAATAAACTTTCTAAGAATGATTTAGTAAAAGGTCTACCAAAAATGAATTTTAAAATTGATCATATTTGTGATGCATGTCAGTTAGGAAAATTAACTAAGTCATCTTTTAAATCTAAAAAGGTTATTTCAACTTTACAACCACTTGAATTACTGCATATGAATTTATTTGGACCAACACATGTACAATCCATTAATCACAGTAGGTATGTGTTTGTAATTATTGATGATTTTTCTAGATATACTTGGACTATTTTTATGAAAAATAAAAGTGATACTTTTGAAAATTTCAAAATTTTTGTCAAAAGAATTCAAAATTTTAGTGGATTAAAAGTCAAAAACATTAGAAGTGATCATGGAGGTGAATTCGAAAACGAAGCATTTGAACATTTTTGTAAAAAGAAGGGAATATTCCATAATTTTTCGTTTTCTAGAACTCCAAAACAAAATGGAGCTGTAGAACGTAAAAATAGAACCTTACAAGAATGTGCAAGGACTTTGTTAAATGGAACTACGTGACCAAAACATTTCTGGGTTGAAGCAGTTGCAACAGCTTTTTATGTTTTGAACCTTGTTTCTATTCGACTACTGACTAAGAATACTCCTTATGAACTTCTTAATGGACGAAAACCAAATATTTCATATTTTAAAGTTTTCGGCTCAAAATGTTCCATTTTAAACATAAAAGATCATCTTGGCAAATTCGATTCAAAATCCGATGAAGGAATCTTTGTCGGATATTCTGATCGAAGCAAAGCTTATCGAATTTATAATAAAAGAACTAACATCATCGAAGAAACACTTCATGTATCCTTCGATGAAAATTTCAATCAAATGCCAAGTATTAGAGATGATGAAGAATTCTGTGATAATATCACAAATACAGAAATTTCAAATTTTGAAAATATGAAAACATATTTCCCAATAACAGTGAACTAAGATCTCCATCTTGATTATTAAGGGATCATCCTTCCGTTAATGTCAT
This sequence comes from Allium cepa, assembly GCA_030765085.1. NCBI lineage: Eukaryota > Viridiplantae > Streptophyta > Magnoliopsida > Asparagales > Amaryllidaceae > Allium > Allium cepa. Next base: position 745,700,934 of record CM060935.1, read on the forward strand.
TGGAGAACTCAATTCATCTGTTAGAATAAGAAGTCAATTAAATCAAATGAGTCATGTAGCTTTCCTTTCTCATATTAAACCTAAAATTTTTAAAGAAGCATCCACCAATGAAAATTGATTAATTGCTATGCAAGAAGAACTAAACCAATTCGAAAGAAATGACATTTGGGATCTAGTTCCAAGGCCTAGTAATCAATCAGTTATTGGTACAAAGTGGGTCTTCAAAAATAAAGCAGATGAACATGGAAATGGTACTAGGAATAAAGCTAGATTAGTTTTACAGGGATATAATCAAGAAGAAGGGATTGACAATGAAGAAACGTTTGCTCCAGTCGCTAGACTAGAAGCAATACGAAGCTTACTAGCCTATGCATTTTTTCATAACTTTAAATTATATCAAATGGATGTTAAAAGTGCCTTTTTAAATAGTTTTATAGAAGAAAAAGTTTATGTTGAACAACCTCCTTTATTCTTACATGAACAAATTTCAGACCATGTCTATAAACTTAAAAAGGCCTTATACGGTTTGAAACAAGCACCTCGTGCTTGGTACGATCGTTTTAAAAGGTATTTAATAGATGCTGGTTTCGAAATTGGAAAGGTTGATCAAACTCTTTGTATTAAAAGAAACAAGCAAGATATTTTAATTGTTCAAATTTATGTTGATGATATTATTTTTGGATCTACAAATGAAAAGTTATGTCAGGAATTTTCTAAAATAATGACCAAAGAATTTGAAATGTCACATATGGGTGAATTAAATTATTTTCTAGGCTTACAAATAAAACAATTAGAAAATGGTACTTCTATAAATCTAGAGAAATATTATAACAATCTAATTAAACGCTTTGGTATGGAAAATAATTCTACCAAACCAACTCCTATGAGTACAACTATACATCTTAATAAAGATGAAAACGGCAAAAGTATTGACCAAAAATTATATCGAAGTATGATTGGATCATTACTATATTTAACAGCTAGTAGACCTGACATAATGATGAGTGTTTGTTTTTGCACATGATTTTAAGCAGATCCTAAAGAATCACACTTGCGAGCAGTGAAACGCATATTACGATATCTTAATAAAACCAAGGACTTTGGACTATTCTGTCCAAATGAATGTCCTTTTGAATTAGTGTCCTATAGTTACGTTGATTTTGGAGGAAGCCGGACAGACAAAAAGAATACAAGTGGGACTTGTCACTTCATTGGACGGTCTCTTGTATCTAAGTTTAGTAAGAAAAAAACTATGTGTCATTATCAACATGTGAAGCGGAGTATATTTCTGCAGCTTTGGCATATGCTCAAGTAATCTATATGCAACAAACACTACAAGATTTTGGTTTTAACTTATCCAATTCAATTATTTATTGTGATAATTTTAGTGCTATAAATTTATCTAAAAATCCTGTTAATCACTCACAAACAAAACATATTGACATTCGTCATCATTTTCTTTGTGATAATATTGAAAAGGATATGATAAATCTAGAATTTATTTCCTCTAATAAACAATAGGCAGATATCTTTACAAAACCTTTAAATAAAAATACTTTCATCAACTTAAGATGAGAACTTGAAATCGTCTCTTTTAAAGATTTATAAATTTTTCATGCAAATATTTTTGATACTATTTTTATTTATGCGTATTTCATAGCACAATTTAATAAAATATTATATACAAAAAGCTTTCATACAAATTTTTTTACAACAATAAATTTTTTATGACTCTAGAGGGACATGAACTCATGATCTTTTGGTGATGGACTTACAATTGTTTCTTCCCATTTGAGCTATATATGTTTCTTGTCTCAACTAGAAGCTTGATTATAATTATTCTTCAAAATTTTGGCTTACAAAAAAAATGTAGCTGCCGGGACTTGAACTCTAGTCTCATGGCTGGTAAGTGTATGCTTTACTAGTTATGCTATATTATTGTTCTTGCTGAGCTACACACTTTGGTTTAGCTTATTTCACATCGGCCTGTAACCATTCATTTTTAAATTTATTCCCATTCATTCCCTTATACATTATTTCCTCTGGCTTTTATTCATTGCAATTTCTGGCCATCAAATTCTGGTCCATCTCCTCTACAAATATGTATTTTTTATTATAGCTATCACCTTTACCAATCTATACTCAAACTCCTCAATATTTTTTCCAATGGCTTCTCATGATTCTTATGATTCATCCAATTCTAAGCTATCATATACCACACCATCATCAGATAGCTCAACTCCTTCTTTAGCCACTCGTACTCTTAGAAATGAACCAGCTCATGGTTGGGGACAATATCACACTGGATACACACCAAATAGTAAGAAGTCAAGGAGATCACTTTTTATTTCTCCAAAAACTAAAGAGAAAATAGATGACATCCACCACTATCAAAGGGAGAAAATCAACCTGCAAAGAGAGATGTACTATGAACATTGAATAAATTCCACACGTCTTAGCCTTAAAGAATCGATTGCCTTCAAATTCTATGGCAAATCACCAAAGAAAGACATTATTAAACCCTCATCATCTCATCAACCACATACATTTGGCTGGAATCTATAGGAGCAAATTCCACAGCAACCTCCGGTATCTCCAAACTCTTGGGAATGCCAAAACTATTGGTCTCCTCTATGACCACATGTCAAAATCACCAAGATTGAACCAGATGAATGCTCTCCTAAAACTCTAAAATAATCAATTTCCTTGTGTTTTATTATTCCACATTCATGTTTACTTTATTCATGTATGTGTTTGTTTCATTAATCTTTGAATAAAATTGAAAGAAAACTGTTTTACAATTCACTGGAATTTTTTACTATGGCCAGTCGCTAAAATAATAGGTCAGTCGACTGTTTACGGAGATAAAAAACTCTCGGGTTTGCAGCTAGTCGACGGACCTACCACGACCAGTCGACTGGCTGTACAAATTAACTGCCATCTCTTCTTTTTGACCCCTTTAACCCTTCTTTTCACTTTACTTTCTTCATAATTTTTTGTCATCTTCCAGAAACCTAGCCCCCATATTTCCCTAAAAAAAACATCAAATTAATGGCTCCTCCAAGATCAAAACGATCAAAACAAGCCTCTTCGTCTTTCGTTGATACTCATGTTGCCCATTGGCTATACGACGCAACCGGTTGGAAAAGATGAAAAATTCAAGAATCTTTCATGGTATACTCAGATTTTGGAGCTTATTCTTTTTAAGAATTGATGCGGAGATGTGGATTATAGTCGCTACTCAACTACAATTCCAATCGCCACAACATTAACCATCTCTTGGTAATGCTTTTTTATGCAAATCTTAATCTTGGCCACCAACAACCGTCTAACCCAAAAAACTATGTATGGAGTTTGGTCTGTGGACAACAAGTTTTCTTTCCACTTGATCAAATGGCACATATCCTTCAATATCCAAATGAAGGTATTGATTTGAATGATGTCAAGTGCAATACAGGACAAAGAAATAGAAATAGTCACTTGTTCATGGGCGACAATATGACAGCATTTCATCCTAAGCTTCTACGGCCTAAAGCACGAATCTTACACATGACTCTTATGCGGTCTATTCTCCCACGAATCGAATCGTATGAATTAATATATCCGGAAAACTTCAAAGCTCTCTATGAGATATGGGGAAATATACACGTAAATTGGTTACGATGTATTTTGGATGAATTTCCTACCTTCCCTTATGGGAATATGAACGTTATTTACTTTGGTGAATATATAATGAGACTTCTTTTAGATGCTGGTGTTTGTCAACCTGATTCAGAATTCTCTGCTGTCGGACTGATAAATATCTAGACCATCGGTCTTATAAAGCTACCAACAAGACCTCCACCTATTACCACATATGAAGATTGGAAGCGTCAGCAAGCTTAACAACAATCTGGAGGTCCTATAATTAGAGAACCGGAAACACATCAAGAAGAAGGAGAAATTTGTTTAGCTACCTCCTCCAACACCAGTGAATCCATTGAAATCCTTTCCCGAAATCAACTTATATTGGATTCAAGACTAAAGAAAATGGATAAGAAGCTTGATAAAATCAAAAGCTTCTTCTTTACTTTATGGGATGCCATATCTTGTTCTTCCTCCACTGTTGCCACCTCCATCGCCTAAGGCAAGCATCCAGCACCTCGATTTACATGGTCTACATCAGAGGAGCATGCTAGTAGCGACACTAGTGGAGCAGGCAGTGGTGCTTAAGGTACTTCTAAACAAGGGAAGGAGACTGCACCAGAAGGAGAGTATAATTGGGATCTTGAAGAATGTGATTGGTCGGTAAGTTTGGTAGGTACTATCGTTATTTGATTATTGTTACTCGTATCCTTCAGTTTGAACATTTGAATATTTGTTTGCTGATTGCTTATCTTTGAGACTTGTACTAATTAGTCTCACGATGGATTTTTTTCTTTTCTGCACTTAGTATTGAAATTATTCTGGTATGTCTCTTTTTTGTCGATGACAAAGAGGGAGAAAAAGTGTACTAACAATCTTAATGCAGGTACAAGAAGTGTCACGTATTCTAACCATTTTAATGAAGGTACAAGAAGTGTCATATATTCAGGGGGATTATTTTATATGTGTTCTCTAGGTTTATTATATACAGGTTTCCATCAATCAAAAAGGGGAAGAATGTTGAATCACTAGTTTTGATTCATAACAAAGCAATTTAGAAGAAAAAGAGAATGCACGATCAAATCACAACAAAAAGAGACAATCAAAGGACTATGGTGATATCAAGACTTTGAATCTATGTAATCACTGTTTATTACTTATGTTCGAGTCTTAGAAATTGTTAAAATCTATCCTCAAGTACTCCGCACTTCATTATTCTCATTTTTTGATCAAAACAGAGCTAAAAGTGTAAAACACTACATCCAGTCGACTGGCTATAAACAACCAGTCGACTAACTGGTGTACATACACGAGTATGCACTGCTTATTTTTCTTAAATTTGTTGCATAGTCAGTCGACTAACCAAAAACGACCAGTCGACTGACCTGAACACAACCGTCATATTTTGAATAGACATCTCCAATATGCGAAAGGTTGTGATTCTTCTCTGGACGGAAATGGATGCTCCTTTTGGTCAGAACTCTACATCAATAGCAGCAACTCTCTGACTACTATAAGTACATGTTCCCAAACACTTCACATTCACAGAAAGTCATTCAAACTTTCTTATATTCTTCTTGTGCTCTCATGCTTGCATTCAAACAGCAAACAAGCATTTTATCACTTTGAATCATCAAATAAACTTTCATAATCTTTGGTTCTTAGCTTTACCTTCTCTTCATATCTTCACATACACTTCATATAATTGAGGATTTTATTATAGGAGGTGCGTACTATCAGAGACAAATCAGTGTTATCAAGAACACACAGTGTCAGATATTCTTTTGTATTAGTGAAGTGCTCTTCTACTGCCGATGCAAAAATCATGTTCCATTGCTCAGGTGTCTCTTCTGCTGCTCGGACTGTGTATACCAGTTCCTCCGGGTTAAGTGAGGATTGTTGTTTTAGTGAAATTCCAGAAAGAGACTGGGACTGGACATAGGACGGTGCTCCGTACCAGTATAAAAATCTCTGGTGTCATTTTACCATACTGTTTTTTTTGTTCCGCACTATTTACAGTATTATTATCATCATTATACTCTGTATTATCATATATCCATAGTACACGATCCATAGCATACTTTCAAATAGGTATCAGTTTGCAGTAACTAGGTATCAATTTGTATTAAGTAGGTATCAACTTCCTCTAAGTAGGTTTCATTTTGTTTTCACATGGGTATCCGTTTTTTGTAAGTAGATATCAGTTTTTTGAAACTAGGTATCAGTTTTTTGAAAATATCAGATTTCAGCTAAATGATACTGAGTATTATTTTACCAAATGATTTGCACTAAATAATACTAACTATTATTTGTTGTAAGTAGGTATCAGTTTGTTGTAGTTATCGGCCTTTTCTTTTACCAAATGATTTATATGTTTTATTTTTGCAATATCTATCATGTTATAAAGTTATAATGTTTCTAATTTTACCGCATTGAGTTATTCTTCTTCTAATTCTTCATTTGCAATTTTTTTCTCTTCTTCATTCTAAAATTTTTCCCGTTTAACATTTTTGATAATATTAAAATACATTTAACAATATGAAATTGTCGGTATTAGTTTTATAATTTTTCAATTTCAGTTATCTCAGTTTATGTTTGTATTTTCTTTCGAATCATTTTTCCATTTATTCTTTTTTTTCTTTGTTCTCTTTTTTGCATATTTTCTTCAACTGTTTTCTCTGCAGCTATTTGCTGTTGCATGTTCTTTTCTTCGTTCTGTGCAAAAAAAACTCAATGTTACTCTAATAAAACTATACTAACTTTGTTACACTTGATTTTATAGTATCAGTTACCTTCTCTGGTATATTTTCTCTTATTTCTGATCTGCTTTCAATTGCTGTATTTTTTCATGTCATCTTTTTGTTCTTTTTTCTCTATTTTTCTTTTCATCTCCTACTGATGTAGGTTTTCTTAGTTTTAACTTGTTGCTTTTTCCCTTTATTGTCTTTGCTATCATTTGCACTATAGGTAGGTTTTCCTCTTCTATTATTGCGTTTTCTTTTTGAATACCTATTGTTGGAAGTGATTCAACATTTTGATTTTTGCTTTGTTGCTTCACTTCCGACGTAGCTAGGTTTTCTTTGACTATCGATTGTTGTGCTCGTTGTTCGTCGACTGTCGATTGTTGCGGTTGTGTAGGAGATGCAGATTTGCTTCTGGCCTGTGGTGCCATTTTTTTTGTCAAGCAAAATTTGGTCAAATTCTGAGTGGAAGTAAGCAGGAAGAAGACGAACGAAATTCTTTATTTTGTTTTAAATTGTATCTGGACTTTAGGCTTTGTTCTTACGGTAAAACTTTGTGCGTGTGTTCTTATAAGTAATTATTTACTTTGATTTGTCCTTTAAAAAAATTCCCATTTTAGTACTTATACAGTCACTTTCTATAATTTATATTGATGATGTCTTGGTATTTTCAAAATCAATTGATCAGTATTTCAAACATTTAAATACGTTTATAAACATAGTTACGAAAGTAGGTTTGACGTTATCATCTAAAAATATAAAACTTTTTCAAAATAAAATAAGATTTCTTGGTAATATTATAAAAGAAGAGACTATTTTTGTTGATTTCTTAGTATTCTTAAGAAACTATATTTCCAATTGGTCGAGCGATTACATTTGTAGATAAATTTAGAAAAGAAGATAAAAATAAAAAACAACTGGAAAGATTCTTTGGCAGTATAAATTATGTGGTTGATTTTTATGAAGAATTAGCTTATGATGTTAAACCATTATTTGAAAGGTTAAGAAAAAACCCCACCAGTATGGTCAAATATGCATATAAATGCAGTGAAAAGAATGAAATCTAAGGTAAAAGAAATCTCATGCCTAGCCATTTCTCATCTAAATGCATTTAAAATTATCTAAAGTGATACATCCGATATTGGCTATGGACAAACTCTTAAACAAAAAATTAATAATAAAGAATATTTAGTAAGATTTACCTATAGTATTTACCAAGGATCGAGAATTGATTATTCCACAGTTAAAACGGAAGTACTATCAATTGTACTATGTATTTAAATATCTTTACAAATGATTTATCAAACGAAACACTTTTGTTAAGGCTAGATTGCAAATCTGCCCAAAAATCCTATAAAAAAGATGTCAAAAATATCACTTCAAAACAAATATTTGCAAGACAACAAGCTATATTATCAGTATAAAAATATTTGATATTGAATTTATAAAAGGCACTAGTAACTCTTTACCAGATTTTTTGATCGGAGAATTTTTACAAGGCAAAAATGAATAAAAGGAAAGACAAAATAGTAGAAAGCAGTAATGCTACAATAATTCAGTAACAGCAGACTTATAAGTCAATTTTCCAAAAGAACGAAAAAAAGTAAGAATGGAAGCTTTAAAAACTATACCTGAAGTGGCTAGACTTGCAAAATTTGCGTATGATTTAGTGGTAAAATCCGTATCAATAAAAGAATACATATACCCTTATATTCCTATCTACTATTTGGATATCTCCAATTGAAAAGAAATATAATCATTTACTAGCAGAAGAGGCTATGACTTTTTACTTAATTCAAATCAAAATAGTTGTTAACTAATTCAAAAAATCCTATTAAAATAATATAAATTTCAATTATTTTGATTATATCAAAGTTTGGGAAATCGCTTTCTGTTACGATAGTAGATAAAATGAACATAGCTGATTTATACAATTTAAAGATTAAAAATCCTTAGTTTATCCAAATTAATTTTTAGTTTGTGTTGAATATGCGAGTATATGATTTTTGTTTGATGATGATAGACATATATATATGTGTGTGTTCATTTAAATGTATTTGTTAATGTACTATTTTATTTTTCACATAAATAATAAAAATTTGCTGAATAAAATACTAACATAGAATTTAAACTCAAATAGATATTTTATTAAAATAAAGATTTATTACAATTTTGAATAGTACAAATTTGAGCTCTTACTATATACATAATTTTCAAACAATACAAATTTGACTACATCATAATTTTCATTTACATTAGCACCTCACTACATATCACTCATTCTCTTGTATTTATCTTCAACTATATTCTAAATTGGATCCAGCATCTGAGCTATCTACAAAAATACACATTGACGTAGTAAAATTGAAAATAAAATATTTTTGTGGTGTAAAATAAAATGTATTTTGAAAATATTATTTGTCTCAGTTACTTGGGTTGTTCGTCATCATTTAATTTTGAATTCATCATACACGAACAACTTGTGACATGCATAGTGTATCACTGTACATGCCACAAGGCCGTGCACACGTATATACACTTGATTACAGAGACATGTGAGCGCAAGGTCAAACCCAATTAAAAGTCGGGTTCAACTCAAGTTAAGTCATGACACGAGCACAAGGTCAAACCCGAGCTATAAACTGGATTCAACACAGGTGCAGTCCAAAATGTACAAGTTCATTAAATGGTCAAGACAACTAAACAGAGTTAAAGCCATATGAGAACCAGACTGCAAATATCATGAATACAACAAAGCTTAAATCAACACCAACTTAGTACACATGAACTACATAACTCGAGCAAGCATATATATGATACAACAAGCTCCAGATGGTACACAAGTGGTGCACATGTCAATGAACAAACAAACCTAGTGCAACTTTAAACAATAAAATGGTCAGGAATCAGTCAAGTTAGCATGTCGTGCATATGAAAACAATTACAAGACCAACAATGCAACTGTATGCAAACTACCTTGAATGGTACAATTGCAATGAATAGAAGCAATATCAGTGCAATAGTCAAAGGTAAAGAAACTCGACTACAACAACTTAATCAAGCTCAATGTATACCAGACTAGACATCAAATTATGAAACAGCAAGTGGCACAAGTTAAAGACTGCAACACTACGTCAACTACAAGTTTTCAAGCATGCGAATACAGGAAAACCAAACTGCAACAATGCAAACACAAATGTATGCAGTGAAGACATTAATATATACATGAGCGGACATGAACATATATGTGCAGTGAAACCAGATCAAAATCAGTGGCTCGGCATATACAAGCAACCAACCAAATACAATACAAAATTTCAGAAACATGTACACAATGTCAAGATAAATGCCAAAGTCATGCAACAGCAGGTAAAAGTCGAGTATGCTACAAAAATGAACAGAAGTGCCAAAGTCAAATATTATCACAGCATTAAATGACCAAATTTAGTGATGTCAAAAACCAAGTTGAAGCAGTGATAATGCCGAAGTCAAAAAGGAAATATTTTTGCAGAGCAATAATTCAAACAATATCATCGCAAAAACAATGTCAAGGCCGAAGTGAAAATGGAATCAAATTCAAAGTACCAAAGAATTGAAACTTTGGTGACAAAGAAAAATGAACAGTCCAAAATCGAAGCCATGAGAATCAAGCAACGAAGTATACAAAATTGAAGAAGTCAGAAATCATCACAATCACTCAAGAATAATCAAGCGGCCAAGCATAGTTACAGACAGATTCAATGAAAAAATACAAACGAAAATATAGGGGATCGAACCCTATTTAAACCCAGCAACAACATAGGCCAATACTTATTTGAGTTCAAGCAACAAAGAATGATCACTCAACTCGAATCTAAAGTCGAGCATAATCGAAATTGGAAAAGCAAAAATCACATACAATCTTAAACATTCAAGCACGACAATTTTGAAGAAGCCGAAAGCAAATCATAGAGACAAATGATCGACAAATGTAAGGAACAGGAAACATCTACCCGATCGAACATAGTCGGCGCCTTCAAAATTTCCAAACCTTAATTTTATCCAAAAGGAATGAACGAAGAGAAGCAACCATTTTTCACAGAGCAAAGCAAAGTATCGGGCCAAAGAAGTTAAAAGAGAAAAAGGGCCGACAATTCTTTTGTGATAATTTTCTTGGGCCTGTTCCTTTTATTATTTGGGCTTTAGTATACTTAAATTAGGGTTTTATTTTTGAATTGCTTTTAAAGTTGTATTTTTCTTTTTTAAACTTTTTGTAATTTCTAGTCGTGTGACTAGGGGACGAACTACGATGGTGTAGTTCGAGAATTCACAACTCAGTGGCTGAGTTGTGGTAGAGTTTTGAGCGTAGAGTTAAGGTTAGTTGATAGCAGGTGTCGCTAGTTTACGTATGTAAGCATATGAATACTTAATCTCTTGTAGATTTCTTAAGGGCAGCAAGTAGGCAGGGTTTTGCCGAAACTGGGTAAATCTGTGTGTTCTATTTTTTGTTTTTATTATTTTTCTATTATCCGTGCTGCTATAATTCTGCTATATCTGTGTTGCAATTATTTTTTATAAACTTCCACAATAATTTTTATAATTAATAATATCACCTTATTCACCCCTCCCCCCTCCCTCTAGGGTGAAATCGATCCTATAGTTTGGTTTTCAAAATTTGGATTATATCCTATTATTTCGCCATAAAAATTAGAACAATTTATGAAGAATTTGCTCATCCACAAAAAATCATCGATTAATGTTTGCTACACTTTATCAAGTATGGTGGATTTTAAAGTGGGTTGTTATCATTATCCTTAGAGCATTACAAAAGTTAGGCTTAATATTTGAAAATGTTCCTTATATAGGAAAACGAGTATTAATCAAATGGTGAGATAAATATGAATTTTTTAAAGACTTAATCTTCGAAATTAAAGGATTAATCGATTTAAAATCACCTAAAATTCAGACGACAACACCTACTAAAAGGGATGCTATGGATGTTTTAATATAATTATTAGTCGGTTCATCTAAAAAGGATCTACAAAAGAAAATTTTAGCTATTCTGGGAACAGATTTGGAAGATGAAGAAGAAGATTTGATGAGTGTTAATTTGAACACTGGTGATTATATGCCCGATTGATACAACCTCTATTCAAAATAAAGCTTATGAAGAGAATAACTAGCAAAAGGGAAAGTATACGCTAAAATTAGTCGTGCCAATATTATTTATATCAGTAGACGCAGAATGGTAAAGAACTTCTTCTAAAGGCTTCCGAAAGACACTCTTTTGGCTTAGAAGAATTTAATTTAGTATCATTACTTCCATCGTGATTATCGCTACCTCATCATAACTAAGATAAGGATAATGTTACATCTCTATCTTCCTGCTTATTGTACACGTAGAAAATTACTTTATAGCTATGTCTATGCTATGCTCATCTTTAGAGAAAAAGACGGGTTATTTTACAACAAGGCTTACCTAAAAGGACTTAATCTATGCTGGCTAGTAATTATCTAGATTATATTCACATATTATGCATACAAAAACGAAATACAGATAAAAAATTTACTAAATTTGCAACTATAATTTTAACCTTCTCAATAGAAACTTAGGGAAAACAAACCGGGTTCAACTTTTATGGTATGTCCCTCGAAATTGCCGCACATATCAAATGTGGAACACATATTTCCTTCCAAAGTTAGCATATTAAGTTAGATTATACAATATTTTATTAAAATGTAGATCACCGTATTTCAGTTTAAACTTATCTATATAGGTTGTTAAAAAGTAGTTGATGGCCAATCAAATGGGCTGTTAGGAAGTTTTGTCTACTGCAGAATTGCAAAACCAAATATTTTAAAGTCAAATTGGTAGGAAATATGTCTTTTCTATGTCTTCTTAAATTTCTTTCAATATTATCTACTTTATTCTCCATATAAAATGTCTCCTTAAATTTATCCAATTCTGATGTTTTTCAACGTATTATCAGTATTATCTTTTGATGTATAACTACAACTAATGTAAAAGTAAATTAAATATATTTTCTTTGAAATTATGTCACTGAACGGTCGGTTCCCACCATTATGTAGTTGTATTAGTATTACAACATGCATAAGAACATTAGTGGTGGTAGCTAAAACATATGAGTTTGCTAACTTTTAATTCTGAATCACGTATTTGTTGTTATTTTCGTAGAAATGCAAATTTTCACACTCAAATTTTGTTAATGGAAACATCAATTTGTATGATATGAGAATAGAAGGATATCTAATCTTCCACTATGGATTCCATTTAGAAGTCTGAAATACCTTGTGCATCGAACTTGAGGGGTTAACCATGAAGGTTAGCAATGAATAACAAAATAGTTGGATGATTATGCTCTTGAAGTTCTTGATAAGCAGAGAATTGCCCAGTTAACACAAAAGAGCAAGAGGAATTTTATGCCAAGCGCCCAACCACATAGTCATGATAATAAACTATACCAGATGCTACTCTACCCCGCTGTAACGTCGCACCACCCAAATCTAAACTGAATAAGTCCTTAAAGAACCACATGAAATCTCTTGTCCAGATAATGTGGGGGTGGAGAGGGTGGGGGGAAAAGTCTCATAAGAAAGCTACCCGGCAGAGCCGATCCTAAGCATGAGCCTTTAGGGAGATCATCCAGGATCCAGTTCAGGAGAATGGCCCTAATTTATTAATTTATAGCATAAAAAGTCCAACATATATTTTGTTTATAAATAGTTTTATTAGTTTGTGTGGTAGAGCATTTAGAATACAAAACTAGTTTGTAGGGTTCAAGTTCTATCATGGAATTTTTTTTATATTGATCAAAATTTACTTACTATAATTCTTTAGGGCCCAATTTCAAATCACATTTTTTCCTAGGCCCAAACTTAGGTTGGACCGGCCCTAATACCCGGCATAATATTGGCCAACCCGATTAAAGACTCGGTGGACTATGTCAAAAAAATACGACCGTCATCAATGGTTCATAAAAACACCCGTAGCTTCCTCTAACTTATTAGCTCTAATGATCTCCTTATGGCTGTTTGACATCAAGGAGTATTGGCCTAATCAGGAATCTTTAGAATGTAAAGGGAGGAAATAACCATGTCATAGTCACCTTCAATTATTTCACAAAATGTGTCGAGATAGAGCCCATAATTGGGTCAGTATGCCTAAGGTCCTCAACTTCTTCGTCAAAAATATTATTTTTCAGTTTGAACTCCCGTAGAAAATCATCATCGACAACGGCATTTAGTTTGAAAGCTAGCAGTTCCTTGAATTATGTGAAAGGAATGGGATCAAGAAATGCTTCTCCTCCGTCGTCCTTCTTTAAGCAAATCGACAAGTGCAGACGGTTAAAAAAAGGATAAAACAAACTCTAAAGAAGCGCTTAACCAATGCCAAAGGTGACTATAATAAAGATCTCCAATTTATACTTTGTTCATACAAGATCTCTTCTCGGACATCAATAGGACATTATTCTTTTTCCTTCGCCTATAGGTATGAAGTAATGTTTCCCATAGAGGTGAATGTCCCCTAGCCAAGGCGCCTTGATCACAATGTCAAGCATAATTAATAAATGTTGCGGCTAAGTCTGGACATCATGGGCCAGTGAGAATGGTAGTAGAGCTTCGAGTTGGTTTCTACAAAAGGAATATCTCTTAATACTATAATTCCAAGGTTAATAAATGGAACATTATAGTGGGCGATCTCATCCGTGTGAATCTTCACCAACATAAAGAATCTGGATAATGGGGTTTTTGGACATAACTATGAAGGATCGTGCGTGGTGGTCCGTGCTGCCCTGACAATAGAGCATACCGTCTCACCCACTCAAATAACACTAATATCTCCCAGATTTGGAATCCAGAGCACCTCAGAGCCTTAGATTGTTATGGAAATGGTAAATTTCCTATTGCCACAACATTATCAGCCAAGTAGTTAAATTTTCAATGAAGTTGATACTAGTATAATCGGTATGGTAACTATAAACTTATCGGTTTCTACTAAAAGAATTAATAATAGTTTCTCAAAACCAGTAGTAACGGTTATTTATTAGTCCATTATAATACATGGATATTCTTGTAATATGTCATATTATAGGCACTTAAAAGCAAGAAAATGATTATATTACTTAAGAAATTCAGTTTAAATGATGCCAAATACATTTCTTTTATTTCTTAATGATATTTTTTATTAAATGAAATTATGAAATGTTTGATGAAGCATCATTACAATGTAAAAATAAATCAATTTTTTTAATTTTTTTATATAAACGGAAATTTACCATTACTAGTGTAACGATTACCAATTTATCGCTAGACCAGCTTATGGTATACTAACATATTGGTAAAGACAATGTAGGTAATTTTAAGATATTAATAAAATATGGCATGGTCGTGATTAGAAAAATGGTAATAAGAACCATTATCATAACAGTCTGAGCCTATTATGTATAAACGCTCTTCCAAGCCAAAAAATGAGGCTATTTTAAATATTATAGTAATTCAAAATGATAAGGCAACCAATACTTATGATCATAATGCATTACGTAAAAAGATTTCCCACTAATAATCAGTTGTGTTCTACTGAAATCATGTAAGTTTAGCACCTTGGCTAAGAACATGTTTGAAGGCGAGCGTCGCCTAAGAGTGATTCCTTCCTGGTGGTATAAACGTATAAATGGTGTTACCACATAAGAATAGCCCCGACATATGTTTGTGGTGCATTTTTCCATTCTCCTAAGAGCATAACATGGAATCAGTGAACTGATGGCATGACCACCCATGATGTTTCCCTAGTTTCTTCATTTGTGATGGTACACATTCTTATATCCTAGTTTTGCCCGCTCAACCAAGTTGGAACGACCCCACTACATTGGGGTTAGGCCATAAAGAGCTTGTATGCTGTCTCAAATGGAATAGCCCACCACAATGGGTCTTAGCATTGAACTTGCTCGCTCCCTTAGAGTCGTACCATGACGCGGCTTGGCATAGAAGGATTTGCCCGCTCCCTCCGATGGAGCATCCCTACCATAATGGGTCTAGGAACCAAAAAAACACCCAGGTTGGTAAAACATATCAATACAAAAGTTTCATAAATACACATGAGTAGACGACATACTCATAATTATTTGCTCCACTTGGCGTAATGACAATGTACACCCCATAAATTAATGGATAATTAATTAAATGATAAATAAAAATAACAAAGGGGTTAAATTAGTATGATAATATAAGCAAATATTTTAGGGTACATTTATTTACTTAGTCACATTATAGGTTTAATATTAAGCAAGTAGGCTTTGTGGCAGCCCAATCTATTACGAACAAAAGTTAGTCACCTTTTTTCCTCACTCACTTTTTCTCATAAAATAAAATAAGAAAGCTTTACAAATTAATGGTGGTAGCTTAATAAACAAGAAAAAAAAGATTAAAGAAGATAAAAGATAAAGGAATTAGAGATGAATATAAATCATGAAGTCAAGGTAAGTAATATATACTTTAATCCCATTTTCTTTCCCATGATGCTCATGGCAAATATGATTGATTGTTTCTTATAATCCATTTGAGCTGGAAATTTAATATGGTGTTGAGAACATGCTTTTAAAGATGACTTTTGATTTATAGAATTTTCCCTCAAATAAATAAATTAATATGAATCAGTTAATTGTCGTACAATTAGGGAAAATGGTTATAAGTAAGGAGTTTGAGTAATTATGTAGGAACAAATCATGGCTAATTTTTTATGATTTTCTGGGATTGAAATGAGTAATTTATGAAAGGATTTAGACTTGGCTAAAGGGTTGTAACAAGGAGCCAAAAGGCAATTAACTGAGGCCAAAGGGTAATTTTATTTAATAAAATTTTAATAAATTGGTCGAAAGACAAGATTCAAAACTTGTGCTGAATATGTCACTAAGTACTTAATAACAATCATAATTACTAAGTCAAATGAATAAGGAGTTAACATTTGCATTATTCGTGTCAAATGTGCAGAAGACGATTCTTAGCATGTGCCGAATTCTATGCAATTAAAGCGCTCAGTAGATTCAATGCAGCAGAGGTACAAAAAGTCATAGCGGCGATACATCAAGGATATTGCAGGATATAGCGGATGACTCTAGCATAACATATAAAACTCATGTTTTTACAAATATATAAATGGTAATTAAATGAAAAATTAACTGTAACGACCCATAAATTTTAATGGTTTTAATAACGTAATTAATTGAATTTTTGTGAAATTTTAAATAATTGAATGTGGAAATAAAAATTTAATATTTGAAATACGTCTATATAAGCATAGCAAATGGTAAATTTTCATAAGAAATTATGGAAGTTTATTTTTTTGTATAACTTTATTTAAATTTAAACCAGTTAATAGTTGATGATAATAAACTGTTTTTCAAACCTGAATATTTTTATATAATAAAATTGTAAATCATCTTTTAAGTGAGATATCATATTTCGTTTCGCCAAATTCTGACTACTATTCCTCCGTTTATCTTATTTTCAGCGTTTTAGCAGCATTTTCGGTACTGAACATCGACTTTTGATAGGAAGGTCATATTGTTGATACCTATATCCCATGTTTTAATTGTTCTTGCCCTTTTTTTTCTCACCGCCACAAGCACGTGCCCCCCTCAGCCTATCCTTCGGCCAACCTCTCCACCCCCGGTCCTCCTCTCCAACCACTCACCTTCTTTCCTGTATCTTCCTGTCGCCAGAGAACCCATGCACCAACCAAGCTGCTTCCCTCTATTTTCGTCTCCAAGTCTCTTCCCAAATCCTCCACCATCCTATTAGCAACCGATTCACCCAATTGCCGAGCCTCCAACCCACGCGCAAGCCTCGCGCCCACCACCTCTACAACGGCCTCCACGCTACATCATTCCAACATGCTCTGCCTTAGAGCCATTACCTCCCTGAACCCATCACCACAGCCTCGTCTCCAGCCATCTGCCAAGCCTAACCCCTCCCTGCTCTGACCCAAACACCTTACGATGTCATCCACTTCTTTGCCGATCACAGCATGGCAACCACTCAGACCCAAGCCCTCTTTTCTTTGCATCTCTGTTGACAAATAAATCACATACTACTACTGTCGAGGTATTCTTATGTATATGGTATATAAAGTTATATTTCTACGCATATGTATAGATCTGGTTGTTTTATGCGTTTTGAATAAAAATTTGGCTTTCAAAATACATACATACATACATATATAGAATTTATTTTGATATGTGTTTCAAATCAGATATTGATTTTTAATGAAACACACAC
The DNA here is from genome assembly GCA_030765085.1 of Allium cepa. Lineage (NCBI taxonomy): Eukaryota > Viridiplantae > Streptophyta > Magnoliopsida > Asparagales > Amaryllidaceae > Allium > Allium cepa. The sequence continues at coordinate 745,718,573 of CM060935.1, forward strand.
ACACACACACACACACACACACACACACACACACATATATAAAAGATTTCTATTTGAGAAATTTTGGATTTTTTTGATTATATATTTTGTATCCATCGATTATCGAATTTCAGCCTATCTTTGCTTTGTCCGTAGACTTCGTCTTCATCGTGCTTTTCCGTTGATTCGCCGCTGTCCAAAATTGATCACAGTAGTTGGTTGCTTTGATTTTTCGCTTATCCGTATGCATGTCCTATTCTCTAACCTCGAAAGGTGAGCAATTACTCACGATTAACATTCTTATACTTATTGAATTTGATTTCATTTGAAACGACAATTGAAGTATGCTGCTAAATTGAAATTTAATTCGATATTTGTTATATATGATATGCCATTATCTGTATCTATTCATCTCACTCTGTATATGTTCGCCTGTGAGATATGAAACCATATCCTGTTGTTTATATTTTATTTAATTTATTACTAATGATATTTGCCTGTTATTTATATGTTATATTATTATTATATATGTTCTCTGTAACAACCAGGTATTATCAACCATTCGCATCCATTATAAGTGCATAGGTAGACACTCATGCCGGAATTGAATTTCTCAAAATACCGCATTGTAAATAAAAATTTGGAAAATTTCAGAATATACGGTACATAATAATCATAGATCACAGACACAGAGTATTTAATAATGCAGCGGAAGTAAAAGAAATAGTAGTTCATGAAGCTACTATGTAAATATATCAGAGTTAAATAAAATACAACAGAATAAATAAAGTACAATAGAAGTCTCAAGATGATAACCAAGTACAAGCTGAATAGAACAATAGAACTGGAATAGATAAAACTAGACAAGCAGATAATCTCCAGCGATCCCAATCTCTAGAAAGTGGAAATCCAAATCTGTGAATACTCAAGCTGACCCGTGCGTAAATAAAATACAAACACTCGAGTCAGGACATACATACTTATACAATGTAAACCAACTCAAGTGAATTATAGTAAAAGTGCAAGTAACTTAAAGGATGCTTAGGACCGCCCATCCTCTAAGGATCCGTTAAATTATTTACTATGTAGTAATATTGCGCTATTATAATAATGTCTAATAGTAAAATAAACTTACTTTTAAATTGCGTTAAGGACCGACCCAATATTCCCCTTAACACAAATAATGCCAATAGTCTATACAATACCTGCATATCTCCTGATCAGGAGACTACGAGAAGATACTGCATAGGTACGACACAAATAGAAACTCGTAGTAAAGGCTCGATATGGTATGTGACACAGCACATAAGGCAATGCCCAGGGTAGATATACCAATTACGACACTCGGGCTGGTGGTAATGCAGCAGCCACATACGTCCACCGCGGAACACATTTCCACAAAATCGGAGGGGCGCCCAAACAATTCCAAGTAATAGTATGGTATCGAAGAAATGCGTCCGCTACGAGGTGCGACCTCAACTGGCCCGAGGCCGCTCCTGTTTTAGCCACCTTGTGCCAACTCATGGGAGTTGGGTCTACGTAACATACCATAAGAGCGTCGCCACCATCCTACTTCATTCTGGAATCTCCACCGCGTACACGGTTGTCAAAGTGGTTTTCGGTATCGACAGAGAGTATGCCCATATCCGATCCCGGTCTCTTTGCCAACCAATCATTATTATAATCCGTGGTTATAACTTTAAAATAATATTTTTATACCTAAAAATAAAATATCATTTCAATCCAAATCTTTATCAAAATAAAGATTTATTCATTTCTAAACCATTTCAATATATCAACATACCATATCTTTCAAATTCAAATATTTACCAAAATAAATATCAAGTCATTTCAAATCATTTCAATATATATCATTTCAAATCTTCCTTTCAAATCATTTTTGATACATAAATATCATATCTTTCAAACTTCATTTTTCAAATCATTTTAATATCAAAATATCATATCTTTCAAACTTCATTTTTAAATTATTTTAATATCAAAATATCATATCTTCCAAAACTTCATTTCAAAACATTTAATATATATAAAATATCATATCTTTCAAAACTTCATTTCAAAACATTTAATATATATCAAATATCATATCTTTCAAAACTTCATTTCAAAACATTTAATATATATCAAATATCATATCTTTCAAAACTTCATTTCAAAACATTTAATATATATCAAAATATCATATCTTTCCAAACTTCATTTCAAAACATTTTTAATATCAAAATATCATATCTTTAAAAAAACTTCATTTCAAAACATCATCAAAATATCATATCTTTCCGAAGCTTCAATTTTAAATCATCATATAAGTTCAATCCAAATATTCAACTTTAAATACCTTTTAAATTCAAAGATATCATTCATTTATTTTCATTCCAAATCACCTTTTAAAAAGCTTATATTTTAATCAAAATAATTCATTTAAACCATTTAAAATTTAAGTTTATATACTTTCAAATCAAGTATTCAATTTCCAAAGTTTTAAACCATTATGAGTTCATTTACTAAGTTAAAAACCATAAACATTGAAAATTTCAACCTTTCACAGCATTCAGAAAAAGCTGCGAAAGTTATACTTGAAAACATTTCAATTTAAACCATTTAAACATTATAAAAATCATATTTTAACATTCAAGGATGTTCATTAAAATACTCTCTAACTTATGATTTTTATAAAGCAACATTTTATAATTAAATTAAATTTCACAAATCACCTTAATAAATTCAGGTGTAAACTTTCCCATTTTTACATTTAACACTTCATTAACGTTTACATTTTTAAATTATCATTTCACACATTAAACTAAATTTCCAATTTATTTAATTAACTTAAACCCTTAATTAAAACCAAATTCATATTTCCCGGTCAAGTTCATTTTTAAAATTATACTTTTAAGCATTCATTCATTTAACCATTTTAATACATAGAAAAATCAATAATACTTTATTAATTCATTTGACTCAAATTTAATCAAATCATCATATTTACCATTTTCCAAATATAATTAAATTTCTATTTTGTTTATATAACTTAAAATTCCCTTTTTAAACCAAAACCCAAATTTCCAAACTTTAAGTTATATCTCAATAATTCAACTTAACCATTTATTTATTTAACATTTTCCACTTATAGAAAAATCATAAATCCTTTATTTAAAACAATTAAAAATCTATTTAGATCAAATTATCATAAAGTTACATTTAAACCACTTAAAATTTTATTTATATAACTTAAATGTCATTTTTAAAAGCCAAAGTCCAAATTTCCAAATTTAAGTTATATTTCAAAAATTCACTTTTTACCATTCATTTGAATTACATTTTTAACTTCTAGAAAAATCCAAAATTTCTTTATTTAAACATTAAAAATCCAATTTAAATAAAATTTCATAATTTTTCACTTTTAAAAAATGTTTAAAATATTTTATAAAATATGACCACGGGCCTGTATATAGTTTTCTAACCTAGGTCAAGTGATACAGATATATATCATTTCAATCCGCAGTTTAAAAAGAAAAATCCAGGTTCTATCATTTCAAACCCGCAATCCCAAGTAAAAATAAAATTAATAAAAACCGTTCAGGCCTATCATTTCAGTCCATAACGATTTTTCCCTATTCTAAAGTCCATTCGGGTATGTATCATTTCAGCCCATAGTGAACCTAATCTACAGGGAACTTGCAGTGTGATAAACAGATATAAATGAACAGTATAACATGATATAGCAATAACAGATGATACGACATGAAATTTAACAGGTTGAACATCATATATAAATAATCACATGGCAGTTATAACGTTATATATTTTTCTACACATTCAGTTGTTGTTGCTTCACAACTGCATTAATATAAATGTCGTGTGAGCTTTACTCACCTCTAAATGCTGGAGATTGCAAACCTATAACACACGGAATCAAAAGCAAACAGACAAGACTACGGACTTTGAATGGAGAGCGAGATCCAACCTATAGGTCTTGTGTTTCAACTCAAAACAAAACACAAATAAATTTAAAGTTCAATACAACATTCAATTTAAATAACTTTGAAATAAAAAGAGATACAAATACACAGTCTTTTGCCTTGCCTTCTCTACTATTTGGTATGGCCTAGGGATGTGGTTGGCTCTGGTTTGAACAAATTTTAGCTTAGGTTTGTTCATGTGTATGCACGGCCTAGGTAGTGGAATATGGTGGAGAAGTTTATATATAAGGACGTGAAGAGTTTTAAGGCAAATAGTGTGATTTTTGGTCAAAACAAAGGCTCGACCTTGGAGTTATGGCTCGGCATGGGTGCACCATGACTGGTCAGTGGTGGAAAGGGGTGTGTAGAGGTCAGGTCAGAGGAGTGGTGGCGGCTATGGTGATGGTTAGGGTGGTGGTTGAAGGAGATGAACAAGTAGTGGTCAAATAAGCATAGTTTTAGGCCTTTGGTTGCATTTTTGAGGGGTTTGGTCATCATGGAGGGATCAGCCTTAGTCATGGATGGAAGTATAGGTGGAGCTGATGGCAGGGAAGAGGTGTAGGGAGTGGTGGCTGCGGCTATGGAAGAGAGGCCTAGAAAATAGCACGAGAAAGCAAGGCATAATTCATAGAAAATAAGAAGAAAGGTAGAAAAAAAGAAGTGAAGCCATTATCAAACTTCTTGCCGTGAAAGAGAAGTGAGATATGAGTTTTTTTCACGTGAAAATTGAAGGGACTACATAGCAAATGGAAAAAAATGCACGGCCAAGAGGAGTAATGGAGAGGTTATGGCAAATGAAAGGGCTTTAGGAGGTGAAAAGACTTAAGTTTCAAAAGCTTTTAAAACCTTTCATATTTCCTTTTCTTTTAAATCAAATAAAAAAAATATAATTTAGAAAATATTAAAAAAACCGAAAAAAAGTGAAATAAAATGAAAATAAATAATAAAATTTAAATAAAATAGAAAAAGAGTAAAAGAAATTACTTAAAAATTCAAAACAGGGTTCAAAAATTACAATTAAAACATCACTGGCTTTGGAAAAATATCTACTCATTTTAAAAATAAAGAATTTTTTTGAAATAAAATACTTCATTTATCATTTCTTAAATGAAATAAATAATTATATTTAGAGAAAATAGAAGATAATTAGAGAAATTGTTAAAAAATGGCAAACAGGACATAAAAATTACAAATAAAACATCACAAGTTTTTAGAAAATTTATATTTCACTTTAAAACAAATAAAAAGGAAATTAAATAAATAAACGAGGAATAAAATAAAATGGGAATGAGAAGAAAAAAGTTCTGAAGAAAAATATAAAAATAGGTAAGGAATTACTTAAATTAATTGAAGCTGGAAATTAGAAATTGTAGACAAATATACAACTGACACTGGAAATGTCAATTACACTTAAAAAAATGTTTGAAAACCAAAAAGATACACATAAAATGTTATTTTACTCATATAAATATAACTTAGAACATTACATGACCAAATAAAATATTATTTATATAATTTAAAATAAACAATTTTGTTAAATACAACAAATTTCACACAATTGTTAAAAAGGCATAACTTTCACATAATAAACCAGATTTCAACGAAATGAAAAGTAGTGATCTTAAAATTTTATTTACTTTCATAATAAAAGATAAAATTAAAATTTTCAAACTTTTAAATTTTAAGTTAAAAGTCAAAGTTGACCAAAATTCTAGAAATTATTCTATCTAGTCATGTTTGGAATGATAATTCATATCAAAATCAAAGTTTATATTTTAAAATAACAAAATTATCTAAATTAAATATAATAAAGTTAAATCAAAATTCAATGAAAATAATTACAAAACACAGGGTCGTTACACTCTCACTCTACAAGTTCCTTGTTAGTATAGAATTCCCTATGTGTTGAAATGATACATACCCAAACGATCTTGTAGAATAGGAGAAAGATATTATGGGTTGAAACGATAAACCCAAGCAATTTTCATTGATTTGAATTTGGAATTGCGGGTTGAAAAGATATATATCCGTAGATATTTAAATTGCGGATTGAAATGTTAAATATCTGTATCACTTGATCATAGGATAGAAAATTATATACGGGCACCGTTGGTCTATATACATATATTGAAATGATTTCCAAAGTTTAAAAAGGAAATATATATGGTTTTATACAAATATTGATTTTTAAATGTTATATATATAAATGTTATTTTATATATTTTTTAAATTCTTTATTGTTAAAGTTATATTTTTTGGGAAGTTAAATTTATAAGTTAGTTTTGAAATTATAAGTTTTAAGATTTTACTTATAATTTTACTATTTTAAAAAATATATATAATAATTTCAATATAAAATAAGTTTAATAATAAGATTTAATTTAATAAAGTTTGATTTAGTTGCATATAATATGTTTATTTAAAATTAGATTTTAAGATTAGATTTTTTTTTTAATAATTTTAATAGATTAAGGTTGGGAGGATAAATTTAAATGGATTTGAAATCGTATTTGTAACAAACTGGATTTTCGTTCTTCGGAAATCCGACATCGACACTCACTTTATCGACTGCCGAGAAATCAAAGGCCGAAAACTGAGATGTTATGGGTTTTAAAAAGAAAAGAAAAAGAAAGAAGAGAGAAAAAGAAGAAAGAAAAAGAAAAATAGAGGGAAAAGAAGATAGACAATTTTTAGAAAACAGAGAATTAGAAAAACAGAAGATAGAAAATTTTAAAAATAGAACGGGACAGAAAACAAGAACAGAACAACAACAGAATCTCACAATTCGCAGCGGAACAACATATAATAATAAATGAATAATCTTTAAACAAAGAACTATCAGTTATTACATTACATTTCATTACATCATATCATCAGAGTGTACAACAACATACAACAAACAGTGCAGCGGAAAAGAAATACTATATAAACTAGTAATACGCCATGCCATCCAGCTTGCCTCCAGCAACTCCAGAATATCCAGAATATCCTGATAAACCTAACTCTTGACTGCCCGTGTGGAAATTGGTGGGCACCCAGAGTTTAGGAAGGAAAACAATAAACTCCAAGTCAGTCATGTGACTGGTGTGAGAACTCAAAACAGTTTATTTATCTTTAAAATCCAAATAGAGGAATATTTTTAAATCAATTCGCAATGCTTTTAAAAATGAGACTACCATAAGGCCTCCCGCACACACACACATGCAAACGCAGAATCGGAGGAGATTTCTCCTTATGATAGTCAAAGATGCTTGATACGCATTTAAAAGAACATTTTATATTATTACTAGTGCATAGTGTAGAGAAAAATTCATTTCGAAAGTAGAATATAAATCTTAGCCAACATACGACCATTATCGTATGCCTACTATAGCTACCATCCAAACAGTGGTGACCACCATAAGTGAATAGCAGGTTCTACAACTAATACCGTACAAGTTTCGTATTGGGAATTGGATTTCCAACGAATGATCAGGCCAAGGAACTTCCCATTGCCACTGAGAATGCCTCTGGATGGACATCCCCGACAAACCGGATCTCTACCAACACAAGGCCGGGTTACTCCTAACTGAGTAACAACTGACCGAATATGCCATCCCCCGGTCCTTTGGGACCTTTTACCGAGCGCTCGTAATCAATTCACACAATCATAACAAAGTGTTTTCCACATGAGTAAGTATCTGGGCTCCATACCATGACACTACCCTTTTCCAGAAGGAAATGGACACATCCTAAAGGGTGCTACCCCTCATAACCTTGCTGCTTCTTTCCTGTTTTGACCATTCACGGGGTGTGAGGCTCGACGAATTCACGTCCACAAAAACATACTTTATACAAAAGCCATGCTTTGGGTCAACAAATGATCAACACAATGATCACAAGGATAGACGATCAAATAAACGATCCTATCACAAATAATCAACACAATGATCATTTCAGCATCACTCAGCATGTCACATTACCAAACTGGGAATATATCGCTGATAACTTCAACTATATAACCTTTGAGCTCGTACGCCTCAAAGAAGGGTGTTAAGCAAAGAATAAATTCTCCGCCACCAACATAAATATATTTGAAAGAAATCGGCTTTATATCTCAAATTGTAATGTCAGACATACAATCCATACAAGTCTGTTCCGGGCTCGAACAAAACCGAAGGCACTTACAAAGAAGTCCTTGCAATCCGGATATTCACAATCCTGATCGGATTCACCATCACATATGGAGAACTCAATACCGGAGCAACTCGGTGCAGAGTCAATCGATAGTTCATCCTATCGCTCTCGCAAATATCCGGTCTTCAACACCGATCTTCAATGCTATTCACAACGACGTATCACATATTCGGAATGGGTTATACGACCCCATGGTCCTTTCCCGGTTAACCCGAATAGTGAGCGCTTATTCAAAAATAAGTGTGACATTCAAATTCAATCAAATCACATCAAATACCCATTCAAAGGGAAATACTGATAGTCGGTTATTGAACTATCACTGGATATGCACACATCACCAGATTCCAAATAATTTTCCAAATTATTTATTTTCCAAAATATCTTTACAAGATATATATAATTTCAACACTTCAAAAATAAATCAATATTTATTTTTAAACCAATTCCACCTTCTTTTATAAATTCACTGGTGAATTCACATTCCAAAGTATTAATGAATATACGACTTCAATTCGATTTATAATATTCATTTTCAATTTATCTTCAAAAAGATAAATTCTCTAATATTCACTTTATATTGGAAAAACATTTCCATACTTATTTATAAATAAGTAATTCACAATCTTTTATTTTCAACACTTAGAAAATATTCCATATACTTAAATCGAATTAAGTATATATTTCATTTTTTTTTTTTTAGGAAATCATTCACTTAACATATTTATTTGGGTCAAAACGAATGTTGCGTAAAACATCGTTACAACAACCCAACATCACTAGTATAGGGATTCGAAATTAAAATAGATATATAAATCCCAATACTATACAAAACATTTCCTTTCGGAAATCATTTACTATAACAACAGTGTTATAGTCCACCATTTCCTTTTATTTCTCGAAAACGTCTATTTCAACAATCAATGTTGAAATCTATGGTTTCGAATCTCAACACATTTTAAAACATCGTTAGATCGTTTTAATTCTATTTAAGACATCACTTTCAAAACAATTTCTTTAACGTATTATTCACTATTCAAAAATGTGAATATACTTCTTTAACAAATTCCATCCTTTCTATTCATTTTAATTCAAAGGATTATTCACTATTCAAAAATGTGAATATAACTCTATTTCTAAGTTATAACAATTAACTTGTCAAAATAAGTCATTTGCGAATTTATAAAACAACGTTTATAAATTCCTTTTCTATTTATTTATAAAAACTTCCTTTTTTATAAATCCTTTTATTTACCTATTCAGTTTATAATTCAATTATAGACTAAAAGTTCATACTATAAGTTAACTACTTATAAAACGATTATTTTACAAAATCGTTCTTTTTAAAGACTTTTCAATTTATAAACCTTATAACTTATAAGATTTATTTATTTAATCAATCTATTCTTCAAATAATTTCACCAAATTTATAAATCTTACTATTTATAGATTTCATTTATAACTTCACAGTTTATAACTCTATAAATTTCATTCATTTATGAAATTCATTTTCACTACATTCAAACACTTATAAAAACTTGTTTTATAATGTCAATTTTTCAATTTATAAATATCCATTTATAAATCTCTTAATATAAATCAGTTTATATTATTATTCTAAAACGTCTTTAAATTCCTTTATAATTTCATCATTTCGATTTATAAAAAAAATCAAATTTTATAAATCCTATATTTAAACTTTTATCATATATTCAAAATCCAATCTAAATTATTTTATAAAATCATTAGTTCATATTTCTCAAAAATCGACTTTTAATCGTATTTCTAAAAATCAGCCCTTTTTAACTATATTTCACAAAAAAACCATAATTTTTTATAACTTTAAAAATTATAGCGTTTAATTATTTAAAATGGATCAATTTCCAAAAATATAGTATATTTTCAAAAATCATTTAAAAGATCATTTTAAAATCCCAAAATTTGGGTCCAATGATGCTACACACCAAATAGTCAATCACGACAAACAACGATATCATATATCAATATGAAAATCCATCAAATATCAAAATATCTGAAAACAAATAAAAACTGTTGAGGAATCCAGTTGGATCCCTCCAACCTGTTTCCTGCATCCAAAAACATTAGTACAATACCAATTTCGCTCCAGTACGAAATTATCGCGGTATATGTTTTTATTAAATATTATCCGCTTAATAACGGCGTAATAGGGTCTCATCCGCTAAACAAAAAATGCGGGAAATCAACAACTGCAATATATACATATGCCAATATATATATATTGATACTATATATAATACCAATTTCACTGTTTATGAAATATTCGCGGTATATGTTTATATTAAATAACATCCGCTTACTAACGGCGCATAATGTCTAATTTAACAATCAATAATTTACAGTCATCATTCAAACATGCATTCAAATATTTTAAATCTAACTATTTAAAATAAAATCGAAACCTATTCGATTGAGTGAGAAATTCTCACCTTGGTTTTAATTTCCGTTTAAGCTTTTATTTCGAATAAAATTAAACGCGCGTTTAATTTTACCCGAAATTCTCACTAACTCCAAACGACTCCAAACCAACTCCATCGCGTAGTGCTCGTCCATACGATCCCAACGCAACTGAGTTTGCATTTTTTCGACCTCGTATGAAAAAGATATGAATTTTTGAAGTTACACACGATTTTAATAGCTTAAATTCAACATAAACTTAACTTTTTATAACCCACAACTAACATGAGCCATTGGATCTTGCTCCAACTCATCACCACCGTGCTCCCCTTCTTCTTCAACATTCACGCAAGCTCCAGTAAACAATTTTCAAGGCCGAACCCAATTTAGTTAACTAGGGTTTGATTATTCTCCTTCCATAATCAACGAAATTCGATCACTCCAACGCCATGACGAAGCTCTCGACAAGAGCTACCTCCACCTGCCACACCATGAAGCTCGGCCTCATCTAGGTGCTCGCGCATGCAAGTGCACAGCCCACGCACGGCCCCCCTCTAGCTCCCTCCACACGACTCCGTTTCCGATCACCACCGTTCAATCTCTAGCTCTCATCGCCCTCTCCAACTTTCATGTTGACAACTTCCTCTAATTGTTGACGGATTGGAAGATCTTTGGTGATGAAGATGGAGCATTTCTGGCCTTAGAATAGAAAGTGGCGGCTAGGGTTGAATTAGGGTTAGGTTTTGATATTTTTATCAATTTATGAAGACAAGGGGTCTATTTATAAGGAAATCGAACGACACTATTCACCCGGAAATTCCGAACTCCGATTTAGACGCCGTAACCAGCGTACCTAGGGTTTATCCCGCGTTCCGGACACAATGGAACAGGTTTCGGAAGTATGTGCGAGTTATGGCTGAAAACGTTCAATTTAAATTAAACCGATTTAAACCGATTTCTAGGCGTTTTAATTCGTACCGGACAAACGGTAAATCCAATTGACTTGAAATTTGAAACCTTACAATAATATCACATTACGGATCCGATGAAACTGGTTTCGTCAAAATCCGAGACTTTTTGAAAAATGGCTATTTTGACTCGCCAAATTTAAATTAAAAATAAATCGATGCGTTTCGAGCTGCCACGATCAAACGATAGCTCCGATTGACACGAAAATTGAAATCCGGTAATAACTAACTATTACGGATCCAATGGAACTGGTTTCGTTCAATTCTGAGACTGTTCAAAAATTGACTATTTTACAGTCGATTATTAAATATTAAAATATTCAATTTTCACAAATTAACTTTAAATTCGATTTTAAAAGTTCTAAAATATCTCTATAACTCCAGTATGATTAAATAAAATTTTCCAAATTATTTCTAATCATATTTAACTCGATTTTCAATTATTTCCATAATTTAACATATTAAATTATCGATTTAATAATCCAATTAAATCCAATAATTCAAATAAAAATTTATTTGACTTATAAATTCACTTATTAATATTTAAAAATTAATTAAATATTCAAATTTTAATTTAATAAAATTCTGGGTCGTTACAATCTTTCCCCCTTAAAAGAATTTCGTCCTCGAAATTACAAGTAAGAAAAGTTACAGAATCTATTAATTTTCCAAAATTCATAATTAAACTTCTTACAATTCTTTACTAAGTTTTCAAATCATACTTAGTTATCTTTTCAAAACAAACTATATCATTTAACTTTCAATTCCAAAATCAAAGTTATAGTTTTCAAAATTTTTCAATTTTCTCAAAAATTTTCTAACGCCTTAAATTTTCGGAAAAATTCGCCATAGTCTCCTTTGCGCGGCTCGATCCGAAAAAAAAATGACAGTATATATATCACAAATATACATCTCATCAAGTAATGAGGCATCCCGAAGGGAAAAAAGTGTAAAAGTGCGATATTTAATCCGAGATATGTACCTTATATTTTATTAGCAAGCATATACGGCTAATATAGCGCTAAAACGAACTCCAAATGCGAAGCAAACGCGATCCGCACCTACTAAACTCAACAAACAACATGAGAATCATGCATATATGAAAATAGTATCGATATACAACATATAGCAACATAATAACTATATAAGTCACATAGCAAATGCAACAATAGCAATATATATTCAACCAATTAACATTCATAATCAATAAATATTCATTTATATTCTCATTAATATTAATGAATTGGTTTTCAATTCAAATCACATTTGATTCATTAACATTGGATTTTGTAAACATTCCTTCTCAATTCAATTAGTTATCATTTACTAATTTAAATCCAATTCACCTTCAATTCTATTCAAATTTATTTACTTTCCATTTGAATTCAATTACATAGCTTTCAATTTCATTAAATCTTAATGAATTATAAACAATCAACTAACAACCATATAACAACCAATGTATATTAGTTACAACCAAATTCCTTTGCTTATATTCATTCTCATTCAATTTATTCAACTTCTAATAACATTTGATTTCAATGAATTTACACTTATATTCATCTTTTCATATCAATTATTCACATTCAATTGATTAACATTCAATTTATTCATTCAATTACAAAAGTTGAATTTCTATTCACATAACTTAAGTTCATATCTATCATTAACCTTAAATTCATTTTTATTCACAACTCATATTTTATATAGTTTCACTTTTTATATATAAGTTTATTTCACAATTGTAAATACTTTAATTATAACTTTAATTCTTATAATTCTTTTGCTTATACAATTATTCTTTTATTTGGATTATTCAAACAACCTAACAATCAACTTACATACGCTTTAATAATTCTGAAAAATTATTCCTTCATATATAAAATATAATCAAGGCAAAAATTATTTCATTTACCCAATTAAAACAATACTGTGCCGAATTGTTCTATTCAAGTGTTTAGAAACCCCTTCGGCATAGTTTGACTGACCGTGCTGACGAAGGTTCATATGCCACTCAATAAACCAATCATCACAATATAAAACAATTTTATATTCACTAACAAATACGCTCTCATATCTATTATTACACTCAAATTCATTCTAGAGTACTACTGACTCTATCTCTAATGAATTATACCCTACAGAACCATGGTTGTCGCTTAACCATAAGAGCTCTGATACCAAATGTAACAAACTGGATTTTCGTTCTTCGGAAATCTGACATCGACACTCACTTTATCGACTGCCGAGAAATCAAAGGCCGAAAACCGAGATGTTATGGGTTTTAAAAAGAAAAGAAAAAGAAAGAAGAGAGAAAAAGAAGAAAGAAAAAGAAAAATAGAGGGAAAAGAAGATAGACAATTTTTAGAAAACAGAGAATTAGAAAAACAGAAGATAGAAAATTTTAAAAATAGAACGGGACAGAAAACAAGAACAGAACAACAACAGAATCTCACAATTCGCAGCGGAACAACATATAATAATAAATGAATAATCTTTAAACAAAGAACTATCAGTTATTACATTACATTTCATTACATCATATCATCAGAGTGTACAACAACATACAACAAACAGTGCAGCGGAAAAGAAATACTATATAAACTAGTAATACGCCATGCCATCCAGCTTGCCTCCAGCAACTCCAGAATATCCAGAATATCCTGATAAACCTAACTCTTGACTGCCCGTGTGGAAATTGGTGGGCACCCAGAGTTTAGGAAGGAAAACAATAAACTCCAAGTCAGTCATGTGACTGGTGTGAGAACTCAAAACAGTTTATTTATCTTTAAAATCCAAATAGAGGAATATTTTTAAATCAATTCGCAATGCTTTTAAAAATGAGACTACCATAAGGCCTCCCGCACACACACACATGCAAACGCAGAATCGGAGGAGATTTCTCCTTATGATAGTCAAAGATGCTTGATACGCATTTAAAAGAACATTTTATATTATTACTAGTGCATAGTGTAGAGAAAAATTCATTTCGAAAGTAGAATATAAATCTTAGCCAACATACGACCATTATCGTATGCCTACTATAGCTACCATCCAAACAGTGGTGACCACCATAAGTGAATAGCAGGTTCTACAACTAATACCGTACAAGTTTCGTATTGGGAATTGGATTTCCAACGAATGATCAGGCCAAGGAACTTCCCATTGCCACTGAGAATGCCTCTGGATGGACATCCCCGACAAACCGGATCTCTACCAACACAAGGCCGGGTTACTCCTAACTGAGTAACAACTGACCGAATATGCCATCCCCCGGTCCTTTGGGACCTTTTACCGAGCGCTCGTAATCAATTCACACAATCATAACAAAGTGTTTTCCACATGAGTAAGTATCTGGGCTCCATACCATGACACTACCCTTTTCCAGAAGGAAATGGACACATCCTAAAGGGTGCTACCCCTCATAACCTTGCTGCTTCTTTCCTGTTTTGACCATTCACGGGGTGTGAGGCTCGACGAATTCACGTCCACAAAAACATACTTTATACAAAAGCCATGCTTTGGGTCAACAAATGATCAACACAATGATCACAAGGATAGACGATCAAATAAACGATCCTATCACAAATAATCAACACAATGATCATTTCAGCATCACTCAGCATGTCACATTACCAAACTGGGAATATATCGCTGATAACTTCAACTATATAACCTTTGAGCTCGTACGTCTCAAAGAAGGGTGTTAAGCAAAGAATAAATTCTCCGCCACCAACAGAAATATATTTGAAAGAAATCGGCTTTATATCTCAAATTGTAATGTCAGACATACAATCCATACAAGTCTGTTCCGGGCTCGAACAAAACCGAAGGCACTTACAAAGAAGTCCTTGCAATCCGGATATTCACAATCCTGATCGGATTCACCATCACATATGGAGAACTCAATACCGGAGCAACTCGGTGCAGAGTCAATCGATAGTTCATCCTATCGCTCTCGCAAATATCCGGTCTTCAACACCGATCTTCAATGCTATTCACAACGACGTATCACATATTCGGAATGGGTTATACGACCCCATGGTCCTTTCCCGGTTAACCCGAATAGTGAGCGCTTATTCAAAAATAAGTGTGACATTCAAATTCAATCAAATCACATCAAATACCCATTCAAAGGGAAATACTGATAGTCGGTTATTGAACTATCACTGGATATGCACACATCACCAGATTCCAAATAATTTTCCAAATTATTTATTTTCCAAAATATCTTTACAAGATATATATAATTTCAACACTTCAAAAATAAATCAATATTTATTTTTAAACCAATTCCACCTTCTTTTATAAATTCACTGGTGAATTCACATTCCAAAGTATTAATGAATATACGACTTCAATTCGATTTATAATATTCATTTTCAATTTATCTTCAAAAAGATAAATTCTCTAATATTCATTTTATATTGGAAAAACATTTCCATACTTATTTATAAATAAGTAATTCACAATCTTTTATTTTCAACACTTAGAAAATATTCCATATACTTAAATCGAATTAAGTATATATTTCATTTTTTTTTTTTTAGGAAATCATTCACTTAACATATTTATTTGGGTCAAAACGAATGTTGCGTAAAACATCGTTACAACAACCCAACATCACTAGTATAGGGATTCGAAATTAAAATAGATATATAAATCCCAATACTATACAAAACATTTCCTTTCGGAAATCATTTACTATAACAACAGTGTTATAGTCCACCATTTCCTTTTATTTCTCGAAAACGTCTATTTCAACAATCAATGTTGAAATCTATGGTTTCGAATCTCAACACATTTTAAAACATCGTTAGATCGTTTTAATTCTATTTAAGACATCACTTTCAAAACAATTTCTTTAACATATTATTCACTATTCAAAAATGTGAATATACTTCTTTAACAAATTCCATCCTTTCTATTCATTTTAATTCAAAAGATTATTCACTATTCAAAAATGTGAATATAACTCTATTTCTAAGTTATAACAATTAACTTGTCAAAATAAGTCATTTGCGAATTTATAAAACAACGTTTATAAATTCCTTTTCTATTTATTTATAAAAACTTCCTTTTTTATAAATCCTTTTATTTACCTATTCAGTTTATAATTCAATTATAGACTAAAAGTTCATACTATAAGTTAACTACTTATAAAACGATTATTTTACAAAATCGTTCTTTTTAAAGACTTTTCAATTTATAAACCTTATAACTTATAAGATTTATTTATTTAATCAATCTATTCTTCAAATAATTTCACCAAATTTATAAATCTTACTATTTATAGATTTCATTTATAACTTCACAGTTTATAACTCTATAAATTTCATTCATTTATGAAATTCATTTTCACTACATTCAAACACTTATAAAAACTTGTTTTATAATGTCAATTTTTCAATTTATAAATATCCATTTATAAATCTCTTAATATCAATCAGTTTATATTATTATTCTAAAACGTCTTTAAATTCCTTTATAATTTCATCATTTCGATTTATAAAAAAAATCAAATTTTATAAATCCTATATTTAAACTTTTATCATATATTCAAAATCCAATCTAAATTATTTTATAAAATCATTAGTTCATATTTCTCAAAAATCGACTTTTAATCGTATTTCTAAAAATCAGCCCTTTTTAACTATATTTCACAAAAAAACCATAATTTTTTATAACTTTAAAAATTATAGCGTTTAATTATTTAAAATGGATCAATTTCCAAAAATATAGTATATTTTCAAAAATCATTTAAAAGATCATTTTAAAATCCCAAAATTTGGGTCCAATGATGCTACACACCAAATAGTCAATCACGACAAACAACGATATCATATATCAATATGAAAATCCATCAAATATCAAAATATCTGAAAACAAATAAAAACTGTTGAGGAATCCAGTTGGATCCCTCCAACCTGTTTCCTGCATCCAAAAACATTAGTACAATACCAATTTCGCTCCAGTACGAAATTATCGCGGTATATGTTTTTATTAAATATTATCCGCTTAATAACGGCGTAATAGGGTCTCATCCGCTAAACAAAAAATGCGGGAAATCAACAACTGCAATATATACATATGCCAATATATATATTGATACTATATATAATACCAATTTCACTGTTTATGAAATATTCGCGGTATATGTTTATATTAAATAACATCCGCTTACTAACGGCGCATAATGTCTAATTTAACAATCAATAATTTACAGTCATCATTCAAACATGCATTCAAATATTTTAAATCTAACTATTTAAAATAAAATCGAAACCTATTCGATTGAGTGAGAAATTCTCACCTTGGTTTTAATTTCCGTTTAAGCTTTTATTTCGAATAAAATTAAACGCGCGTTTAATTTTACCCGAAATTCTCACTAACTCCAAACGACTCCAAACCAACTCCATCGCGTAGTGCTCGTCCATACGATCCCAACGCAACTGAGTTTGCATTTTTTCGACCTCGTATGAAAAAGATATGAATTTTTGAAGTTACACACGATTTTAATAGCTTAAATTCAACATAAACTTAACTTTTTATAACCCACAACTAACATGAGCCATTGGATCTTGCTCCAACTCATCACCACCGTGCTCCCCTTCTTCTTCAACATTCACGCAAGCTCCAGTAAACAATTTTCAAGGCCGAACCCAATTTAGTTAACTAGGGTTTGATTATTCTCCTTCCATAATCAACGAAATTCGATCACTCCAACGCCATGACGAAGCTCTCGACAAGAGCTACCTCCACCTGCCACACCATGAAGCTCGGCCTCATCTAGGTGCTCGCGCACGCAAGTGCACAGCCCACGCACGGCCCCCCTCTAGCTCCCTCCACACGACTCCGTTTCCGATCACCACCGTTCAATCTCTAGCTCTCATCGCCCTCTCCAACTTTCATGTTGACAACTTCCTCTAATTGTTGACGGATTGGAAGATCTTTGGTGATGAAGATGGAGCATTTCTGGCCTTAGAATAGAAAGTGGCGGCTAGGGTTGAATTAGGGTTAGGTTTTGATATTTTTATCAATTTATGAAGACAAGGGGTCTATTTATAAGGAAATCGAACGACACTATTCACCCGGAAATTCCGAACTCCGATTTAGACGCCGTAACCAGCGTACCTAGGGTTTATCCCGCGTTCCGGACACAATGGAACAGGTTTCGGAAGTATGTGCGAGTTATGGCTGAAAACGTTCAATTTAAATTAAACCGATTTAAACCGATTTCTAGGCGTTTTAATTCGTACCGGACAAACGGTAAATCCAATTGACTTGAAATTTGAAACCTTACAATAATATCACATTACGGATCCGATGAAACTGGTTTCGTCGAAATCCGAG
This sequence comes from Allium cepa, assembly GCA_030765085.1. Lineage (NCBI taxonomy): Eukaryota > Viridiplantae > Streptophyta > Magnoliopsida > Asparagales > Amaryllidaceae > Allium > Allium cepa. Next base: position 745,737,465 of record CM060935.1, read on the forward strand.
ACTTTTTGAAAAATGGCTATTTTGACTCGCCAAATTTAAATTAAAAATAAATCGATGCGTTTCGAGCTGCCACGATCAAACGATAGCTCCGATTGACACGAAAATTGAAATCCGGTAATAACTAACTATTACGGATCCAATGGAACTGGTTTCGTTCAATTCTGAGACTGTTCAAAAATTGACTATTTTACAATCGATTATTAAATATTAAAATATTCAATTTTCACAAATTAACTTTAAATTCGATTTTAAAAGTTCTAAAATATCTCTATAACTCCAGTATGATTAAATAAAATTTTCCAAATTATTTCTAATCATATTTAACTCGATTTTCAATTATTTCCATAATTTAACATATTAAATTATCGATTTAATAATCCAATTAAATCCAATAATTCAAATAAAAATTTATTTGACTTATAAATTCACTTATTAATATTTAAAAATTAATTAAATATTCAAATTTTAATTTAATAAAATTCTGGGTCGTTACAGTATTCTTTAAGAATTATATATAATTAAAATAAATTTGAAACTTATTGAATTAGAGATTTTAAAGATATGATTTTATAACTTGATTTTGGCTTATGGCGATTAAATGAATATTTTAAAATTTGAATAAATTGAAATGGGATATTTAGTTTTATTTAAAATTGTATTTTGAAATCTTTTTAATGTTATTGGATTTATTTAGTGAACATTTCAAAACTTAATAATAATAAAGGTGAATTTGAAATATATATATGAAATTATCAAATTGAATTATTGTAAATGTTTGAATATTTAAAGCTTTGAAATTTGTTGAAATTGAAATAGTTTGAATTGTAGTTTATATCTATATTTGAAATCGATATAAAATGGTTTATTGAGATTTGAATTGAATTGAATTGAAATGGAAGAACTTAGATTTGATTTAAATGGGACTTTGGAATTTGAGTTGATTTGAATAGATTTGTGAAATTTGAGCAAACTATTTTATTATTAAAGTATTTTTAATATATAAACTATTTTTTTAATATAAAATTTATTTTAACATAAACTATTTTAATGTACTAATCAATTTAATATATAAACTATTTTAAATCTATAACTATTTTAATACACTAATTATGTTATTATATAAACTATTTTATTACATATACTATTTTCTATATCTAAACTGTTTAAGTGGGAAGTATTATGATTTCAAAGTGTTAAGAATTTCAAAGTTATGATTTCAAAGTGTTATGATTTCCAAGTCTTATGATTTGCAAAGTGTTATGGTTTCAAAGGTTTTATAATTTAGAAAGCGTTATAACTTTGAAAGTGTTGCGATTTTTGAAATGAATATTCTTCTAAAGTGAGTAATGATACTGCATTTGTATGATTTGAAATGGATATGATATTTTGATATGAACTATGAAATATTCGAAATGAAATGACCACGGTGTTATAATAACGTTTGGTTGTTAAAGAGACTGAGATCGGTTATTGTCATACTTTCTGCCAATACCGAAAACTACTTTAGAAATTGTGTACTTGATGGAGAATCCAGAATGAAGTAGGATGGTTGGCGACGATTCTATGTGAGGTATATACATGGACCTGACTCCCGTAAGTTAGCTTAAGGTAGCTAAAGTAGGAGCAATTGAAGGGCCAAGTGAGGTAGCTCCTCCGATCGAACACACTTCTTTGATACCATTCTATTACTTTGAGATTGATTGGGTGCACCCTCGGATTTTTGGTAGTGTAGATCGAGTTAGACGGTAGCTACGGCTATGCGTTACCCACAGGCCGGAAGTGTCATCGATATATCTACCCTGGCATTGCCTAGTTGTGCCGTGTCACCTACCATATCGAGCCCACTACGAGTTTGTTTTGTACCATACGTATGGAGTGCCCTCTAACGACTTCCAGTTTACGGAGGAGATTACGGTACTGTATAGACCATGGGAATATATAAAATGTGTTAAGGGAGATATGGGTAACACCTTAACGCTATTTTAATACTTTTACTTTACGACAGACATATTATAATAGCGTATTGTACTACATAGTAGATAGTTCCATGGATCCTTAGAGGATGGGTATCCCAAACATCCTTTAAGTTACTTATATTTCAGTCGGTATTTCATTTGAGTTAGATTTAATAATATAAGAATGTTAATCCTAACTCGAGTGTTTTGTGTTTTTCTTTATGCTTGGGTCAGAATGAGTGTCACAGCATTTGAGACTCACCTTTGGAGTTTGGAGCTTCGCTTAGAGATCCAAATATCTATTCAGCTTTTAGTTATTCGGTAGACTCAAGTGATATATATTTAGATTTTTTTATTTTACTATATATTGAGACTTCTATGTATCTTGATTTCCGTTGTATTTTGTACGTACTTTGTTATATATATAGTAGCTTAATGAGCTACTATTCATTTGTTTTCGCTGCTTCTTGTTATATTGCTCTGTATCTATGAATTTGTGATTGATTTATTTACAGTATATGCTGAATTTTTCCAAATATAAATTAACAATCTGATATTTTGAGCAATTCAAGTTCAACATGTCTGGATGCGAATGGCATGAAATATCGGGATATTACATGTGGTACCAAAACTCTGGTTTTAGGCAAAACTTAGTATATGTAGTAAAATTTAATTACAAAATCACCTTCATTCAAGCTTGAATCTCTTCCTCTTTGATTTGGATTTCCATTGAATTTTGGAATTTTCCCCTCCGTTCCGAAATCAATTCTTGTCTCTACCTATTCATGTTTCCTTGATTATGGAGTATCCCATAGCTCCACTGTATGATTTATAAAGGGGTGAAACTCCTTTAAAACATATAAAAATATTTTTTTTACAAATATATAAGTGGTAATTAAATGAAAATTAACATTTAATAGAATTATAATTAATACCGAAATAATATTAAATAAAAACATGTGCGAATATACTGTAAATAAACGTAAAACTGTTGCATAACATAATTGAATTTAGTAGAATATTAGAATATTTTCATTTCTAAAAATATATTAAAAATTCAATTAAATAAATTAATTTCATAAATTTTATAATGTATAAATGTCATTTCTCAATTCATTTCTTTTAAAGAAGATATAGCGGAAATAGCGGAATATAGCGAAAACAATGGGATAAAGCGGAAATAGTACTGCTTAAAGCGGAAAGGCTATATTTGGGGCTATACGAAAAAATTGTAGCGGTAGAAATCCATTATGAGATATAGCAGGAGTATAGCGGGGTAATAGTAGGGCATTAACTACACAGGGGCATGAACTGAGGGTAGTAAACTAAAACTTATGTAATAAACCTTAAGTATGAAAGTTAAGAGGTGTTCACTTTAATCTATTACCCGAAGTGGTACTCATGGACCAATGGTTTACCAAAGGTACGATGCTAATTAAAGGAGGAATTTTAAGAAGAGAAAGGGGTTTTAAAATTTTAAAGATATAATTCCATAAGTCACTAACGATAAATAAAGATTGGCTTTCCAAGAATAAGATGGATATTGTTTCAATAACCGAGACCAAATAACTTTTGGGGAGAGTGAATACTGAGATCTACCAGCTTTGATAGGAAAGATGATACTAACACCCAAGGCATAACATATTCGAAGTTAGGACCTACAGTTTTCAATTATAAATTCCTTACAAAAATGATTCTCATGCCTAAGATAGCCGAGGGTGGGTTGGGAGTCTAACAGAGCTAAAAAGGTAGAAAAAGCAGAAACCTGATGAATGGATCATTAGGTAAAGATTAGATAGTTCAAGTGTAATAACCATCACATTAGTGGACACGAATTTTCGCCAAATCAAAAACCCAAATCCACTAGAGTACGGATCGTTGGTGCTGGTAAACAAAAATATATTAGATTGCTGCCGATAAGAACTCACAGCGAAATAATAAAGTATGATAAAACATACACACACTGACCAAGGCTAATACCTTTGGTATCTAGTACCTTTGTCAGTGTAGTGCATGCATAAGGAAATCTATCCTTCTTCCGTTTTCACCTTGTACCAGTACATATCCCTCTAGATCTATCATGTGGGTTGTAATGAAGAGGAGGTTCCATAAAACTAGTTTATGCCAATTGTTTTCCATTACATGCTATGTCTATTATTTAAAACTTAGTCATTTTGATTTTATGTATGCATACTATATACCCAACCTACTCAAGGTATACAATAGCTATATGTGTGTGTATAAGCATTGCAATCCACCCATAAACCGACACATTCCCTTCTTGTAACGACCCGTATTTTACGTGTCGATAAAACGTAGAATTTGCAGGTCGATAGTGTTGTTTGTGTGGCCTCTAGCTTGAGTTGTTTAGGAGTTGACCCGAGTACAAGTGATGAGTCGTGACCGACTCATAGATAAGTCGTAGACGACTTAAGGGGATGGACCGAGTTAAGGGATAGAACGGCATAGTAGTTGCCGACTTAAGAAGAGAGGCGAAATAGGGGTCAAGTGATGAGTCGTGGCCGACTCATAGAGGGCCGACTCATAGGATAGGTCGTAGGTAGGGGTGAGCGACCTAAGGAGCTAACGGGTTAGGATGTTAATGTGTTGAGAGTTAGGTCGGTTGAGCGACCTAGGATAGAGGAACGACCTAAGAAAGTGACCGACCTAGTGGAGAGCGACCTAAGAGGGGGTAGCGACCTAAAGGTTAGGCGACTTAGAGATGGACCGACCCAGGAAAGTAGCCGACTTAGGGTTTAGAGAGGCATGCTTGAGTCGTTGGTAGATGAGTCGTTAGGTCGCTAGCGCGACCTAAAGGAAATAGGTTGAGTCGTGAGTCGGCTATGTTGTTAGGTCGTAGCATGATAGGTCGGCAACGACCTAAGTTAGGTCGGAGGCTTTTGTATTGTGTGTTTGTTAGGTCGTTGGGGACATAGGTCGGCAGGGGTTTGAGTCGGCACTGGTATTAAGTCGTAAGTCGGCATGGTGGTTAAGTCGTCATACGACTTAGGACTTAGGAAATGCGGCAGTGTGTTGAGTCGTGTGACAGTTGGGTCGGCAGTACGTTGAGTCGTTAGGTCGGCCTGTGTTTTAGGTCGCGTCTGGGTTAAGTCGTAAGTCGGCCTTGGTTGTATGTTGTGTTGGTTAGGTCGTAGGTCGTAGGGGCTGATGAGTCGGCAACGACTCATAGTTAGGTCGGGGACGACCTAAGGGGCGACGACCTAAGGGGTTTCCAGCCTATAAATAGAGGGGTTTGGCTCACTTTTTGGCACCGGTTTTTGAAGCGACGAAGTGCTGCCATTTTGAAGACTCGACTACAACATTTCTTCATCTTCTTTTCTCCATTCCAATCTAATTCTAACATCCATCCAAGATCGAAGATCAAGATCAAAGATCAAGAGCCAAAGTTGAAGATTTTCATCCGAAGAGGCTAGATTTCACCGTTTCAAGTGAAATTTCTCCGGATCAAGTCCAAGTCCTTGCTGTCCAGATCTGTAGTTGATTCATTTTAGGTTGTTTTGGTGATTTGGTGAGTGGTAGTTATCTCTCACACGGACCCAAAGGAGTGTAGTGGATTGGTGATATGTTTATGTGTTAAAGTTAGCGTTTTCTCGCATTTTCCTTAAGTCTGCATGTAGATCCATCATATTTGAAGATGTTTATCTATGAAAGTTATTTATCAAGTATTAGAGACAAAACCCATGTTTTAGATTTGATAGATCTATGCTAAAAACCATGATTTCACGTATGTTGGACTTTTGCTCACTTAATTACGAAATTGCCATTATAATTGATATTGCTTAATAGATCTTGTTTGAATGGTTGAATGTTTGAATGTATGTTAGATTTGATTGCTCCAAGTTAGCTTGTAGTTGATTTGGAACAAGATGGTTGAAGATGATTCAAAAGCTAAGTGGAAAGGCTCTTGAATGGTGAAAGCTGCCAATGGCATATGAAGCGGATGTGGAAGCTCATATGGATGGATTCGAGGATGTGGGATCTTGCCATGATGCGAGAAGGCAAAGCATGGTTGAGTTGGGACTTTGCGATGATATGATGAGGCAAGGCTTGTGTTGAGATGGGACGGGTCATGATGACGTTCCAAGTTGAGAGACTTTGCTATGATGTGATGAGGCAAGACATATGTTGTGATGGGACGGGTCACGAAGACGTTCCAAGCACGGGTCATGACGACGTGCAAAGTTATAACTCGGTGATGCGGTCCGGGTTGGGGTGGATAATGGTTAGCTTGAGAGGCGCTTGAGCTAGTATGGAAGTAGTCGTCGAGGAGGATGACTAGGAGGCTAAGATCTCATCGTTGTTGAAGGTTCTAGCATACTCAAAGCAAGGGTACGTTGGAACGGGTCACGATGACGTTCCAGGCACGGGTCATGATGACGTGCTAGTACTCTGGGCTGATGCGTTCGGCTTAGGCACGGGTCACGATGACGTGCGGAGTTATGGCTAAACCGGGGTTACCATTAGCCCTTGACAGGCGGTCATTCAACTAACGGTGAAATCAAGGCAATGATAACAGTGATAGCCAGAGTCATGGATGTTTGGATGTTTGGTTGTATCATCATTCGGCTTCAAGAGCGGTGTTTTCTGGGTGCTTATCTGATCTTGGTTTAGGCCTTGGGGGTTTGTATTTGGAAAACATCGTCCTTGACTCGAGTGATTATTGCTTTACCTTACTTATCTGCTATGTTATGCTTACTTCTCCTTAGTGTGTGTCTGGGGGCTATCACTGTAGAAAGAGGTGGAGTGGGATGGTTTGGTTCCTATTCCTTTTATCCCTTATGCTCTTTGGTATGTTTGATTGTTAATTTACTGCTCACTAAGACTTTGTCTGACTCAAGGTTTTATGTCTCCTCTTATTACCTTGGGCTGTTCATCCATGTTGGGATGGGCAGACTAGGTAGCAGGTGACAGGTGCTGTGCTAGGAGTTCTACGATGAAGATGACGAAGACGAGCAGGAGGCTTTGCATATTAGTTTTCTTACTATATGTACTGGGTATCCGCTGCTGTATTTGGTTGAGTGATTTGTAGTGAGGCTTTCATGTATGGATTTGAGTAGATGATTGTATGAAACTACTGTGATGCTTATATGATGATGTTCTGTTCTATGGAGCTTCACTATATTATATTTCTCTATTGTATTTTATCCATGCGCTGTGAGTTATGCGATAGAGATTCTTCTGTTTTGTTTTACCCTGACTATCGTCCATGGCTGCCTGGCACACCTTTTAGCGCATTATTTCCTTGATTTGGTGCGGGAGTCATGGGCGGTCGTCACATTTGGTATCAGAGCTTTGGTTAATCGATTTCAGCCAACGCTCGCTGACGTAACGACGTATGAGAGGCGTAATTGTATTTTGATGAATGATTACTATATATAATATAGTAGCCTGGAAGGATTTGAACTCCTTATGCAGTTGTTTTTTTTAAGGTGTTCTAATCATTCTTATTACAGATATTAAGGATGAGTCGAAGAGGGAGACCAGCTGCAAGGGAAAGCCGTGCTGATGAAGGAGCTGTTGATTATGGAACTATGTTCGAAGCGATGATGACTTCGATCATGAGAAGGATACCAGCTTCAGGATCATCAGTGGATGTGGGAGTTCAAGTTCAAGCTCCAAGACCGGTGGATTTTGCTAAGCTTTGCAAGGATTATACTTCTCTTGGAGGAAAAGCTTTCTTGGGGACGGAGTCGACTATTGAGGTGCAGAGATGGATTGATGCTTGCAAAAGGATCTTTGGTGACTTAGGGATTGAGGATGCAACTAAGAGAAAGCTTGCATCGAGACAGCTTCAGGGAAGAGCTGCTGATTGGTGGAATTCTATCACCATAGATACACCAGAAGAGGATATTACTTGGGAGCAGTTCCAAGTTAGATTTGAAGCCAAGTTCATCTCTACTGCTCAGAGGTCTGTTTTGTTCAAGAGATTTGTGGAGCTCAAACAAGGCGGAAGGCCTGTTCTGGAGTATATTTCTGAGTTCGAAGCTTTGTCTAAGTATGCCAGATCATATATTGATTCTCCCTACCAGAAGAATGAAAAGTTTGTGACTGGTCTGGATGCTTATCTAGGAAGGCAGTTAGTGGATCATCTGGACGATCCATTTGAGAAGCTGGTGGAGAAAGCTCTGAGGCATGAGAGTTTGTTTCCTAGGGAAAGTTCTGTTGTTGCTGTAACCAGGGAAGGATCTAAACCACAGCAGAGTGGGAATAAGAAGAGGAAGCAGCAGCAACAGAAGGGAAAGGATGGTCAGAAGAAGCCAAAGGGCGAGGTGACTTGTTATAACTGCCGTCAGAAGGGTCATCTTTCTCGGGATTGCAAGAATCCGAAGGTGCAGTTGAAGTGTTACAACTGTGATAAGCTGGGACACATTAAGAAGGACTGTCCAGAACCGAGGAAAGATAGGCAGGTTGTGCAAGCCTATGCTTTGGGGGCTGTTCCATCGTCTTCAAAAGCTCCGACTGCTGAAGAAAAGGGGAAGAGTGTGGTGGTTCAAGGTACTCTTTCTATTTGTGGTGTTCCAGTTAGAGTGTTGTTTGATACTGGAGCGTCGCATTCTTTTGTTTGTGATGATTTGGTAAGCCGGTTAGGTATGAAACCGGATATTGTTGATAGGCCATTGGTTGTGACTAATCCAGTGGGGGGTTCGTCATGTTTGTGTATGATATGCCGTGGTCTAGTTGTGTCGAGTCATGATTGCTCGTTTGTTTGTGATTGCTTTGTTCTGAACTTTGCGGGGTTCGGAATTATTTTGGGTATGGACTGGCTTAGGAAGTATGCGGCTAGGATTGATTGTGAGAGGCTTGAGGTGACAGTCGGGAATGTGGAAGGGCGAAAGGTTGTGATACGATGTAAGCATGAAGAAGGCGTCTTCATGAGCTTCATGTATTCGCTAGTTGTTCCACGGGATGGACTGTCATCGGTGCCTATTGTGAATGAGTTTGAGAATGTCTTTGAGGAAGTCAAAGGGTTGCCGCCGCATAGGGAGATCGAGTTTCGTATCGATCTAGTTGAGGGAGCCAGACCTGTTGTGATGCCTCTTAGGCGGATGGCACCGAGGGAGCAGCAAGAGCTGAAGGTGCAAGTTGATGACCTTTTGCAGAAAGGATTCATTCGGAGAAGTGTGTCCGAATGGGGTGCGCCAGTTGTGTTCGCAACCAAAGCGGATGGATCGTTGAGGTTGTGTGTGGATTATCGTGAGCTGAATAAGGTGACTAAGAAGAACAAGTATCCATTGCCGAGAATAGATGACTTGTTTGATCAGCTTCACGAGGCTAAGGTGTTTTCTCAGATGGATTTGGCAACGGGATTTCACCAGTTGAGAGTGGCGAAGGATAGTGTGCCGAAGACTGCTTTCAGGACACCATCCGGGTTTTATGAGTGGCTGGTAATGCCGTTTGGATTGACTAACGCACCAGCATATTTTGTGGATCTTATGAATAGAGTGTTCAGAGATCAGTTGAATAGGTTCGTGCTTGTGTTCGTGGATGATATTCTGATTTATTCCAGAACTGAGGGAGAGCACAAGACACACTTGAGGATTGTTTTGGGGATCTTACGGAAACATCAGCTGAAGGCTAAGTTTTCGAAGTGTCACTTCTGGAAGAATGAAGTGAGGTTCTTAGGTCATGTTATTTCTGGAAATGGAATAGCGGTTGATCCCGCTAAGGTGGCAGCGATCCAGGATTGGGTTAGGCCTAAGAATGCATCTGATGTGAGAAGTTTTCTTGGATTAGCAGGATATTATCGTCGGTTTATCAAAGACTTTTCCAAGATAGCTGCACCGTTGACAGGATTGACGAAGAAGAATCAAGTGTTCAGATGGAATGATAAGTGTGAACAAGCTTTCATAATCCTGAAAGAGCGACTGACAAGTGCTCCTGTTTTGACTATTCCGAGTGGGAATGATGAGATGGTGGTTTACACCGATGCATGTGGCACTGGACTAGGAGCGGTGCTAATGCAGAAGGATAAAGTTGTTGCGTATGCTAGTCGACAACTGAAGCCGCATGAAAGGAACTATCCGACTCATGATTTGGAGTTAGCGGCGATTGTGTTTGCTTTGAAGATGTGGAGACATTATCTATTGGGAGTTAGATTCGAGTTGTTTACAGATCATAAGTCGTTGAAGTATCTGTTCTCCCAAAAGGATTTAAATCTTCGACAGCAACGGTGGCTAGAGTTCCTAGCATCTTATGATTTTGGTATAGCCTATACTCCGGGGAAAGGTAACGCAGTGGCTGATGCGTTAAGTCGAAGACATGCAGGATTGGGAGCCATGTTTTCAGAATGGAAGAGTCTTGAGTATTTGGCTGGATTTGATTTCAGGCCTAGATGTGAATTGGAACCTGAGATGTTGGCAAACTTATCAATAAGGCCTACTCTTGTGGAAAGAATTGGTGAGAGGCAAAGGGGAGATGATAAGCTTGTCAAGATTATCTGTGATTTGGAATCTGGATTGGACCCGGAGAAGGATAAGGGATTCGAGGTCGATCGAGAGGGTTGGCTTCGAAAGCAAGGGCGACTAGTTGTTCCCGATGTAGATGGATTGAGAGATGAAGTTCTGAGGGAGAGTCATCACTCGAAGTTGACAATTCATCCAGGTGGAAATAAGATGTATCGGGATATGAAGAGAACCTACTACTGGGAAGGTATGAAGAAGGATGTTGGAAATTTTATTTCCAAGTGTATGAATTGCCAGTTGGTGAAAGCTGAGCAGAAGAAGCCCAGTGGATTGCTTCAGCCATTAGAGGTTCCTACATGGAAGTGGGAGCAGGTGTCGATGGATTTTATCGATGGTCTACCTAGGACAAGAGCGGGAAATGAAGGGATTTGGGTCATCGTAGATCGTTTGACCAAGAGTGCAAGATTCATTCCTGTTCGATCGACTAGGACTGCATCGAAGTTGGCTGAGTTGTATGTTAAGTGGATAGTTCGTTTCCATGGTGTTCCGAAGAGTATAGTGAGCGATCGAGACCCATTGTTCACTAGTAGATTTTGGAAGAGCTTCCAGGAAGTTTTGGGAACCGAGTTGTGTTTGAGTACAGCTTATCACCCTCAAACAGATGGTCAGACTGAGAGAGTCAACCGAGTTTTGGAAGATCTTCTTAGAGCATGTGTTTTGGACTTCGGAGGATCATGGGAAGATCACCTTCATTTGGTGGAGTTTGCTTATAATAACAGTTATCAGTCGAGTATCGGTATGGCACCATATGAGGCATTATATGGAAGACCGTGTAACTCTCCGACATGTTGGTTGGAAACTGGAGAAAAGCTGATACTTGGGCCAGAGATGATTCGACAGACTTCAGATTGTATAGAGATCATTCGGCAACGAATGAAGGCAGCCCAAGATCGTCAGAAAAGTTATGCAGATAATCGTCGAAAGGATTTGGAATTCGACGTGGGTGATAGGGTTTTTGTGAAGATTTCTCCATTGAAGAATGTTATTAGATTCGGGAACAAAGGAAAGTTAACTCCGAGATTTGTTGGACCATTCCCGATTATCAAGCGAATTGGAAAACTCGCTTATAGATTGGAGTTACCGGAGAAGATGGTGGGTGTGCACAATGTTTTTCATGTATCCTATCTACGGAAGTATGTGCACGACCCAACTACGGTGGTTTTTGCTGATAGCTGTGAAGACTTGGAGGTTGATCCTGTTGTTTCGAGACCTCGTAAGCCGCTTCGTATTGTTGAAACCGATACGAAACAGCTTAGGAGGAAGACGATTACGTTGCTCAAGGTACAATGGAGTGATGATGTTAACGACTGTACATGGGAGGAGGAAGAGAGGATGAAGGCAGCTCATCCCGGACTCTTCGAGGTATGGCCCTAAAGTGTCGTGACATCTCATGAATTTGTAGCTTGTTCTAAGTCTTAGAATTCTGCATGCTAGGTTAGAATTGGTTGCATGGATTGTTGATTGCCATGGATGATAGGCATGCGGAATAATTTTGATTGCTGTTGTTTGCTTGGAATTTCGGGGGCGAAATTCCTAAGGGGGAGAGAATGTAACGACCCGTATTTTACGTGTCGATAAAACGTAGAATTTGCAGGTCGATAGTGTTGTTTGTGTGGCCTCTAGCTTGAGTTGTTTAGGAGTTGACCCGAGTACAAGTGATGAGTCGTGACCGACTCATAGATAAGTCGTAGACGACTTAAGGGGATGGACCGAGTTAAGGGATAGAACGGCATAGTAGTTGCCGACTTAAGAAGAGAGGCGAAATAGGGGTCAAGTGATGAGTCGTGGCCGACTCATAGAGGGCCGACTCATAGGATAGGTCGTAGGTAGGGGTGAGCGACCTAAGGAGCTAACGGGTTAGGATGTTAATGTGTTGAGAGTTAGGTCGGTTGAGCGACCTAGGATAGAGGAACGACCTAAGAAAGTGACCGACCTAGTGGAGAGCGACCTAAGAGGGGGTAGCGACCTAAAGGTTAGGCGACTTAGAGATGGACCGACCCAGGAAAGTAGCCGACTTAGGGTTTAGAGAGGCATGCTTGAGTCGTTGGTAGATGAGTCGTTAGGTCGCTAGCGCGACCTAAAGGAAATAGGTTGAGTCGTGAGTCGGCTATGTTGTTAGGTCGTAGCATGATAGGTCGGCAACGACCTAAGTTAGGTCGGAGGCTTTTGTATTGTGTGTTTGTTAGGTCGTTGGGGACATAGGTCGGCAGGGGTTTGAGTCGGCACTGGTATTAAGTCGTAAGTCGGCATGGTGGTTAAGTCGTCATACGACTTAGGACTTAGGAAATGCGGCAGTGTGTTGAGTCGTGTGACAGTTGGGTCGGCAGTACGTTGAGTCGTTAGGTCGGCCTGTGTTTTAGGTCGCGTCTGGGTTAAGTCGTAAGTCGGCCTTGGTTGTATGTTGTGTTGGTTAGGTCGTAGGTCGTAGGGGCTGATGAGTCGGCAACGACTCATAGTTAGGTCGGGGACGACCTAAGGGGCGACGACCTAAGGGGTTTCCAGCCTATAAATAGAGGGGTTTGGCTCACTTTTTGGCACCGGTTTTTGAAGCGACGAAGTGCTGCCATTTTGAAGACTCGACTACAACATTTCTTCATCTTCTTTTCTCCATTCCAATCTAATTCTAACATCCATCCAAGATCGAAGATCAAGATCAAAGATCAAGAGCCAAAGTTGAAGATTTTCATCCGAAGAGGCTAGATTTCACCGTTTCAAGTGAAATTTCTCCGGATCAAGTCCAAGTCCTTGCTGTCCAGATCTGTAGTTGATTCATTTTAGGTTGTTTTGGTGATTTGGTGAGTGGTAGTTATCTCTCACACGGACCCAAAGGAGTGTAGTGGATTGGTGATATGTTTATGTGTTAAAGTTAGCGTTTTCTCGCATTTTCCTTAAGTCTGCATGTAGATCCATCATATTTGAAGATGTTTATCTATGAAAGTTATTTATCAAGTATTAGAGACAAAACCCATGTTTTAGATTTGATAGATCTATGCTAAAAACCATGATTTCACGTATGTTGGACTTTTGCTCACTTAATTACGAAATTGCCATTATAATTGATATTGCTTAATAGATCTTGTTTGAATGGTTGAATGTTTGAATGTATGTTAGATTTGATTGCTCCAAGTTAGCTTGTAGTTGATTTGGAACAAGATGGTTGAAGATGATTCAAAAGCTAAGTGGAAAGGCTCTTGAATGGTGAAAGCTGCCAATGGCATATGAAGCGGATGTGGAAGCTCATATGGATGGATTCGAGGATGTGGGATCTTGCCATGATGCGAGAAGGCAAAGCATGGTTGAGTTGGGACTTTGCGATGATATGATGAGGCAAGGCTTGTGTTGAGATGGGACGGGTCATGATGACGTTCCAAGTTGAGAGACTTTGCTATGATGTGATGAGGCAAGACATATGTTGTGATGGGACGGGTCACGAAGACGTTCCAAGCACGGGTCATGACGACGTGCAAAGTTATAACTCGGTGATGCGGTCCGGGTTGGGGTGGATAATGGTTAGCTTGAGAGGCGCTTGAGCTAGTATGGAAGTAGTCGTCGAGGAGGATGACTAGGAGGCTAAGATCTCATCGTTGTTGAAGGTTCTAGCATACTCAAAGCAAGGGTACGTTGGAACGGGTCACGATGACGTTCCAGGCACGGGTCATGATGACGTGCTAGTACTCTGGGCTGATGCGTTCGGCTTAGGCACGGGTCACGATGACGTGCGGAGTTATGGCTAAACCGGGGTTACCATTAGCCCTTGACAGGCGGTCATTCAACTAACGGTGAAATCAAGGCAATGATAACAGTGATAGCCAGAGTCATGGATGTTTGGATGTTTGGTTGTATCATCATTCGGCTTCAAGAGCGGTGTTTTCTGGGTGCTTATCTGATCTTGGTTTAGGCCTTGGGGGTTTGTATTTGGAAAACATCGTCCTTGACTCGAGTGATTATTGCTTTACCTTACTTATCTGCTATGTTATGCTTACTTCTCCTTAGTGTGTGTCTGGGGGCTATCACTGTAGAAAGAGGTGGAGTGGGATGGTTTGGTTCCTATTCCTTTTATCCCTTATGCTCTTTGGTATGTTTGATTGTTAATTTACTGCTCACTAAGACTTTGTCTGACTCAAGGTTTTATGTCTCCTCTTATTACCTTGGGCTGTTCATCCATGTTGGGATGGGCAGACTAGGTAGCAGGTGACAGGTGCTGTGCTAGGAGTTCTACGATGAAGATGACGAAGACGAGCAGGAGGCTTTGCATATTAGTTTTCTTACTATATGTACTGGGTATCCGCTGCTGTATTTGGTTGAGTGATTTGTAGTGAGGCTTTCATGTATGGATTTGAGTAGATGATTGTATGAAACTACTGTGATGCTTATATGATGATGTTCTGTTCTATGGAGCTTCACTATATTATATTTCTCTATTGTATTTTATCCATGCGCTGTGAGTTATGCGATAGAGATTCTTCTGTTTTGTTTTACCCTGACTATCGTCCATGGCTGCCTGGCACACCTTTTAGCGCATTATTTCCTTGATTTGGTGCGGGAGTCATGGGCGGTCGTCACACTTCTAGTATCTATAACTCTACACCGCGTCGGACATCAACCAACAGTGTCTAGGCCGAAGTGCCTTTGTACACTGAGGAACCTCCTGTTGATGCCTAATAATGGCATTACAACTATTTAGCTGCATTCTTATTCGTCATAAAGACTCATCTAGGTGTTATCTAGTCAGCCTCCTAACAACAAAAAAACTAACAAATAAACTTTAAGGAAATTACATATCCCATACGGAACCTATACTAGTAGGAGGTGTAGTCCATCTCTAGGAATTACCTAAGTCTTTCTAATCGTTTCAGGACCGATGACACTCTCGACCTATTTGTACAGCCTTATTCCTTGAATATATGGTACCAACCTTAGCGATATAGCATCGAGTTTTCGCCCACCGTCCCATTTAGATTGCCTAATATATCCCCATATTGGAATTGAAGTAGATCCTATTTGGCCATTTAAGACTTCAAATCCAAGGTGAACCCACATTGGTATATTCCCTACACCTACATGCAACATACATCCACATGTGTCCTATAGTTGGAGATGTTTTACCATAGTACAAAGTATGCACGGCTGTTGGTAGCCTCTTGTGGAGGACAAACTTCTGTTGTACAACATTACTGACCTCGCATTTCAAACCTTACTAATGATCGTGCTATTATATATCATTTAAACATTTGATTAGATTTAATAATTCACACATGTCATAGATGTATTCTTGTTGCTATGTAATTTTCGCTAGAGGATTACTAATAAGCTCAATTATTAGCATTCATTTAAATGAACTTACTTTTTATTTCATTGATGCCGTTAAAGGTCATTTCCCGTTTCTTTGTAATTTAATATATTTAATACCTTTTACCGTTTGATCTCCAATTGATATAACTATATATAATTTACTGCTCCTTTTCACCTATTATAATTAAGTATAATTCATAGATTCCTTTAAATTAATAGCTACCATTCTTGATTACTGTAACTTTTCTAACTTACCTTGAATCATGTATATTAAATTGATAATGTAATTATTGTTATTATTTCTGTTTATAATACTTTAGTTTTACAATTAGGGATTTCCATATTTCAATGCACTGAAACTATATATTCCGAAAAGGACATGTTAACATCGTAATTTCCTATAAATTATCAAAATGAGTATTTGTGCTGTGTTTGATTTACAGGGAATTATCATTTCTATTATTATTGAGATAGATGGAACAAAATATGTTAATCAACTATATTTTATACATCTCTTTCTTTTAAGCATTTTCCTTGTTATTTCGAATAATACATCTATATTAATTATTATAAAGTTAGATAATATATAGGAAATCACATAGATACATTTTTATTCCAATGAATTAAAATATTAACTTAAACCCTAATTAAATTCATAATAATCTTCAATTCATATTTAATAATTTATAACATTCAATTGACAAATATGGAATTTACATAAAATCTTATTGATGAATTATCTCGTAACTTTTAGGGACTACTTTCACCATTACATTCCAGATTCAAGTATGTACAACATTGAATCAATGTTAACAATTCACTTGATATGTAGGCAAGGTTCTCAAGTTCATTGCATATATGTATGTATGTATGTATGTATGTATGTATGTAAGTCTACAATTCCAAAATTTACATTTAGGCATAAAAGAAACAGATTCACAATGATATAAATCCAATATTATAAATATATAATTTACCACTCACCTCTAAGCTTTCAAATCTCTAGATCTAAATCCATTATTCCTGATTGACTCTCATTCTTTCTACCTAAATATATATCAAAAGAATATACATATTTTTAGAATTATAGATCCAAGAAGAGATATGAATTAGATGCATATTTAGATTTACAATTTACCTTTTACTTTGACGAATCAATTCGCCCTATTCTTCTTCTCTTCTATTTTCCACTATTCTCCACTTATATATAATTTATAATTTCTATAATACTTAGAATTTGTGAAGAAGAGAATATGGCAGAGCTTAGCTCTTAATTCAGAAATATGAGAATAAAAATAAGGGGCTAGGTTTGTATTTGTAGGCGCTCGAATCGATACCATCTGTTAGATTAGATTATATTAAATCCAAACCATTCGGCTGTACCACCAGTTGTAAACTCCCTTTTCATTGGTCGATTGCTATTGGTCGACCGATTGAACTTAGGGTGTCTACCACAGGTAATTAAAATTGATCCTTTATTTATTTCCATGTATATATATATGTAACGACCCGGAATTTTGGGTCGTCAAATTAGGACATTTAATTCATTTTAAATGTCGAATATGGATTATAATTTGATTTTGAAATTAAAAGATTTAGATTAAATTAATAGAATTAGTTAAATTTCAAATATGGGAAATTCAATTGAAATTTGATTAATAATAGCTTAATATTAGAATTGGGATAATTGGTGAATCTGAGTGTAGATAAATATAAAATTGGTTTCTAAAAATTATTTAAGTTTATTTTGATTTAAGTAGTAATATTGGACCATTGGATGGAATTAATAGTCGATAGATTAAATTTGGGATTTTATAATAATTTAATAATGGAATTTAATAATATACTAATGCAAATAATCAAATTTTGTTTTAAACTAAATCAGAATGATTACTAACGTGAATATTTTATATGAGTTATAATAGAGTTAATAAAATTTTAAAAAGTGAAATTTTAGATGATTTCGACGATTGTGAAAATCGCTCGATTTAATCGACGAGTTAAAATAGCCTTCCGGGACACAGTTTCAGAATTCGACGAAACCAGTTCCATTGAATCCGTAATAGTTAGTTATTATCGGATTTCAATTTTCGTAGCAATCAGAGTTGTCGTTTGACCCCGGCAGCTTAAAACGCATAGAAAATATTTTAACCGATTTAATTTAAAATTGATCGTTTATTTTCGTAACTCGCGCATATGATCAAATTAGCCTCCTAAATACGTTCCATTTTGTTCGGAACGTAGATAAAACCTTAGAAACGCCTGTCGACATGCGTCGTTTGGAGATCGTGTGAGAAAGTTGCTTTTAAAGTGAATTAAATAATAATATAAATGGTTTGTACGTATATATATACACGTTTTCCAGTGAAACCCTAGCTATCTTTCACGGCCGCCTTTTATAACATTTCCATGGCCGATATTCAATCCTATTCTTCCTAATTTTTCTCAAAATCTATGCATTATTTCTCAAAACTTTCTAAACAAATGTCGTAGAGCTCTTCGAGGCGAGCACATCCAACGGTGGATTTAGGCGATCGTCGACGATTGGAGGTGAATTTTGTGCCCATTCATTTCTTGTTTGCTCATGTTTTTCTTGTGATTGGCGACAAGGTGGAAGGTCGGCCTCTAGCCGTGGGCGCGCTTGGGTGTGGGACGTTGATTGATGGAGGCTAATCGAACTATGGAGCTGCGATGGTGGCACGGTGATGAGCTAGCGTGTGCGTGTAATGGGTTGTTCTGGCCTGTGTTTGCGTGATGATGGAAGAAGGGATGCGGCCTGATTTTTGTTCGGTAATATATATATATATATAAAAGAAATTTGTTTTTAAATTTGTTATTGAACTTTAAAAATTCATATCTCGTGCATTCGTTGTCAGATTCAGACGAAACTGGTGACGCCGGAATCGTAGAGACGTGAACTACGCAGAGGAATAGTTCTGGAATCGTTCCGAGCAAGTAAAAATTTATGTTAAATCGAACGCTGTTCGATTAATTTAAATTTGAACGCTCGTCTAAAACCCAAGGTGAGTTTAACTCACTCATATCTGGGATATTGGTTAATTTAAATAGTCAATAATTGAATGATTGCTTGATTGGTTGAATATGATAAATATTATCAAATTTAATCGATATATATTGTTGAGCTAATATCTATGGATGCAGGGAAAACAGGTTGGAGGGATCCAACCGGATCCCTCACAAATAGAAATTTAGATTTATATTCTATGATATATCAGATTTATTATTCTGAGATAAATTGTTTAGATCTTGTTATGCCGTGTTTTATTTATATGCTGTGATGAATAAAATTGAAGTTTAAAGTGTGTTGTGTTGAGATTGGGTGAATACAACCTGAAAATTTTAAATATAAATAGATGAATTGGGTTTAAAGGATATAAAAGAAATTCCTAAGTAAAGAAATTAAAAGGAATTAAATTCAAGAAATTTGTTGATAATTTAAAATGTTTGAAAATGTGATCTATAAAGGAAATGTGAATTGTTTAAAGAATAGCGAGATTTATTTTAAAGAGTGGGAAGTGTGCTTTCTACTGGAAATTTTATTTTGTTTTTAAGAAAGCTTTCAAATTATAAATTTGTATTTTAAATACGTTTAGAATATTTTTAGAAAGAAATATTATTTTAAAATGTTTTTAAGTGAAAGCAAATATTTGATTAAGTAATTATGGTATTTAATTATTTTTAAATAAGTTAAAGTAGTATTAAGTTTTCAAAAGGAAATTTTAATATGAATATTTGATTTAATAACCTTATTTTTAAAGTTAAATTTTATTTAAAATACTTAGGAAACCCCTATATATTTCCTTAAGTATTATTTTCAATTAAATAATTTCTAGAAGCTTTATTTTAAATATTTTTAACATATGTTGAAAATGATTTCCAGGAAATAACAACGTCTTTAAAAATAAAAGGAGCTATTTTTCTTTAAAGTATGGAAAGAATTTTAGTGGATGGACGTAAAATGGAATTGGGATAAAACGTGATGGATTGATAAAAGGAATTCTTTGGTTATTCTAAGATGGAGGTGTATTTCCCTGAAAGCCAAGTACGTTTTTAAAATAGATTTTTGAAACATTAGAGTTTGAAGTTATATTAAAGAATGGTTTCAAGAAAATTATTTTAGTTGTAAGAATTTTAAAAGTGAACATATATCAAAGTAGTTATAGAAGTAATTATTTTTAAAGGGTAAATAGAATTATGTTTTAAAGAATATTATTATTATTTATACTTTATAAAATGGTTCTACTTTAAAGATAATCAATCAAAGTATTATTTAGAAATAGTATAGAGTTTCACAACTTTATTTTAAAGATAATAATTTATATTTTATTAAGCAGTTTTATTTTGAGATATTTGTAAAAGTATATATATATTTTAAATCAAGTATGTAAGAAGTTTTAAATATGAATGTTTTAATATATTTTCAAGAATAAAGTATTTAAATTATTTTAAATCTTAAGGATTGTGCTTGGACACTTTCAAGGGAAGTAACTATTTGGAAAATTTATTCCATGAGAATTTGAGTTGAAAAGTGTTTTTCAACAGAATTTGAAAAGCAAAATATATCTTGTAAATATATTTTGAGGAAATAAATAATGTGGGCAATTATTTATTATGTGATGGATGTTTATGAATGTTAATTGATAGTTAAATCACCACTATCAATATTGGACAAATGCGTTGATCGTTTCGAAGAGACCGAGATCGAGATTTATTTCTCGAAAACCACTTCGATCCGGTTTGTACGTTTGGTGGGAAAAACGTGTTCGGAGTCGGAGATGGAGCAGTGAAGTGCAAGGGCTAGTCGCTACTAATCCTAAGGATATTTCTAAAATGGATGTAGTAGGTGTAGTGCCTTCGGTTCCGTTCGAACCCGGGACAGACTTGTACGGATGAATGCTTTAGGAACATCGTCGGGGGGATAATGGGCATTCTAAGTGAAACGTTCTAAAAGGTAACGCTTAGCCTCAAGCCTCATCAACCAGGAATGACTGAAAATCAGGGGATATGCAGCAAGGCTTGGTGGGCAGCACCCATTTCCGGGTAAGGTCATTCCTGTCTAGATGTCCCTTTTATTTCGGCTTAGTGGTGCGGTTGCTGATCCCAATTACATGGTGATTTTACACGGGACTATCCAATAAGGGGTAGTCTGGGCCTTGTGTTGCAGGGGATCGGGCATGGTCGTCGGTACACTGATCTAGACCAGGTACTGTGACAGGTGGTACCCCAGTGCCTAGTCATTGTTGGAAATCCATTCTCCCTATGAGCCTTTTATGAGTTTTGTTTGTATTACCCACTCTGTGGCTAGTAGCTGGAATTTAATGAATGTAACAATTTTGGCTATTTTATAAGTACTTGTATATAAACCCTATTATAATATCAGAGGATTTCTATAAAAAGTGTTTTATCTATCGTAAGGTAAAAACCCGACATGTTTATTTGTGGCGTGGTCTTATGAGATGCTTTTGTTTTCAAAAGGATTTTGAAACTTTAATAATCAATTTGGGTGCATTATTATCAGCTGGTATTCCAGACTGACTCGGGTGATATTTCATTATAATGCTCGGGTCAGACCGAGTATCATATGTTCAGGTCCGGATGCTTTGGAGCAGGAGAGGAGCTGGAGTCCGAGACGTATTATCCGTACTTATATATATATCAGCCGCTATGATTGTATAATTGTCTGTCTGGTAAATATTGCTTGTATGAGATACTCTAATGATATGATGTATAAAACAGATATAGTTTCATTTTGTGTAAAGATCTATTATTTACTATTATATTTTATTCCGCTGTGATTGTGAGATTCTGATATTGTTTAGTTTCTTCTTCTTCTATCTCTGCTTCTTCAACCCTAATGGTCCGTATTTCTGTTCCACTTGAGTAAATTTAAGTAGAATAGTGTTGACTCAAGGGGTACGGATTTGCAGGCCGTCACAATATAGTTATTTTCTCTCTGAAATTTTCAAACATTAACAAATGTGATTTATAATTGAAATGAGATAAAATTTCAGAATAATATGTGAATATGAATTAATAAGGATTTGAAATTCAATAATTTGGATATTATATTTCCTTTGGGATTTGAAAATGATTTTCAAAGGTTTTGAGGAATAATGGTGATATTATTCAGAAATATTTTTGGATTGGATATGAAATCTGGTGGGATTTGGAATCTAAAATATTTGAAATGTTTCAAAAGAGTAAAAGCGCAAAAGTCTTTTCGATCGTTGGAAAATAATTTTGGTGATGACTGCAGCATCATCGATGTTCATTTTTGTGTTTCCAAGAAAGGAATTGCTACCTAAAAATTGTGAAATGTTTTAAATTGGAGTTGTTTGCAAAAGTGGGCTTGGTTTTGAAATTCAAAAGAATAGTTTGTCATACCAAAGGATTTTGGATGTAACTGATTTCAAAAATGATTTTGAAATACTTAAGCAATTGTTTAAACTATGGAATCCTATGTAAAAGGTTTATGGGATATAAATAAGTTTAGGAACTTATAAATTTGGAAATTTGTTGGAATAAAATTTAAATTAAAGAAAAGTTAAATTGAAGTAAGTGTGAAAACGAGATAAAGGGGTAAGTAAACCAATTAAATGAAGTAATTTAAAGAAAATTTATGAATGGAGTGTAAACGGGTTGGTTTAAAAATGTTATAGAATATCAATAAGTTTGAAGACTTGTAAGATTGGAATTAAAGTTAAAATCAACTTGAATTGAATAAGAAAAGTGAACTTGAAAGATTAAGCCTAAGTTGGTCAACGGGAAATAATTATTGAATATTAAGTTGGAAGTAAATGGACAAATGAATTTACATTCAAAAGTAAATGGGATTGAGACTGAATATTGGAATTTAATTTTCATTGTGTAAAATGGGGAAATTAGTCAAGTTGGACTAAATAAAAAAAAGCAATGAAAGTAAAATTAGTAAGTAAACTAATTGATTTAAATGGTAAGCAGATGAATGGAAATTGAATATTGGGATGATACTTAATTTAATTTTTGTAAAGTAAAGTGAAGTGAGGAATTAGTTTAAAGTGGACTAGAATAATAAAAAATTGGAAAATAAAATGGTCTGAGATTTAAAGTAAATTAGTAAATAGAACTAACTAAGGAAATAGTTAACTGGGTTGGGATAAGGGAATAAAATTCAGCATTCTAAAATTGGAAGGGAAATTGAATTCAAATGGAAATTGAATAAAATGGGTATAAAGCTTAAGTGGTGAAGTGAAATAAATATAAGAAATGCATAAAATAAAAGATGGTAAAATTCTTAAGTAAAATTTGGTACTGGGAAAATATTCTAAGTTAATATTTGAATGAGGATCCAGTAAAGCTGTGAAGTGGATAATTGTGAATAAGTGAAAGAAAATCAAAATAAATGTGAATAAAAGGAGAACTGATATAGCTAATAATCAATTGAGATAAGTACATAGGGTGTACATATATTATTTGTTCTCATAACAGTTTGATCTAGATTCGAGCATAGAATTTTAGATATTTACGGTCCGAATTGGGATTTTTTTCACTCGATTTTCGACGGCAAACCCTAGATGCGGATTTTGATTAATTCTTTAAATTCTCTATCATAGTATACGGATATGCAAGGAGAATGACGGTTTCTGATTAAGAAACGAGTTCTGAGTCCGCATTAGGGTGTCGGGTGAACGATACTAGTTCGGAAGTGAAATTGTATGATCAAGTGAGCGATCGTTTTTGATATTGCGTACGGATGATATGTGTGCATTGTATGGCTTAACTAAAGAAAATATTGAAAGGAAATGAATAAAATGATTTCGAATTCTGTGATTTGATATTATTGCTAAGTAGAATATAGGTATTTAAAATAGAGGATAAATTGATGTTTTCAAATTCTGAAGATAAATTTGAATTGCCGACAAAAAGGTATGTATTTAAATTTCTGTATGAAATTTGGTTATTTTCTGGTCTAGCTACTTGGTGTGACGACCCGGAATTTTTAAGCATTTGAAATTAGAATATTTAATTGATTTTAAGTATTTAAAAGTTAATTTTTAACTTGAATTCAAATATCACTATCTATTTGATAATTGAATTATTAAATTAAATCACTTGAAGTTGGGTAAAATGTTGAATCTGGAGTTTTAAGCCTATTAAAAATAATTTAAAGGCTTGTAAAATTTATATTGACAGTACTGAGGATAATAGAAGTTGTAAAATTGAAATTAACAGTGGTTTGTTCAGTTTTAAAATTTTATAGTTTAAATTGAATTTTAAAATAGCCTTCCGAGGCACAGTCTCGGATTTCGACGAAACCAGTTCCATTGGATCCGTAATATTAAATTATTATCGAATTTCAATTTTCGTAGCATTCGGAGTTGTTGTGTGAGCGTATGATATACAAAAACGATTAAATCTATATCGTAAATTCAGTATAGTTCAAAAAGCTATCTTCCCCATACGATCGAATTAGGACTCGAAACCTTTTCCAATGCGTCCGGAATAGGCGTATAACATTATAAACGCCTAATGGCACGCCTCGATAGGAGTTCGAAATTTTGAGTTACGAATTGAAGACAGTTTAAATTTAATTTGAATTCAATTATATTTCTTCTATTATGGTCAAATCCTTCCCGACAACTTTTTCTTCCAGCCGTTTTTCAAAATCACTATAGTCAGTTTTCTCTATGCAATAATCAAATCGTGTCTCCCTCTTCACTTTTTCTTTTTATTACAAGCCAAGCCTTCTTCTAATTCTCATTCAAGAATAAATTAATGGCTGAGCAAATCGACTTTCCCAAATTCTTTTCCGTCTAACCTATTCGTTCAAACCCGTAGAAAAAAATATAATTAATGGCCGCATTCCTTTTTATTCCTCCAAATAATATAAAAAAGGGAGGGGGCAATGGAGCAATTGCAAATCACATTTTTAAAATCGATTCCGAGAATCGAATCGTACTCGTATGAAAAAAGGGGAGAGATCGAATTTGTATGCGATTTCATGTCTCGCTTTCATTCGGCTGGGCACCAGTGGATGGAAAGAGGAGAGTGAGCGTTCGACTTCTTGAAGCAGTGGATTGCGATCACGACTAGGAAGGGGAGGTCACGATGTCTAGCGATGCTCGTAAGTGGCGGCAGGAAGTTATCGATACAGCCTAGTCTTGAGTTAGGTTTTCGAGCTAGGGCTCGAAATCGAGTTGCCGATAATTGACGCGAAGACGAGCGTGGTGGTGTTGCTGAATGGAAGCATTCCCATGAGCTCGACTTGATGATAAGGAGGATCTTCATGTGTTGGTTCATTCGGGAGGTATCTGTTCTTCTTTTATCGTTTATGCTCGAATATAATACTGATTGGAAGAAAGAAAAAAATTACATAGTTTAAAACAGAAAAAAATAGTATAGATTTATATATGTATACCTACAGTAAGAGAAAGAAAAGAAAAAAAGAGAAAAGGAAAGAATGTTGTGGGGTTTACAAAAAAAACCAATTAGATTTTTGAAACATTGGAAGTTTATATTAAATTGATTTTTGAAAATCTATGATTTATTTTTGTAAGTATACATATGTATAGTTTCAAAGAAAATAATATACATATACATAGTTTGAACTTACTGGTTTATTTTAAAATAACGTATCATGGGGATTAAATTGTTTGATTAACTTATCTAAATTATTTTAGTTACTAAGAAATTATTTAAGAAAAAGAAATTAGTCTAAAATTTAATTATTAATAACTTAAATTTTGTTAAAGATAATAAAATATGTGGTTAATTAAATTACCAAATGGAAATTTAAATTGCTCAATTGACTCGAATATTAATAAAACATCTAATGTTTTTACAAGATCTGAAATCGTTTAATCAAATCGAGAATGAAGTGGACGTGCAAATTTAAGAGGCAAAGGTGAGTTAATCTCACTCGGTTGAATTTGAATTTTAAATTATGTGGTAAAATTTAAATAATTGGTTGAATGGTTGAATTGATTTGATGTGCTACTTTATAATATATAATATATTTTTGGGAATGATTGACTTCCCGCATTTTTTATAGCGGATGAAACCCTACGCACCGCATTATAGCGGATAATATTATATTTAATCCCATATACCGCGATATTCCACCTCGAAGTGGAATTGGTATTTATGTTGTGCTAACGTCTATGGATGCAGGGAAAATAGGTTGGAGAGATCCAACTGGACCCCTCAACATTTATTTAAATTATTTAATATTATATGTTGTGATTATTTGATATTCTATGATGAATTGTGTGGGAATATTGAATGCTACGACTTGATTGAATATATTTGGGTATAATGAGCTACTAAAAATATATAAATTGGATTTTGGAAAGAAAATAAAAGAAGTGAATTTGTAAGCGAAATAATTATTGAAAATTTAAATAAATTAAGAATGAATTGAAAAAGAAATGGAAGTGATATTAAATACTAATAAATAACTTCGAGTATGAAAAGAAAAAGGAAAGGATTTTGGATAAACAGAAATTAATGAATTGTAAAATTTAGTGATATTATTTAAAGGAATAAAGAATTATTTCAAAATTTAAAGTTTAAATTTATTTAAAAAGGATTAAGAAGTAAGTTGAGAAATCTAAAATTGGTATTTTCAGTTAAAAGTATTTTAAATCATAATTAAGGAATAAAATCTGAAATTAATGGATTTTGGAATAAAAGAGAGTGAATTGAAAATCAATTTGGAAATTGATTCAAGTGTTTGAATTGGAAATTTAAAGAAGAACGTGAAGAGAAGTATATTTCCCTGGATAGCCAAGTTCGTTTTCAAAGTAAATTTTTAAATATAAGATTAAAATTTAGTGTTGTTTTAAAAAGCATGTTTTAGAAAATTATTATTTCTAAATGTTTAAATTCTAAAGTAAGTATTTTTTTTTAAAAATCTATTATCGTAATAATTATTTAAAAGATGATTTGGTATTTCGTTTAAAGAAGAAAATCTAGTTTATAATTATAAAGTAACCTTATTTTTATCACTTCTAAAGTATTATTTTAAATTAAGTATTAAAGTAACTTTTCTAAATTTAAATGTTAAACATATTTTACAATAAAGTGTTTTTAAATTATTTTAAAAACCTAAGTTTTATGCTTGGTGATCTCAGAGAAAATAGAAAATATTAGGGAAATTTATTCTGTAAAAGGGAGATAGTTTGAAACTGTTTTCAAAGGGTTAAAGTTGGAAATATATCTTGCGAAGATATTTTGAGATAAACAAATAATTTGGGAAATTATTCATTGTTTGATGGATGTTTGTGAATATTAATTGATAGTTAAATCATCGACTATCAATATTGGACAAATGTGTTGATCGTTTCGAAGAGACCAGGATCGGGATTTATTTCTCGAAACCACTTCGATCCGGTTTGTACGTTTTCGTGGAAAACGAGTTTGGATTCGAAGATGGAGCAGTGAAGTGCAAGGGCTAGTCGCTACTAATCCTGAGGATATTTGCAAAATGGATGTAGTAGGAATAGTGCCTTCGGTTCCGTTCGAACTCGGGACAGACTTGTATCGATGAATGCTTTCGAAACATCATCAGGTGGACGATGGGCATTCTAAAGGATATGTTCTAAAAGGTAACGCTTAGCCTCAAGCCTCATCAACCAGGAATGACTGAAAATCAGGGGTTATGCAGCAAGGCTTGGTGGGCAGCACCCATTTTCGAATAAGGTCATCCCTGTCTAGATGTCCCTTTTTATTTCGGCTTAGTGGTGCGGTTGCTGATCCCAACAGCGGGGTGATCTTACTCGGGGCTATCCAGTAAGGGGTAGTCCGGGTCTTGTGTTGCGGGGGTCGAGAGTGATCCTCGGTACACTGATCTAGACCAGGTACTGTGACAGGTGGTACCCCAGTGCCTAGTCATTAGTTGGAAATCCATTCTCCTTATGAGCCTTGTATGAGTTTTGTTTGTATTACCCACTCTGTGGCTAGTAGCTGGAATTTAATCATGTAACAATTTCTACTATTTTAATAAGTGTTTGTATATAGATCCTATTATAATATCAGAGGATTTTAATAAAAAGTGTTTTAGCTATCGTAAGGTAAAAACCCGACATGTTTATTTGTGGCGTGGTCTTACGAGATGCTTTTGTTTTCAAAGGATTTTTGAAACTTTAATAATCAATTTGAGTGCGTTTTTCTCACGCTGGTTTTCCAGACTGACTCGGGTGTTATTTAACTGTAATGCTCGGGTCAGACCGAGTATTATAGGATAAATGGAAGGATGCTGTGGAGCTCAGGAGACGAGCTGGAAGGCGATATGTACTTCGTATTTGGTTATTATTCTGCTGTGTATACAGTTGTATGTTATTGATGTGGAACTTTGATGATGTACTCTGATGACGTATGTATAAATAGTTATAGTTTTCTTTTGTGTAAAGATCTGTTATTATATATTATATTTTATTCCGCTACGTTGGTTAGATTCTGTTGTTGTTTTCTGTTTTCTCTTCTTCTATGTCTTCTTCTCTAACCCAAATGGTTCGTATTTATGTTCAACTTGAGTTGATTGATGTAGAATAGTGTTGACTCAAGGGGTTTAGATTTGCGGGCCGTTACACTTGGCTTTTGTTTTCTTTTGAAATTTGGGGGTTCGTAGAGGCATTTTGTAGTGGTTTCGAACTAATCGTGCAAAAAAGATGCTGGCGAAATTTTTCAAAAATTTAGGGATCTAGAAATTTTTTGAGAAGATTTTGATAATTTGAAATTTGATTTTAAATTATAATTTGAATGGTTCAGTAAATAATATTGTTTGAAACCTATGGATGAGTTTGGAAAGTTAGAAAGAGGGTTAGTGTGTCATTAATAAAAAGATTTTTTGGGAAGTTGTTTGAAACTGTTTGATTTTGGGAAAAAGGGTTAACGGTTGTGGACCATTCTTCTTAACTAGCAATTTCGGGGACGAAATTTTTTTAAGGGGGAGGAATGTGACAACCTAGAATTTTTGGATATTTGAAATTGGAATATTTAATTGATTTTAATATTTAAAAGGTAAATTTTAACTTTAATTTCAAATATATCCATTTATTGGATAATTAAATTATTGAATTTAATAAGTGAAAATTAGGTAAAGCATTGAATCTGGAATTTAAAGCTTGTTAAAAATATTTCAGAGGCCTATAAAATTTATAATGATGATACTGAAGATATTAGAAGTGTTAAAATTGAATTTAAAGGTGATTTGTTCTGTTTTGAATATATATCATTTAAATCGATATTTGAAAATAGTATTCCATGGAAAAGTCTCGAAATTCGACGAAACTAGTTCCATTGGATCCATAATAGTGTATTATTATCGAATTCCAAATTTCGTAGCGTTTGGAGTTGTCGTGTGATCGTACAGTAGACAAACGAGCTGAAATTTATATCAAAAACTTAATATAATAACTGGGTCCAAAAAGCTATCTTCTCCATATGATCGAATTAGGACTCGAAACCTTTTCCATTGCGTTTGGAATATAGGTATAACATTATAGACGCCTAGCGGCACGCCTCGATAAGTTGTCAAAATTTTAAGTTGCTTTTATCGAGAAAATTCAAATTCAAATTTTAATAAGTTGACTAGTCAAAATTTTCACATCAGCATTTGTATCACTATAACATACTCATTCCAATACCTGTACACAAAAAGCAGCATTTCCTCCATTTGTCAAGCACACAAGATCGTTTGAACACGCGTCTTCTCTAAAAAAATCGGAAACCAGAAATGAATAAAAGGGCCGAAACCTCTTTCGATTATAAAAAGAAAAAGATAAATCGATTGAAATCATAGTCGAACTCGTTTTCCTCGTTTTTTTAAATTGAAATCGAAAAGGGAAATGAATCGTGATTTCATGTAGGCACATCAACATCGACGTGCACGACATGGGAGCCATAGGTGCAGTTTCTTTTGGGTGTAGTCACGATGGTTTAGCGGAGCTGGTCATTCAATTTAGGGTTGGTGATTCCGACGAATCTCGAGCTCAAGCTCGAGTTCTAGATCCTCGCGTGCGTGATGGAGGGATGGCGACGAGGCTACGGCAAGTGAGTGAGGTGTTCTATCAAGCAATAAGGTCGCGATGGCAGCAATGAAGGTGGCGTACGGGAAGGGCTGGTAATTTTTCACGATAGTGGCCGATGAGGTATTCACGATTCTTTTCTTTCATTTTAAAATTTACTTAACAAATATTTTATAGTAAGGTAATTTATTTGGTTTCACTAAAATTACATACATACACACATACATATATATATACACATATATATATATACATGCAGATTTTTTACGCATACAGGAAACAGAAGAGATATTTACAGAAAGGCACATATGATCATTATTATTTTTTCAATTTAAGACGTATATATATACATTTGTACAGTAAGGTATAAATTAATTCTGTTTTAAATTAAATAAATTTATATATATATACATACATAATTCAATATATATATATATAGACAAATAGTGTATATATATGGATAAGGCTTTGAAGGAATTTTTAGATGTTAAAGGGAATATATATATATATATATGTATAGATTTTTCAAATCTATAATATATATATATATATGTAGTTTCAAAGGGAATAAATATACATATATACATATTTTCAATTACTAGTTTATTTTATAATTATGGTGATTAACCTATTTAATCATTTTTAGTTACTAAAAGATTTTAAGGGAAATTATTTTAAATCGATCTTTTAGTTAAAATTAAATAAGTAAATGGTGATTAATTGTTTAATTAATTCAAACAGTAATACATCTGAATTATTTATACAAGGTCAAAATCATAAATCAAGTCGAGATTGAAGTGGACTCCAAACAAAAGAAAAATCAAAGGAGAGTTAATCTCACTCATTTGGATTACCATTTAAATTTAAATAGTTAAAGTTTAAATTATTGGTTGATTGCTTGAAGTGATGAATTATTATCAGTCTAAATGTCATATTATATATAGTATATATATATTGGAGTGATTGATGTTCCCGCATTATATAGCGGATGAGACCCTATGTGCCTCGCATAATAGCGGATGACCCTATATACCGTGATATCCCGCCTTGAAGAGGGATTGGTATTTTATTTGTTGAATAACATCTGTGGATGCAGGAAAACAGGTTGGAGGGATCCAACTGGATTCCTCAAAGTTTTTGAATTTATTTTCATATTCAGTGTAACATCCTAAATTTTATCGGTTTAAAATTAGCAATTTGAATTTTTGAAATCTAAATAGAAATTAATTTGAGAAGAAGTTCAAAACAAAAAAAATAGGTGTTAAATTATATGAATCAGATTTCAATTTTATTTGAGTTTAAAATTTGAAATAATAAATGTTTTTAAAATCATTTGAATTTAAATTATATATATAATGTATATATGAATAGATTTGAATTTGAATTTAATTATTTAAATAATTGTTTTAATAAAATAATTTGGAATTTTCCAAATCAAATTAAAAATTGTGCTTGTTTATATATTTATATTTATGAGGAAATTGTATATAAAAATTTGACTGTAAGATTCAAATATAAGAGTCTTAAAAATAATTGGTTTTGAAAGTAATATATGTATGATTTTTATTATTGTATAAATTTGTTTTAGAACATTTTATTTTAACTTGTACATTAACAAAGTAAATGTATTCGATAAAGGTATGAAATTATATCGAAAATACATATAAGTATAAAAAGATCATAATATAAGTAAATAGATTAATATATAAAGTTAAGAAGAAAATAATATAAATATATTTCTCATGAAAAAAAATACAAGTGTTAAACATGTAACAGGAGGATTAACAAGTGTAGTGATCTCATCATCAAAATCAACAAGTGTCATTCAATTTAGATAATTAATAAAAATAAAACTTAAGTTCATAAAAACCTTTCAGATCTTCTATCTCATTTCTGTGGTTTCTAAAAATTTTGAAAGAAAAGAAAAAAATCTGTAAACATTGCAAACTTGAGTATCTCAACATCAAATAAAAAATAAAAAATAAAATCTGGAATTCAAACATCCTCTTGAATTCAAAACTTAAATCCTAAGAGTCATCTCAAACATCAAAGCAGGAATTTCAACTCCATACCTCAGGCAAGTTTAAAGCTTCATAATGAACTAAATTAGTAATCAAAAATCAAGATTTAACATCAAATTTTCAAATTGCAGTTCAAACAAACCAAGCTCCGGTTTTTTTCAAGAAGCAGGGCAAGGCTCCTCTGAGTTAAATTAAGGCAAGAAAGTTCTTTTTAAAATTTAAGTTTGAATTTGTTGATCAGTAATCAAGAAAGAAGCTAAGGAAGTTTATATCAATTAGTTACAGAGGAAAAAAGAAAAAAAAATCAAGTTTTCAAATACTAGATCTGTCTCAGGATTTCAAAGCTCAGGAACAAAATAAATTTTCAAGCTTTCTCTGTCTTCAAAAATGAATCAGGTGAGTAAACTTTAAAAATTATGGAATTCAAATCTGTGTTGAGATCATGTTTGAAGTCAAGATTGGTTGCATTTATAAAAATGTATGTGTATGTGTTCATAATCCCGGTGCATGTTGATATACAGGGATCTTTCGCCCTGTTTCTGGTTCCAGTTTTTACAAAACCTGTAAAAATCCCCATCATCTCTACTTTAGTGATTGTTAGGATGAATTGTTAAAACAAAAAGTGTACAAATTGATCAAAACATGAATTTAAAAATATTTGCTAGTATTAAATATAAATGGTTTTGCTGGAAAAATCAAAAATACAGAAAACATAAAGTTTGTAAAAATTAAATTGCTTTAAATTTAGAATTTTTGTCATAATCCTGTTTGCCTCTAAGAAACATGATTTTTAGTAAAAGAATCTAGATTTTTAAGTTGCAAAATTTCATGCAAATTTAAGTTGAACGCAAAACGAACTCGAGGCAACCCACGACGATCAAAGAGGAATTGGACTTCGTGGTGGTGATTGGGGATAGCTGGAGGTTGGTCGAACTCAAGAAAAATACGAGGCGAATTTATAAGTCAGCGTGTTGATCGAAAATTGTTGAACTAGGTTTTAAACCCATATTTGAACGAGGTCGACAAAATTTATTGCGACGAGTTCATCAAAGAACCGGAATCGATCACTGGTGCACCAATCGAAGCATTGATCATCATTGAAGCTTCAAGCACGATCGCATGACCTCTGATGATCGAAGGATGGAGGACATGGCGTTTTTGGTGATTAGTGTTTTGTTCCAGTTTGAGTTCAGTGTCGAAATTTTAGATTTCGTCGATGATTTGGTTTTCTGGGTGTTTGGGTGGTTTGTGGAGATCATCGTTGATACGTCGACGGCCGTAGCTTCGACCGGAGGTGGCTACTTCAACTGTGCATGTGCACGAGGCCAAGGTTGTATCGGTGCAGATGGTTTGGGAGGAGAGTGGATGACTCGGAGTTGCATTCATGAAATTCGCGTTCTAGCTCGGGTCCTTGCTTGAGTAGATTCTGTGTGTACCGGGAGGGTTAAACACTTAGACAAATTTAAGTAAAAAAATTGCATACGGGTCGATTTTTGAAAGAACTCGAAGGAATGAGGTCTTTTTCTTGGGTAATACTCGAGTGTGTCTCGTTAATAAATATAAATAAGTTTTTACTTTGAAATAAATTCAAATTTTTAATCATTTTAAAAACCATGTTCTAAAAGGTGATTTTGAGTTGAGTTTAAACTAATTAAGGTTTTAAGTAAAATACTTTGTAATTAAATTTAGGTTAGATTTTGTCACATTATTTTATAAAATTATTCATATTAATTAAACAATGTAATTTAAGAGGGGTAATTAAGATAAAAATGTTATTTAAAACTAATCTTAAATCTTTTAAGTTAATAATATGATAAGGATGATTTATTAAGCAAAGATTATCTTTTAATTTTTTAAGCAATTAATGATTTGCTAATACAATTACTTAAAAAAGTAATTACTTAATTAATTACTTAATATTAAAAGATTAATTAAGTAAATCATTAAAGTGAATTGATTTGTATTAATAATTGATTAATTAATAAGTAATTAATTGATAAATGTAATTAAGATTTAATTAATTTATAATCAAGGATTAATTAATTAAGGAATAATTAATTAATGAAGGTAATTAAGATTTAATTAATTTATAATTAAGGATAATTAATCATTGATTAAGGATAATTAATTATAGGGTTAATTTATTTTAAATCACACAATTAAATCATCTTAATTGAAGATGATTGTATATTATTGAATGTTGTGTATTGGATTGATATTTCAGATATATGATTGTGATGCTATGTGATATGAATTGCTTTGTGCTGAGCTATGATATTTGTGATTTATTTCTGTGTGAATGTGAAAATCCTTTATGTCTGCAAACGACATTTAAAATTTGATGCGACAGGAAGTTGGATTCGAGTTGGTTATCCGAAACCCACATCGAATCCTGAATGTGAATCTTTGTGATTGATACGTCCATGTGTTTTAAAATTAAGCTCTCACTATTCGGATTAGCCGGGAGAGGACTTTGTGTCATATAACCTATTCCGAATAGTGATACAATAAAATGAATAGCGTTTGAAGATGGTGGTGAAGACCGGGTGTCTTCGAGAACGATAGGATAACCTAACGAATGTCTCTGCACAGAGTTGCTCTGGTATAGAGATCTCCACATGTGATGGGGAATCCGATCAGGATTGTGGATACCCGGATTGCAAGGGCTTCTTCCTTTATTGGACGAAGTGCCTTCGGTTTTGTTCAAACTCGGAACAGACTTGTATGGTTGTATGTCTGACACTACACTTTGAGATATAAAGCAGATTTCTTTCAAATACATATCTCTTGGTGGCGGAGAATTTATTCTCTTAGCTTAACACCCTTCTCTGAGGCGTACGAGCTCAGAGGTTATGTAGTTGAAGGTTATCAATGATATACTCCCAATTTGGTAGTGTGACATGCTAAGTGCTACTGTGTGTTGATGATCATTTGTTGATCATTTGGTGATCAAAGCAAGGCTTTTGTGTAAAGCGTAGCTTTGTGGACGAGAACTCATCGAACCTCACACCCCGGAAATGGTTGAAACAGGAATGATGCGGCAAGGTTATGTTGGTCGCGCCCTTTAGGATATGTCATTTCCTTCTGGAAAAAGGTGGTATCATGGTATGAAGCCCAGATACTTAACCTATGTTGTTGCTGTAATCTCATTACTGTGTGGTTGTTGCTTTATGGTTAAGGGCCCTCGGATAAAGGTCGCAAACGACCGGGGAATGGCATAGTCATGTAGTAGTTACCTAGTTACAGAGGTAACACGGTCTTGTGTTTGCAGAGAGCTGGTTAAGTTCTCGAGACGTCCCTCCTGAGGTATACCCATATGGCACAGGAAGTTCCTTAGCCTAATCATTTGTTGGAAATCGAATCCCCAATACGGTTTTAGTTGTATAACCTGCCATTTACTTATGGTAGCGCCACACTGTATAGATGGTAGCTATAGTAGGCATACAATAATGGTTGTATGCTGGCTAAAATTAATTTTGAAATGTTTTTCTACACTATGCACTAGTAATAATATCAAAGAATTTTCTCGTATCAAGCATATTTGACTATCATAAGAAGAAATCTCCTCCAATTTTGCGATTGCATTGTGTTGGCGGGAAGTCTTATGGTAGTTTCATTTTCCAAAAATCATACCGGAATTTCTTTTATAAATTTGTTTTTATTCAAAGCAACTGTTTTTGTTTACTCATACTAGTCCTATGACTGACCCGAGTTTATTGTTCCCTTTCTAAACTCTGGGTGCCCATAATTTCCATACGGGCAGCCTAATAGCAGGTTTTCTGTGTTTTGGTGCTAGCTGGATTTTGAAGTCTTTTTGTTTGGAAGCTATCGAATTTTGGAAGTTTTGGCTTTGGCAACCTCTTGAAGTGTTGGAGTTTTTGAAGACCTTATCATAATGATGTATATTAGATCCTTTTGAAGACTCTATTGTCATTCCGTTGAAGCTATTATTATGCTGTTGTTATATCAATATGTAGCACTCGGATATTGATGTTAAAAGTTGTAATGGATATTATGATGATGTTGTATCTGTGGTGTTAATCAATGATATTCATTTTTTTTCGTTGTTTATATTCATCTAATGTTGTTATAAGCTCCATCCGAACTGTAGTTCGATGTTTTAATCTTCAGCAATCAAATACAAGTGAGGTATTTGATGTCGATATTCGAACATTGAATTTCAGGTCGTGACAAGTGGTATCAGAGCTAAAGGTTGAGTAAGAACTTAAGCTACGGAGTATAACACATTCGTGGCTCATTAGAGGTAGGGTGAAGTATACCCTAGAATGAGTATAACCCGAGACCAAAACCCTAAATTTTCTTGGTCTATTTCTTTTGACTGCTTATATTCCTTAAGGTATCTCGTCTGTATATCTAAATTAAGTTTCTTACTAATTACAGATAGTAAGAATGAGCGGGGGAAGAGGAAGAGCTAGGGTTCACGGAAATGCCACAATAGCTGGTTAAGTTCCCCTAACAGCAGAAGCAGCAATATATACTGAATATCAGACGAATCTGGCTGATCTATATAAGAGCTTCTCGAGACTTGGTAGTAAGCTGTTTACCGGCAAGGAGTCAATTGTCGAGGCCCAAGCATGGACCAGATCATGTGAAAGAATTTTGAAAGGGCTAAAGCTAGAAGACGACCAAATGCGACTCATAGCTTCTTGGCAGCTTCAAGAAGAAGCCCTAGCATGGTGGGAGATAGTCACTGTAGATGAGCCAGAAGACGAGTTTACTTGGGAGCGATTCAAAGAAGTATATGAGAAGCGCTATATGCCATCGACTGGTATTTCTCGAATGTACCAGGAATTTATGGACTTAAAGCGGGGAGCTTTTCATTTGAGGAGTACCTAAACAAATTCAACGAATTATCTCGTTTCGATCCAGAATTGGTAAACACACCTTTAAAGAAAAATGAAAGGTTCATTCGTGGGATGAATAAGAAGTTCCACGAAAGGATGACTGGAAACGTCAAAGAATCCATTTCAGATCTTATGGATATGCTATAATAGATATGCAAGAAGCCCCGGTGGAGAAAGGAAATACGAGCAATCAAAATTGGAAGAAAAGTAAATTTAGAGGCAAGAAACCATGGCAAGGGTAAGGAGAAAAAGAAGAGCAATCAGGGAAACCCGACAGGGATTGTTACTTGTTTTAATTGCTTAGAAAAGGGCCATTACTCAAGCAGATGTACAAAGCCTAGGAAACAAGTGAATCAACCTATACAAGCAAAACCCATGAAATGCTAAAACTGTCAGAAACTGGGACACGAAGTTAAAGACTGCCTAACAACGAAGCAAGCACAAACAGCAAAGGTGTACACAGTCAAAGATAAACCTACAACTTATAAAGCAGAAAAGGGGAAAGGAGTTCTGGAAGGTAACCTTGCTGTTTATGATAGAATTGTTAGAGTTCTATTTGACACGGGCGCTATGCATAATTTTATCTCCCAACAACATGTAAATGAACTAAATCTTGAACCTGATTTTGTCGACGAGCCCATATGCGTAAAGAATCCAGTTGGAGGCCCTATGAACCTTTGTCTTCGATGTAGAGAAGTTCCTATCTCATATTCTTGTTACCAATTCCCTGTCAGACTCTTCCTCCTTGATTTTAATGGGTTTGAAGTCTTACTCGGAATGGATTGGCTAACAAAATACGAAGCCAAATTGGATTGTAACAATTGATTGATTTCGATCAAAACCAAATTTGGAGACTTCATTGAGATTTCTTGTGAGGACCCGAGTCCTAAAAGAGATGGGTTGATGTGACGACCGGGATCTTTGGATGTTTGTTAATAGGGAAATTAATTGATTTTATTAATGAAATATTAATTTTTGATGGGTCGAACACAAGAATTTCTTATAATTAAAAATATCTGAATTTATATAAGTGATTTGAGAACCAAAATAAACATTGAATCATAAATCTCTGGGTGTGATAAATTTTATACGAAATAAGTATTTTATTTAGCTATTGAATGTTTATATATATGTGTGTGTGTTTATATTTGTGAAGAAAACTATGATTTGAAAATTTCAAAATAAAGTCTCTCAAAAACATTTAACACAAAACCCATCTTATTCATATTAAAATAAGTATAAACATATATAAGTATATAAATTAAGTATTGATAACTTAAATTCAAGATATATGTGTGAAAGAATAGAAATAAAAGTATATAGTGGTTTATTTGTGTGTATACAACATAAGTTAAACTTATACCGATAACCATAACAACTTTATATTATGCACATAGGGTATAAAACAAAATTAGGCAAAGAAATGTATGTATGTGAATTTAGATAAGCATGAAAAAAAATATACATAACTATATACATATGTATAGGCATACATACAAACAAAGAATATACATATATCAACTCATATGAAAACATTTGTAGACAAAAGGGGGGCAAGCATTTAATGCAAGCATACAAAACATATAATCAAGGTCAAAAAGAAAAATTAGGAAATCACATCAGGTCAATGTTGAAAAAAAAACAAATAAAAAAAAAGAAATGTGAAAAGCCTGGAAACAAACCTCAACCTAACTTCTACGACACATCTCCACCCTATATATATATATATATATATATATATATATATATACGAATACATGCCACTACCTGGTAAATACATCCTCACTAATAAAAGAAAATCAAAGCATCTCATCAGCACATCATTTGGTTTTAAGGAGATCACTGCAATTCAAGGTTTTCCAGTTTTTCTGCATCTGCTTCAAACTCTAACAGGTGAGTAACTAACATTTTAAGATTTAAATCTGTTTAATTTTGTTTGCACATGATAATAATTTAAATCATGTTGTGGAAAGATGTTTTCTTGATTATAAAACTGCCTGGGTGTATATAAAATGAAACTGATTAAGTTGAACGTCTGTGTTTATATGTAGATCACTGTTCTTACATCAGTAGGCTAGAAATCAGTTCAAAAATTTATTTCTTCCTTTCCAATCTCCTATAGATTATGATCCTTAAAGAAAATTTGGTCCTTACCACAAGGTTTAATTTTTAAAATATATTTAAGCTAAGTTTGTCCAGTAATTTACTAGATGAAGGGATTACAGAGAAAATTTTATTCAATTGGGAAAAATCGATCATCCTGATTTTATAATTGAATTATATTAACCGAGTCGTGTTAAAAATTGGTGAATTTTGAGATTAAATTCAAGATCTTTAAGTGGGTTAACCGAGAGGAAATTCAAGTTGATCGAATTTGGGACAAAGGTCAAATTACGGTGATGGGTAGGTTTTCGATGCTGGTCAGTTGATCGTGGTGGAGCATTGGGTATAGGACAAGCTGGGAAAAATAGTGCATTGATTTTTCATGGCTCGAAGCGGCGGTGCATTGGCATTTTAGGGTTTTTATTCAACTTGGTTGGCCTGAGTTTGGAAGATAATGGCGACGCAATGAGGTGACTTTAGAAGTGCGGTCGTGGGGGATATGGAAGAGAAGGCAACGGTGAACGAGTTGGTGAAGTCTGGTAATGACCGGTGGTTCGTCGGAGTGGAGGGGAAGAATTTTGGGTGATGCGTTGTGATCCTGTTCTTCGTGGAGTGATCAAAATTTTGAATGATGTGGCCTGGCGCATATGGGGTAGGCAGAATAGGTCGATGGAGGGTGGCTTTCAGGCAAGGTCGGAAGCAAGGTTGACGACCGGGAGGTGGCGTGCATGTGGATCGTATCACTGTGTACAGGGAAGGATGGAATAGGAGCAGCAGAAAAATAAGGGGAAAGAAGAAGAAGAGGAAGGTGATAAGGAATTGGGTTTTGATGAAGTTATGCTTGGGTATATTTGATTAAAGCTCGAGAATTGTCATCTGTTGACTCAGGTATATATATTGGTTGAAGCTTGTGTATTTGTTGAGTTTTAATAGCCGGGCTTAGAGTAGTATAATGTGAATTTAGTTCCAATTAAATTATCCAAAACAAGTTTTAACAAATTATCAAGATCTTGAAGGTTAAAGTTATATGTTTAAGATTTGTTGGTAATTGAGTGTTAGGTTAAGATGTAATTAAGAGGGTATTTGGCTTTAATCAAATAATTCTCTAATGATTTTTATACTAAATTAATTTCAAGTACTTAATTAAATAATATCTAAATGATTTAATTAAGGATCTAATAAAGATGAAAAAGGGTTTTATCTTTTATTAATTAAGGGTAAGTAATTAAAGGTTAATTAGTGTAGTTAATTAAGGATCATTAATTAATGAAAGTAATTAACGGTAAAGATATTGAACTTTAAGATTTAAGAGATTTTGTATAAACTAATTCCAAACTTTTTGTTTAAATAGGATTTAGGTGTTAATTAAGTAATTAAATTTAGTTAATTGTCTTTTAATTAATTAAGGTCTTGAGTCATTAAAGGTTAGTTGATTAATAACCAAGGACAATTTATTTATGTAATTAATTTAAAGGCTAATACTTAATGAAATTAGAGAATAATTAATTTGTGGAAATAATTAAGGATTAATTACTTAGAGTAATTAATCAAAGGATTAATATAATTAATTAAGGAGTTAATTAATTAAGGTAGGTAATTACATGATAGTTAATTACTGCTTATGATTAATTAAGGATTGATTGATTAAGGAAACTAGTCAAGGGATTAGTTAATTAATGAGTGGGATTTATTAAAAGATAATTAATCAATGTAAGTGATTATAGGATAATTAATTTGAAATTAAGGATAATTACTGTGAATGGTTAAGGATAATTAATTTGTGAAATTAATTAAGCTTATCTACTTAATGTGATTAAAGGATAATTAATCAAGGATGATTAATTAAGATGGATAAATATAAGGTGATTAATTGATTGGTTGGTAATTAATTAATTAATGTTAAGTAAAGGTAATCCAAGTGATTAAAGATTAGTAATTAATTTAATTAGAGATAAATTAAATTAATTTTGGAAGTGATCAAGCTTTGCTTATGGATGATTTAATTGTATTGGATGCCTTGAATGAGTTGATATCTCTGATATGAAATGTTTTTTGGTATCATATGTTTGGGAGGATAGGAAATTGTGGTTATCTATCAATGATGAATTGTTGTGTAAAGTTAGCATCCTATGTTTTAAGTTTGAATGGTATTTCATTTGAATAACTTGAGTTAAGATGGCATTAGATTAGAAGAGACAGGGGTCGGGTATCAGTTCATACCCGAACCCACTTCGAATTTGTAATTCTATTCCCCTAAATTTGATATGTGGAATCAATACACCGAAATGGAATAATATGGACCTTTGAACTTAGTAGAATACTTAGAGTTGGGTTTGTAAAATAAGTGTTGAGCATGACAAGGAAAGAACTCGTAATATGGTACGAGTTACCCCGGATTTAAAATAAGTATTATGTTTTGGTATTTCATGTTGATGGGTTTACTCACGCTGCTTTCCAGCCTGACCCGGGTGTTACTTTGATGTAATGCTCGGGTCAGACCGAGTATTACAGATTTTCAGGGTAAGGTCGTTCTGAAGCTTAGGAGGCGAGCTGGATGGCAGGAACGTATGGAGTGTTTTCGCTATGATGTATTTCTGTTTATCTAAGACATGTTGATTTGTATATATCCGGTGTTTGAGTATGTGTGTAACTCTGATGTGTTAAAATGTAATTGACAGATATAGAATTCTATGTAAATTGTTATTATTATTTGATATTATATTCTGATCCGCTGCGAATGAGAGAATTTTTTTTGTGTTTTATGTTTCTTCTTCTTCTATCTCTTTCTTCTTCTTCTAACTATTTGGAATTTTCGAGTTCAAAAATTCTGGTTCTTTACAATTGGTACCAGAGTGAAGGTTAAGCGAGAACCTTGGCTCGGGTGGGATTACTCATTAAGGATAGGGTCAATGGTACCTTAGAATGAGTTGAGTGTGTATATATATGAGTGCGTACTTATTACTTTCTTATATAAAGATTTTAAATGATTTTATGTAAGAATATATTTTGATATTTATAAGGCAATATTTCTTACTAATTAATATTAAGCTAATTGGTTGTTGAATTATTGGAATTAAATTAAGTGGTAATGGCAATACAACCGAATTGAAAATTTAATAAAAGTATGTTTGAAAAGGGTTCAAAATTAAATTAAATCTTGAATTTGGGAAAATTTCCATAATAAGATAATAATGAATCGGTTTCTGGATATGATAATCTTGGCTACTATTATAAATAGTTATTGTGTTTAATAATGATGTATTGTTAATAAGTAAGCCAAATGAAGTAAACTTTCAAGATGAGTATAACTTCTAAATAGAAGTGGGACTTAAATTGTGGAATTTTAAAACCTAAAGCTAGAAACATTTGAATTGTTTCAAAATGTTAAGAGAAGTTTGTTTTGAAGTAAAAACCAAAGGTGGTTTAAAATTTAAGGATGACTTTGTGTGTAAAGGAAATAATACATATATATGAGGAATATACATAATATCAAAAATAGTTTGAATAAACTCTGAATGTTGAGTTTTAAATTTGGAAGGAGATGAGATACCCAAGGATAAGGAATTACTTTGAACTGAAAATTTGAATAATTGCATTTGTAAAGTAAAATTGTTTAAAGAACTAGTTTCAAACTGGAAGATAAAATTGACTGATAATTAAAATTTTAAGATAAAATTGTTTTGAACTCTTATTTGAACTTTGAAAAAAGTTAAGTAAAGATAATTTAAAATGGAATTTTGAGAATTGGACTTAGAATTAATTTTTTTTAAAGATTTTGATTATTGATTTAAAAATAAAGGTTAATTTGATTTAAGGGGTTGGATCAACATTTGAGAATTTAACTCGAATTTATATAATTCGAGATGGGTTAAAGTTGAGATTTAGAGTTCATTAGTTCAAATTGAATTTAGTTTGAATTAATTAGAATTGAAGATGGATAAGTATAAAATTCAAATGGAAAATTTGAATTGGATTAATTTGAAATAAAATCGACGATCGAATGAGTTCAAATTCAAATGGGAATTGGGACTAATTCATAGAAATTGAAATGATTTGAAATTGAAGTGGGTTTAATTTGAAATTAGTCCAAATTGATTTGAATAATTTGGAATTGTAATTAAAGTTGAATAGGTTTAAAATTCGAAATGGAATTTGATTTGAATTTAGAAAGAAATTGAGTATTAATTCAACTTGAATTGGAAATAAATCAAGTTCAACGGAAATTGAAATTATTCAAATTAGAATTGAGTCAATTTAAATGGAAGTGGAAATTTAAATTGAATTGATTGGAAATAGAGATTGGGAATTGAATAGTTTGGCGCTGAACTATTTTTCCAAATAAAATATTTTAATATAAACTGTTTAAATCTATTTTCCTATCTATTTACTATACAACTTTCTTTTAAGACCCAAACTATCTTATACTTGTTTCGCAACTACTTTTGGAACTATTTAACTATTTTACCACTGTTTTATAAACCAATTACTGTTTTTCAACTATTTTACAAATTAATTACTATTTTACAACTATTTTGCAATTATTTAAAATTTCTATAACTATTTGACTATTTTTCAACTATTTTACAATTACTTAACTATTTTACTGCTATTTTACAAACTAATAATTATTTTTCAACTACTTGTCAATTTTTAAAATTTTCGAGCTATTTTCTAAATATAAACTAGTCGGAGTTCAAACTATTATTGATTAAATACCCAACTACGATAAGAATTGAAGTGAATAAAATCAAAGTGAGGATGAATAGAAAGGAAATTGATTTGGCTAATAATCAGTGAAGTTAAATACGTAGAATGTATGTATATTATTCTATTCGCATAGTGATTTGATCCAGATTCGAGCACAAAATTTCGAGATAGTATATCTATCCGAGTTAGGATTTTTCACTTGATTGTCGACGGCGAACCTGCATATGGATTGTTGATGGGTTCTGGATATTCTCTATCATAGGGATGGCTATGCAAGAAGAATGACGGTTTCTGATCAAGAAACCAGATCTGAGTCCGCACTAGGAAGTCGGGTGGACGATACTAGTTCGGAAGTGAAATTGTGTGATCGAGTGAGCGATCGGATTAATATAGCATATGGATGATATGTGTACATCGTATGAGTTTGAATGAAATTGATAATGGGAATTTGTGAATAAGAAACATGAAATGGGTTTTGAAATGGAAGGTATATTTTGTGAAATATACAATGAATAAAGGTGAAAATTGGATATTTCTGTGGTAAAAATTTACTTTATGGAAGTGAGTAAATTTGGTAAGTGACTTTATAAAAGAGTAATCAAATTTGAATATTTGATTTGGAATAAACAAAGTTATGTATCCTTGTTATATAGGATAACTCTCCCCTTATTGAATCTTTTGCAGGAAGGGAAGGATTTTTGGAATATTTGAAGTATAAAAAGGGTTTTATACAAGTTTGAAATGATCTTAAGATTTTTTTAAAGGTTTTATTTATCTATATATATAAAGGATCTTGTGGGAATGATT
Organism: Allium cepa; assembly: GCA_030765085.1. Classification (NCBI taxonomy): domain Eukaryota; kingdom Viridiplantae; phylum Streptophyta; class Magnoliopsida; order Asparagales; family Amaryllidaceae; genus Allium; species Allium cepa. The sequence continues at coordinate 745,781,725 of CM060935.1, forward strand.
TTGAAAACGGTTTTGGAAACCTTTGGAATTGGAAAGGCTTTTTGATTTTTTGGATAAAATAAATACGGGAATTTGGAAAAGACTAATCTGAGAATTATCGATTTTGGGATAATCGATTTTGGGAAAGGAGATTTATATGAGATTCATACTGGGTGCATGATTCGGAAGATACTATATATTCGTATAGTATAAAGTGTTTTGGAAATGGCTCTAGGAAAAAAGGCGCTCCCTTGAAATGAACTTCTCAGGAGTGCCATAGGTTTGTACTGTCTTGAACCCTAAGTGGGGTTTCTAAAGTCGATCCTGTGAGGAGTCTGGACAAAACTAGTTCCTGAGGATTTTGTGTAGTGTGTAGCGGAAGTCGATGGCGCTGATGCCTACAGAGGCATTTGGGTATGCTGTGACGACAGTGTAACTCGATGCCACTGCGATCTACTGCAGACCATAGCGAAAGTCCTGTGTGCTACAGAGAGCCAGCAGTCTAAGTTTGATTTTATATCGGTAGACTATAGCCTATGGTAACATAGCGAAAGTCGTGTGTGCCGCTGAGAGCCAACAGTCTACGTTTGATTTTATATCGGTAAACTGCGACCTATATGGGAGTGGAGAAGTTTCATTTTGGCAGCGAAAATCGAGGCGCCGATGCCTACAGTTGCACGGACTTTTGCTGTGATGGCAACGTAACCCTGGAATGTAACTGCGATCTGTTGTGGGTTCCATGGCGTAATCGAGGGGCGCGGAGTGCCTACAGGTACATGAACTTTTGCTGCGATGGCAGCGTAACCCAGGATGCAACTGCAACAATGGAAGGGGTGATGATTTCCAGAGCATTCTCACCAAAGCTATTTCCCCTATTTTCAAAATGTTTTCGATATTTTTTATAAAATTATTTTTCAAAGTATTTTCATTGGATGTTGAAAATGGGTCTGCCAAGCAGTTATAGATTTTCAGTCGTATGTCTGATCAACGTATGACCGAATTTCTGTAAGGACAAGGATGGACTGGTTGAGACATTGAGTTATAAAAAGTATTTTTATAAAACTATTTTTGTAATATTATATGGATTTTAAAGTGTTTTAAAGATTTCTAAGTAAAAAGAGTTTTAGTTAAAATTGAGCAAAGAATAACTTAACTGATGTTAAGTATTTTACTAAATTTTGACTTCGTTCCTTTTCGAGGACGAAAAGTTCTAAAGGGGGAGTAATGCAACGACCCGGATTTTTGGATGTTTGTTAATCGAGGAATTAACTAATTTTATTAACGAAATATTAATTTTTGATGGGTCAAACACAAGAATTTATGATAACTAAAATTTTATGATTTTATATAAGTGATTTGAGAACCAAAATAAACACTGAATCATAAATCTCTAGATGTGATAAATTTTATAGGAAATAAATATTTTATTTAGCTATTGACTGTTTATATATATGTGTGTGTGTGTGTGTTTGTATTTGTGAAGAAAATTATGATTTGAAAATTTCAAAATAAAGTCTCTCAAAAATATTTAACACAAAATCTATCTTATTCATATTAAAATAAGTATAAATATATATATAAGTATATAAATTAAGTATTGATAACTTAAATTCAAGATATATGTGTGAAAGAATAGAAATAAAAGTATATAGTGGTTTATTTGTGTGTATACAACATAAGTTAAACCTATATCAATAACTATAACAACTTTATATTATGCACATACGGTACAAAACAAAATCAGCCAAAGAAGTGTATGCATGTGAATTTAGATATGCATGAAAAAAAATATACATAACTATATACATATATAGGCATACATACAAACAAATAATATACATATATCAACTCATATGAAAACATTTGTAGACAAAAGGGAGGCAAGCATTTAATGCAAGCACACAAAACATATAATCATGGTCAAAAAGAAAAATGGGGAAATCCCATAAGGTCGGTGTTGAAAAAAAATAAAAACAAATGAAAAAAAGAAATGTGAAAAGCCTGGAAACAAACCTCAGCCTAGCTTCTACGACATACCTCCACCCTATATATATATATATATATATATGTACAAATACATGCCACTACCTGGTAAATACATCCTCACAAACAAAAGAAAATCAAAGCATCTCATCAGCACGACATTTTGGTTTTAAGGAGATAACTACAATTCAAGGTTTTCCAGTTTTTCTGCATCTGCTTCAAACTCTAACAGATGAGTAACTAACATTTTAAGATTTAAATCTGCTTAATTTTGATTGTGCATGATAAGAACTTAAAGCATGTTGTGGAAATATGTTTGCTTCATTATAAAACTGCCTATGTAACGACTGGAATTTTCGACTCACGAAAGTCGACATCAATACGTCCACTGTATCAACTGCCGAGCAATTGAAGGCCGGAAAACCGAATTGTTAGGGTTAAAGAAGAAGAGGTGGAAGAAGAAAGAAAGAAGAAGCAATAGAAACAATATCAGAATCTCACAATTCACAGCGGAACAACATATTATAGATAAATGAATAATCTTTAAATCAAAAGAACTGTACATTTTATACATTACATCACATTACATTACATTATCAGAGTTTACAACAACAAACAACGGAAAAGAAATACTATATACTAGTTGATACGCCATGCCATCCAGCTTGCTCCTGATCTCTACAGCAGCTCATGAATTCTAGAATGACCTGATAACCTGACTCTAGACTGCCCGTGTGGAAAATGATGGGCACCCAGAGTTTTGGAAGGAAACAATAAACTCCAGGTCAGTCATTGGACTGGTATGAGAACTTAAAACAGTTTATCTTTAAAAACAAACAAAGAAATATTTTAAAATAGATCCGCAATGCTTTTGGAAAATGAAACTACCATAAGGCCTCCCGCACATGCACACACACAATGCAAACGCAGAATCGAAGGAGATTTCTCCTTATGATAGTCAAACATGCTTGATACGCAGAAAATATTTCTTTGATATTATTACTATAAGTGCAAAGTGTGGGAAAACATTTCGAAAGTAAAATATAAATGTAACAACCCGCATATTTATCGAGTTTGTATTTAAATATTTTATTTAAAATATTAACTCGTTAATCGGATTTTGGTCCGAAAAGCTACTTTTTGCAAACGGTCAAATTAGAACTCGAGACCACTTCCATTGAGTTCGAAATGTCGTTTACAACTTTTTTAAGTATAAATATCGATAGGTTTGGAGTTAGTGAAATTTCACTAACTTTTCCCGCTTTGGACTTTGGGTTAGTTTAGCCTATTAAGCTCAAGTTCCAACCCTCTTCTCCTCACTCTTCATAAATTTCCTAACTAATCAAGCTTTGGCATTAATGGTGGAGGGAATGGGAAATTAAAATTCCAAAATTCAAATTCAATTGCAATCCATCTTTCTACTCCAAATTCAAGAAGAAGACATTGGATTCAAGCTTCTTGTGCTTAGATAGAAGAAGGATTGATTCTTGCTTGCTTAAAACTTCATTTTCATTGATATTTGGTGCAAAGGTGAGATTTTTATCTCACGATTCTAGTCTATAACCATATTGGACTGTTGAGAATGATTCCCTATCACTTTTGCATGCATATTAGCATTTGGTTTGGATTGGATTGCCGAAAAACTTCAATTTTTAGCGTTTTGGTGAATTTTCTGCACTTAGGTCGTTCTGGCCATTTTTGGTGTTCGGAGTTAGGTCGCTCGCGACCTAACCCTTAGGTCGTTCGCGTGTTATCGCGCTAAGTCGCACTGCCTTGAATCTTCACTTCAGAATTAGGTCGTTTCACGTTAGGTCGTAGGTCGTATGGCTTTTAGGTCGTAGGTCGTATGGCTTTTAGGTCGTAAGTCGTATGGCTTTTAGGTCGTAGGTCGTTGGCCTTTTGACCGTTAGGTCGCATGCCTTTCTACTTCGATAGGTCGTTCGGCCATGCTTTCTATTTTTAGGTCGCGACATCTTTAGGTCGTGTTACCTATATACCCCTAGGTCGAAAGACCTTAGGTCGTGCATCTTTAGGTCGCGAACCCTATTAGGTCGCGAACCTCTTTAGGTCGCCTGTCCCTTAAGCAGTTAGGTCGTTCGTCCTGTGATGCCTTAGGTCGTTTGACCCGTGTTACGTTAGGTCGCGTAACCCCTTAGGTCGCTTGACCTTGTTTCCTGTTAGGTCGCGTGACCTTGTTTTCGACCTTAGGTCGTTTCACTTTTAGGTCGCATGACCTTTAAACCGTTAGGTCGTTAGACCTATAACTCGATGGGTCGTTCCCCTTTAGGTCGCGAACCACTTTAGGTCGCATGACCTCGTCTCCGTTAGGTCGTGAACCTTGTTAGGTCGCTCATCCTTAGCCCGCGAACCTTCTTAGGTCGCGCACCCCCCTTAGGTCGTAAGACCTCATTTTTTTGTTTTAGGTCGTAGGCCGCTTGACTTCACTAGGTCGAACCCCGTAAGCGGTGGCGTTGCCCCCGCGCCCCCACCTTGGGGGGTTTCCACCCCCCCGGACCCCCCCTCCGTAGGGGATCTTATCTGAAAAACATTGAGCTGATTTCCTTGGATTTTATTCACATCTCCGTATGCGATTTTTGTGACTGATTGTTTCTACAATTGCTTCTGTGTTTTGTCACTTTATAATATAAAGGTTTCAATGCTAGTAGTAAATATCAAAACTCTTTTAACAAACAATTTCAACTCTATTTTTAATAACAAAGCTCTTTTCTTAAACCGTTTTCCAATCTATTAGTATATACAGACCTTTACCTCACTCGGATGAGAAATCTAATTAAACGACTTAGCAAAACAAGTGGTATGAAACGCTTGCGTTCACTTTGTCGGTTAATTCTTGGACTTGTTCGATTGAACCTCTTGTGACAATTTTATTAGTGAAGATTTACAGTTTGATCGTAAATATTTAAGTTAAGCAAGTGGTTATGGGACATGAAGCTAAACTTCTATATTTACTAGCTTAGTGTAATTGACACTTCTCGTTGATCATGACGATCATTCTGATGATTTAGACTAGCAACTGTGCAATGTCTCTTGTTGCGAGGTTAGACTAGACACCACTTGTGTGATTCCACTCACACATACCTTTTTACTTTTTGGTTAGTCTGGACCTTAATCTGTGTGATTCCATTCACACATGTGGGGTAGCTCCCCTTGGTCTTCGGACCGTCATGTGATAGGCCTCTTTCTCTTTTCTATGATTTCTGGACTTCTTGCATTGATTTCTAGAATTTATGTCATTGACTTGTTATGAGTACAAGTTTGGGGTATGATGCCCTTTCCGAATCTTTGAGAAGATTCTTGTGATATTGATTATCTCTTATTGATTGATCTTCTGTTGATCATTATTTACATACTTATAGTGGTATGTCATTATGGATGTTTATGTTTATGCCATATCTTTTATGTTATATCATGTCATCTGATATTTATAGCTAGACTGACCCGTTTATTATTTTCTTAAATAATACTCGGGTCAGACCGAGATGTTACAGGTGCTTCTGCTTGACTTCTTCCCAGGGATTCATCACTCTGACTTTTGGCTAACTGTTTAGATTAGCAGTTTTTGTTGTATACACTTGAGATATAGACTCATAGTTGTATTCTTTTGTATAGCACGTGTTGCTATTCTTTTGTATTATCGTGGATCTTACTGATCACTACTCTGATGTACACTTTCATGTGTTAGTTATATATTCATATCTTCTTCCGCCTTTGTGATATGGATATCTGTGACTGATTTGTGATATGATTATTTCTATGTTTGTTTCCGAAGATTATTTATAGCCACCGTGTGATAAGCAATTACATGGATGGTCGCTCCTCAACAGCCTTATTCTCCGTGCTAGTTGACAGCACTACTCCGGAGTGTTCTTGGCTAGCGTGGGTATAGAGGTGGGGCGTCACAATAAACCTTAGCCAACATAGACATTTCGCACTATGCCTACTATAGCTACCATCTAAACAGTGGTGACCACCAGAAGTAAATGTCAGGTTCTACAACTAAAATCGTACAAGGTGCGTATTGGACTTTGGATTTCCAATAAACGGTCAGGCCAAGGAACTTCCCATTGCCACATGGGTATGCCTCTGGAAAGATGCCCCGAGAACCTAACCTGATCTCTGCCAACACAAGGCCGTGTTACCTCTGCAAAAGTAGATAACAACTGACATGAGTATGCCATCCCCCAGTTGTAAACAACCTTTATCCGAGGATCCTCAACCAACATCAATCACAAAGTCATATATATTTGCGACATCCACCAAATTTAAGTATCTGGGCTCCATACCATGATACCCCTTCTATCCAGAAGGAAATGCACATACCCTAAGGGGCGCTACTCCCTAAAATCTGGCTGCATCTTTCCTGTTTTGACCATTACCGGGTTGAGAGGTCCGACGAAGTCTCGTCCACAAAGCTACGCTTTTCACAAAAGCTATGCTTTAATCAACAAATGATCAACAGCACTTCGTATGCCACATTACCAAATTGGAAATGTATCACTAGTAACCATCAACTACATAACCTCTAAGCTCGTACGTCTCAGAGAAGGGTGTTAAGCTAAGAGAACAAATTCTCCGCCACCAACAGAAATGTATTTGATAGAAACTAGCTTTACATCTCAAATTGTAACGTCAGACACACATCCATACAAGTCCATTCTGGGATCGAATGGAACCGAAGGCACTTCCAAAGAAGCCCTTGCAAATCCGGATATTCACTAATCACGACCGGACTTCCCATCACAAAGGGTGATAAAATCTCTATATCGCAGATCAGCCGATGCAGAGACATTCGATCCTTCCGTTTTTGAAAATACCGATCTTCAACACCGGTCTTCAAATGCTATCCATTACGACGTATCACTATTCGGAATGGGATTCATGACCCAAAGGTCCTCTCTCGGTTAAACCGAATAACGAGCGCTTATTTTAAAGTAAGTGTAGCATTCAAATTCAAGCAAATCACAACAAATACCCATTTAAATTTAAATATTGATAGTCGGTTATTTAACTATCAATAGATATGCACAACATCACCAGATTCCAAATAATTTCCCAAATTATTTATTTTTCCAAAAATATCTTTACAAGATATATATTTTCCCACACTTCAAAAATGAATCAATGTTTATTTTTAAACATATTCCCCTTTCCTTTATAAATTCCATGTGAATTTAAATTTTCAAATATCCATTGATATATGATTTTCAAATCGACTTCAAATATTCACTTCCAATTTATCTTTAAAAGATATAATCTCAAAACATTTCACTTCATATTGGAAAACATTTCCATACTTATTTAATAATAAGTAATTCACAAATCTATTTATTTTCAACATTTGGAAAATATTCAATATACTTAAATAACAATTAAGTATATAATTTATTCTTTAAGGATAACATTCTCTTAAACACATTTATTTGAGTCAAAATGAATGTTGCGTAAAACATCGTTACGACAACCCAAAATCACTAGTATAGGGATTCGAAATTTAGATAGATATATAAATCCCAATACTATATAAAACATTTCCTTTCGAAAATCATTTACTATAACAACAGTGTTATAGTCCATCTTTTCCTTGTTTCTCGAAAACGTCTATTTCAACATTGAATGTTGAAATCTATGGTTTCAATAGTTAATGAATTTTAAAACACCTTTAAATCATTTTAATTTTATTAAAAAGATCCCTTCCTAAAACATTTCTTTAATATATTATTCAGTGTCCAAAATCATGAATATAAATCGTTTACCAAATTCAACACTTCTACATATTTAATTAAAGGATTATCCACTGTCCAAAATCGTGGATATATCTCCTTTAATACGATTTCATATTCACTTATCAAATTCAATTGGTTTTGGATTTATAAAAAAACATTTATAAATTCACATTTATTTGCATTTTATAAAAACTTCAACTTATAGAATCCCTTAATTAACGAATTCTATTTATATCTCATTTAAATGCCAAAATCCAATTTATAAGTTAATTACTTATAAATCTTTTATTTTACAAAATGTATTCATTTTATAACTTCACAGTTTATAAATTCATAAATTTCATTCACTTATGAAATCCATTTATATTTCATTTTAACACTTATAAAAACTCGTTTTATAATTCCAATATTTTAAATTTATAAATATCAGTTTTATAAATCATTTATATAAACTGTATATAATAATTCAAAAATCCCAATTTAAACCATTTTACAAATTAATCAACTACTTATTTCAAAAATCACATTTCGGTTATATTTCACAAAAATCATAATTTTTATAACATGAAAATTATAACGTTTATTTATTTAAAATGAATCAATTCCAAAATTCTATAAAATGTATACTTTCAAAAATAACTTAAAAATCCTTTTTAAATTCGAAATCGTTACTTTAACATTTTTAAAACTCCAAAAATAGGCCTAATGCTGCAACAGCACCAATATATCAACCACGGCATCCAAACATCATATATCAATATGATAACAGAATATATCGTAAATATATGTAAATAAATAAATATTGTTGAGGAATCCAGTTGGATCCCTCCGACCTTTTTCCCTGCATCCGCAGATGTTAACACAATACCAATCCCGTTTCAAGATGGAATATCGTGGTACATGGGTTGTTATAAAATATTATCCGCTATTATGTGGCGCAATAGGGTCTCATCCGCTATATAATGCGGGAAATCAACTCCAAGTACATATAATACCAATTCCACTTCAAGGTGAAATATCGCGGTATATGTGTTTAATAAATAACATCCGCTTAATATACGGTGTATAGGGTCTATTTCAATACAATAGATAATAATTTATCATCCAAGCACACAATCAAGCAATTTTAAATCTAAATATTTAAAATTTAAATCGAAACACAATTCGATTGAGTGAGAAGTTCTCACCTTGTTTCAAATACAGTTGCAGTGTTTTATTTCGAATAAAATTAAACGCACGTTTAATTTTACCCAAAATTATCACTACCTCTAATCAATCCCAATCCAGCTCCATTGCGTAGTATTCGACAGTACGAATCCAACGCAAGTTGTCTCGTCAGTTTTCGACCTCGTATGAACAAGTTATGATGTTTCAAAGTTTATACGATTTTAAATATAAATAATTTACAACTTTTATTATTATCTTAACCTTAGACAATCCAGGCCGCACGTTTCATCAAAGAAAATCACTACCGCCCAAGCTTTCTTCTCCCACGCGACACCCAGGGTTTATTCGAAACCCATCGGCTGCCTTCTCCCATGAATTTTCACAACCCCTACGATACATTCGAAAACGATCGAGTACCACCACTCTGTAGAGCATAGTCGACTCGTCCTACACCCCTGACAGCATCGAACTCGGTGCATCCATGGCCGAGCAAAGCGAATCCAAACGTGGCACGAACGTGGGTCAATTGCTCTCTCCATACTGCGTTTTAGACGATCACCACCGTTGATCTAGAAGATCTTGACGTGCTCTTCAACTTTGTAGTTCAAGCTTTCTGATAATTGTTAATGGATTTGAATAAAATAGGAGAGAAAGAGTTGAAATTTTAGGCCATTGAAACTTTAAGTGGCGGCTGTAACGTTTAACCTAGGGTTTGCGCAAATTGTCAAATATGGAGGCCTTTTACAGAAAATTCTCGCGACACTATTCATCCGTAATTTTTCTGAACTCCAAATGAAGCGTGCCGTCTGGTGTTTATAATACTTTACCCCCATTCCGAACGCAATGGAATATATATCGGGAGCCAATTCGAAAGTATTTGAAAGATAGGTTTTCAAATCGACTATTTAAATTTAAAATTCACTTAAACCGATTTCAGTACGTTTTAGCTTGCCCCGGACAAACCGTAAATCCGATAGACACGAAATTTGAAACCATACAATAATATAACATTTCGGATCTGATGAAACTAGTTTCGTCGAAATTCGAGACTGTTTGAAAAATGACTATTTTTACTCGTCAATTAAATATTAAAATATTCAATTTCCACAAATTAACTTTTAATTCGATTTTAAAAGTTCTATAACATCATTCTAACTCCAATATGATTAAATACAACTTTATAAATCAATTTTAATCACATTAAACCCAATTTCCAATTATTTCTGTAATTTCAAATATTAAATTATCGATTTAATTATCCAATTGAATCTAGATAGTCGAAATAAAAAATATTCGACTTACCAATTTTACTTATTAATATTTTAAAATCAATTAAATATATGAATTTCAAATGACAGGAATTCTGGGTCATTACAGCCTGGGTGTATATAAAATGAAACTGATTAAGTTGAATGTCTGTGTTTATATGTAGATCACTGTTCTTACATCAACAGGCTATAAATCAGTTCAAAAATTTATTTCTTCCTTTCCAATCTCCTATAGATTATGATCCTTAAAGAAAATTTGGTCCTTACCACAACATCTAATTTTTAAAAATATATTTAAGCTAAGTTTGTCCAGTAATTTACAAGATGAAGGGATTATAGAGAAAATTTTATTCAATTGGGAAAAATCGATCATCCTGATTTTATGATTGAATTATATTAACTGAGTCATGTTAAAAATTGGTGAATTTCGAGATTAAATTCAAGATTTTTAAGTGGGTCAATTGAAAGGAAAGTCAAGTTGATCGGATTTGGGACAAAGGTCAAATTACGGTGATGGGTAGGTTTTCGATGCTGGTCGGTTGATCGTGGTGGAGCGTTAAGAATAGGACAAGCTGGGAAAAATAGTGCGTTGATTTTTCATGGCTCGAAGTGGCGGTGCGTTGGCATTTTACGGTTTTTAGTCGACTTGGTTGGCCTGAGTTTGGAAGATAATGACAACGAGATGAGGTGACTTTAGAAGTGCGGTCGTGAGGGATGTGGAAGAGAAGGCAATGGTGAACGAGTTGGTAAAGTCTGGTAGGGACCGGTGGTTCGCCGGAATGGAGGGGAGAATTTTGGGTGATGCGTTGTGATCCTGTTCTTCATGGAGTGATCGAAATTTTGAATGATGTGGCCTGGCACATACGGGGTAGTTAGGCCGAATAGGTCGGTGGAGGGTGGCTTTCAGGCAAGGTCGGAGGCAAGGTTGACGACCGGGAGGAGGCGTCCATGTGCATCGTATCACCATGTACAGGGAAGGATGGAATAGGAGTAGCAGAAAAATAAGGGGAAAGGAGAAGAAGAGGAAGGTGATAAGGAATTGGGTTTTGATGAAGTTATGCTCGGGTATATTTGATTGAAGCTCGAGAATTTTCATCTGTTGACTCGGGTATATATATTGGTTGAAGCTTGTGCATTTGTTGAGTTTTAATAGCCGAGCTTAGAGTAGTATAATGTGAATTTAGTTCCAATTAAATTACTCAAAACAAGTTTTAACAAATTCTCAAGATCTTGAAGGTTAAAGTTATATGCTTAAGATTTGTTGGTAATTAAATATTAGGTTAAGGTGTAATTAAGAGGGTATTAGGCTTTAATCAAATAATTCTCTAATGATTTTTATACTAAATTAATTTCAAGTACTTAATTAAATAAGATCTAAATGATTTAATTGAGTATCTAATAAAGATGAAAAAGGGTTTTATCTTTTATTAATTAAGGGTAATTAATTAAAGGTTAATTAATGTAGTTAATTAAGGATCATAAATCAATGCAAGTAATTAAAGGTAAAGATATTGAACTTTAAGATTTAAGAGATTTTGTATAAATTAATTCCAAACTTTTGATCTAAATAGGATTTAGGTGTTAATTAAGTAATTAAATTTAGTTAATTGTCTTTTAATTAATTAAGGTCTTGAGTCATTAAAGGTTAGTTGATTAATAACCAAGGACAATTTATTTATGTAATTAATTTAAAGGCTAATTACTTAATGAAATTAGAGAATAATTAATTTGTGGAAATAATTGAGGATTAATTACTTAGAGCAATTAATCAAAGGATTAATATAATTAATTAAGGAGGTAATTACATGATAGTTAATTACTACTTATGATTAATTAAGGATTGATTGATTAAGAAAACTAGTCAAGGGATTAGTTAATTAATGAGTAGGATTTATTAAAAGATAATTAATCAGTGTAAGTGATTATAGGATAATTAATTTGTAATTAAGGACAATTACTGTGAATGGTTAAGGATAATTAATTTGTGAAATTAATTAAGCTTATCTACTTAATGTGATTAATGGATAATTAATCAAGGATGATTAATTAAGATGGATAACTAAAAGGTGATTAATTGATTGATTGGTAATTAATTAATTAATGTTAAGTAAGGGTAAACCAAGTGATTAAAGATTAGTAATTCATTTAACTAGATAAATTAAATTAATTTTGAAAGTGATCAAGCTTTGCTTATGGATGATTGAATGGTATTGGATGCCTTGAATGAGTTGATATCTCTGATATGAAATGTTTTGTGGTATCATATGTTTGGGCGGACATGATATTGTGGTTATCTATCAATGTTGAATTGTTGTGTAAAGTTGGTATCCTATGTTTTAAGTTTGAACGGTATTTCATTTGATTAACTTGAGTTAAGATGGCATTATATTAGAAGAGACAGGGGTTGGGTATCAGTACATAATCGAACCCACTTCGAATTTGTAATTCTATTCCCCTAAATTTGATATGTGGAATAAATACACTGAAATGGATTATTATGGACCTTTGAACTGAGTAGAATACTTAGAGTTGGGTTTGTAAAATTAGTGTTGAGCATGACAAGGAAAGAACTCGTAATAAGGTACGAGTTACCCTGGGCTTAAAATGAGTGTTATGTTTTGATATTTCATGTTGATGGGTTTACTCACGCTAGTTTCCAGCCTAACCCGGGTGTTACTTTGATGTAATGCTCGGGTCAGACCGAGTATTACAGATTTTCAGGGTAAGGTCGTTCTAGAGCTCAGTAGGCAAGCTGGATGGCAGGAACGTATGGAGTGTTTCCGCTGTGATGTATTTCTATTTTCTAAGACATGTTGATTGTATATGTCCAGTGTTTGAGTATGTGTGTAACTCTGATGTATTAAAATGTAATTGATAGATATATAATTCTTTGTAAACTGTTATTATTTGATATTATATTCTGATCGCTGCGAATGAGAGAATTTTTTTCGTGTTTTCTGTTTCTTCTTTTCTATCTCTCTCTTCTTCTTCTAACTATTTGGAATTTTCAGGTTCGTAAATTCTAGGTCGTTACTATTGATGTATAACTTGGGTTATCCTGAGCCTAGTCTGGAGTCCAACCCATTGTCTGGGATTTTCCAGACGTGTTCGATGAAGTAAAATCTTTACCTCCATATAGAGAAATATAATTCAAAATTGACTTAGTACCTAATGCTCGTCATGTTGTTCACGCAAGTCGCAGGATAGCACCCAAGGAAAGGATTGAATTAGTCAAGCAAACCAATGATTTGCTAAATAAAGGGTTAATTTGTCCTAGTGTTTCGGAATGGGGTTCAGTAGTAGTGTTTGTTGCTAAATCTAATGGATCTTTGAGATTGTGTGTGAATTACCGCTATCTCAATAAGCTAACTCTCAAGAAAAAATTTCCTCTACCTAGAATTGATGATCTGTTTGATCAACTGCACAACGCTCGTTTATTTTAGAAGATGGATCTAGCCCAGAGATTCCATCAGCTACGAATTGCTGAGGACTATGTTCATTTGACTGCCTTCAGGGGCCTAACATGTTCTACGAACGGTTAGTCATGCCTTTCGGGCTAACTAATGCTCCAGTATACTTTGTAGATCTAATGACCCATGTGTTTCGAGAAGTACTGAATAAATTTGTGCTTGTGTTTATTGACGATGTTTTGATCTATTCCAAGACTGAGGAGGAGCATGCTGAAAATCTTAGAATTGTTTTGGAGATATTAAGGAGAAACATTTTGTTTGCTAAATTTTCTAAATGCCATTTTTGCTCGAAGAAGTTAAATTTCTCGGGCACATTGTTAATGAGGAAGGAATTTCTGTTGATCCTAGCAAAATTTCCGCTATTCTTGACTGGAGGAAACCCACTAACCCAAAAGAAGTTCGAAGCTTTCTTGGTTTAGCGGGTTATTATCGAAAGTTTGTTCAGGACTTTTCTAAGATAGCTAGTCCGTTGACTAAGCTAACGATGAAGAATGCAAAATTCAATTGGACTCCGAAATGTGACGAAGCTTTTCAGGAATTGAAGAAGAGATTAACCACCGCTCCTATTCTCGCTATTATCAACGGGAACCGGGGTTTATCTATATATACTGACGCTTGTAGTGATGGTTTGGGTGTAGTACTAATGCAGAATGGGAAGGTAATTGCCTACGCGAGTAGGTAATTACGTCCATATGAAGGAAACTACCCATTCCATGATTTGGAACTTTAGTTGTTATCTTCGCTTTGAAAATATGGCGACACTATCTTCTGGGTAAGAACCTCTTTTAGCTTTCCTAACGATTTAAGAAATTTAACTTGACTTAATAAACGTACTTAATCAACTCTCTTTGTTTTAGGTGAAAATTTTAAATTATTCACCGACCACAAATCTTTGAAATATCTCTTCACACGGAAAGATTTAAATCTACGACAACAACATTGGTTGGAATTTCTGGCAACCTATGACCTTGATATTCTGTATACACTCGGAAAGGCTAATATAGTTGTCGACGCCTTGAGTAGAAAGCATGCTATTCTTGCTCACCTTGTAATCGCTCCCACTCTTCTTGAGAAAATCGCCAACAAGCAAAAAGAGGACAAGTTTCTTCAGGAAATATATGGGAGGATTCGTCGAGGTGAGGATTCCAGCTTTGGAATCGATAATAATGGGATTATAAGATTAAAAGGCAGAATGTGTTTCCCAGACATCCCTGCTCTGAAACGTGAAGTTTTAGATGAATGTCACAAGTCTAAAATCGATATCCATCCAGGAGTTAATAAGATGTATAGAGATATCAAAAGAACTTTCTGGTGGAAGACAATGAAAAGGGACATGTCTATATATGTGAGCCGATGTGCTACTTGTCAACAAATTAAAAGCGATCAGAAGAAGATGGCAGGTTTACTTCAGCCTTTGGAGGTACCCAAGTGGAAATGGGACCAAGTATCAATGGATTTCATCGACGGGTTGCCTCGTACTCGGAAAGGCAATGAAGCAATTTGGGTTATTTTGGACCGTTTGACTAGGACAGCCCACTTTTTGCCAGTGAAATCTACCCACACGGCAGCAAGTTTAGCTGAGTTATATGTGAAAGAAATTGTCCGTGTCCACATAGTGAGTGACCATGACCCGATCTTCACTAGTAGATTTTGGGAGGCAATTCAAGCCGCATTAGGAACAAAACTGAACTTCAGCACTCCTTATCACCCACAATCTGATGGGCAGACTGAAAGGATAAACTGAATCTTAGAAGACCTATTGCGTGCTTATATACTTGATTTTGGTGGTTCTTGGGAGGACCATTTATATCTGGTCGAATTCTCATAAAATAATAGCATCAGGCTAGTATCGAAATGGCTGCTTTTGAAGCTTTATATAGTCGCCCGTGTCGATCACCTACATGTTAGATCGAGTCATGTGATAGACTCATCCTTGGACTGGATATGATTAAGGAAACCACAAAGAAAGTTGATTTTATACGGAAGAAATTGAAAATGGCTCTAAGTCGTCAAAAGAGTTATTATGATCGCAGAAGAAGTGATTTAGAATTCTAGATTGGAGACTCTGTCTTTCTCAAAGTATCTCCAATGCGTGGTGTGTTAAGATTTGGGAAGACTGGTAAGCTGGCACCATGGTATATTGGTCCTTTTCCTATTCTGGAGAGGATCGGTTCCTTAGCACATCGAGTGCAGCTGCCTAGCTGGTTGTCTGGCATGTATGTTGTGTTTCACATTTCCAACCTCTGGAAATATGTGCCCGATCCAGATAGTATTATTGAAGAAGCCGCTCAGCAAGATCTTGAGATCACTCCCAACTTAGCAGCTAAGAGAGAACCAATAAATATTATAGATCGTGATGAAAAGCAATTAAGGGACAAGGTTGTGAAATTAGTTAAAGTGCAGCGGAGCGGTGATCCAAAGGATTGCACTTGGCAAACTGAAGATAGCATGCAAAAATCATATCCCAATTGCAGAGTGGATAATCCGGCTTAAACTGGTAAGACCTTCTCTCTCTTTTCCTATATTTTTATTACCTTTGTTTGCTTTCCTCTCTCTTTCAAATTTCGAGGACGAAATTTCCTTAAGAGGGAAGATCTGTAACATCCCAAATTTTATCAATTTAAAATTAGTAATTTGAATTTTTGAAATCAAAATTGAAATTAATTTGAGAAAAAGTTCAAAACAAACAAAATAGGTTTTAAATTATATGAATAAGATATCAATTTTATTTGAGTTCAAAATTTAAAATAACAAATGTTTTTAAAATCATTTGAATTTAAATTATATATATATAATGTATATGTGAATAGATTTGAATTTGAATTTAAGTATACAAATAAATGTCTTAATAAATAATTTTGAATTTTCCAAATCAAATTAAAAATGGTGCTTGTTTATATATTTATATTTATGAGGAAATTGTAACGACCCAGAATTTTCGATTTTGATTTCAATGCGTTTCTCACCCGTACGAGCATACGGTAACTACAAATGCTACGAAATTTGAAATTTGATAATAATTGACTTTACTAACTTATTTATAAATCATATAGAATCTATAATCGTATTTGAAGTCATTCTAATTCAATTTAAATCAAAATTTGATTATTTACATTATTTAAATATTAAATTCCACTATTAAATTAACACAAAATTCCAAATTCAACTTATCGAATTTTGATTCCATTCGAAAGTCCAATACTAATAATTCTAACCCAACTATATATTTTAAATAAATTTTGGAAACCATATACATATCTAATTATATCAGATTCACAAACTATCTCAATTTCAAATAGTTAATTATTATTATTCAAATTCAATTTAATTACCATATTTGAAATTTAACCAATTTCATGAATTTAACCAAAATATTTTTGTTTCAAAACCAAATTATAATTCACATTCAACATTTAAAATGAATTAAATTTTCAAATCTAACGACCAAAATTTCGTGTCGTTACATTCCTCCCCATTTATAAAAATTTCTTCCCCAAAATTTGCTAAGGTAAGAAGAATATTTCCAGATTCACTTACTTACCCAAAAATTCATTTAATTAAAAACTTACATACACTTCTCAAACCTTTTAATTCAATTCCAAAACCATTTGCTTATATATTCTAACTCAAAAGCTTTTGTTTCCAACATTATTTCAAAATTCGACTTTCCAAGTTAACCAAATTTTCTAACTCCCAAAATTTTGGAAATTTTTTGGCAGCATCTCCTATGTACAAAGAGCGTTTTACAATATCACAATAGATATAAATATATATACATCGACCCACACGGTTGGAAAACAAAAAAGTTCATATTTCCTATTTTTATTGCGTAGGCGTACCTTTAATTAGCATTTTTAAGCAAGCGGCTTATTATTTTAGCAATTAGCGCACCCGAATCCATCCAAACGGCTTCCCGGTACTTGTACTTACTCAATTCAAATATGTAAGTGCATAAATCATGTAACTTAACAACTTTCACATATTTAACCAGTAAACATATAAGTTTCTATAAGCAATGTAGGTTAATTAATATTTATAAGCAAATTATTGGGTTCCGACATTAATTTTAGTTGTTTACAACCAATTAGTAAACAGCTTCATTCAATTTAAATGGATTACAACTCAATTGCTTACATTCAATTCATTTTTAAGCAAAACAAACACAAATTCACTTCAATTGATCTTAAAACCAATTTATTTAATCTTTATCAGCTCATAGAATTTTAATTACCTTCGTTTACGTCAAACGACATTCATTCTATGCAATTTGATGATATCCATGTGAATAAATAATTACTTAAGTTTTATAACCAATTTAAATTGATTCCGACTCAATTTATTTTGAATCCTTTCATTTTAATTCATTCACAACCATTTTATTTAGCTCGACACATTCCATGCTTGTATACTACTAACCATTCCCAAATTAATCCAATCCAAGCTTTTATTTAATGGTCTTCCATTCTTACTCGAAGTTAAGTTTTTCATTATTCTTAACTTAAGTTAATTTATTCAATTTATTCCAAATTCAAACTTAAGTTCACTTCCATTTAATTCAGTTAGCCCATCCATTTTATTTTAATTCGCCTTCTCAATTTATCAAAATAATATCCAAGCATATACTTAACTCACTTATACTCGAACTGGATTTTATTTGTAACTCAAATCATTTCTATTATAATCCACTTATTTTAATTCATTATCAATCCAGGTCGAATTCTATTGTAATTCGAGTTTATGTGTAAACTCCATATTAACTTACAATCCATTTTATTTAACCGAGTTAAATTTTATTAACATACTCTATCAAGTAATTTATTTAGCTAATTAGCTTACTTCCAATTTTTAAATCAATATTCGATTTTATTACAAAAATCACTTAATTAAATTTTGCCGAGTTCAATTTTTATTTATTTTTTGTAAACACTTTTTAATATCTATATAATATCACTAAAATGGTTTTTATAAAAATACTTTTATAACTCGATGTTTCGACAAATCTGTCCTTATTCTCACAGAAATTCGGTCATACGTAGATCAGGCGTAGAACTGAAAATCTATAAGTACTTGGTAAACCCGTTTTCAACACTCAGTGAAAATACTTGGGAAAATAATTTTATTAAAAATATAGAAAATGATTTTTGAAAATAGAGTAAATATCTATGATGAGAATGCTCTAGAAATCATCACCCCCATCCATGGTCGCAGTTACATCCTAGATTACGTTGCCATCGCAGTAAAAGTCCATGTAACTGTAGGCACTCCACACCCCTCGATTACGCCATGGAACCCACAACAGATCGCAGTTACATTCCAGGGTTACGTTGCCATCGCAGCAAAAGTCCATATAACTGTAGGCATCACTGCCCTCGATTTTCGCTGTCAAAATGAAACTTCTCCACTCCCACATAAGTCGCAGTCTACCGATGTAAAATCAAACGCAGACTGTTGGCTCTCAGCGGCATACACGACTTCCGCTATGTTACCATAGGTAGTAGTCTACCGATATAAAATCAAACACAGACTGTTGGATTTCAGCGGCAGACACGACTTTCACTATGGTCTGCGGTAGATCGCAGTGACATCGAGTTACACTGCCGTCACACCATAACCCAAATGCCTCTGTAGGCATCGGCGTCCTCGACTTTCGTTACGCACTACTCATAATCCTCAAGGACTTGTTTTTTCCAGACTCCTCACAGGATCAACTTTAGAACCCCCCCTTAGTGTTCAAGCAGTACCACCCTATGGTACTCCTGAGAAGTTCATTTCAAGAGAGCGCCTTTTTCTGCAGAGCCATTTCCAAAACACTTTATACTATACACATATAGTATCTTCCAAATTATGCACCTAGTATGAATCTCATATAAATCTCCTTTTCTCAAAATCGATTATCCCAAAATCGATAATTCTCAAACTAGGCTTTCCAAATCCCAATATTGATTTTACCCAAAAACCAAAATCCTTTCCAAATCCAAAGGTTGCCAAAAACTTTTTCCTCCAAAACCATTCTCATAAGATCATTTTCATATATATAGATATATATAACTTTAAAAATCTTTAGATCACTTCAAACTTGTATAAAACTCCTTTTATACTTCAAACACCTTCAAAATCCTTTTCTTCCGGCAATAGATTCAACAAGGGGAGATTTATCTTATATAACAAAGATATATAACTTTGTTTATTCAAAATCAAATATTAAAATTTGATTACTCTTTTTATAAAGTAGTTTCCATCTTACTTATCATCATAAAAATATCCAACTTTCACTTTTATCCATTGTATATCTCATAAAATATACTTTCATTACAAAAGAAATAATTTCACATTTCTTATTCACTAATTTTCAATATAAGTTTCATTCAAATTCGTATGATGTACACATATCATCCGTGCACTATACCAATCTGGTCGCTCACTCGATCACACAATTACACTTCCGAACTAGTATCGTCCACTCGACTTCCTAGTGCGGACTTAGATATGGTTTCTTGATCAAAAACCGTCATTCTCCTTGCATAGCCTAACTATGATAGAGAATATCCAGAACCAATCAACAATACATGTCCAGGTTCGCCGTCGAAAATTGAGTGAAAAATCCCAACTCGGATCGACAAACTATCTCGAAATTTTATGCTCGAATCTACATCAAATCACTATGCGAATAGAATAATATACGTACATCCTACGTATATTATCTTCATTGATTATTAACTTAATCAATCTCCTTTTCTATTTACATTCCCTTAGGTTCTTATTCATTTATTCACCACTGTTTCAATCCCATTTGGATTATCACCTCAATTCTTATCTCAAATGGATATTTAATCATAAACAGTTTAAACTCTGTCCAGCTTAAACTTAGAAAATAGCTTTAAAAGTTTTAAATAGATTAGTAGTTGAAACAATTAATAGTTTGTAAAATAGCTGTAAAATAGTTAAGTAATTGTAAAATAGTTGAAAAATAGTTAAATAGTTTCAGAAATTTTAGATAATTGCAAAATAGTTGTAAAATAGTAATTAATTTGTAAAATAGTTGAAAGATAGTAATTAGTTTATAAAACAATCAACAAATTGTTAAATAGTTTCAAAAATAATTATAAATAAGTATAAGATAGTTTTAGGTTTAAAAAGAAAAGTTGTATAGTACATAGTTTGGAAAAATTGATTTATATTAAAACTATTTATTTTTGAAAATAGTCCAGGATCAACTGTTCAATTTCCAACCTCCATTTCCAAACGTTTCAATTTAAATTTCCACTTCTATTTAAATTGACTCAATTCCAATTTATAAGTCATACTTGCCCAAATGTTTTACTTTCCTAAAACATTTCATTTTGCTTACTCATTAATACACATTTTATTATTGAACATAACAATCAAGGAAACCAATTCATTATTATCTTGTTCTGAAAACTCTTTTCCAAATTCAAGATTTTAATTTCAGTTTGAAACCATTTCAAACTAATCTTCAATCAATTTCGGTTTGGTTGTATTTCTGTTACCTCTTAATTTAATTCCAATAATTTAACAACCAATTACCTTAACATTTATTGGTAAAAAAATATTGCTTTATATATATATATATATATATATATATATATCAAAATATATTCTTATATAAAGTCATTTAAAATCTTTATATCAGAAAATAACAAGTACGCTCTCATATATATATATATATATATGCACTCAACTTATTATAGAGTATATTGACTCTATTCTTAATGAGTAATCCCACCAGAGCCAAGGTTCTCGTTTAACCTTCAGTTCTGATACCAACTGTAACGACCCAGAATTTTCGATTTTAATTTCAATGCATTTCTCACCCGTACCAGCAAACAGTAAATCCAAACGCTAATGGAAATACGGTAATAATTGACTATTACGGATCCAATGGAACTAGTTTCGTCGAATTCCAAGACTGTGCCCTGAAAGGCTATTTTAACTCGTCGATTAATTCGAGCGATTTTCAAAATCGTCGAAATCGCTTAAAATTTCACTTTTAAAACTTTATTAACTTATTTATAAATCATATAGAATCTATAATCATATTTGAAATCATTCTGATTCAATTTAAATCAAATATTATTATTTATATTATTTAAATATTAAATTCCATTATTAAATTAATACAAAATTCCAAATTCAACTTATCGACTTTTGATTCCATCCAAAAGTCCAATACTAATAATTCTAACCCAGCTATATATTTTAAATAAATTTTGGAAACCATTTACATATCTAATTATATCAGATTCACAAACTATCTCAGTTTCAAATAGTTAATTATTATTATTCAAATTTAATTTAATTGCCATATTTGAAATTTTACTAATTTCATTAATTTAACCAAAATATTTTTGCTTCAAAACCAAATTATAATTCACATTCAACATTTAAAATGAATTAAATGTTCAAATCTAACGACCAAAATTCTGGGTCGTTACAGAAATTGTATATAAAAATTTGACTGTAAGATTCAAATATAAGAGTCTTAAAAATAATTGGATTTGAAAGTAATATATGTATGATTTTTATTAGTGTATAAATTTGTTTTAGAACATTTTCTTTTAACTTGTACAAATATTTAACAAAGGAAATGTATTCGATAAAGGTATGAAATTATATCAAAAATACATATAAGTATAAAAAGATCATAATATAAGTAAATAGATTAATATATAAAGTTAAGAAGAAAATAATATAAATATATTTCTCATGAAAAAAATATACAAGTGTTAAACATGTAACAAGAGGATTAATAAGTGTAGTGATCTCATCATCAAAATTAACAAGTGTCATTCAATTTAGATAATTAATAAAAATAGAACTTAAATTCATAAAAACGTTTCAGCTCCTCTATCTCATTTCTTTGGTTTAACAAAATTTTGAAAGAAAAGAAAAAAAATCTGTAAACATTGCAAACCAGAGTATCTCAACGTCAAAGAAAAAAGAAAAAAAATAAAATCTGGAATTCAAAATCTTCTTGAATTCAAAACTTAAAGCCTGAGAATCATCTCAAACATCAAAGCAGGAATTTCAACTCCATAACTCAGGCAAGTTTAAAGCTTTAGAATCAACTGAATTAGTAATCAAAAATCAAGATTTAGCATCAAATTTTCAAATTGCAGTTCAAAGAAACCAAGATCATTTTTTTTCAAGAAGCAGAGCACGGTTCCTCTGAGTTAAATTAAGGCAAGAAAATTCATTTTAAAATTTAAGTTTGAATTTGTTGATCAGTAATCAAGCAAGAAGCTAAGCAAGTATATATCAATTAGTTGCAAAGAAAAAATAAAAAAAAAGTCAAGTTTTCAAATACTAGATCAGTGTAAGGATTTCAAAGCTCAGGAACAACATAAATTTTCAAGCTGTCTCTGTCTTCAAAAATGAATCAGGTGAGTAAACTTTAAAAATTATGGAATTCAAATCTGTGTTGAGATCATGCTTGAAGTCAAGATTGGTTGCATGTATAAAAATGTATGTTTATGTGTTCGTAATCCCTGTGCATGTTGATATAAAGGGATCTTTCACCCTATTTCTGGTTCCAGTTTTTACAAAACCTGTAAAAATCCCCATAGTTTCTGTTTTAGTGATTGTTAGGATGTATTATTAAAACAAAAAGTGTACGAATTGATCAAAACAAAAATTTAAAAATACTTGTTAGTATTAAAAATAATGGTTTTGTTGGGAAAAACAAAAATACATCAAAACATAAAATTTGCAAAAATTCAATTGATTTAAATTTAGAATTTGATGTCATAATCCTGTTTGCCTTCAAGAAACATGATTTTAGTAAAAGAATCTAGATTTTTAAGTTGCAAAATTTCGTGCAAATTTAAGTTGAAAGCAAAATGAACTAGGGGCAACCCACGGCGATCAAAGAGGAATTGGACCTTTGGGTGGTGACTGGGGATAGCTGGAGGTTGGTCGAACCCAAGAAAAATACGAGGCAAATTTGTAAGTCGGCGTGTTGATCGAAAATTGTTGAACTAAGGTTTAAACCCATATTTGAAGGAGGCCGACAAAATTTATTGCCGCGAGTTCATCAGAGAACCGAAATTAATCGCGTGTGCGCCAATCCAAGCGTTAATCATCATTGAAGCTTCAGGCATGATCGCATGGCCTCTGATGATCGATGGAGGGAGGACGTGGTGTTTTTGGTGATCAATGTTTTGTTCCAGTTTGGGTTCAGTGTCGAAAATTTCGATTTCGTCGATGACTCGGTTTTCTGGGTGTTTGGATGGTTTGTGGAGATCACCGTTGATACGTCGACGGCCGTAGCTTCGACCGAAGGTGGCTGCTTCAACTGTGCATGTGCATGAGGCCGAGGTTGTATTAGTGCAGATGGTTTGGGAGGAGAGTGGATGACTCGGAGTTGCATTCGTGAAATTCGCGTTCTAGCTCGGGTCCTTGCTTGAGTAGATTCTTGTGCATCGGGAAGGTTAAACACTTAGACAAATTTAAGTAAAAAAATTGCACATGGGTCGATTTTTGAAAGAACTCGAAGCAGTGAGGTCTTTTTCTCGGGGAATACTCGAGTGCGTCTCTAGTTAGTAAATATAAATGAGTTTTTACTTTGAAATAAATTCAAAGTTTTAATCATTTTAAAAACCATGTTTTAAAAGATGGTTTTGAGTTGAGTTTAAACTAATTAAGGTTTTAAGTAAAATACTTTGTAATTAAATTTAGGTTAGATTTTGTCACATTATTTTATAAACTAATTCATATTAATTAAATAATGTAACTAAGAGGGGTAATTAAGATAAAAATGTTATTTAAAACTAATCTTAAATCTTTTAAGTTAATAGTGTGATAAGGATGATTTATTAAACAAAGATTATCTTTTAATTTATTAAACAATTAATGATTTGCTAATACAATTACTTGAAAAAGTAATTACTTAATTAATTACTTAATATTTAAAAATTAATTAAGTAAATCATTCAAGTTAATTTATTTGTAATTAATAATTGATTAATTAATAAGTAATTAATTGATAAAGGTGATTAAGATTTAATTAATTTATAATTAAGGATTAATTAATTAAGGAATAATTAATTAATGAAGGTAATTAAGATTTAATTAATTTACAATTAAGCATAATTAATTGTTGATTAGGGATAATTAATTATAGGGTTAATTTATTTTAAGTCACACAATTAATTCATCTTAATTGAAGATGATTGTTTATTATCGAACGTTGTGTATTGGATTGATATTTCTGATATGTGATTGTGATGCTATGTAATATGAATTGCTTTGTGCTGAGCTGTGATACCGTGATTTATTTCTGTGTGAATGTGAAAACCCTTTTTGTAAAATGGCATTTAAACTTCGATGCGACAGGGAGTCGGATTCCGTTGGTTATCCGAAACCCACGTCGAATCCTGAATGTGAATCTTTGTGATTGATGCGTCAACGTGTTTTAAAATTAAGCGCTCACTATTCGGATTAGCCGGGAGAGAACTTTGTGTCATATAACCCATTCCGGATAGCGATAGACGAAATGAATAACATTTTAAGACGGTGGTGAAGACCGGGTTTCTTCGAGAACAATAGGATAACCTATCGAATGTCTCTGCACTGAGTTGCTCCGGTATAGAGATCTCCACATGTGATGGGGAATCTGATCGAGATTGTGGATACCCGAATTGCAAGGGCTTCTTCTTTTATTGGACGAAGTGCCTTCGGTTTTATTCGAACCCGGAAAGACTTGTATGGTTGTATGTCTAACACAATACTTTGAGTTATAAAGAAGATTTCTTCCAAATACATATCTGTTGGTGGCGGAGAATTTATTCTGTTAGCTTGACACCCTTGTCTGAGACGTACGAGCTTAGAGGTTATGTAGTTGAAGGTTATCAGTGATATACTCCCCATTTGGTAGTGTGACATGCTAAGTACTGCTGTGTGTTGATGATCATTTGTTAATCAAAGCAAGGCTTTTTTGTACAGCGTAGCTTTGTGGACGAGACCTCATCGGACCTCACACCTCGGAAATGGTCGAAACAGGAAAGATGCGGCAAGGTTATGAGGGTCACGTCCTTTAGGGTATGTCGTTTCCTTCTGGAAAAAGGTGGTAACATAGTATGGAGCCTAGATACTTAACCTATGTTGTTGCTGCAATCTCATTACTATGTGGTTGTTGCGTTGTGGTTGAGGGCCCTCGGATAAAGGTCGCAAATGACAGGGGAATGGCATAATCGTGTAGTAGTTACCTAGTTACAGAGGTAACCTGACCTTGTGTTGGCAGAGAGCAGGTTAAGTTCTCGGGACGTCCCTCCATAGGCGTACCGTGTGGCATAGGAAGTTCCTTAGCCTGACCATTTGTTGGAAATCCAATCTTCAATATGAACCCAGTATGGTTTTAGTTGTATAACCTACCATTTACTTATGGCAGCGCCCCACTGTTTAGATAGTAGCAATAGTAGGCATAGAATAATGGTTGTATGCTGGCAAAGATTAATATTATAATTTTTTAAAAAAAATTCTACACTATGAACTAGTAATAATATCAAAGAATTTTCTCGTATCAAGCATATTTGACTATCATAAGAAGAGGAGATCTCCTCCAACTCTGCAATTGCATTGTGTGTGTGTGGCGAGAGGTCTTATGGTAGTTTCATTTTCCAAAAAGCATATCGGATTTTATTTTATAAATTTGTTTTTATTCAAAGCAACTGTTTTTGTTTACTCATACCAGTCCCATGACTGACCCGGAGTTTATTGTTCCCTTTCTAAACTCTGGGTGCCCATAATTTCCATACGGGCAGCCTAGTAGCAGGTTTTCCGTGTTTTGATGTTAGCTGGATTTTGAAGTCTTTTTGTTTGGAAGCTAACGGATTTTGAAAGTTTTGGCTTTGGCACCCTCTTGAAGTGTTGGAGTTTTTGAAGACCTTACCATAGTAGATGTATATTGGATCCTTTTGAAGACTCTATTGTAATTCCGTAGTGAAGTTATTATTATGCTGTTGTTATATCAATTTGCAGCACTCTGATATTGATGTTAAAAGTTGTAATTGATATTATGATGATGTTGTATCAGTGGTGTTGATCAATGATATTCATTTTGTTTCCGCTGTTTATATTCATCTAATGTTGTTATAAGCTGTATCCGAACTGGAGTTCGATGTTTGAATCTTCGACAGTCGAATATAAGTGACGTATTTGATGTCAATTTTCGAACACTGAATTTCAGGTCGTGACATTCAGTTATACAAAATGTGAATAATCTGTGATTTATTATGTTGGAAATTAATTTATTTGATGTTGATATGTTGCTAGATATATTGTGGCACTTTAAAAAAATTGAATTTTTAAAAGGGAAATGAGATAGGAAGATGAATAAATTCAACAGGGTAAATTTGGAAAAGTAAATGGTTTTATTTAAATCCTATTCAATAAATTTCGGAATATGGGAAGAGAATAGAATCTTTGAATAAATGTAAATTAGAAGAGTTTTAAAATTTAGAACTTAAGAAATATTTATTTTTAGGAGCAAAGGATTTGTTTTTGAATTTAAGCTTTAAAATGAGTTGAAAAAAAATAAATGGGGAATTTTGAAATAGAGTACGGATTTGATATCTCAGATTAAATATGGTTTTAAATCATAATAAAGGAGTGAACATAGAATTAGTGGATTTTGAAATAAATTTGGATAAATCAAACTAAGTTTAAAATGGAATTAGTTCAGAAAATCGATTGGGAAACCGATTGAGTATTTTGAAAAATGTGATTTAAAGGAAAATGAAGGTATGGAAATTATAAACTGGGTTTATAAATAAAGAGAGACATTTATCGGTGGATAAATTTAGAAATATAAATTCATAGTGGGAATTTATAAGGAAAGGTGATTTGTTAAAAAAATAATGGTTTGTTTTTAAAAGTATGGGTTTGGGACGTAAATTGGATTGGAAATAGATCGAGAACCTTTTATAATGGTTAAACGGTTATATTGGAATGAAAAGCGTAATTTCCTAAAAAGCTAAGTGTATTTTCAAAGAATGATTTCTAAGTATAAATTATAAGTTCTAAAATGTTTTAAAAGAAGAATGTTTGTTTTGAGAAGTTTATTATTTAAATTGATTTAAGATTTTAAAGTAAACATTTATTAATTTAGTTATAGTAGTAATTATTTTTAAGTTTAAATTAGCATTATGATTTAAAGATAGACTAAATATTTATACTTTATATAAATAACTCTTATTTTAAAGTTAGTTTTGGCTAGGTTTTACTTGAAAATTATTATGGAATTTCATAACTATTATTTGGAAAGATACTTTTAAGTTGTTTTTATTTTGAATTTTTTAAGTATACCTCTGGATAAAGTGATTTAAATTATTAAAAATATAAGTTATTAAGACTTGGTGCTTTTCAGTAGAAATAAAATAATTGGTTGGATGGTTGTTTTAAATTGATAGTTAAATAACTAACTATCAGTAATGGCCAATTCGTTGATCGTTTCGAAGAGACTAGGAACGAGAATAATTTCCCGGAAACCACTTTGATCTGGTTTAAACGTTTGCGAATGAAGACCGTGAAGATGATGAAGATGGTGATTCAGTTTGTCCAGACCCAGGGCAACTTGTAACAACCCGATACTTTCAACCATTCACATCCAAACATGCCAGAATTAAATTGCTCAAAATATCAAGTTGTTAATTTATATTTGGCAAAACTCAGCATATATAGTAAATAAATAAATCACAGAATCACAGACACAGAGTAATATACAATATGCAGTGGAAATAACATATCGTAGTTCATGAAGCTACTATATACATCAGAGTTAAATAAGATACAATAAAAGTTTCAAATACAATAGTCAATATAAGATCAGAATACATCACTAGAATCAACTAAATAACTGCAAGCTGAAAGATGCAGATGGATCTCCAAATGTAACAACCCTATATTTTGTGATTATTTTAATTGTATATTTTAATTATTTTAAATTTTTTTGATTTTAAAAGCTTTATTTTATTTATTAAAATGGATAAAAAAATTATTTTAAATATAAATTTTGATTTTGATATGAATTACGATTCCAAACATGACTAAATAGAATATTTTCCAAAAAGGTGGATTTTGGTCAATTTGGTCAAACTTTGACATTTAAATTTAAAATTTTAACATTTTAATTTTTTAATTTTATCTTTTATTATGAAAATAGATTAAATTTTAAGAATACTACTTTTCGTTTCATTGAAATCCGATTTATATTGTGAACGTTATGCTTTTTACAATATTGGTTGTATATTGATTTATTTAATAAAATTATCTATTTTAATTTATATAGACAATATTTTTTTTATTTTTCAAACCATTCTCTAATATGTGTTATATGACATGTTAGGTATATGTTTTATTTTAAAACATTTTAAAGTGATGTTATAATTTTTCCAAAATTTATTGCTTTTATTTCCTATTTTTAAAGGCTAGTTTCTATTTTTCTACCATTTTCTTAATTTAAATTATATTTAATTAAAATTTATTTATTTATTTATTTGAATACATTTTATTTTATGTTCTGTCTTTATTTATAAATATTTCCAAGTCCATATAAATTTTCAAAAGTTTATTCTGTCTATTTTCAAATTTTCTTGACTATTTGCATTTTCTTAGCTATTTTCTTATTTTATCATATATAATTATTATTTACTTATTTATATTTTATATTTTGTTTCATTTTCGAAATTTTAACTGAAATTATTATTACTTTCAGTAATTTAAACTTATGTAAATAAATTAAAGGTAATTTGAAAAGGTTATGACTTTTGACTTTCCTATGCCTTTTTATCTTCCACCTTTTCAAATTTAACCTAACTTTTCATTTAATTGGCCTTTACTACTCACACTTTCAGCCGACCACCTCCATTTCCATTCACGTACATTATTTTTTTCTCATTCCTGAAGAAAAAAATTTGGCCGTTGCCTTTGAGGAATTTTTGGCATTTAGTCTTGTCTCTCTCACACTCAAACCATTATCGTGCTCTCGTGCTTTTATGGATCTCTGTTGGATGTAGTTGTTTGCCATCTCCCACTTAAACCGGTGAGTTATTCTCACCAGACAATATGTACATATATAACTAGTAAATTGACCCCTTTTGAATCTGTAAAATGAATTATCATGTTACACCTGCTATATTATGATTATATGATGTTCACCCATGCTTAAACACCTGCTATAACATCTGTTACTGTTATACTATGCTGTTCTGTTATTTTTTATCAGTTTATTACACTACAAGTTCCCTTTAGATTAGAATCACTATGGTTTGAAATGATACATACCCGAACGGACATTAGAATAGGAGAAAATCGTTATGGGCTGAAATGATAGGCCTGAATGATTTTAAATTATTTTCATTTACTTGGGATTGCGGGTTTGAAACGATCAAACCTGGGTTTTCTTTGTAAATTACGGGTTGAAATGATATATTACCCGTACCACTGTACCTTGGCTAGAAAATGAAATACAGACCCGTAATTAAAATATATTTTTCAAAAAAATTTAAAATATTTAAGAAATGTAAATATTATAATATTTTGATTTAAACTTAATTAAAATGATTTTTGTAAAGTATTATTGATTTTCTGAAAATTTATAAGTGAAATAAGTTAAAGGCAAAAGTTAGAAAATCTGAAATGTAAGTTATTTTGGAAATTTAAATTGGTGACAAATGGAATTTAAATTTTAATATGAAAATATGATAAATTCATAATAATTTGGATTAAAGTGAATTTAAATGATTTTATAATGCATTAATGATTTTTGAATAAATATGAAATGTGAAATGAATGAATATTTAAGTTGAAAATTTGAAATATAACTAAAAGTGGAAATTTGTGAATTTGGCTTAAAAGTGAATTTTAAAGTTAAGTAAATAAAAATGAATTTAAGTTATATTTGAAATTTAGATTTAAGTTTAAGTAAAAAGTTAATTTAATGAATTTAAGTTTAGTGTTGGAATTTAATAAGTGAATTATTATTAAATATTGATTTTTGAATGGAAATTTAACTTTATAAAATCATGAATATAAGGGTATTTGAATGATTGTTTTAAAAGTGAAAATATGTGATTTGATAAGTTAAAAATGATTTAAATAAAAATATAATTGTTTATGAAATTATATTGACTGCTTGAAGTTAATTAACTGCATTTTTTGAAATGCGATTATTTCTAATGTAAATGATATTACAGCATTTGTAAATGTTGTAGTTGATAATAATGAACCAAATGGCTAAATTTAACTAAAGGCTATTATAGCATTTTGTAAGTGCTATAATCGTTGAATTTAACTAAGTTTATTTAAAACTAATGTAACCCTATTACAGCATTTTTAAATGCTATCTTTTGTTAAATTGAACTGTTTTGAATGTAACTTTCTGTAACATTTTTTAAATGTTGCGGAAGTTGAATTTTTATTTGTTTTAATAAATTAAGTGAATAAATGAATTTTTGAAAGATTAAAATTTTGGAAATTTAATAATTTAATTATTAAATATAATAACTTCATTTTATGATTTAAAATGAAGTAATTTGTTTTGAAATATAAACTATTTGAAATGTGTGTTGAAATGGTATTTTAAATAAATGAATGTGGTTTGGAAGATACGATATTTTGATATTTTGAAATGGATTTTTGAATGAAATTGAAATTTTGAAATGATATTTGATTTTGAAGTATAAAATACCATTTTGAAATTGTAACCACGAGATGTATTTAATTTATACTCTAACTGATCCTTAAAGGATAGGCGATCCTAAGCATCCTTTAAGTTATGGTGCATTTCTCCTATAGTTCACTTGAATTGGTTTACATTATATAAGTATATATTGTCCCGATTCGAGTATTTTGTGTTTTCCTTTACGCTTGGGTCAGCCTGAGTATTCACAGCATTGGATTCTCTTTCTAGAGCTGGTCTTTACTGGAGTTCTGCTTATCTACGTTTATATCGACTTTCTGTTTCATCTGTTCTAGTTTATCTCATGTACTAGTGAACTTCTATGTATTTGGGACTTCTGTTATGTTGTTTTTAGACTGTATGATGTATTTGGTTTGAGACTCTACCGTAGTAGCTTCATGAACTACTGTGTATTTTATATTCCGCTGCGAGGTATACTGTTTGTTCTGTGTCTGTGATTCTGTGATTTGTATTTCATTTGCTCCAAATTTATTTACAATGCGGTATTTTGAGCAATTCAAGTCCGACATGTGCGGCTGCGAATGGCTGAAAATATCGGGTTGTTACACCAAACGAAGCTTCAACTTCAAAGGTGAGTCTCAAAAGCTGTATCACGCAGTCTGACCCGAGCGTAAAGCAAAACACAAAACACTCGAGTCAGGATTAACAATTTTATATCAATATATCCAACTCAATTGAAATGACAATTGAAATACAAGTAACTCAAAGGATGTTTGGGATACCCATCCTCTAAAGATCCGTTAAACTATGTATTATGTAGTAATATATGCTATTATAATAATGTCTAAAGTAAAGTATAATATTTTAAAAATAGCATTAAGGCGTTACCCATATCCCCATTAATACATTTTATATATTCCCATAGCCTATATAGTACTGTAATCTCTCTCGTACTTGGCGTCTTCAAAGGGCACTCCATACGCTAGGGTAGGTGACACGGCACAACTAGGTAATGCCATGGTAGATATACCAATTGTACCGCCGGACCGGTGGTAACGCATAGCCGCAGCTCACGGAAGTCGGGTCACGTATATACCTCAATAAGACGTCGCCACCATCCTACTTCATTCTGAAATCTCCATCGCGTACGCAGTTGTTAAAGTGGTTTTCGGAGTTGGCTGAGAGTATGACAACTTCCGATCCCGGCCTCTTTAACGACCAAACGTTATTGTAACACCGCGATCATTTCAAAATAATTTATACTTCAAAACCAAAATATCGTTTCCATTGCAAAAACCATATAAATATGACATCCTTTTCCATTTCAAAACCAAATACGATATTATTTCCATTTCAAATACATCTTTTCCAAAATCATAGCATTTTTCAAAGTTATAACACTTACAAAACTAAACACTTGAAAATAAAGCACTTTCGAAACATAATACTTGAAATCATAATACTTCCCACTTAACCGATTTAAACATTAAAATAACATATAAAAACATTGTTTTCCTCAAATTTCACAAATTAATTCCAAATCAACTCGAATTCCAAAATTCAAATTTAAATCAAATCTCTACTCATAAATTTCAATTCAGTTCAGTTCTAAATAACCATTCAATTTATATCGATTTCAAATACAGGTTTTAACCTCAACTAAACCATTTCAATTTCCATATATTTCAAAGCTTTAAATGTTCTATAATTTCAAAACTAAATTTTGATAATTCCATATATATTTATTTATTTATATAATTCACTTTACTATTATTTAGCTTTGAAATATTTACTTAATAAATCCAATATCAGTTAAATAAAACCTTTAAACTTCAAATAAGTGAATATTCCCTCAATTCATTTAAACTCGTTATATTCATTTAACTCGCCTTAAACAAAAATCAAGTTATAAAACCATATCCTTTAAAATCTCAAATTCTATAAGTTCGAAATCGATTTTTTTCATTAAATATAATTCTTAATTAAATACAATTTCAAACCTATTTCAAATCTATCTTTCCAGCCTTAACTTATTAAAAATCATTATAAATTTTATATTAATATTTTAAATACTTAACCATAATTATATTTAATAAAATCAAACTTTATTATTAACTTGTTTTATATTAAAAATTTTTTTTACATAGCGTAAAATCTAACTATATATAAAATAACATTTATATAATATCAAAAATCAATATTTATGTAAAACCATATATTTCTTTCAAAAACCATAAATCATTTCAAAATATTTTTATATATAGACCACAGTGTCTGTATATAATTTTCTATCCTATGGTCATGTGATATGGATATTTATCATTTCAATCCATAATTTAAATTTATATACGGGTATATATCATTTCAACCCGCAATCCCAAATTCAATTCAATTGACAATCGCTTGGGTCTATCATTTCAACCTATAACGATTTTCTCCTATTCTACAGATCGTTCGGGTATGTATCATTTCAACCCATAGTGAATTCTCTACTAATAGGAAACTTGCTGAGTGATAACAGATATGATAATAATATAATAGGCATATATCATCAATATAAATAACAAATAATGGTGTCAGATGTCAAAGGCAAACAGATAGCATATAATGGCACATATATATAACAATGTAAATAACTAACAGTAGCATATATCAATTGTCGTTTCAATTGAAATCCAATTTAATAAATATAAGAACATTAATCATGAGTGATTGCTCACCTTTCGAGGCTAGAGAGGATAGACAGTAAAATTGAGTTAAGAATCCAAACATGAATTCCAAAGCAAAGCAAGATTGGCATGAATTTGATAGACAAACCGATGAATCGAAACAAATTAAATCGGTTTTGTATAGACTGAAACTAATATATATATATATATATATATATATATTATCTACATATTTTTAAAAACCAATTTTAAAAATATATACTTAAAATAATATATATATATATATATATAATTCAAGTAAATCTTTTAAACATAATATATGTATATTTAAAGTTACCACAACATCATACAAATTCATATATATAACTAGCCGATTTGTATTACATATATATAAACATACATATATAACTACTACTATATATACATAAACAGAATTTTGCAACTTCTTATATACCGATTATATTCCATTTTTAATTTACATATACGAATAAGACCAACAGAAACAAGAGAAGCTGCAGACTATAATTTTAGAAAAAATATCTCTAGGCTAACATCTATGCAGACAATACTGTATGTAACTAAATATATAGGATAATATAGACATGTGTAGAAAATATATATGCATATATATATATATATAAATAAAATTTCAACTAAGTGTACAAACGTACGCTACTATATATGTAGACACTATAAAAAAATCACAATTATATGTATAATTTGCATGTTATTACATATGCAGACTTCACAAAATGAATACAAATTTTAAAGTTTATATAAACTGACAACTATTACGTATATTTTATTCATTTCAACATTTAAAATTGAAATTCTTTAAAGGTAAAATGAATATATGAATACACACGTATAAAGCTGAATATATTATCATATACTACATATATAGATCGAAAATTTTACTACTTTAAAGTAACAGTTTATTAAATCACAATTATATGTAAACTATTATATATAAAACAAATAACAACATAATATATACTTATAACAACAATATATATGTATACATACCAAAATACATAGCACGTATATTTGTTTCGAAAACCTATATATATAAGTAGATACAAAATAAAATAAGAGAAGAGCAAAGAGAGTTGAAGACTGACATGGATGCAAGATTCAAACGAGGATGTGCACAAGTAGTCAATACAATAAACAAGGATGCAACATGCGGTGGTACCGACAAGGCAGGGGTTTGGCAGCCTGTTATCGCGAAGGGAAGCACAGATCTGTCAGGTGATAGAGGGGTGTCGGCTGGCATCACATGTAGTGGGAGGCGAAGGAAGGGGAAAGGAATGGGTGGAAGCGAATGAAAAAAATGGACGAATGTCTCAAAAAGGAAAAAAAAAACATGCATCAGGTGATTTGCAAAAGAAAGAAAAATGTGGCCTTACGTTTTATATATAAGCTTACTTTATATATGTACTTCCTTTTCTTAGCCCAGAACCAAGAATTAAGAATTTAAACAATCAAATGATGAATGAAACTGAACAGGTACGCGCGATATATCTTTCCACGCAAATGGAAATAAACAGGCTCTCGGATATATTTTTTACATTTTATTTTTTTATATATATATCGATCTGAATAAAATAGACAGGGAGAGAGAAAAAGCACACAGGAACAACAATAATTTGAACAGTGGGGAAAATAAAAGTCACATATTGGACTCCGGAGAATATTAAAAGCAAAAGCCTATTTGCCTTCTCCCAGTATAAAAATGAAACAGGAAAATCAAAAGGCTGCAAACAGTTACAGTTATGGTTATCGTTTTTGCAAATTCCAAGGCGTCCCGGACTTCAAAACACACACATGAATTTACTGCAAAGATCACCACGACGAGACGATCAAAACGGTATACGTATCAGATAAAACAAATAACAACAATATATAAATGCATACTAAAATACATAGCACATATATTTGTTTCGAAATCCTGTATATATATATAAGTAGATATAAAATAAAATAAGAGAAGAGCAAAATGAGTTGAAGAAAAACATGGATGCAAGATTTGAACAAGGATGTGCACAAGTAGTCAACACAATAAACAAGGATGGTGCATGCAGCAGTACTGACAAGGCAGGGGATTGGCGGCCTATTATGGAGAAGGGAAGCACGGATCTGTCAGGTGATAGAGGGATGTCGGCTGGCATCACGGGCACTGAGAGGCGAGTGAAGGGGAAAGGAATGGGTGGAAACGAATGAAAAAAAATGGATGAGCAGCTCAAAAAAAAAACGTGCATCAGGTGATTTGCAAAAGATAGAAAAATGCGGCCTTACGTATTATATATAAGCTTACTTTATATATGTACTTCCTTTTCTTAGCCTAGAACCAAGAAGTAAGAATTTAAACAATCAAATGATGAATGAAACTGAACAGGTACACACATTATATCTTTCCATGCAAACGGAAATGAACAGGCTCTCGGATATATGTTTTACATTTTATTTATATATATAGACACACACACACATCGATTTGAATAAAATAGACGTGGAGAAAAAAAGCATACGGGAACAACAATAAATTGAATGGTGGGGAAAACAAAAGTCACATATTGGATTTTGTAGAATATTAAAAGCAAAAGCCTGTTTGTCTTCTCCCGGTATAAAAATGAAACAGGAAAATCAAAAGGCTGCAAACGGGTACCAGTACGGTTATCATTTTCGCAAATTTCGAGGCATCCCAGACTCCGTATCACGCACACGAATTTACCCTGTATGTTGAGTTTTCCCTAAAACCAATGCTCTGATACCAAATGTAACAACCCGATATTTTCAACCATTCGCATCCAAACATACCGGAATTGAATTGCTCAAAATATCAAGTTGTTAATTTATATTTGGCAAAACTCAGCATATACAGTAAATAAATAAATCACAGAATCACAGACACAGAGTAATATACAATATGCAGCAGAAATAACAGATAGTAGTTCATAAAGCTACTATATACATCAGAGTTAAATAAGATACAATAAAAGTTTCAAATACGATAGTCAAATACAAGATCAGAATACATCAGTAGAATCAACTGAATAACTGCAAGCTGAAAGATGTAGATGGAACTCCAAACAAAGCTCCAACTCCAAAGGTGAGTCTCAAAAGCTATATCACTCAATCTTACCCGACTGTAAAGCAAAACACTCGAGTTAGGATTAACATTCTTATATCAATATATCCAACTCAAGTGAAATAACGACTAAAATACAAGTAACCCAAAGAAAGTTTGGGATACCCATCCTCTAAGGATCTGTTAAACTATGTACTATGTAGTAATATATGCTATTTTAATAATGTCTAAAGTAAAGTATAATATGTTTAAAAATAGCGTTAAGGCGTTACCCATATCTCCTTTAATACATTTTATATATTCTCATAGTCTATACAGTACCGTAATCTCCCCCGTACTGGGCGTCTTCAAAGGGCACTCCATAGGTATGGTACAAAAAAAAATCGTATAAGGCACGCTAGGGTAGGTGACACGGCACAACTAGGTAATGTCAGGGTGGATATACCAATTGCACTTCTGGACCGGTGGTAACGCATAGCCGCAGCTACCGCCCACCTCGAGCCACACTCCAAAAAAAATCAAAGGCGCACCCAATCAATCACAAAGTAATAGAATGGTGTCGAAGGATTGTGTCCGATCAGAGGAGCTACCACATTAGCCTATCGATTGCTCCTGTTTTAGCCACCTTATGCCAACTCACGGAAGTCGGGTCCACGTATATACCTCAATAAGACGTCGCCACCATCCTACTTCATTCTGGAATCTTCATCGTGTACACGGTTGTTAAAGTGGTTTTCTGAGTTGGCAGAGTGTATGATAACTTCCGATCCCGGTCTCTTAAACGGCCAAATGTTATTATAACACCGCGATCATTTCAAAATAGTTTATACTTCAAAACCAAAATATCGTTGCTATTTCAAAAACCATATAAATATGATATCCTTTTCCATTTCAAAACCAAATACGATATCATTTCCATTTCAAATATATCCTTTTCCAAAATCATAGCATTTTTCAAAGTTATAACACTCTCAAAACTAAACACTTGAAAATAAAACACTTTCGAAACATAATACTTGAAATCATAATACTTCTCACTTGACCGATTTAAACACTAAAATAGTACATAAAAAATTGTTTTCCACAAATTTCACAAATTAATTCCAAATCAACTCGAATTCCAAAATTCAAATTTAAGTCAAATCTCTACTCATAAATTTCAACTCAATTCAGTTCTAAATAAACCATTTCAATTTATATCGATTTCAATATAGGTTTGAACCTCAAATAAACCATTTAATTTCCATATATCTCAAAGCTTTAAATATTCCATAATTTCAAAACTAAATTTTGATAATTCCATATATATATATATATATATATATATATATAATTCACTTTACTATTATTTAGCTTTGAAATATTTACTTAGTAAATCCAATACCAATTAAATAAAACCTTTAAACTTCAAATAACTAAATATTACCTTAATTTATTTAAACTCGATATATTCATTTAAATCACCTTAAACAAAAATCAAGTTATAAAACCATAACCTTTAAATCTTAAATTCAATAAGTTCCAAATCGATTTTTTTTCATTAAACATAATTCTTAATTAAATACAATTTCAAATCTATCTTTCCAGCCTTAATTTATTAAAAATCATTATAAATTCTATATTGATATTTTAAATACTTAACCATAATTATATTTAATAAAATCAAACATTATTATTAACTTATTTTATATTAAAACAAATTAATACATAGCTTAAAATCAATAATTTAACTATATATAAAATAACATTCAGATAATATCAAAAATCAGTTTTTATATAAAACCATATATTTCTTTCCAAAAATCATAGAAATCATTTCAAAATATTTTTATATATAGACCATTGTCTATATATAATTTTCTATTCTATGGTCAAGTGATACGGATATTTATCATTTCAATCCACAGTTTAAATTTATAAATGGGTATATATCATTTCAACTCGCAATCCCAAATTCAATTCAATTGAAAATCGCTTGGGTCTATCATTTCAACCTATAACGATTTTCTCATATTCTACAGATCGTTCGGGTATGTATCATTTCAACCCATACTGGATTCTATACTAACAGGGAACTTGCAGAGTGATAACACATACGATAATAATATAACATGCATATATCATCAATATAAATAACAGATAATGGTGTCAGATGTCACAGGTAAATAGATAGCATGTAATGGCATATATATAACAATGTAAATAACTAACAGTAGTATATTTCAATTGTTGTTTCAATTGAAATCAAATTTAATAAATATAAGAAAATTAATCCTGAGTGATTGCTCACCTTTCGAGGCTAGAGAGGATAGACACTGAAATTGAGTTACGAATCCAAACACGAATTCCAAAGCAAAGAAAGATTCGCATGAATTTGATAGACAAGCTGATGAATCGAAACAAATTAAATCAGTTTGTATAGGCTGAAACTAATATATATATTACCTACATATTTTTCAAAATAAATTTTAAGAATATTCACTTAAAATAATACACACACACACACAAAATTCAAGTAAATCTTTTAAACATAATATATGTATATTTAAAGCTATCACAACATCATACAAATTCATATATATAACAAGTTGATTTTTATTACATATATATAAACATACATATATAACTACTATATATATATAAACAAACATAATTTCACTACATCTTGTATACCAATTATATACCATTTTTAACTTACATATACGAATAAGACCAACAGAAACAAGAGGAGCTGCAGACTATAATTTCAACAAAATATAAATCTAGGCTAACACCTATGCTGACAATACTATATGTAACTAAATATGTAGGATAATATAGACATATGTAGACAAAAATAGATATAATTTCAACTAACTGTACAAATGCAAGCTACTTGAAACGACCCGTAAATTCCGATAATAAAATTTGTTATTTTAACAAGATTTTGTAATTTAATTTAAAAAAATAAAAACTATATAATTTTATATTGAAATGAACGTAAAAATGAAATATAACAATGGTGATTAAAACTAATTATTAACAATTTGAATAAAATTCTAATAAATGAAGTAGTGAAAATGTTATGCCTAGTTATAAATTGAACATGAGAAAATAAAAGTAAATATTGAATTAATTAATGAAATAACGCATTGTTAACAGTAATTAAATGCAAATTAAGGAAATAATGTTAATGAAAATTAATAAATAATTAATTTAGTGAAATCCCAATTAATTAAAACCAATTGTAAGGTTATAATGGACTGTAATTAGTAAATTAGGAAATAAATTCAAAGTTATATTAATTGATGAAATAATATGCAGTAAGCTATAATTTGATAGAATCATTGTTAGATAAGTAATTATAATAATTATTGGTTGATAATAAAGTATGAAAGGGATTAAATTAGGCAAATTGTGATAATTATTAATTTTTTACCTATTTATTTAATTTATTAAATTAGATTTAAATCCATTGCAATTAAACGTAATTATAAACTACGTTAACATGAATTTAGTTAATGACTATAAAAAAATAAGGTTAATTGGATATATACTAATGTTAAATTTATCCATAAAATGATGATTGATTGAATAAAGAGATTAAATACAAATTGTATTAATTTAATTGAAATTAAAAATATAATTTATTTGAATTTATTTAAATTGAAGGTAAACACTATAAATTTTTCAATAAATCCTTATTTGGTTGACGTGCAAATTTTGGTTAATGAATTAGAAGTTTATTTGTAATCAGAAATGACAGAAATGGTAAATAATTAAATTTGGATTAAGAAGTGATTAATCAATCTAATATTAAATTATTTAATTAACTAGAAAATAGCCATTTTTGCCACTGACTCGGATTTTGATGAAACTAGTTTCATCGGATCCGTAACGGTGAATTATTATAGGATTTCAAGTTTCGCAGTGATCGGACTTGTCATTTGATCGTACGGGCTCGAAACGCCTACAAATCAATGAAATCGAAATCAATTTGAAAAAACTTGATTTTAGCATAACTTCTCCATACAATGGAATTTGGACTTGAGACCGGTTTCATGCGTTTAAAATATTTGAAAACATATATTTTGATATATGGGTTGACCCATTTCCTTTTCAGAATCGAAACAGGCTTTTCGGGTCAATTATCGTTAAAAACAAACTAATCGGGCCCATTCCTTTTTATTTTGTTCTGCCTATATATATATCGTTATTTTAACGCCCCGCCTTTCAAACCACAGAAAGACGTATCATCAATAAGTAAAGAAAGGGATAGAAATAGAAAAGATAGAAAAAAAGAATAACAACATCAGAATCTCATAGTGGAATGGAACAAAATATAATACATCACATAACCATTACATAGTTTTTACATATATCAGAGTTACACAGCATCATACATATGACAGTCATATACATATCAGTCACTACATATATCCAAAATAAAACATACATCGGCTACACAATGGAATTATACAGATAGATACATACGTCTGGACTCCTGCTCCAAGCCCCTCCAGAACTCAACAATCCCAAAGCCTATCACTTGGCTACTCATAAAAATTTGAGTACCCAAGAGTTTATAAAAAACAAAATATA
Source organism: Allium cepa (assembly GCA_030765085.1). Classification (NCBI taxonomy): domain Eukaryota; kingdom Viridiplantae; phylum Streptophyta; class Magnoliopsida; order Asparagales; family Amaryllidaceae; genus Allium; species Allium cepa. Next base: position 745,823,333 of record CM060935.1, read on the forward strand.
AACTCCGGGTGAGACATGGGTCTGGTGTGAGTAAATGGATTAAAGTTGTTTAACTTTGAAAATCATTTGAAAATAAAGGTATCACGTAAGACTCCCCACACATAAACACGGGTAAGTTTTTACCTTATGCTAACCAAAACATTTTATAGGAAATCCAGTTATATTATAATAGTGTCTAGGGTTTTCAAGTAAATAGAAATAGCCAAAATTGTTACATCTATTAAATTCCAGCTATTAGCCACAAAAGTGGGTAATACAAATCAAAACCGTAGTGTCTTGTAGGGAAAATGGGTTCCATCAATGACAGGGCTACTGGGGTACCGCCCGTCACAGTATGGGGCCTTGATCATCGTACCGAGGATTACTCCCGACCCTCTACAACACAAGGCTGGAACCGTTCGTTACTGAACAGTTTCGAACAAGATAACCCCGCAGTTGTGGCCAACAACTGCCCCCACAACCGAAATAAAGGGACATCTAGACAGGGTATACCTCGTCCTGCTTGGGTGTTACCCACCTAACCTTGCTGCATCTCCCCTGTTTTAGTCATTCCCGGTTGATGAGGCTTGAGGCCGCGATTGCCTTTATAGAACATTATTCTTAGAATGCTCATCGTCCGCCCGACGATGTGCTGAAAGCATTCAATCCATACAAGTTCGTTCCGGGTTCGAACGAAACCAAAGGCATTATCTCGTTACACTCGTTTTAGAATCACCCTCAGAGTTAACGACAATAACCCTTGCATTCTGAAACACCATCTCGATCTTCACTTGAGATGTCACGACCTATCGTTTAATTTGGATCGATGTGGTTTTCGGAATATCAAATTGACACCCGATCCCAGTCTCATCGAAATCCAAATGCCATTTTAAAGGCCAAGTTGTTTAATAGTTTAAACAATTTAATTCAATACTTAGAATTCACATAACAGTTATCACAGATAAATCATACACAGTCATCACAGATATATCAATGCATATCACTGAGTATCACAGAATATCACCAAATAGATATCACGATCAATCAAACAAGAGTCATCAATTCATTTCAAAATAGTTTAATTTACTTAACTTAATTAATTACTTAAGAATAAACCATTTTATCCTGCTTGATTAATCACTAATTAATCAACTTATTATATTTATTAATTACTACTTAATTACTCACTTAATTAATTATTTCTTAATTATTAATTAATAACATTAATTATTAACAAATAAAAATTAATTACCCATTTATTAATCGCTAATTTTTAATTAATCACTAATTACCCATCGATTAATCATATAATCCTTAATTAATTACTTAATTAGTTAACTACTATTTATTTATTAATTAACTTTAAGTAGTTAATTAAAATCCTTAATAATTAATTAAACATAAGATTATTTATATCAATCTTTAAATACAAATTTATTTATCCTTCAAATACTTAGTTAATTACAATTATAAAATTAATTTACACTCTTAATTAACTTTCCATATAAATTAATTATTAATCTAAATCTCTCTTAATGATTTTAAATCAAATCTTAACTTAAACCTTGTCAACATTAACAACTTTATTGATATTAAAATTGTTTAACATTTTAACTTCAAGTTTATCAATCTATTCCACTTGAAAACTGGACCCAAGGAAAACACCCTATTTACTCGAGTGACAACCCGAGTCTCTAATCCTATTTTCCCGAGCTCCTTCTCTCTTTCTTCTCGCATACTTCTTCTTTTTTACTTGCTCTTTCTTCTTCTTTTTAACTAACTTAAAACTGCAGTTACGACCATACTCATGCATCAGAGTAACCTGAAGCATCCTCCTCATTCTCTCGAGTAATAACTCGCGACAACCACCAACTCGAAGTCGTTGGCACTCACACGCCACCGTGCACATGCACGGCACTTCGCCAACATCCTGGTGAACCACGACGCCTCCAGAAAGTCGCAAAACGACCACAAACTCGAAGCCAAGCTCAATTCAACACGGAAAATCTGAAAACAAAATACACCCATTCGCTCGAACCAGCTACTCGAACATTTTAAGAGAAAACGCCTCGACCCATTAACCCGACCACCAGTGGCGATGCGATTTCGGACACACCTCGCCGACATCTTCCTCTACCACACCCTAGAAGCTCATGCGGCTCGATCGTCCCATGATGATGAAATCAACGAGCATACAGACCACAGAGTACTCGAACCCAAAACCCTATATTCGTTGCGCCTAAAAAATTCTTGCATTCGATAATTTTTCTAACATTTTTCCTGTATTAGTAGATCATCAAACTAGCTTCTCAACAAATTTCAACAATTAAAATTTGTTAAACCAATAGAAATTGATAAAAATGCATTTTTAGTTAATTTATGAACTACACTATATGTACTGATCTAAAAATTATCATTCTTGCTTTAAAAATCCTACTTTTGTATGTTTATTCAAGATATGAATTCAAATTAACAATTTAAAATATTCAAATTTTAACATATGATTTCTTTTTTCTTTAATTTGAATAAACATAACCCATGCTACACTATCAAGCCACAAACTATTTCCAGGTTATTGTTTTAAGTTTTAAACAACTTATTTAGTTAAAAATACTAAGCTTAAGATGTTTATATGAAGAAGTATTAGTTTTCTTTACATTTCTTTGCTAAGAAACTTGAAATATTGAATAACAAGCCATATAAATTCCCAACGAAAATAGATAATACACAAAATTGTTTGTTTAAACTATACAACAAGCACATACCATCCAAAAACCAAATACAAAAGTTTAAATTTTGAAAACAGTACGTTTACTCACTTGAATTACTTTGAACAGAGAATGATTCTGGTTGAAAAGCTGCAGTTTAAATTTCCTGAAAACCTTCTTTGCTTTGTCGTTGAATGATATTGAGTTTGTAAAGATGATGTTTATTTTCTTCTTTTTCTTTCTTTCAGGCCTTCTAAGTTTTGTTTCAACGAAATGGAATAAAAGATACATATATACAAATAGTTTTGAATAGCTATAGGTTATAGCTGGTATAGCTTCAACTTGTTTTGATCAGATTTGATTTTGTTTAATTATTGTATTTGAAGTGATATTGCATATTTCGGCTGAACATACTTTTGTGCTGGGATGAAAGCATTAATTGCAATTGTTCCCTATATGTATACATCTAATTATTATTTACTGATATTTTTTTTCCTATACAAAGTTATTTTGCATATAAGTAGTTTGTCTTTTCTTTTGCATTGCACATATGTATTATACAGCACATATGTGTTATTATTTTTTTCAAAGATTTTATTTTTGTCTTGCACACCATATGTATTTATACAAGAACCATCTTATGTTTCTATTTCCATATAAGTTGTTGTTACATAACTTCTCAATTTTATTTTCTGTTTGTAATTTAACTTTAAAACCTTTTGTTTATAACATATATTTGTATTTATGTATTTTATATTTATATTTATATCTTATATTTATATTTAACACTGATAGGATTGCTTTAATTTAAACATTATTATTTAGATTACATTCATATATGTATTATATGAAATGTTAATAATATAGCACCTTTTAATTTTAATTGAGTAAGACAGATTTTATTTTAAATAGTTTTGTGAGGTTCTATTTTAAATGTCCATATCAAAATTTTCTTTACAAAACATATATATACATATATAATTGATAAAAGTCCAAAGATCTTATTAATTTATAAAATGAAAGCTTGTATTTTATTTAAATGGACTAAATACTTATTGAAATATATTGCCAAAATTCCGGGTCGTTACATTCCTCCCCCCTTAAAAGAATTTCTTCCCCGAAATTTAAAACAAAAGTTAATTCAAAAGCTTTTATATTAACAATCCAAACATACATAGCATCCATACCATAACAAGCAATCAAACAGTTTATCTTAACAAATATCACTAGCTATCTGGACACAAATCCGGATAGGCTTTCCTAAAACTATCCAGAGTTTCCCAGGTACAATCTCTGGGATCCTCACTCCACTACACTTTGACGAGTTTCACTACTTTGCTCCTGAGTTGCCTCTAGTCTTGATCCACAAGCCGAACTGGATTTCTGACCATTGTCAAGTTGGGCTCGACCTCCAAATCTTCCTCGACTACTGGTTCTACAACCCGTGATGGGTCATGGACAAATTTCTTTAGATGGGATACATGAAATACATTATGAATTCCAGACATCCGTTTTGGCAATTCAATCCTATAAGCTACTGGCTTTCCAGCACTCGGAATGGTCCAATATATCTTGGCGCAAGTTTTCCCGACTTTCCGAATCTTATATCACCTTTGATTGGGGAAACTTTGATAAAGACTAAATCTCCGATCTTGAATTCCAATGGTCTTCGCCGTTTATCTGCATACTTCTTCTGACGGTCCTGAGCAGCTTTCATTCTTTTCTTGATAAGTTCAACTTCGCAGAAGCTTCACGAATTAGATCGGGTCCGAGCACCAGACGATCTTTCGATTCTATCCAATAGGATGGGGATCTACACGGTCTTCCATGTAAAGCTTCATAAGGAGCCATCTTAATACTTGCCTGGTAACTGTTATTATAAGAGAATTCCACTAGATGAAGATGGTCTTCCCACGATCCACCAAAATCCAAAACACAAGATTGCAACATATCCTCAAGAATACGATTAAGCCTCTCCGTCTGTCCGTATGTCTGAGGATGATAGGCTGTACTCAATCTCAAATTCGTTCCCATTGCTGACTGCAGAGCCTCCCAGAATTTGTTGGTGAAGTTAGGATCTCGATCACTTACTATACTGACAGGAACACCATGCAATCTGACTATCTCTCTCAAGAAAATCTCTGCCAGAGAAGCCGCAGTACGAGTTGCCGTAACCGGTAAAAAATGGGCGCTCTTAGTTAAACGATCCACAATAACCCATATTCCTTTATTTCCTTTCTTGGTTCTTGGTAAACCATCGATGAAATCCATCGAAATCATCTCTCGTTTCCAATCTGGAATTTCCAAAGGCTGCAATAATCCGGCTGACTTCTGTTGATCTCCTTTAACTTGTTGGTAGATGACACAACTATTAACAAAAGCAGCTACATCCCTCTTCTTACTCGGCCACCAGAAAAATCTTCTCATATCTCTATACATCTTAGAAATTCCTGGGTGAATATTTAGTCTGGAGCGAGACACTTAGCTAAGACTTCTTGCCTAAGTCCATCTATATTAGGCACACATAAACGACCAATAATCCTCAAAGCGCCTTGATCGTCCACCTTGAAATCCGAATATCGACCATCCTTAGTGTGACATCCCGGAATTTTGACCCTATTATTATAAAAAGTTATAATCAAATTTAAATAAAATACAAGATTTTTCATTTATAAATAAATAAGATGTTGGACATTTTTTTTAGTTGTATATGTGTTATAAAGGAATTTCTAATTTCAAAATGTAAAATAGACTGTTTTAGCAATATTTAAAATTAAATCTGTTTTATTCTATTAAATTAAAAATTATATATTAATGACATTTAATATCAAAAGTATAAATGTAGTTAATAATGATGAGTATAATAATAAAATTCTTTTCATATTAAATATAAATATAAAATACATTAGTGCAAATACATTACAAATCAAATATTGGGAAGATTAAACTTTGAATAAAAATAAGATCAAGAAAAGTTTATAACAATAGTTTTTATAATTAAAATAAAATAAGCTTTTAAATATTTAATATAAGTATAACTTAAAATACGGTTATAAACATAAGTCTACAAACATAAGTACAAAATTATAACATGAATATAAGATATAAATAAAAATGTAACTATGTAAATATAAAAATATGAAATCAGACAAAGCAGAATTCATATGCAAAATTAACTTGTCTGCAAACTTTATATGTTTAAGTAAGCAAAGTGTTCAATTAAAAAAAATAAGACAAACATCTTTGTGCAAGTACAAGATCAGTAAGTATCTTCGCAAAATAGGAAAAATTTGTCAGCAAAGCATTATAAGTGTAAACCTATATGAAACATATTAGTACAAACATAAACCTGCAAATATCTTTGTACCATATTCATGTGTCAGGAAGCATTTAATTTATGTTAACATAAGTGTAAACATAAACATTTAATTAGCACACTTTCTGCCTGGAAAAAAATCTCCCAGCCGAAATACTTGATTTATCTCAGGCCTTAGTACATAGAAAAATAAAGCAAAATATCATATCAAGGCAAAGCTTCTTCCAGAAGACTTTTTGTTCAAAGTTATAAATATATGTATTCATCATTTCTTATCCTTAAGTTCATTTGCAACTGCAAAAGCAAAAAGCCTGAGAAAAAGCAACAGAAGTATAAACAAAACAGCATATTTTCAAGCTTAAATAAAATTCAGAAAGCAAAAGAAGTTTACAGGAATTCAAAACTTCAACTGCAGTTTTCTTTCTCCATCAACAACTAGCCTCTGTTACAACAGTATGGGATGAGTAAACTTATTTCTAATCTAACTGTTAATATGTAGTTTATGAAGATTTGTTATGTGGATGTTTAAAATCCTGGAATGCTTTACTATTTACTGTAAGTACTGTATATTATGTTCTTACAGGTTTTAAATTTTTGCTGAGGCAAAGAAAAACAGAGAATACATCCTACTTTTTATATAAAATCATTTTCTTTAATGAGTAACTTAACTAAATTTATTTATTTAAGTTTAAGATTAAGAGTTTGGATTATTATTTTTAGTAGTTGTGAAATTTAAACACTGCAAACTCAAGCTTACAGTAAAAAGTAAAATAATGATCAAAATTCGAATGACATGAATTGTAGATTTGAATTTGTATATTGAAACTACATATAAAAATATGATTTTTAAGATAAAAATATAATTTTTAGTTAACAATTCGCAGAGCGGTTTGATAATAAACCGAAAATGCATTTTTATGAAATTATGATTTTTCCTTCAATTATCATTGTTGAAATTTAACATGAAGCTTGAATATGGATTCAAGAACACCAGAAAATTGTTAAAAAAAATTTCGAATGCATGATTTTGAGAAGTGATCAATTTTAGGGTTTATGGGTTCTGTATTTTTGAGTTCGGTCAATTGATGCTTGCGTCGTCATGGAACAACCGAGTGCCATGAGACTTGGCAGGGTGCTCGAGTGTGATGTCGGCAAGGTTTGGCTGGAGTATTGTCGTCTCTGGCGGTCGCGATAGTGAGAATGAGGTGGATTTTGTCCATCGTGTTCGTGGAGCAGTTCGTCTTTATAGTCATATTTCGATTGAGTACTTATGGCATTGATTTGAGTTTAGATTTCCAACGCGAGGCGAGTTTATGATTTGCTGGAGGAGTCAAGTGGCGTTGGCGCGGTGGTGGACCGTCGTGCACGTGCACAGCGGCGGGGAAGTATCTGCTGGGTGTCGACTCGAGTTCAACTCGAGTATGTTAGCTTGATGCTTCGGGTTTTTGAGTGGGTGCGTGTGTTAATATGCTTCAAAAGTTTTAAAAACTTAAGCTTTATAAAAAAAAGGGAAACAGGAAGAAGAACAGAGGGAGAAGAAGTACAGGAGTTTGATGCGAGAAAAGTTCAGGAAGATATCGAGTTTAACCCGAGTTTGTCACGATGTTTACTTCGGGTTTCCAATCCCTGGAATTTTGCTAACTGTAATTGATGCTTGCGTCGTCATGGCACAACCGAGTGCCATGAGACTTGGGAGGGTGCTCGAGTTTGATGTCGGGAAGGTTTGGCCGAAGTCTTGTCATCTTTGGCGGTCGCGATAGTGAGAACGAGGTGGATTTTGTCCATCGTGTTCGTGGAGCAGTTCGTCTTTACAGGCATATTTCGATTGAGTACTTATGACATTGATTTGAGTTTAGATTTCGAATGCGACGTGAGTTTATGATTTGCTGGAAGGGTCGAGTGGCGTTGGCGCGGTGGTGGACCGCCGTGCACGTGCACGGCGCCGGTGAAGTATCTGCTGGGTGTCGACTCGAGTTCAACTCGAGTATGTTAGCTTGATGCTTCGGGTTTTTTAGTGGGTGCGTGTGTTAATATGCTTCAACAGTTTTAAAAATTTAAGCTTTATAAAAAAAGGGGGAAACAGGAAGAGAACAAAGGGAGAAGAAGTACAGGAGTTTGACGCGAGAAAAGTTCAGGAAGATATCGAGTTTAACCCTAGTTTGTCACGATGTTTGCTTCGGGTTTCCAATCCCTGGAATTTTGCTAACTGTAATATGAAATTAAAGGTAAATAAACCAAGTGCAAATTATGTCATTAGTGTTGACCAATTTGTTTTAAGCCCAGATGAACTTTAAAGCTTTACTGAAACAAAGATGAGTAATTAATTTAAAATGGAAGTTAATTATGAATGTAATAAACTTTATAATTGTAATTTAATAAGTAGTTCAAAAACTTAATTAAATTAGTAATTAAAGATTTCAATGATAATCTTGTGTAAACCCATTTATAATTAAGAATTTAATTAACCATTTAAGTTGACAACTTAACAAATTGTAATTAACCAATTAATTAACTAATTAAGGATTAAACAATTAAGTTAATTAATAATTAATGATTAATTAAGCAATTAATAATAATTAAATGTGTAATTGATTTTTATAAATCAATAATTAAGATTATTGATTAATAATTAATTAATTAAGTGAATAATTAATAAGTAGTTAATAAATTGAAATAAGTTAGTTAATTAGTAATTGATTAAGCAAGAATAAAATATAGATCATTCTTAAGCAAGTAATTAAGTTTAAAATAAATCAAACTAAATGTTGATATGAATCAATGATTCTATTTGATTGACTCTGATGTTTATTTATATCCTGTGATGTTCTGTGATATTCTGGATATATCTGTGATGATTGTGTATGATTTATATATGTTAAATTGCTATATGATTTATCTGATGTTATTTATCTGTGTTAAATTGCTTTATGAATTCAATTGTTGAATTTAAAATGTTAAGTTAATTAGACAACTTGGCCTTTAAAATGGCATTTGGATTTCGATGAGACCGGGATCGGGTATCGATTTGATATTCTGAAAACCACATCGATCCAAATTAAACGTTACGTCGTGTAATCTCAAGTGAAGATCGAGATGGTGTTTTCAGAATGCAAGGGTTATCGTCGTTAACTCTGAGGGGTGATTCCAACATGGGTGTAACGAGATAATGTCTTCGGTTTCGTTCGAACCCGGAACGAACTTGTATGGATTGAATGCTTTCAGCACATCGTCGGGTGGACGATGAGCATTCTAAGAGATATGTTCTATAAAGGTAAACGCAGCCTCAAGCCTCATCAACCGGGAATGGCTAAAACAGGGGATGTGCAGCAAGGTTAGGTGGGTCATGCCCAAGTAGGACGAGGTATACCCCTGTCTAGATGTCCCTTTTATTCGGCTGTGTGGGCGGTTGGTCTGCAGCCAACTGCGGGGTTATCTTGTTTGGGACTGTTCAGTAAGGAATGGTTCCGGCCTTGTGTTGCAGGGGAGTTAGGGTGGCTCCTCGGTACGGTGATCTAGGCCACGTACTGTGACGGGCGATACCCCAGTAGCCCTTCCATTGTATGGGATCCAATTTCCAATAAGCGCCGTACGTTTTGGTTGTGCCCAACTACGTTGGAATGTGAGATGTAAGCATTTCAGCTATTTCTGTATTTTACTTGAGAACCCTAGACACTATTATAATATCACTGAATTTCCTATAAAATGTTTTGGTTAGCGTAAGGTAAAAACTTACCCGTATTTATGTGTGGGAAGTCTTACGTGATACCTTTATTTTAAATGATTTTCAAAGTTAAACAACTTTAACCTGTTTACTCATACCAGACCCATGGCTGACCCGGAGTTTTTATTTTGTTTTTCATAAACTCTTGGGTACTCAAACTTTTATGAGTAGCCAAGTGATAGGTATTCGAAGTATAGAGTTTTCTGGAGGAGTTGGAGCAGAAGACCAGATGTATATAGCTATCTATAGTTCCGTTGTGTTAGTTAGTTTATGATATTTGAGATGTATGTTCTGACAGATATGTATATGATAGTCACGTTGTATGATATTGTATAACTCTGATGTATATATAACTATGTAATAGTTATGTTGATATATTATATTTTATTCCATTCCGCTGTGAGATTCTGATGTTGTTATTCTTTCCTTCTATTCTTTTCTATTTCTATCCCTTTCTTTCTTATTGATGACACGTCTTTCTGGAGTTAGAAAGTCGGGTCGTCACAGCTGGTATCAGAGCCAGGTTGAGCGAGTACCTAGGCTCTGAAGTAATATTTATCTTGGGAGTGCGTATTTGTGTGTATATATATATACCTATTTAAATTTGTTGGCCACCTGAACAGGTAACTTGAAAGGATTGTGTACTTCGATTGATAATGGCCAACATGAGTTCTGGAAGAAGAGGCAGAGTTAGCGCCAGTACTTCAATTGATAATGTTCGAAGTCAAATTGCTAGAGAGGCTGTAAATCCAGTACCACCTCAAGTTAGTTTTGCAGCCTTATGTAAAGATTTCATCGATCTTGGAGGCCAACCATTTAAAGGTTCAGAATCGATAATTGAAGTTCAAGCCTGGCTACGTTCTTGTGAGCGCATTTTTAAGAGGATGAGATTGTCGGAAGATCAGAAAAGGGAAATGGCATCGTGGCAATTGTAGGGAGGCGCAACAGCATGGTGGGATGCAACTATTGCAAATATTCGTGAAGAAGATATTTCATGGGAAAGATTTAAGGAGTTATTTGAGGAGAAATTTATGCCAACAACAAGGAAAACTCAATTGTACCAGGATTTTCTGACTTTGAAGCAGGAAAGCATGACTATTTCTGAGTATGGCACCAGATTCAACGAACTTTCGTGTTATGGATCAGGACTCATTGATACTCCTCTCAAGAAGAATGAAAAGTTTGTGAAAGGATTGAGGTCCGAATTCCAGAATAAGATGACGGTGCTCTTGAAAGGATCTTTTGTTGATTTAGTTGATATGGCTTTGAGGTATGAAGATTTGATGAGCAAGAAATTGGAGGCAACAACAGCAATTTCGAGAGGGAATTCCGTTAACCCAAATAAAAGAAAGTTTAATCCACATTGGAAAAGACAAGTTAAGGGAAAGAAATCGGGAGGAAGCAATAACGGACCCCGTAAGTGTTATAATTTTTAGCAAATTGGACATTTGGCAGATCAGTGTTCTCAAGGAGGATCTCCGCAACAGCAACGTCAGAATGGTCCAGGATTGGCAGTAGTCTAGAGATCGTTGTGTTTTAATTTTCGTCAGCCCGGTCATATGATTAAGAATTGTCCACTTTTGCAGAGGACACTGCAGGATAAAGTTTTTTCTTTGGAAGCAGGTTCATCTTCTTATTCTCAAGGCAAAGGAGTTTTGGAAGGTACCCTACTCTTAGATGGCAAATATATTAAAGTTTTATTTGATTTGGGTTCATCTTTGCGTTTCATATCTTCGGAATCGATAGAAAAGTATTCTCTTAACCCTAGTACCATGGATCGACCCATTATTGTATCTAATCCTATTGGTGGGGCAACAAAATTGAATACGATCTGTAAGGACTTGAAGCTTTCTTATTTGTCCCACAGTTTCTCTTGTGACCCATATGTGTTAAATTTTAAGGGATTTCATCTTATTTTGGGAATAGATTGGCTCGATAAGTATAAAGCAATCCTGAAGTGTGATGAGAGGATAGTTTCATTGGAGACTGATTTGGGTAGGATTGCCAAAGTGTCGTGCGATAGTTCTGAATTTCACTTGAGTAGTCTTTTACTAGGAGTTGAGACTTCTCAAGAGAAAGTTGAGGAAATCGATGTGGTTCAAGATTTTCCTGATGTCTTTGAAGAAGTTAAGTGTCTTCCGCCACATCGAGAGATTGAGTTTCGTATTGATTTGATTCCAGGAGCAGTGCCAGTGATTCAGCCCAGTAGGAGAATGCCTCCTAGAGAGAGAAGAGTTGATTAAGCAGACGCAAGATCTTTTGGAAAAGGGTTTAATTAGACCCAGTTTTTCTTGTTGGGGCTCTTTTGCAGTGTTTGTTACCAAATTGGATGGTTCGCTAAGGTTCTGTGTTGATTATAGAGAATTGAACAAAGTGACCATTCGAAATAAATATCCTTTTCCTCGCATCGATGATCTTTTTGACCAGCTGCATGGAGCTTCTATCTTTTCTCAACTAGATCTAGCTTCAGGTTTCCATCAATTAAGAGTAGCTGAAGATAGTATTCCCTTGACATCATTTAGGGGACCGAATTGTTTTTATGAGTGGTTGGTTATGCCGTTCGGGTTAACCAACGCGCCTGCCTATTTTGTTGACCTCATGAACCGAGTCTTTAGAGATGTGTTGAATAAGTTTGTTTTTGTATTCGTTGATGATATCTTAGTCTACTCCAAATCGAAAGAAGAGCACAGACAGCATTTGAGGATTGTATTGGAAACTCTGAGGAAGCATATGTTGAAGGCAAAATTTTCAAAGTGCCATTTTTGGAAATCGGAAGTTAATTTTTTAGGACACATTGTTTCTGGTGAAGGCATTTCAGTAGATCCAACAAAGGTTGAAACTATTTTGCAATGGAAACAGCCGGAGACACCGACTGAAGTTCGCAGTTTTCTGGATTTGGTTGGCTACTACAGAAAATTTATTAAGGATTATTCCAAAATTTCTTCGCATCTGACCAAGCTGACTAGGAAAGGAGCTAAATTCAAGTGGACACCTCAGTGTGAAGAAGCTTTTCAGGAATTGAAGACAAGGCTAACTAGCGCACCAGTACTTGCTATTCCGGATGGAAATAGCAAATTTGAGGTATATACGGATGCATGTTTTGTTGGACTGGGAGCAGTTCTGATGCAGAACATCAGAGTGATTGCGTATGCTAGTCGGCAATTGAAGTCCCATGAGAAGAACTATGCTACGCATGATCAGAACTGTTAGCTATTGTTTTTGCTTTGAAGATCTGGAGACATTATCTTTTGGGAGAAAAGTTTGAGTTATTCACGGATCACAAACCGTTGAAATATATTTTCTCTCAAAAAGATCTTTATTTGAGACAGCAGAGATGGGTCGAATTTTTGGCATCTTATGATCTGGATATTTTGTATACTCCGGGGAAAGCGAATGTCGTGGCTGATGCTCTTAGTAGAAATGCTGTTTTATCTCTTTTGGAAGTAGTTCCATCTCTCTAAGAAAAAATCGTTAGTAAGCAAACGGAGGATAAATCTTTTGAGGAAATAATTCTTGGAACTAAAGATGGTCGGTATTCGGATTTCAAGATGGACGATCAAGGTGTTTTAAGGATTAATGGTCGTTTGTGTGTGCCTTATATAGATGGACTGAGGCAAGAAGTTTTAGCTGTGTGTCATCGCTCCAAATTGAATATTCACCCGGGAATATCGAAGATGTATAAAGATATGAGGAGAGTTTTCTGGTGGACGAATATGAAGAAGGATGTAGCTGCTTTTGTAAATAGTTGTGCCATCTGCCAGCAAGTGAAGGGTGATCAACAAAAGTCTGCAGGACTATTGCAACCTTTGGAAATTCTAGATTGGAAGTAGGAGATGATCTCAATGGACTTCATCGACGGTTTGCCTAAAACCAGGAAAGGAAATGAAGGAATATGGGTTAGTGTGGATCGTTTAGCGAAGAGTGCCCATTTTATTCCAGTTAAAGCAACTCGTACTGCAGTTTCCCTGACGGAAATTTTCTTGAAGGAGATAGTAAGATTGCATGGTGTTCCTGTCAGCATAGTAAGTGACCGTGATCCTATTTTCACTAGCAAATTCTGGGAAGCTCTGCAATCAGCAATGAGAACAAGTTTGAGATTAAGTATAGCCTATCATCCTCAGACGGACAGACAAACGGAGAGACTTAATCGTATTTTGGAAGATATGCTGCGAGCTTGTGTATTGGATTTTGGTGGATCATAGGAAGACCATCTTCATCTAGTGGAATTTTCCTATAATAACAGTTACCAAGCGAGTATTAAGATGGTTCCTTATGAAGCTCTGTATGTAAGACCGTGTAGATCTCCATCTTGTTGGATTGAATCGAACGATCGACTTGTACTCGAACCCGATCTAATTCGTGAAGCTTCTGCGAAGGTTGAGCTTATCAAGAAAAAGATGAAAGCTGCTCAAGATGGTCAGAAGAAATATGCAGATAAGAGATGAAGACCATTGGAATTTGAGATCGGAGATTTAGTTTTTATCAAAATTTCCCCAATCAAAGGTGCTATAAGATTCGAAAAGACGGGAAAATTTGCTCCGAGATATATTGGTCCATTCCGAGTGCTGAAAAGAATTGGAACTGTAGCCTACAGGATTGAATTGCCAGAACGAATGTCTGGGATTCACAATGTATTCCATGTGTCTCATTTAAGGAAATATATTCATGACCCACCATTGGTGGTGGAACCAGTTGTTCAGGAAGATTTAGAAGTAGAACCCAACCTGACTGTGGTTAGAGATCCTGTTCAGATTGTAGATCAAGATGAGAAGCAACTCACGAACAAAGTGGTGAAACTCGTCAAGGTGCAATGGAGTGAGGATCCCAGAGATTGTACCTGGGAAACTCTTGATAGTTTTAGAAAAGCTTATCCAAATTTATGTCCAGATAGCTAGTAATGTTGTTAGAATAGACTGTTTGATTATTTGTTTTTGTATGGATGATATGTATGTTTAGATTGTTAATATTAAGCTTTTGAATTAACTGTTGTTTAAATTTTGGGGACGAAATTCTTTTAAGGGGGGAGGAATGTGACATCCCGAAATTTTGACCTTATTATTATAATAAGTTTTAATCAAATTTAAATAAAATACAAGATTTTTCATTTATAAGTAAATAAGATGTTGGACATTTTTTTTAGTTGTATATGTGTTATAAAGGAATTTATAATTTCAAAATGTAAAATAGACTCTTTTAACAATATTTAAAATTAAATCTGTTTTATTCTATTAAATTAAAAATTATATATTAATGATATCTAATATCAAAAGTATAAATGTAGTTAATAATGATGAGTATAATAATACAATTCTTTTCATATTAAATATAAATATAAAATACATTAGTGCAAATACATTACAAATCAAATATTGGGAAGATTAAACTTTGAATAAAAATAAGATAAAGAAAAGTTTCTAATAACAGTTTTTATAATTAAAATAAAATAAGCTTATAAATATTTAATGTAAGTATAACTTAAAATATGGTTATAAACATAAGTCTACAAACATAAGTACAAAACTATAACATGAATATAAGATATAAATAAAAATGTAACTATGTAAATATAAAAATATGAAATCATACAAAGCAGAATTCATATGCAAATTTAACTTGTCTGCAAACTTTATATGTTTAAGTAAACTAAGTGTTCAATTAAAAAAATAATAATACAAACATCTTTGTACAAGTACAAGATCAGTAAGTATCTTTGCAAAATAGGCAAAATTTGTCAGCAAAGCATTATAAGTATAAACCTATATGAAACATATTAGTACAAACATAAACCTGCAAATATCTTTGTACCATATTCATGTGTCAGCAAGCATTTATTTATGTTAACATAAGTATAAACATAAACATTTAATTAGCACACTTTCTGCCTGGAAAAAAATCTCCCAGCCTAAATACTTGATTTATCTCAGGCCTTAGTACATAGAAAAATAAAGCAAAATATCATATCAAGGCAAAGCTTGTTCCAGAAGACTTTTTGTTCAAAGTTATAAATATATGTATTCATCATTTCTTATCCTTAAGTTCATTTGCAACTGCAAAAGCAAAATCCTGAGAAAAAGCAAAAGAAGTATAAACAAAACAACATATTTTCGAGCTTAAATAAAATTCAGAAAGCAAAAGAAGTTTACAGGAATTCAAAACTTCAACTGCAGTTTTCTTTCTCCATCAACAACTAGCCTCTGTTACAATAGTATAAGGTGAGTAAACTTATTTCTAATCTAACTCTTAATATGTAGTTTATGAAGATTTGTTATGTGGATGTTTAAAATTCTGGAATGCTTTACTATTTACTGTAAGTACTGTATATTATGTTCTTACAGGTTTTAAATTTTTGCTGAGGCAAAGAAAAACAGAGAATACATCCTACTTTTTATATAAAATCATTTTCTTTAATGAGTAACTTAACTAAATTTATTTATTTAAGTTTAAGATTAAGAGTTTGGATTATTATTTTTAGTAGTTGTGAAATTTAAACACTGCAAACTCAAGCTTACAGTAAAAAGTAAAATAATGATCAAAATTCGAATGACATGAATTGTAGATTTGAATTTGTATATTGAAACTACATATAAAAATATGATTTTTAAGATAAAAATTATAATTTTTAGTTAACAATTCGCAGAGCGGTTTGATAATAAACCGAAAATGCATTTTTATGAAATTATGATTTTTCCTTCAATTATCATTGTTGAAATTTAACATGAAGCTTGAATATGGATCCAAGAACACCAGCAAATTGTTAAAAAAAAATTTCGAATGCATGATTTTTGAGAAGTGATCAATTTTAGGGTTTATGGGTTCTGTATTTTTGAGTTCGGTCAATTGATGCTTGCGTCGTCATGGCACAACCGAGTGCCATGAGACTTGGCAGGGTGCTCGAGTGTGATGTCGGCAAGGTTTGGCCGGAGTCTTGTCGTCTCTGGCGGTCGCGATAGTGAGAATGAGGTGGATTTTGTCCATCGTGTTCATGGAGCAGTTCGTCTTTATAGGCATATTTCGATTGAGTACTTATGGCATTGATTTGAGTTTAGATTTCCAACGCGAGGTGAGTTTATGATTTGCTGGAGGAGTCAAGTGGCGTTGGCGCGGTGGTGGACCGCCGTGCACGTGCACAGCGGCGGGGAAGTATCTGCTGGGTGTCGACTCGAGTTCAACTCGAGTATGTTAGCTTGATGCTTCGGGTTTTTGAGTGGGTGCGTGTGTTAATATGCTTCAAAAGTTTTAAAAACTTAAGCTTTATAAAAAAAGGGGAAACAGGAAGAAGAACAGAGGGAGAAGAAGTACAGGAGTTTGACGCGAGAAAAGTTCAGGAAGATATCGAGTTTAACCCGAGTTTGTCACGATGTTTACTTCGGATTTCCAATCCTTGGAATTTTGCTAACTGTAATATGAAATTAAAGGTAAATAAACCAAGTGCAAATTATGGTATTAGTGTTGACCAATTTGTTTTAAGCCCAGATGAACTTTAAAGCTTTACTGAAACAAAGATGAGTAATTAATTTAAAATGGAAGTTAATTATGAATGTAATAAACTTTATAATTGTAATTTAATAAGTAGTTCAAAAACTTAATTAAATTAGTAATTAAAGATTTTAATGATAATCTTGTGTAAACCCATTTATAATTAAGAATTTAATTAACCATTTAAGTTGACAACTTAACAAATTGTAGTTAACCAATTAATTAACTAATTAAGGATTAAACAATTAAGTTAATTAATAATTAATGATTAATTAAGCAATTAATAATAATTAAATGTGTAATTGAGTTTTATAAATCAATAATTAAGATTATTGATTAATAATTAATTAATTAAGAGAATAATTAATAAGTTGTTAATAAATTGAAATAAGTTAGTTAATTAGTAATTGATTAAGCAAGAATAAAATATAGATCATTCTTAAGCAAGTAATTAAGTTTAAAATAAATCAAACTAAATGTTGATATGAACCGATGATTCTATTTGATTGACTCTGATGTTTATTTATATCCTGTGATGTTTTGTGATATTCTGGATATATATGTGATGATTGTGTATGATTTATCTGTGTTAAATTGCTATATGATTTGTCTGATGTTATTTATCTGTGTTAAATTGCTTTATGAATTCAATTGTTGAATTTAAAATGTTAAGTTAATTAGACAACTTGGCCTTTAAAATGGCGTTTTGATTTTGATGAGACCGGGATCGGGTATCGATTTGATATTTCAAAAACCACATCGATCCAAATTAAACGATAAATCATGTAATCTCAACTGAAGATCGAGATGGTGTTTTCAGAATGCAAGGGTTATCGTCGTTAACTCTGAGGGGTGATTCCAACATGGGTGTAACGAGATAATGTCTTCGGTTTCGTTCGAACCCGGAACGAACTTGTATGGATTGAATGTTTTCAGCACATCGTCGGGTGGACGATGAGCATTCTAAGAGATATGTTCTATAAAGGTAAACGCAGCCTCAAGCCTCATCAACCGGGAATGGCTAAAACAGGGGATGTGCAGCAAGGTTAGGTGGGTCATGCCCAAGCAGGACGAGGTATACCCCTGTCTAGATGTCCCTTTTATTCGGCTGTGTGGGCGGTTGGTCTGCCGCCAACTGCGGGGTTATCTTGTTTGGGACTGTTCAGTAAGGAATGGTTCCGGCCTTGTGTTGCAGGGCAGTTAGGGTGGCTCCTCGGTACGGTGATCTAGGCCACGTACTGTGACGGGCGGTACCCCAGTAGCCCTGCCATTGTATGGGATCCAATTTCCAATAAGCGTCGTACGTTTTGATTGTGCCCAACTACGTTGGAATGTGAGATGTAAGCATTTCAGCTATTTCTGTATTTTACTTGAGAACCCTAGACACTATTATAATATCACTGAATTTCCTATAAAATGTTTTGGTTAGCGTAAGGTAAAAACTTACCCGTATTTATGTGTGGGAAGTCTTACGTGATACCTTTATTTTAAATGATTTTTAAAGTTAAACAACTTTAACATGTTTACTCATACCAGACCCATGTCTGACCTGGAGTTTATATTTTGTTTTTCATAAACTCTTGGGTACTCAAATTTTTATGAGTAACCAAGTGATAGGTATTCGGAGTATAGAGTTTTCTGGAGGAGTTGGAGCAGAAGACCAGACAAATGTAGCTATCTATAGTTCCGCTGTGTTAGTTAGTTTATGATATTTGAGATATGTGTTCTGACAGATATGTATTTGATAGTCATGTTTTATGATATTGTATAACTCTGATGTATATATAACTATGTAATAGTTATGGTGATATATCATTCTGCTGTGAGATTCTGATGTTGTTATTCTTTCTTTCTATTCTTTTCTATTTCTATCCCTTTCTTTCTTATTGATGACACGTCTTTCTGGAGTTAGAAAGTCGGGTTGTCACACTTAGTTCCAAGAATTAGTTCCTCAAAATATTTATCCTCCATTTGCGTACTTATGATTCTTTCCTGGAGAGATGGAACGACTTCCTAAAGAGACAAAACTGCATTTCTACTAAGAGCATCAGCTACAACATTTGCCTTTCCCGGAGTATACAGAATATCCAAATCATATGATGCCAGAAACTCAACACATTGCTTCTGCCTCAGATTAAGATCTTTTTGAGAGAAAAGATATTTCAGCGGTTTGTGATCCATGAATAATTCGAACTTTTCTCCTAAGAGATAGTGTCTCCAGATCTTTAAAGAAAAAATAATGGCTAACAATTCTAGATCGTGCGTAGCGTAGTTCCTTTCATGTGGCTTCAATTGCCGACTCGCATACGCAATTACCCTTCCATTCTGCATCAGAACTGCTCCCAGACCAACTATACAAGCATCAGTATAAACCTTGAATTTGCTCTTTCCATCTGGAATAGCTAGCACTGGTGCAATGGTTAGCCTCGTCTTTAATACCTGAAAAGCTTCTTTACACTGGGGTGTCCATTTGAATTTAGCTCCTTTCCTAGTCAGCTTGGTCAGATGCGAAGAAATCTTGGAATAATCCTTGATAAATTTTCTGTAGTAACCAGCCAATCCTAGAAAATTGCGAACTTCAGTCGGTGTCTCCGGTTGCTTCCACTCCAGAATAGTTTCAACCTTCGTTGGATCAACAGATGTACCTTCACCGGAAACAATGTGCCCTAAAAATTTAACTTCCGATTTCAAAAAATGGCATTTCGAGAATTTTGCCTTCAAAACATGCTTCCTCAGAGTCTCCAACACAATTCTCAAATGCTGCTTGTGTTCCTCTTCAGATTTAGAGTAGACCAAGATATCATCAATGAATACCAAAATGAACTTATTCAATACATCCTGAAAGACTCAGGTCATAAGGTCCGAAAGGAATAACCAACCACTCATAGAAACAAATTGGTCCCTAAATGCAGTCAAGGGAATACTATCTTCAGCTACCCTCAACTGGTGGAAACCTGAAGCTAAATCTAGTTGAGAAAAGACAGAAACTCCATGCAATTGGTCAAAGAGATCATCGATAGGAGGAAGAGGATATTTATTACGGATAGTCAGTTTGTTCAATTCTCTATAATCTACACAGAACTTTAGCAATCCATCTGATTTAGTGACAAACATGCAGCAGAACCCCAACAAGAAAAACTAGGCCTAATCAACCCCTTCTCCAAAAGATCCTGAGTCTGCTTAATTAACTCCTCCCTCTCCCTAGGAGCCATCCTCCTACTGGGCTGAATCACCGGCACTGCTCCTGGAATCAAATCAATGCGAAACTCTATCCTCGATGTGGATGCAAACACTTAACTTCTTCAAACACATCAGGAAAATCTTGAACCACATCGATATCTTCTATCTTTCCCTGAGAAGTCTCAACTCCATGCAAAAGACTACTCAAGTGAATTACAGAATTATCACACGACACTCTGGCAATTCCACCTAAATCAGTTTCCAAAGAAACTGTTCTCTCGTCACAATTCAGGATTGCTCTATACTTATCAAGCCAATCCATCCCCAAAATAAGGTCAAATCCCTTAAAATTCAACACATAAGGGTCACAAGAAAAACTGTGGGATAGACAAGAAATCTTCAAGTCCTTACTAATCATATCTAATTTGGTCACTCCTCCTGTAGGATTAGATACCAAGATGGGACAGTCTAAAGTACTAGGGGTAAGAAAGAACTTCTCTACAGATTCCAGAGAAATAAAACTCAAAGAAGCACCAGAATCAAACAGAACTTTAATATACTTGCCGTCTACAAGTAATGTACCTTCCAATACTCCCTTGCCTTTAGATGAAGTAGACGGTGCACCTTCCAAAGCAAATACCTTATTCTGGTAAGCTTTATGAAGTACGTGCAATCCTTGATCATATGACCTGGTTGGTGACAATTGAAGCATAGAGATCTCTGAACCAAAGCTGAACCCGGTCTACTATGATGCGGTTGCTGTTGCTGCTGCTGAAATCCTTTCCTAGGACACTTATTCGCCAAATGACCTTCTTGTTGACATATATACTTCCAACCTCAAACATTCAAACTCCAACCATTGCTAGTCGTGTTACACACATCACTACCCTATATACCTTTATAACTTATATTGGAAAACCAGAACAGGTAACCCTATATATATATATATATATATATATATATATATATATATATATATATATATATATATAATTGCAAATACGCTTTCTCAAGAAGAAATCACTCAAGAGCCTAGGTATTAGCTCAACCTAGCGCTCTGATACCAACTGTGACGACCCGCCTTTCAAACCACAGAAAGACGTATCATCAATAAGAAAAGAAAGGGAAAGAAATAGAAAAGATAGAACGAAAGAATAACAACATCAGAATCTCACAGCGGAATGGAACAAAATGTAATACATAACATAACCATTACATAGTCTTTACATATATCATAGTTACACAACATCATACATATGATAGTCATATACATGTCAGTCACTACATACATCCAAAATACAATATACATTAACTACACAGCGGAACTATATAGATAGATACATACGTCTGGACTCCTGCTCCAAGCCCCTCTAGAACTCAACAATCCCAAAACCTATCACTTAGCTACTCAAAAAAATTTGGGTACCCAAGAGTTTATGAAAAACAAAATATAAACTCCTGGTTAGACATGGGTCTGGTGTGAGTAAACGGGTTAAAGTTGTTTAACTTTGAAAATCATTTGAAAATAAAGGTATCACGTAAGACTCCCCACACATAAACATGGGTAAGTTTTTACCTTATGCTAACCAAAACATTTTATCGAAAATCCAGTGATATTATAATAGTGTCTAGGGTTTTCAAGTACATAGAAAATAGCCGAAATTGTTACATCTATTAAATTCCAGCTACTAGCGACAAAAGTGGGTAATACAAATCAAAACCGTACGATCTCATAGGGAAAATGGGTTTCCATCAATGGAAGGGCTATTGGGGTACCGCCCGTCATAGTACGGGGTCTAGATCATCGTACCGAGTATCACTCCTGACCCCCTACAACACAAGGCCGGAACCATTCCTTATTGAATAGTTTCGGACAAGATAACCCCACAGTTGTGGCCAACAACTGCCCATACAGCCAAAATAAAGGACATCTAGACAGGGGTATATCTCGTCCTGCTTGGGTGCTACCCACCTAACCTTGCTGCATCTCCCCTGTTTTAGCCATTCTCGGTTGATGAGGCTTGAGGCTGCGATTGCCTTTATAGAACATTATTCTTAGAATGCTCATCGTCCGCCTGACGATGTGCTGAAAGCATTTAATCCATACATATTCGTTTCGAGTTCGAACGAAACCGAAGGCAATATCTCGTTACACCCATTTTGGAATCACCCTCAGAGTTAACGACAATAACCCTTGCATTCTAAAACACCATCTCGATCGTCACTTGAGATGTCATGACCCATCGTTTAATTTGGATCGATGTGGTTTTCGGAATATCAAATTGACACCCGATCCTTGTCTCATTGAAATCCAAGCGCCATTTTAAAGGCCAAGTTGGTTAATAGTTTAAATAATTTAATTCTATACTTGGAATTCACATAACAGTTATCATAGATAAATCATACACAGTCATCACAGATATATCAATGCATATCACTGAGTATCACAGAATATTACCAAGTAGATATCACGATTAATCAAACAAGAGTCATCAATTCATTTCAAAATAGTTTGATTAACTTAACTTAATTAATTACTTAAGAATAAACCATTTTATCATGCTTGATTAATCACTAATTAATTAACTTATTAAATTTATTAATTACTACTTAATTACTCACTTAATTAATTAATTCTTAATTATTAATTAATAACCTTAATTATTAATAAATAAAACTTAATTACCCATTTATTAATTGCTAATTATTTAATTAATCATTAATTACCCATTAATTAATCATTTAATCCTTAATTAATTACTTAATTAGTTAACTACTATTTATTTATTAATTAACTTTAAGTAAGTAAATAAAATCCTTAAGTTCAAATTGATTAAACATAAGATTATTTATATCAATCTTTAAATACAAATTTATTTATCCTCTCTTAATTAACTTTCCATATAAATTAATTATTAATCTAAATCTCTCCTAATGATTTTAAATCAAATCTTGACTTAAACCTTGTCAACATTAATAACTTTATTAAAATTAAACTTGTTTAACGTTTTAACTTCAAGTTTATTAAGCTAATCCACTTGAAAACTGGACCCAAGGAAAACACCCTATTTACTCGAGTAGCAACCCAAGTCTCTACTCCTATTTTCCTGAGCTCCATCTCTTTCTTTCTCGCATACTTCTTCTTCTTTACTTATTCTTTCTTTTTTTTTAGCTAAGTTAAAATTGTAGTTACGACCATACTCACGCATCAGAGTAACCAGAAGCATCCTCCCCGTTCTGTCGAGTAATAACTCGCGACAACCACCAACTCGAAGTCGCTGACACTCACACGCCACCGTGCACGTGCACGGCGCTTCGCCAACGTCCTGGTGAACCACGACGCCTCCGGCAAGTCGCAAAACGACCAAAAACTCGAAAGCCAAGCTCAATTCAATGCGAAAAAACTGAAAACAAAATACACCCATTCGCTCGAACCAGCTACTCGAACATCCCAAGAGAAAACGCCTCAACCCATTAATCCCAACCACCAGTGGCGATGCGATTCCGGCCACACCTCGCCGACATCTTCCTCTACCACCCCCTAAAAGCTCGTGCAGCTCGATCGTCCCATGATGACGAAATCAACGAGCATACAGACCATAGAAAACTCAAACCCAAAACCCTATATTCGCTGCGCCTCAAAAATTCTTGCATTCGATAGTTTTTTTAATATTTTATCTGTATTGGTAAATCATCAAACTAGCTTCTCAACAAATTTCAACAAAAAATTTTTGTTAAACCAACAGAAATCGATAAAAATGCATTTTTAGTTAATTTATGAACCGCACCATATGTACTGATCTAAAAACTATCATTCTCGCTTTAAAAATCCTACTTTTGTATGTTTATTCAAGATATGAATTCAAATTAACAATTTAAAATATTCAAATTTTAACATATGATTTCTTTTTACTGTAAATTTGAATAAACATTGCCCCTATTACACTGTCAAGCCACAAACTATTTCCAGGTTAATGTTATAAGTTTTAAACAACTTATTTAGTTAAAAATCCTAAGCTTAAGATGTTTATATGAAGATGTATTAGTTTTCTTTACATTTCTTTTCTCATAAACTTGAAATACTGAATAACAAGCCATATAAATTCCCAGTGCAAACAGAAAATACGCAAAATTGTTTGTTTGAACTATACAGCAAGCACATACCATCGAAAAACCAAATACACAAGTTTAAATTTTGAAAACAGTATGTTTACTCACTTGAATTACTTTAAACAGAGAATTATTTTGGTTGAAAAGCTGTAGTTTAAATTTCCTGAAAACCTTCTATGCTTTGTTGTTGAATGATATTGAGTTTGTGAAGATGATGTTTATTTTCTTCTTTTTCTTTCTTTCAAGCCTTTTAAGTTTTGTTTCAACAAAATGGAATAAAAGATGCATATATAAAAATAGTTTTGAATAGCTGTAGGTTATAACTGGTATAGCTTCAACTTGTTTTGATCGGATTTGATTTTTTATTAATTACTGTAATTTGAAGTGATATTGCATATTTCAGCTGAACATATTTTTGTGCTGAGATGAAAGCATTAATTGCAGTTGTTCCCTATATGTATACATCTAATTATTATTTACTTATTTTTTTTTTCCTGTACAAAGATATTTTGCATATAAATAGATTGTCTTTTCTTTTGCATTGCACATATGTATTATACAGCGCATATGTGTTATTATTATTTTCAAAGATTTTGTTTTTGTCTTGCATACCATTTGTATTTATACAAGAACTATCTTATGTATCTATTTCAATATAAGTTGTTGTTACATAACTTCTCAATTTTATTTTATGTTTGTAATTTAACTTTCAAACCTTTTATTTAAACACATATTTGTATTTATATATTTTGTATTTATATTTATATCTTATATTTGTATTTAATATTGATAGAATTGCTTTAATTTAAACATTATTATTTAGATTACATTCATATATGTATTATATCAAATGTTAATAATATAGCACCTTTTAATTTTAATTGAATAAGACAGATTTTATTTTAAATAGTTTTGAAAGATTCTATTTTAAATTTCCAAATCAAATTTTTCTTTACAAAACATATATATACATATATAATTGATAAATGTCCAAAGATCATATTTATTTATTAAATGGAAGCTTGTATTTTATTTAAATGGATTAAGTACTTATTAAAATATATTGCCAAAATTTCGGGTCGTTACAATTATAAACCCTAATAGCCTTTCTATTTCTCATTTCTATACGTACAAAAATTTCTATTGCTCCCCTTGCTCAATGGCTAAAAACCTAATCTTCCAATCAAATTTCGATTTTCAAAAAAAATAATTTGCGGATATACAGCAACTTCGGCTCGCGCTTCGAGTTTCAGAAGCAAAAACCCTGCATCAACTTTGGGTTAGGAAGAAAATGACTTAGGTCGCTCCGGATCATTTTGGCAAAAACTCAAAACAAGCACCGGGGATTTGAGGCGGCGGACCGAAGTTGAACCGGAAGTCGACCGAGGACCAAAATTTTCAAATCTTCTAATTTTCATAACTTTTTCATATGAGCTCGGATTCGTGCGTGATTTATTTTGTTGGGATCGTACTAGAATTACGGAAATTTTGGCACTATTTTGGACGAATTCTAAGATCGTTCAAATTTTGGGCTTATTTTGAATTTAAATTCAAAGGTGAGTGTCTTAACCCACTCACAACTTCTAAAATTTCTTATGTTTGTTAAATTGATTTGTGATGTGATTAGAAATTTATTTATGATTGTTTGGCATATTTTGAATCATCATCTCAGTTTATTTGGATTTATTTGTATAAAATAGTTATTTAATTTATTATTGAATATAACTGTCAGTAATACTGTTATTCATTAATTGTTCTATATTGATGTTATTGATTGAATTGGATGATGATTGTGATAAATGTTTGATGATTGATATTGGATGAATGGATGTTGTATTTTATATTGTTATAAACCGCAAGTTGTTATGGATTTTTATTTCATTCGGGATTGTGGTTTGAAATGATATATAACTGTATTTATATTTTAAATTATGAGTTGAAATGATAAATATCCGTATCACTTAACCATAGGATAGAAAATCATATACAAACACCATCGATATATATGTGTGTGTGTGTATTGAAATGATTTATATGGTTTTGGATACAAATATACAGTTTAATAAATATTGATTTTTTTATATTATATAAATATTTTATTTGCATATAGTTAAATTCTTGAAATTAATCTATATATAAATTTGTTTAATAAAAAGAAGAGAGTTTGATTTTATTAAAATATAATGTGGGTAAGTATTTAAATTATATTTAATATAGAGGGTATAATGATTGAAATAAATTAAGGTTAGCAGATAAATCTGAAATTTATTTGAAATTGAATTTAGTTAAGAATTAAACTCAAATAAGTTTGATATGAAATGTATTAAATTTGAGATTTTATAAGGTATGATTTTTATAACTGGATTTTGGTTTAAGGTGAATTAAATGAATATTTCAAGTATAAACAAATTGAAGGAAATATTTAGTTATTTGTAATTTGAGTTTTATTTAAATAATAATGGATTATTATATAAAATATTTCAAAACTAAATAAAAGAAATTTGAATTGTTGAATCATAAGTACCAAACTTAGTTTTGAAATTGTTGAATAATTAAAGTTTGAAATATACTAATTGGAAATGGTTTCTTCTGTGGATCAAATCTATTTTAAAATCGATAAAATTTGGGATAGTTTATTTGGAAACTGAATCGTACTAAAAGTTAGGATTTAGGATTTGGTTAAATTTAAATTTATAAATTAGAAATGTTTTGGAATTGATTTGTGAGATTGGAGAAGCTAGTTTATTATATAATGTATTTTAATATTTTAACCATTTAAGTGGTGGAAGTTATGTTTTCAAAGTTTGAGTTTCAAAGGATTATGATTTGAAAGTGTTATATTTCAAGTATTTTGATTTTGAAGTGTTATAACGTTGAAAGTGCTATGAATTTTAGAAAGGATATATTTGAAATAAAAATGATATTATATTGATTTGGGTTTTAATAAAAATGATATCACATTGGTTTGGGCTTTGAAATGGAAATGATATCGCATTTGTATGGTTTTGAAACAGGTATTATATTCTGGTTTTGAAGTATAAATTATTTTGAAATGACCGTGGTGTTACAATAACGTTTGGTTGTTAAAGAGACCGGGATCGGAAGTTATCATACTCTCTGCCAACTACGAAAACCACTTTAACAACCGTGTACGCGATGGAGATTCCAGATTGAAGTAGGATGATGGCGACGTCCTTTGAGGTATGAACATGGACCCGACTTCCGTGAGTTGGCTTAAGGTGGCTAAAACATGAGCGATCTCGGGCCAGTGAGGTAGCCCCTCTTATCGGACACACTCCTTCGATATTATATTCTGACTTTGAGACTGATTTGGTGGCCACTTTTGACTTTTGATTTTTTGGGGGTGTGGCTCGAGGTGGGTGGTAGCTGCGCGCTATGCGTCACCACTAGCCCATGTGTGTAATTGGTATATCTAACCTGGCATTGCCTTGTGTGTCGTGTCACCTACTTAAGCGCGCCTTGTACGAGTTTGGTTTTCTCCCGTAGCCCGTGGAGGATTCAGGGTAGTCTCCCAATCTGGAGATGCGCTGATACTGGATGGACTACTGGGACTATTATTGTGTTAAGGAGGAGATTGGGTAACTCCTTAATGCTATTTAAAAGTAAGTTTATTTTACTATAGACATTATTATAATAGCGAAACATTACTACACAGTAAATAGTTTAACGGGTCCTTAGGAGATGCAAATCCCGAGCATCTCTTAAGTTACTGCACTTACGTTTGACACTGGATAGGAGATGTCAAATCGCGTAAACATCTATGATGCCGTTCCACTCATATTTTACCATTGATTTAACTTACATAAGGTCTTTTAGTTCTGACTCGAGTGTTTTGTCTTTTCAATTCGCTTGGATCAGTCTGAGCATTTCAGGATTTGAAGATCTTATTTTCGAAAGACGAAGACGAAGATTGTATTACTATTGTTTATTATATTATTCCACTGCATTTATACCGTTCCGCTGCATTATTTATCATTCTCCGGTATGTGTAACTTTGATAAGTGTTGTATAAGTATAATCAAATGTTTTGTAAAACAGCTTCATGAACTCTTTTTTTATTACTATATTTTGTTATTCCGCTGTGAGATTCTATTTTGCTTTATTTCTTTCTCCGTTTTCTTATTTACCCGAATAACAGTCTGCCCTTCTGTATGGTTTAAGTCTAACATGTGTGGTTTATCATCGATTTAAAGCGTACAAAAAGGCGGGATGTTACAATGTGGTATCAAAGCTTTGGTTTTTGCAATAATCCTTAGCTTTGTGGGGTCTGACTCTTTATTAATATGGCAGTAATACCCTACGATGAGTCACTGAGTGTGTGTGTGTGTGTATGAGAGAGCGTATTTGTTAGTGTTATAAAAGGATTTCTATATTGTGTGAATTTGTTCCGTTTTGTATTTATAAATTATGGTTGGTGCATAGGATGCTATGACATCAATAGGGATTTCTAAACACTTAATAGGACAGACTGACACAATATTTGTTTGAGATATAGGTGAATGAAATAATTTTGCCTATTATATTTTCTATGTATGAAATAATATATTTTATAAAGGATATATTTGGTTGTAATATATTGGTTGTTAGGTAGTGAAATTTATAAAAATTGGTTGGAAATAAGATTTAAAATAAAATCCATGAAAATTGGTAATTTTAAAAATTAAGTTCTGGTATTTTTGAAAATAGCTTTCAAAGGATTTGGAATATAATAATATTGTTTATAAGTATTTTTTGATATAAATATTCCAATATAATTTGAAAGAATCTTTTTAAAGAAACTTTGGAAAAGAAATAAGTTCTGTACTCCCTCTTTGTCGCTGGGAAATAATTTCGGTGATGAGTGCATGCATCATCGACATTCATTTTCGAGTTTCTAAGTGGAAAGGCCATTGTAGTAGTTTTACTGCAGATTTATTTTGATAAAAAAATATAAATTTTAAATTTTTTTAAATATAATTTGATATATAAGTTGTAAGTATATATATCTATCTATTATTTTAATGAATTGAAACGGAACCCGGTATTTAATTCTTAAGTTTCCATTAATTGATAGTTTCAATTAGTGTGATGAAATGGAATTTAACTAATAACTGAAACCTCTAAATGAAATAAGAGATTTAATGATAAGTTATAAATGAATTAAAAGAAACTTGTAATTTGTAACCTATAAAACAAAAGATATAATTATTGAACATTAAGCTAATTTAAAAAGAAATAAAATAAACTTGGGTAACTTTCAATTACATCCTTAAAAGCATATATATAACTTACCAAATATTAAAAGTTGAAATGTCTATTAAGAAATGTAATGGTAAAATTTACAAGCAAAACTTATGTAATAGAAAGATTCAATGAATTACTTTCATAAATAAGAATTTGATGTTATAGTGGTTATAAACTTAAGTTATAATTGAAATGTTACTATAATAAAATGAGATAGAAAGTAAGTATTGTAAATGAGCAATTAGAAACCTTAGTAAATATATTGAAATGCTAAATAATTGAATTACACATGAATACTATAAATAAATGAAATTAAGTAATGAATAATGCAACAAAGAAGAAACTTACATGACATTAATAAATGAAAATAAATATTGTAAGTAATAAATGAAATTAACCCTGAATGAATAAATGGAAATAAAAATTAGTAAGAAGTAAATGTAAAATTAAAGAAAGAAATCAATGAAGAAAATTTATAAGAATAAACTTAAATAATGTTAGAATTTGCTGTTTGTTTTGGTTTATGTTTGATTGGGCAAGGATACTTTAGAATTCATTCGGATGTATGAATAGTCTATTCAGTTTATCTAAGACTGTTGAGTAAATGGTATACTTAATAGTTTATTTGTCATTCTATACAATTTGAAGGTGTCTAAGTCCGAACTAACTATTTGTTTTGGTTGATATGGATGAAAGATTGATTTGTTTTGATTTCATATGATGACTGTATGTTGGTTGCAAATGATGGTTGTTTATATTGATTTGGTTGTTAGTAGTTGAAATAAATTAAACATTTCATTTTATATAATTATTAACTCTTTTTGGATTATATAAGTGAAATGCAGGTTATGGAAGCAATTGCTGCTGCATTAGGTTTCATAATATAAGCGCAAATTTCCCAACAAATAGGTACGTTTTCGGATTACGGCTTTATAGCGCTATTATATATATTTTTCCCGTTATTGGGATATATTATTTTGAGAAATTATGACATATATTGTTATATTTGATATTATATTTTCTCCTGAGCCTCTCCGTTCAAAGGAGACTTTGCCAAAATATTTCGAAAATTTTGGACTTAGAAATCCTTTTGAATAATAATGAAAACAAAAGATTTAATTGTTTATAAATTTATGTATTTTGTTTAAATTATTTTATTTTGTAATTTTTTTTGTTTATAAAGTTAATATTTTGAATAAGATGTATTGTTACTCAATTCTTTCTTTTCCCTTCTTTTTCCTTTTCGTGGACAAAAAGTTTTGAGTAGGGGAGAGTGTAACGACCCGTAAATTCCGATAATAAAATTTGTTATTTTAACAAGATTTTGTAATTTAATTTGAAAAAAATAAAAAAATTATAATTTAATATTGAAATAAATGCAAAATGAAATATAACAATGGTAATTAAAACTAATTATTAACAATTTGAATAAAGTTCTAATAAATGAGTAGTGAATATGTTATACCTGGTTATAAATTGAACATAAGAAAATAAACGTAAGTATTGAATTAATTAATGAAACAACGTATCGTTTACAGTAATTGAATGCAAATTAAGGTAATAATGTTAATGCAAATTAATATATAATTAATTTAGTGCAATACCAATTAATTGAAACCAATTGTAAGGTTATAATGGATTGTATTTAGTAAATTAGAAAATATATTCAAAGTTATATTAATTGATGAAATAATACGTAGTAAGCTGTAACTTGAGAGAATCAATGTTAGATAAGTAATTATAATAATTGTTGGTTGATAATAAAGTATGAATGGGATTAAGTTAGGCAAATTGTGATAATTAATTGTTTGCCCATTTATTTAATTTATTAAATTAGATTTAAATCCATTGCAATTAAACGTAATTAAAAACTACGTTAACATGAATTCAGTTGATGACTGTAAAAAATATATTAGGTTAATTGGATATATACTAATGTTAAATTTATTCATAAGATGATGATTGATTGAATAAAGAGATTGAATACAAATTGTATTAATTTAATTGAAATTAAAAATATAATTTATTTGAATTTACTTAAATTGTAGGTGAACACTATAAATTTTGCAATAAATCCTTATTTGATTGATATGGACATTTTGGTTAAAGAATTAGAGGTTTATTTGTAATCAGAAATGATAGAAATGGTAAACAATTAAATTTGGATTGAAGAAGTGATTAATTAATCTAATATTAAATTATTTAATCAACTGGAAAATAGCCATTTTGGCCACTGACTCGAATTTTGACGAAACTACTTTCATCGGATCCGTAACGGTGAATTATTGTAGGATTTCCAGTTTCGTAGCGAATGGACTTGTCGTTTGATCGTACGGGCTCGAAATGCTTAGAAATCAATGAAATTGAAATCAATTTGAAATAACTTCATTTTAGCATAACTTCTTCATACGATGGAATTTGGACTTGAAACCTATTCCATTGCGTTTATAATATTTAAAAACATATATTTTGATATATGGGTTGATCCATTTCCGTTCCGGAATCAAAACGGGCTTTTCGGGTCAATTATCGTTAAAAACTCAAACCAGTCGGGCCCATTCCTTTCTATTTTGTTCTGCCTATATATACATCGTTATAAACCCTAGCAGCCTTTATATTAGAAATTTCTATACGTATAGAAATTTTTGTTGCTCCTCTTTCTTAATGGCTGAAAACTCTAATCTTCCCAATCCAATTTCAATTTCAAAAAAAAATTGCGGGACTGCAGCAACTTCGGGTCGCACTTCGAGTTTCAAGGGGCAAAACCCTGCATCAACTTTGGCTCAGGGAGAAAATGACTCAGATCGCTCCAAGTTGTTTTGGAAAAAACTTAGAGCAAGCATCGGGGATTTGAAGCGGTGGACCGAAGTTAAACCCGAAGTCCACCAGGACCAGAATTTTCCAATCTTCTAATTTTCATAACTTTTTCATACGAACTCGGATTCATGCACAGTTTATTTTGTTGGGATCGTATTAGAATTACAGACATTTTGGCACTAGTTTGGACGAATTCTGAGACCGTTCAAATTTTGGGCTTATTTTGAATTTAAATTCAATTTAAATTCAAAGGTGAGTGTTTTAATCCACTCATAACTTCTAAAATTTCTTATGTTTGTTAAATTGATTGATGATATGATTAGAAATTTATTTATGACTGTTTGGCATATCTTGAATCATCTTCTCAGTTTACTTGGATTTACTTGGATAAAATAGTTATTTAATTTATTATTGAATATAACTGTCAGTAAGTACTTGTTATTTATTATCTGTTCTATATTGATGTTATTGATTGGATTGGAAGATGATTGTGATAAATGTTTGATGATTGATATTGGATGAATGGATGTTATATTGTTATAAACTGCAAGTTGTTATGGATGTTATATATTTTGAAATGATTTATATGGTTTTAGAAAGAAATATACAGTTTAATAAATATTGATTTTTTGATATTGTAACGACCCGCTCTTTTGGACTATTCGCATCCGCACATGTCTGACTTGAATAATTCAAAATACTGAATTGTTAATTTAAATTTGACAAAACTCAGATATACAGTAAATAAATAATCACAGAATCATAGACACAGAGTAATAATATGCAGCGGAAGTAAAAGAGATAGTAGTTCATGAAGCTACTATATAAATATATAAGATACATCAGAGTTTACAACAGAAGAGAAATATGATACATCAAGTACAAATCAGAATACATCACTGGAATCATCGAATACTGAAAGCAAAATAGATGGCTGGATCTCCAAGCGAAGCTCCAACTCCAAAGGTGAACCTCGAAAGCTGGTACTCTCAGTCTGACCCGAGCGTAAAACAAAACACAAAACACTCGAGTCAGGATTAATATTCTTATATCAATAAATCCAACTCAAGTGAAATAACAATTGAAATACAAGTAACTCAAAGGACGTTGGAATAACCATCCTTTAAGGATCCGTTAAACTATCTACTATGTAGTAATATACGCTAAATAGATAATGTCTATCATTAATATAAATATCAAAATAGTGTTAAGGCGTTACCATTATCCCCCTTAACACATTTTCATATAATGTCATAGTCTATACAGCACTGTAAACTCCACCGTAAACTAGTGGGATATCAGGGAGTACTCCATAGGTATAACAAAAAACAAATTCGTAGTGGTCGCGTATATCGAGATACAAGTATGACAAGGCACATGAGGCAATACCCAAGGTAGTGAAACTACCATTCGCCTGATCCGGACTGGTGAGAAGGCATCGCCGCAGCGATCGCAACACCGCAAAACAACACTCCTGAAATTCTGAGGGTGCACCAATCAATCACAAGTAATGAGTAGAAGTTACGAAGAAGTGTGTTCGCTCGAGGTGGCTAACCCCATTTGGCCCGGCACGGCTCCTGATTTTAGTCATTTCCAATTTGACACAATTGTCAAGGCTATCCATCATCGTTCTCTTTCTTCAATCATCACGTACATCATTCCAACCACTTCATTCTAGATCATCACTCCGCGTATAGTTATCAAAGTGGTTTTTGGTTTAGATAGGGAGTATATCCATAACCGATTCCGGTTTCTTTAATAACTTACGTAATTATTATACCGATTGGTCGTTTAATATATTTCAAAAACAAATAAATTTCAATTTCAATTTCAATTTCAATTCGAAAATCAACATTTCGTTTGTCTTTCTAAATCAATTTCCAAAGTTTACGTTTCAAAACTTCCAAATTACTATTTCAGATTCTTATAATTCGATGTCAACCTTTTCAACCAATTTAAATATTGATTCAAGTTCGTATATAAGTTTCATTCTGAAATCATTTAAAATGGTTTAATTTTCATTCAAATCAATTTTAATTCATTTATCAATTTCATTCGTTAAGTTACTTTATCATTCAAAACAATTTTACTTAATTCGCAATTCATTAAATCAATTACTTACGTTCATCTTCATTTTATCAAAACTTCAAATTTAACTAAATTAGATTCGTCAAATCAAATTCTCAAAATTACAAGTCTTACATTAATTTCAATAAATCACATTTTATTTCTTGTTAAAGAAATTCGATTTCACTTATTTACTTACTTAAATAATTTCCAAAACTTAATTAACAAAGAAACTTTATTTCAATTATTTACGAAGTTCCAATTCACTTATTCAAAAGTTCAATTTCTCTTATCAAAGAATTCAATTTTTATCCAATTATCAAATAATTCAATCTTATTCAATTATTAAATAATTTCAACTTAATTAAAAATAAATTCAATACTTAATGATTACAACTTAATTATAAATTCAAACTCAATTATTAAATCATTTCAAAACTTAATAATTCAACTTAATTATCAAATCATTTCAACTTAATTATAAATTCAACTTAATAATTTCAAACTTAATTATAATTCCAAACTTAATTATAATTTCAAATTTAATTATTAAATGTTTTCAAACTAAATAATTTCGAAACTCAATTATTACTTATTCCAAATTATTTATTAATAATTCCAAATTTAATTATTAAATAATTAAATTCCAAACAACGTCCTTTCAGCAATTACTATGTTAATACTTGCTTCATATTTCAATCTTTACATTTTCCTATCAAAATTCAAATTCCAACTTTATTTCAAAACTTATTCTTTACTGGAATAAAAATCATTATTTTATTTTGAAATCAAATTATTGACCAATCGAATTTATTAAATTCTCTATCCTAAGTCAAGTTCATTTTGGGTATTTATCATTTCAACCCGATTCCAGTTCCAATTCAAAAATCAAACATAACAAAGGGAACTTGCAGTGTGATAACTGGGATGTGTCAAAGTAAATAAACAAGCAACAACAAACAAACACAATCCAATAATCAATTCAAATAATCCCGAAATAATCGTATTAATTCACATTGTTGTTTGTGCAATTAATATAATTATTTCTAGAATCTACAATATCATTTCATGTAGATTAAAGATTATTACACTAATTATTCTATGCAATTCTACACTTTACATCAATTATTCAATTTCATATTACATCAACATATACGATCATACATTCAATGGTTCAAGGTGTAACTAACCAATTCTACGTGTCAATTTTTATCTAACATTTAAAGGTCGTATTACACAAATTTAACTAAGCAAATTCAACACATATGTCAATTCAAAATTTTAACTATCCTACGTCAAATTCAATTTCATAATATTTATCACTTATTCATTACAATTTAGCATCCAATATAAACAACAATCAATCAATCAATTATCAACCAAACAGGATTTATTATTGCATACATAACAGATAACGGTGTCAGATGTCAAAGGTGAACTGATACATAAATAACAGTGCAATAAATAACAGCAGTATATTTCAATTGTCGTTCCAATTGAAATCAAATTTAATAAATAAAAGAACATTAATCGTGAGTGATTGCTCACCTTTCGAGGCTAGAGGGATAGACAATGAAATTTAGTTACGAAATCCAGGCACGAACTGCAAAGCAAAAGTAGATTGGCACGAATTGACGAACATAGCTGATCAATAGGAATAGATGAAATCAAATCAGAACTGGATCGATGAAGATAACTGATATAAGTGGATTTATATACATAACTATATATATATAATCGTATTTTTAAATTCAAACACTCACCAAAATCTTTATAAAAAAATCGATATAAGTTTAAGCATATATACACAAATCCAAATCAAAATCCATATGTATTAAAATCAAATATATATATATAGGTTATAGTAAAATAAATAAAATCTATCGGCAAATTTGAAATCAAAATACCTATGTATAATATAAAAAAAACACATAGATTGGTAGACATGCATTTCTTTCATGATACGTATTATATACCCTTATATACAACCGCCCATACAAATATGCTAACAACTTATAAACAGTTACAAGTACCATGCTATGAGCGAAATAATTTCAAAACAAATATATATATACATATTAAACATTATTATTAAATAAATAGTACATCATCCTTCTTACACGTAACCTAGGTAATATGGTATGTATTATATATGTAACTAACTACATGTTAAAAAAATTTAAACGCAAAATCAATACATAACTTGCATACGTGTAAAAATATATAGTTGAGTATATTTGACGCAAAACAAATAAAATAGCACTGGAACTTACATAAATTCTAGGAGAAGCTAGCAAAACACAGACGTATACTAAAAATTTAAACAAACAGTGTATATATATATAAACTAACTGTATATATAATATACTTTGTACTACTGGTTTCAATATATAACATAAAAAGGAAACAAAGGCCAAACACTACTCAACGTTCTCTTTATTTTTTTATTTTTTTATTTTTTATTTTATTTTAAAAAAACGTATAACCCAAATTAAGACACAACATAAACAATATTACTATTCTTTACAATATACTATATATATATAAGTTAAATATATAAACGAGCATAACTTTATATACATATAACTTGCATACCAACATTTCATAAACTTATATATACTGTTATGTAACTAATACATATACATACTAATTTATATCTTTATACAACTATATCTGTAACTAGCTTATAATATATATGCATGTACTTATATATAAATAACAAACCAGTCAACATCAGCCTTTGGAAATATACATATTGAAGCACAGCCTACGTTCTTATATTTATAACTATATAGCTAAATATAACACACATATATTTTAAAACAACTAAAGTGACATAAACTATGTATATAAGTATATACCTTAAATAATGGACAGAACAACATGATGGGAAGCCTGGGAAAGATGATGGCTGAGACGCATGAGAGAGATCCGAAGCTTGGTCGGTTGAGGTTGTGAGGGAAAGCACGAGTGGGGTGGAGCACGGTCAGAGGAGGCTTTGTCGCAGGCGGAGAAAGGTCGTGTCCGGCCGCGAGCTGCAGGCGATAGTTGCGGGAAGTGGTCGAGCGGAGGTCAAGATTTCAAGGTTTGGAGAGGGTGGTGAGGTCGGAGTAGGCGTTCGGTTGGCAGTTGCATGTATAAATGGGAAGGCGTTTGGATGGGAAGTTGCAAGAGGCGGTGTCGGCCTGGCATGCATTTATGGAGAGAGGGTTTCATGCGTTTGCCTTCCTCCTTTTTTACAGAGGAGAAGTTAATGAAAGGGTTGGAAGATTAAAAAAAATGAATTGGCACCTTAACTGAAGGTCAGAGACTAATAAATTTTTATTTCTCGAAAACATGAAATTACAAAAATCAGATACAAATTTTTGGGAATATGAAAATAGGTAGCGTTTTAAATTTACTTGATGATACACGAAAAGACTTCAAAGAAAACAAAAAGGCTCGAGACGCGG
This sequence comes from Allium cepa, assembly GCA_030765085.1. NCBI lineage: Eukaryota > Viridiplantae > Streptophyta > Magnoliopsida > Asparagales > Amaryllidaceae > Allium > Allium cepa. The sequence goes on from CM060935.1 coordinate 745,861,403, forward strand.
AACCGCTACGACTTATCATTTCACCGATTTCGTTGTGTATCGGACTCCAAAAGGTACAAATGGATATACCATAGAGATCAGCACGACGAGACGATCAAAACGGTATATAGATATCAGTGGTATGATTGAATTATAAAAATTTCAAATTTTCTACTACGGAAAATGCATGAAAATCGTAGAAAATTAAGATCGACGGAGCCAAAGATGTCCGAATTTGGAAAAACGAAAAATAGCGTTTGCTCAGAAGATTGTTTCGAATTTTTCTATGTAAAAATATTTAGGTTCCGAAAACATTTTATTTTCATTGCTTTTTAACTGATTAAATTGAAGTAAATTTGCGCGCGAAATAAAATTTCATATTTTCGGACGAAAATTTACCGGTTGCTATATTTAGCTAGACGTATTTCAAATATCAAATTTTTATTTCAAAATTTTATCGTTTATATATTATTTTTTTCACACAAAAACGGTTAATTAAATTAAATAAAATCGTTAAAATACCCGATTTGTTACAGATATTATATAAATATTATTTTTATATATAGTTAAATTCTTGAAATTGAGCTGTGTATAAATTTGTTTAATAAAAATAAAAGAGTTTGATTTTATTAAAATATAATATGGGTAAGTATTTAAATTATATTTTAATATAGAGGGTATAATGATTGAAATAAATTAAGGTTGGCAAATAAATCTGAAATTTATTTGAAATTGAATTTAGTTAAGAATTAAACTCAAATAAGTTTGATATGAAATGCATTAAATTTGAGATTTTAGAAGGTATGATTTGTATAACTAGATTTTGGTTTAAGGTGAATTAAATGAATATTTCAAGTATAAATAAATTGAAGGAAATGTTTAGTTATTTGTAATTTGAGTTTTATTTAAATAATAATGGATTATTATGTAAAATATTTCAAAATTAAATAATAGAAATTTGAATTGTTGAATTGTAAGTACCAAACTTAGATTTGAAATTTTTGGATACTAAAAGTTTGAAATATATTGAATTGGAAATGGTTTATTCTGTGGATCAAATCTGTTTTGAAATCGATAATATTTGGGATAGTTTATTTGGTAACCGAATTGTATTGAAAGTTAAGATTTGGGATTTGGTTAAATTTAAATTTATAAATTCGAATTGTTTTGGAATTGATTTGTGAGATTGAAGAAGCTAGTTTTTTATGTAATGTATTTTAATATTTTAACCATTTAAGTGGTGGAAGTTATGTTTTCAAAGTTTGAGTTTCAAAGGATTATGATTTGAAAGTGTTATATTTGAAGTGTTTTGATTTCGAAGTGTTATAACGTTGAAAGTGCTACAATTTTTGCAAAGGATATATTTGAAATAAAAATTATATTATATTAATTTGGGTTTTAATAAAAATGATATCATATTGGTCTGGGTTTTGAAATGGAAATGATACCGCATTTGTATGGTTTTGAAACGGATATTTATATTCTGGTTTTGAAGTATAAATTATTTTGAAATGACCGCAGTGTTATAATAACGTTTGGTTGTTAAAGAGACCGGGATCGAAAGTTGTCATACTCTCTGCCAACATCGAAAATCACTTTAACAACCGTGTATGCAGTGGAGATTCCAGAATGAAGTAGGATGGTGGCGACATCCTTTGAGGTATGAACATGGACTTTACTCCCGTGAGTTGGCTTAAGGTGGCTAAAATAGAAGCGATCTCGGGTCAGTGAGGTAGCCCTTCTTATCGTACCACTCCTTCGACATTATATTCTGACTTTGAGATTGATTTGGTGGCCACTATTGACTTTTGATTTTTTGGGGTGTGGCTCGAGATGGGCGGTAGTTGAGCGCTATGCGTCACCACTAGCCCGTGTACGTAATTGGCATATCTACCCTGGCATTGCCTTGTTTGCCGTGTCACCTGCCTAGTGCGCCTTGTACGAGTTTGGTTTTCTCCCATGGCCCATGGAGAATTTAGGGTAGTCTCCCGATCTGGAGATGCGCTGATGCTGGATGGACTACTGGGACTATTATTGTGTTAAGGGGGAGACTGGGTAACTCCTTAACGCTATTTAAAAGTAAGTTTATTTTACTATAGACATTATTATAATAGCGAAATATTACTACATAGTAAATAGTTTAACAGATCCTTAGGAGATGTGAATCCCGAGCATCTCTTAAGTTACTACACTCACGTTTGATACTGGATAGGAGATGTCAAATCCCGTAAACATCTATGATTCCGTTCCACTCATATTTTACAATTGGTTTAACTTACATAAGATCTTTTAGTTCTGACTCGAGTTCGGGTCAGTCTAAGCATTTCAAGGTTTGAAGATCTTATTTCTGGACGACGAAGACGAAGATTGTATTACTATTATTTATTATATTATTCCACTGCATTCATATTATTCCGCTTCATTACTTATTTTTCTCTGGTATGTGTGACTCTGATATGTGTTGTATATATATAATCAAATGTTTTGTAAAACAGCTTCATGAACTGTTATTCGATTATTATATTTTGTCATTCCGCTGTGAGATTCTATTTTGCTATATTTCTTTCTCCTTTTTTTAATTTACCCCAATAACAATCCACCCTTCTGTATGGTTTAAGTCTGACGTGTTTGGTTTATCGTCGATTTAGTGCATACGAAAAGGCGGGATGTCACACTACTATATATGCAGACAATAAAAAAAATTCACAACTATATGTATAATTTGCATGTTATTACATATGCAGACTGCACAAAATGAATACAAATTTTAAAGTTTATATAAACTGACAAAATATAAACTATTATGTATACTATATTCATTTCAACATTCAAAATTGAAATTCTTTAAACGTAAAATGAATATATGAATACACACGCATAAAGCACATATATTATTATATACTACATATACAGATCGAAAATTTTACTACTTTAAAGTAACAGTTTATTAAATCATAAATATATGTAAACTATTATATATAAAAAACAAATAACAACATAATATATACTTATGACAACAATATATAAATACATACCAAAATACATAACACATATATTTGTTTCGAAATCCTGTATATATATATATATATTTAAGTAGATATAAAATAAAAGAAGAGAAGAGCAAAGAGAGTTGAAGACTGACATGGATGCAAGATTCGAACAAGGATGTGTGCAAGCAGTCAATACAATAAACAATGATGCTGCATGTGGTGGTACTGACAAGGCAGGGGTTTAGCAGCCTGTTATGGAGAAGGGAAGCACAAATACGTCAGGTGATAGAGGGATTTCGGCTAGTGTCACGGGCACTGGGAGGCGAGGGAAGGGGAAAGGAATGGGTGGAAGCAAATGAAAAAATGGACGAGTAGCTCGAAAAAGGAAGAAAAAAACATGCATCGTGATTTGTAAAAGAAAGAAAAATATGGCCTTACATAACGTATAATCTTACTTTATATATGTACTTCCTTTTCTTAGCCCAAAACAAAGAATTAAGAATTTAAACAATCAAATGATGAATGAAACCAAACAGGTATGCGCGTTATATCTTTCCACGCAAATGGAAATGAACAGGCTCTCGGATAGTTGTTTTACATTTTATTTTTATATATGTCGATCTGAATAAAATAGACGGGGAGAGAAAAAAAGCACACAGGAACAACAATAAATTGAACAGTGTGGGAAATAAAATTTACCTATTGGATTCCAGAGAATATTAAAAGCAAAAGCCTATTTGTCTTCTCCCGTTATAAAAATGAAACAGGAAAATCAACAGGCTGCAAACGGTTACTGTTACGGTTATCGTTTTTGCAAATTTTGAGGCGTCCTGGACTCCGAAACACACACACGAATTTACTGCAAAGGTCAGCATGACGAGACGATCAAAACGGTATATATATATATCTCAGTGGTATGATCATCCTATCAAAAGTCGATGTCGGTACTGAAAATGCTGCTGTTTTGTCGAAAATAAGATCGACGGAGCAATAACAGTCCAAATTTTGAGAAACGAAATTTGACGTCTCACTCAATAGATGATTTATAATTTTATTGTACAAAAATATTTATGTTTGGAAAATATTTTATTACCATCAGATATTAACTAATCTGAATTGAAATAAAATGACTTAAAAATTTGAACTTTCATATTATTTGATGAAAATTTCTCATTTGCTATGTTTAAATAGACGTACTTCAAATATAAAAATTTTGTTTCAAATTTTTATTATTTAAAATTTCATAAAATTTCAATTAATTAAATTAATAAAACCACTAAAGTTTACAGGTCGTTACACAACTTGTATGGATGAATGCTATCAGACCATCGTCAGGAGGACGATGAGCATTCTAAGTGAATGTATGCTAAAAAGGTAACGCATAGTCTCAAGAATCATCAACCGGGAAGGGCTAAAATAGGGGAGGTACAACAAGGCTAAGTAGCTAGCAACCAATTAGGGTAAGGTCATCCATTTCTAGATGTCCCTTTTTATTCGACTGTGCGGGCGGTTACTGATCCCAACCACGGGGTGATCTTATTCGAACTGTCCAGTAAGGGGTAGCTTCGGTCTTGTGTTGTAGGGGACCAAGGGGCTCCTCGGTACTCTGATCTTGACTAGGTACTATGACGGACGGTACCCTAGTAGCCCTACCATTGTATGGAATCTAATCTCCAATTAGCGCCTGTACAGTTTTGATTGTGCCCAACTATTGCTGGAACGTAAGATGCAAGCATTTCAGCTAGACTCTATTTTACTTTCAATGGACACTATTATAATATCAGACAGATTTGATAAAAATGTTTTGGTTATCGTAAGGTAAAAACCCACCTTTGATTTCAAAGGATTTTGAAAACTTTAATAATCCAATTGAATGTGTTTTCTCACGCTGGTATTTTAGACTGACTCGGGTGTTATTTTGCTTATTTCTCTATAATGCTCAGGTCCAACCGAGTATTATAGGATACATGATAGGATGCTGTGGAGCTCAGGAGACGAGCTGGATGATGAAATGTATCACACGTACTTGATGTATATTCCATTGTGCAGTATAAACTGCGTATTCAGTTGTGTGGGGACAAGTTAGTACAATTGTCCAATAATTTGGCTATTGATTGTGTTGTAATCTGACGATGTAATGTATCAAACAGATATAGTTGTTTTTATATAAAGATCTATCATTTAACTACTATATATTGTTAAGCCGCAATTGTGAGATTCTGATGTTGTTTTGTTTCTCTTCTTCTCCCTCCTTCTTCTTTCCCTTACGGTCTGTTTCCGATATTTGATTGTTCGGCATTTAATGCAATGGACGTATTAATGTCGATTTTCGGACGTCGAAAAATTGGGTCGTGACAGTGAGGGGTATACCCGCTGGGAAATTATGTAATTTGTTACATATATCCAACTCTTTGACTAATCTTGTTCCAAATAAAGATAATTTCTTTATATTATATTCGTAATATACTATGGTTATATTAATTAATCAACTTAATTAAAAGTATATTTAACTGAAATCCATAAGTGATATATTCAGTGGTAGTAGTTATAAAGTGTTATAACCATGAGTAATTTATCATAATGAAACAAATATATCATTTTAAATGTTCCTAGCCAATATGCATCGAGACTGGATATTGATGTATTCGTTGAAACTAGAGTACGTAATGCTCTCCAAATATTGGACAGTGTAACTATGGAATAAGTCAATCGATGGATTTCTCATGGTTAATATAACTAAGGTCAAGCAGATAGTATCAATGTGACTAATTTACACGATTCTCTCGACTTGAGAATACTGTTGATCTTTAAAATGGAAGCTCCACTTTGATTATAGTTAAATCTTGGCACGTCTTCCATCGAATGACTATAGCTGGGTTGAGTGGAAGCATTGAAAGTGAAACACTATTCAAGAGAGGATTTGTCTCCTTAGTTGTACGAGGTTAGTATCACGATCAACTGAATTCAACTCAAAGTCAAAGTATCTAGCTAGAGCATTTCAGTTAATAATAATTGTTATTATTGAACCAAAGGCTTTATGTTTGGACTATAAATTTGAATGTGGATGATATTGGAATTTTGACCATTACCAAATTCCATAAATCCAAAGTGATATAGTTTTTTGATGAAGAGATTTAGTGGGAACAATTGTCATACTGCTTATAGCAAGCAAAATTTGATTTTACCAAAAGATGTATAAGCCACAAATTCAGCTAAAATGCCACACCACCTGCTAAGTAACGTGTGAACATTAATATTCAAAAAGTTCGATATTAATCACCGACTGAATTTACCTTTGAGTCGCACAACTGTAATGACGAATTCTATGAAAAATCACATGATTTAATTAATTTACAATATGTTGTAAATTGATTAAATTAATTGATATTTAAGAAATATTAATTATTATTTACTTGATGATTGGAAGTTTTTTTTGTAATTATTTAGTGCATTTATAAAAGTTATATTTGCGTGCATTGATATACGATATCGATACAATTTAATGATAATTGCATGAAATGATTAATGGAAATTTTATGTCATTTGATGACATGATTTATGGAAATTTAATGTCATTGGATAAGGAGAAATAATCAAGGGAATTAATTAGGAAAGTTTTAATTAAAGAATAGAGAAAGTTTCATTCTTTCAAATATAACATATTTTCTAACTCATTCTATATGTGCAGTTTATTTTTTCCTCATTCACTCTTTCTCCTATTCTAACTTTTCATGGCAGAAAACAAAAGTAATTTCCTAAATCTTTCAACTTCAAATAAAAAGGGATCAAACAAAATAAAACAAAAGTGGTTCATCCATCTCTTGCAAGGATTGGATGGGAATCTTGAAGATCTGAGGAGATATCATCATTCAAGGTGTGACTTCTAGGAAACATCCTATGGGGAATTCAATTTCAAGGTATGCTTCAAATATTTGGGTAATAAGATCTATTCACGGAATATAAGAGCTTTTGATTCATTGTTCAAGGTATTCTCTTGGGCAATAGCAAGGTATCATCTTGATTTAGAAATTCTTATAATCATTTATAACTTATTATTACACGCTTTTGTCTAATTAATTTATTCGTTATCACAATTCCATATACATATATGATATCAACATGAGATGCAAACATGATCATATGTATATGAATATTTTTGATTAAAACTCTGTTATGTTTATTTGTTTGGAGATGTAAATTTGTTGTTGAATTCATAATTGTATTTTTCTTCTTAACTTTAATTTTGTCAAATTTTGAAATAAGTTTTATTAAATTAACTTTAATCTACACAAACAATTTCATATATAACGGTATAATTATATGATTTTGCTAACCAACAGAATTTGTTTATATGTTCTATTTATAATAAACAAAATTGCATTTTTTAATATGTAGTTGTTATATTTAATCATATATGTTTATGCATGTCTAATTGTTTGCTTGAACATTTGTTAAATTAAATTCACATACATATTTTATTAGATACTAATGATGTACTTTAAAATAAAATTGGAATGTTTTGCTAATTTACGTTATGGAAGGAAAGTTCTACTAACCATATATCTAATTATACGTAAAGGGAAGTTTTGTTAATTTGTTTAGTTTAATCAAAGTTTTGTTCATATATTTTGTAACCATATACATGACTATATATATATATAAACATACAAATATATACATAAACATATATACATATGTTTTTAATTAATATATATATATATATATAAACATCTGTTTAGTTATAAAATTATTTTTTAATTTAAAGTGAATTTAAGTGTATTTAATGTGCATTCAAAGTGTCTTTATGTGTATTTTAAAATTTTCATTTATGGTCAAAAGTATGTAGAGTATAAATAGTTACTTATTGCCAATTGTTACTTATTCAAGGATTGTTTTATTTGGTGTTGGTATCTTAAATTAAAATTAAAATCTATTTTACAAGTATTGTATTGATGATTAAAAATTCTCACATTTTATACCATAATTGTATGAGTATGCATATATATAAATAAATATGAAAATTCATATCATTTATAAACACCACAATGTTGCGCATTCATAATTCACGCTGGAATATATTTGAACAGACTTTCATTTATGCCATGTATTAATTGCCAATTAGTGGCATTTTATGCGTCAATGAATTTAATTAAAGAGAGAGAAATGAAAGGTTTATCTCTTCATATAAATAATGTTCCCCCTTATTAATTGAATAAGTTAAGAGAAGGAAATGAAAGTTTTCTTCTCTAAATAAATTTTGCCCCATCATTAATTGAATAAGTTAAGAGAAAGGAAATGAAAAATTTCTTTCTCTATATAAATTTAATATATTACCTTCACAAACAAATATTTATATAACAGTATATGCGATATACTCTAATTTACTACAGTGAAACTTTATTTATGAAATAAAATAAAATATTGATTTTATTTAATATAAATTATAAAATTCTAAGTATATTTAGACTTTATAGGCCCATTAAAGATCCAAAATGGTAATTCTTTGGAAATTCACCTGTTTTTTCCTATACGGGCTGGCTCAGTTCCAACAAGGCATATGTTTGGTGAGTGAAATGTATTATATAAATGTATAATACTAATATGCTGGTAAAACAACAATTATGCTCGAAAATCATATCTTAACCTGTGTCACCTACACCCAACATGTCAGCTTATCATAATATAATACTACAACGACAACATAGGATGATTCTCACTATAATCTAACCCATATCTAATCATATACAATCTATCAAACCCAAAGTCCCATGCAACATCCCTCATCTAGAGGACCGAAGCTAAGCACTACAGATGTTTAGTATTAACTTCCGGTGACCAAATATGGTAGTGTTAATGGTATCCATAACATCTGAAGCACATGAATATGAAACAAAATCCCAAATTTCAAAAACAACATTTCTAATTACATTTCATGAAACATGTTTCATCTTCAAATTACAAAATCCCAATGTTTCACAGGTTCAGATCAAATATAACTATTACATAAATACACCAAGAGCGACATGTGAAGATGCCCCCTTGGATGACCATAGTACTAAATAGTCATAACTGACTTAATACACATAGTAGAATAAAATAAGCAAAACAACTTGTAACGATCCTGAATTTTTAACAATTTAAAAATGAAGATATTTAATTAATTTTAAATATTTGAGATAATTTTAAATTAAATTCCAATAAAACTATGAAGTTGGCGATTAAAATTTTGAATTTAATATATTTAAAGTTGAATAGAAATTTGAATTTAACTTTGAAGTTGAAATTGAATATTGAATTTGTAATTGAAATTCGAACTAACGGCTTAGAAGAAAATTAATAAATTTGTGGTTAGTTTCAATAACATTTTTCATTTATTTAAATAAAATAGAATAAGATTTTAAATCAATATAAAATCAATAAATAAATATACATAGTAAAAATTCAAACAACATATTTATAAAACTTTGAAAAATATAATGTAATTACATTTGAGAAAATTTAACAACATAATTTTAAACAAAATAATTGGATTTAAAATAAGAAAGAAAATATAATATAAAAAAATTAAAAATAAATAAATATAAAATAAGAAGTATATACTACCTTACTTCGTTCAGCTGTAAATATGCCGTGTTCCATGCCGTAACAATTGCCTTAACTCGTACCTTCCTCCATACCTAAATTCACGTCGCCTTCTCCCATAAAACACGACAACCCTCCCTATCATTTCATTATCAAACAAAAAGGAAAAAAAATGGCGGCCATGTAATCGTTTTCGTTCGCCTTCAAAATCTAGGGCTTCGGCTTCATTCTTGCTTTATCTTCATTCGCTCGGCATCAAATCTGCTCGCGGCCTCGTTCTAATTTGTGCGCTCCATTTCGATTCGGTGAAAGGTGAGTCTTTGGCTCACGATTAATTTTATTTCAAGTGTTTAAATTTGTGGAATTGAATGTTGGTTGCATGCTATGATTTGGGGCTATTTGCTGTCACTTGCTCGATTTGCTTGAATTTTAACCGATGAGGATCGATGCTACCCAATATTTGGTTTTGTTTTGATAAGAACAGATACTATGTGTATTTTGTTTTTGTTTTTTTACTGGTAAGAACAGACACAAATTTGGAATTTATATTTTTTAAACTGTTAAGAACAGATGCTATTTGGTTTTGTTTTTAAAACTAATTAGAACAAATGCTACTGGATACTTGTTTTTAAAAACTGATAAGAATAGATGCTAGTTGATAATTTGTTTTAAATTTAAATTGATAAGAACAGATGCTATCAATTTTTTTTTCTTATTTAAACTAATAAGAACAGATGCTATTTAATATATTTGTTTTTAAATACATAAGAACAAATGCTAAGATGCTATCAAGTCGTGATTTGTTTTAATTGATAAGAACAGATACTATAATTTTGTTTTAAACTGAAGAGAGCAAATGCTATTTAAAATTTAATTTAAATTGATGAGAGCAGATGCTATTGTTTTAAATTTAAACTGTTAAGAACAGATGCTATTAGGATTTACCTTTTTACTGATGAGGGAAGATGCTTGTTTTGGTTGTTGCTGCATGTGATGGATGTGAATTTATTTATATTGTGATGGATACTGCACTTGCATATGTCACTGCAGTGAGTTAATGCTCCAGGTTTTGATGTTTGGGTAGCAGAGTTCTGTCTCGGGTAGGGTATCGAGTTAATTGGGGAAAAACTGAAGCAAGAGGAATTTTGACTCGAAGTCAATAGGGTGGTTTCTGTGTCTTTGTTTCAGATTTATTATAACAGAACTGTTCTGTTTTTAAGAATTTTTTTTTAAAAGGTAAAGTTCAAATTTAAATCTGAAATTGAACTTAGAATGAAATTTAAATCTGAAGATGAATTCAAAATTGTTTGAATTCTTATTTCGTAATAATTTGAAAACAGAGATTCAAATTGGTTTTAAAAAAAAAAAGGAAAGAAAGAAAACTGTTATGAAATTCTGCAGTGCTTCATTTTCTTTTAGATAAATGACTCATAATATTGACAAGCTTGTTACTTGAAGCCCAGATTTGATTTTTATCACTGATTTTTTTTGCTTAAGTTTGTTTCAAGCACTGCACTGCTTTCTTCTATCCAAAGCCTGCAGTAAATTCATTTATATTAAAACTTGAGTTTTAAATCAAAAATCTCAGTAAATTATAAAGTTGTTTTATATTGTGTGAGCCTTGTATTGAAACTTGTTGAAGATTTGATTATTAAATTGCATATTTTCTATACAACATTTGTTTTCACAATTGTGCAAATTATTAAATCACATTTCTATAAAAATGCAACTGATATCTGTAGCTTCTCGAGTCTTGTTTAAGTCACTTGTATACTTAGTGTTGCATTTGTACCACTGCAGTTGCCATTTCATATGTTTGTCTCTGCTCCATTCTGGTTGTTTCCCAGATCTTGCTTGCTTCGGTACTGATGCATTAGTTGTTGGCATATTGATGCATTCATTGTAGCTCCATCTTGATTTGTGCTTTCTCACTGACCCTTCCATATGCTCTCTGATAATGTTGAACTTCACTGTTGCATTCCATTTGAAGTTGTAGCATGTTCATGTGTGTCTCCCCATTTACTGGTACCTTTCATTCTGTCTGCACTGTCCACTGCAGTTTCCTCATTTGTGCATTTAGACTTGACTGTTGCATTCCATTTTTTTTGTTGCATTTGGACTTTGTCTTGAATCTGTTTCAAACTTGCATCCTTCTTGAGGCTGTTGTTCACTCTACTGTGCCTTGGCTTCATTGACTTCAAGTTGTTGCTAGTTTGCATTGTACCATGCTCCTTGCATAGGAGCATTGCCTTGATTGTGGTGAAGTTGTGCACTTGCCCGCACTTGTACTTCTGGTTGGTCTGCACTTTGGTTTATTGATGTTGTCTCTTTGCTTTGGTGGCACTGAACTTGAGTTGTCTTCATTTGTGTCACTTAACTAGTTCTGGGTACATTTCATATATCACTTGCTTTTAAAAGTTGAAGTTGCATCAATATACATATGCCACTGTCTGTTTCTGGTCTCTGATCATTGCTTGGTCATCTTGGTGGCTTGAGCATTTGGTCTGTGTTGCATTATTCCATGTGTCTTGCCTTTGACTGTTTGTATACACTTTGGGTCATGTTGTACTACTGTTTGGGTCACTGTGTTGAACCCAGTCTCATTGGTCTTGACTTGATTCATTGCTTTAAGTTCTCTGTCATACTTCCATGAAATTTTGACTCCCACACTACTACAGCTTGTTGTTTGTGTACTGATCAAGTATAAATATGTACTTGCATTTGTGTGACTGGTCAGTAGCTTGACCTTTGCCATTTTGTTAAAAATCTTGGCTTTGCAATCTCATTTATTGCTGTCTCATCTTGTTCCTATGGTGTTGGGTTCAGTTTGGTGCCAAATTTATTCTGCACTTGTATTGGTGATCTTCATTTCATGTACTCTGTCTTTGAGTTGTTGTGTTGATTGCATTGTTGTACACTGCTGCCTGAGTGCCAGTTTACATTGTTCGTGTGCACTGACCATATGGGTTTTGCTTAATTGTAGCTTGTATCATTTGTTTCCCTGTACTTGTTGCACTGTAAATTGTACAGGCTTCACTGCCCTGTACACGATCTGGATTGCATGTTGCTGCTGCATGTTTGTTTGCTACTGTGTCGTCTCTGATGTTGTTTCATTTGTGCACTAATTCAATGCTTAGTGCATTGTGCATCTGTTTTGGACTTGCAGTTTGAATTGCATTGAGTTGAGTCGAGTTTGCAGTGATTTGTCCGATTTGCGCTTGCACGCGTGTTGGCGAGGTAGTGCACATGTGTATTAATATACGTGTGTACTGCAGCCACACGGGATTGACAGATTTTAAATTTTTTTATTAAAGTTGTTAATATAAAAATCCATAATAGATAAAATTGATTCGTCATCTCTGTTACCATTTTATTCAGTTCATTACAAATTTATTTACTTGAGTTAAGATTAATCCTGACTCGAGTGTTTTGTGTTTTGCAATTAACGCTCGGGTCAGACCGAGTATTTTTACAGCTTGAAGATTTTCAGGCCGTGAAGTTAGAGAGAGAGGGGAAAGCACTCCACTAAAGTTTTTCAAGAAATTTTTTTCTTGTACTTAATGAAAATAAATTGTTCCGTTGTATAAAAATTTAATGCATTGTACAAACTCTGATATATGTATGTAAGAAAAATTCATTTATGAATAATATTATGATTATTCTGTGATTCTGTGGCTGATTCTGTTTAAACTTTATAAACTGAACAACAATCCGTCATTTTGAACGTTTCGAGTTGGTTTAATTACCGACTAGAGGCGGTCAGGGCGGGTTACACAACTCCTAAATTGCTAACTTCAGCCTCCTCCTCGTCGTCAAAAGCTTTATTCGTCCACCTATTAAAACCTAAAATCCCTCAACCCTTAGCCCACTCAAACCAATTTTGAGCACCTAAGAGTTTTAAGGGAAAACATAAACTTCAAGTCAGACATAAAGCCCGGTGTGAATAATATTATACATCTTGATTATTTGATATTAAGTGAAACCAAACCGCTTAGCGGAATCTGTTTTCCATCACTAGTGTCCCTTTAAAAGATATCTTTCGCAAATCTTAATCCTGGAACCAAAACTATTAAAACAATAATATCAATATCATGAAAGCATATGAATCGGATAACAAATGGACTACCTGTCTGAACGCTACATTTTTGTTTGGCTAACTACTAACCTTTTGCTGACTCGAGCCTACCAGACAACATAAACAAATAATCTAACTTCTGTTAGATACTCCTCTTCTAGACAGTCTGTCCCTAACTTACTTCTCTAAGGTCAACTGATCCTAATAGTTTTACGAGGTCACCAATAACCTATTTCTGTACATATATATTCCTTTCTGCGTGTAATACATTTTAGTCTTACTTGTGGCAAAGCCCTACACATTGGAATTTTGGACTAAATTATCTAGGGGCTAATAAGCAATGTATAGGACGCAACCTTATAATAGTCTCATCTGGTATTCTAATATCCAAGTCATTTTACTTAGGGTCAACTATCCATAAATTTTCCTTGAAAACCATTTCTTTCAACCTGATTTAAACCTTTAAATCATTCTTTAAACAAGAAACATATACTCTATGCTTTACTCAAATCACCTTGCCATGTTATACATACCTTTCACAAAACTTTGTTGATGAAAACATTTAACCTTTGAAAGTACCCCTTTCAAATCCATTGAAATTACCTCTTTCGACACAAGTAAAATCTTAGGCCGAAGGCCAAAACATATCCTTTCGAACCCTTCATAATAAACCTATCAAAACCATTGAAAAATATCACCTTCGAAAGCTTTAAAACCTTAGACGTCCTATCTTTAAAACACTTAACGTTGCCTTTCGAAACCATTGGGGAATTACCTCTTTGAAGCCTTCATTTAGACCTTTCGAAAGCATTTAAAATCCATGTAAACATCAAATCCTTCGAAGCATTTGGCCTTAACTAAAACATGTGGAAACCTTTCAAAATCATTTAAAAACCTTTCCTTTCGAAACCTTTGGTTTCTGCCTTCAATAGAACAAAAGAGTCATACAACTACTAAAGTATTCTTTCGAAAACAATTCCTAAGTAAGGAAGTGATGGCGTCGAAATAAGCTCATCGAAAGCATTAAAGAAGTGGCTAGGCTTTAAAAACAGAATATCCTCTCGAAACCATTTGCTTCAAAAGGTAAAAAGCGACAGCAAGGGGTTTCGGCCCCTCCTAAAGCACTTACTTTAAAAGGCGCATACTTATTCAAAACCATTCCTTAAATCAATTTGACCAGGTCGGAAACCAAGCAAGTCGAAAGTATCCCTTTCGAAAGCAAAGCAGGCGCATTTTTATTTGAAAGCAAAATAGCGCTTCGACCCTATCAGAACCATTTATTTCGACCCAATACCTTCCGCTTATATCCAATTCACTACGCATCAAATCATTGATACTATGTGCATTGGTTTTGATTCTGATGGAGGTGGAAGTACCCAGTCGGAACCTAGGTGCCGAAAGCGGTGAAACATGTAAAAAGCATGTAAAATCTAGTTTTTAGCTTTTTAAAGTAATCTTTTCAACTAATGTGCCTTGTTTATTGGTTGCTAATTTTCTTTTCTAAAGGTTCTACCAAAATTTCTAAAATAAACAATTTAAATTATGTACAAAACACCTCTTCTCCTTTTATAAATATATAAAACATTTAAGTCCCAAATCTTAAATAATTTTATATATTCATTACAACACTTAGGAAAATTCTATCAAAATTCATATAAATCATTTTTAATTTGTTTTTTAACATATATAAATTTCCGACCCAAAAAATATATAAGTTAGCTATAAATTATTTAAATCCAAATATCCATTTTCTTCACTAGACAATTAATATAAATTCCGCAGTAATTCAAAAAAATTTGAAATTTGAAATCCTTCTCGAAAATATCATTTCTGATCTAAATATAAAATTGTAAGGCATTTGGATGTCATCGAATAGGGCTTTCACATTAAAACACATCATAAAATTCATATGAAATATCATAAATCATCAACAAGCATGTATATTTATTTCTAACAATCAAAACATGGCAAAACGTTGCAAAATATTTTGGATTTAACCTAAAACCGAGAGCAATTAGAAAATATGAGATGTAGTCATTATTCACCTTAGCTTTGCGATTAAGAAGTTGAGATTTAATCTTGAGTTATATTGATTTGCTTCTTTCTTTAGCGTATCTTTCTCTTGTTCTTGCTTAATGGTGACTGGCCTCTTAGTTTTAATTTTTTGCAAATGAACATATAAAATGAATGAGTGTAAGGGTTCAAGGTATAAGGATCTACCTATTCCTATTTTTCCCCTTATCTAACTTCCCCAACTTATTTTATTTTAACTCATGTTTGTACATTTGTTATCATTGCATGACTACCCTTACTAATCCCAAATCTCAATCCCCTAACCATTATGTTATTTTATTTAATTTTAACCAATTAAATGTCCTAAATAATGTTACTCAAACTTGGGGTCGTTATAGGCTCGTCTCCTTAAAGAATTCCATCTTCGATATTATGATAAGGTACTCAATAAATTAATCAAACAGGTAAAACATACCATCAAACAAATCAGGATAAACATCTCTAATCCTGCTCTTAATTTTCCAAGTATAGTCTCTCTCATCGTTGCTCCATTGGACTCTAATTAATCCGACTATCTTGTTCCTTAGCTGCTTCTCATCTCTCGCGACTCTACGAACTGGCTTTCTAGCTATAGTCAAATTCGCCTCTACTACTAAGTTCTCTAACACAGTCGGTGCTATTGTAGTCTTCGGATCTCTAACATGCTTACTTAGATGAGAAGTATGGAAAACATCATGGACTCCTGCCAAAATGTTCAGTAACTCTACTCTATATGCAAGTTTCTCGATCCTTCCTATAATAAGAAATAGTCGTACAAATCTTGGTGCCAATTTCCTTGATTTTCCAAATCCGATTACACCTTTCATTGGTGATACCTTAATGAGAACATGATCTTCAACAGAGAATTCTAATTCTTTTCATCTTCTATCAACATAACTCTTCTGCCTAGATTGAGCTTCCTTATCCTAGCTCGAATCAACTCAATCTTCTCTACAGCTTCTCTAACTAAATCCAGACCATGATCTAACCTATCCTTATTCTCCAACCAAGAAGCTAGAGGTTTGCATGGCCTTCCATACAAGGCTTCAAATGGTGTCATCCCTATACTAGCCTGATAACTGTTGTTATATGAAAACTCGACTAAATATAGATGGTCGTCCCATGATCCTCCGTAATCTAGCACACTAGCTCGTAACAAGTTCTCTAAGACTTTGTTAACTCTTTCTGTTTTCCCATCAGTCTATGGATGATAAGCGATACTCATCTTGAGCTTGGTTCCTAAAATCTCCTATAGACTCTTCCAAAACTAGCTAGTGTACAAGGAATCTCTATTTCCTACGATACTACTAGGAATTCCATAAAGTCTAACTAAATTCTTCATAAATAACTTAGCTAAAACAGGTGCCGCGCTGACTAACTTAACTGGAATGAAATGAGCACTCTTGATCAATCTATCCACTATGACCCATATACTTTTATATCCTCTATTAGATCTTGGCAATCCGTCTATGAAATCCATAGAAATAGAATCCCACATCCAAACTGGAATATCTAACGGTTGAAGCAACCCACTTGGTTTCTGATGTTCGGCTTTTAACTATTGGCGGTACAAACACTTCTTTACCCATAAGCCTACATCCCTCTTCATACCTTCCCAGAAGAAACTCCTCTTCATGTCCTGATACATCTTAGTTTCTCCTAGATGAGTTGTGAACTTCAAACGATGGCATTCCTCCAAAACTTCCTTCCTAATATTTCCTACATTGGAACACACAACCTCCGTTTCTTTCTCAACCACCCATTTTGGTCAAGATTGAAATCCTTCAAGTCATCGTTCTCTGATCCATCCCTTAACTTTCTGAGCCGCTCAGCTAATATGTTAGATCCCCCATCTATTTAAAAGTAATCCTTTCAATTATTACTGGTCGAACTTCTAAACATGACATCACTACAATCTCCGTACTAGGATTACTCTTAGACCTCTACTATACTCTGCATGTCATCAATTCTTATAAATCTTTCCACTCAGCTATCATCACCAACACTACATTATGATGTTTCCTGGTAAGTGCGTCCGCAACCTTGTTGCCTTTTCCTGGTGTGTATTCAATTCCAAAGTCATAAGCAGCTATAAAGTCCAACCATCTATGCTGTCTCATATTCAGTTCCTTCTAAGAGAATAAATACTTCAATGACTTACAATTTGTATAACGCTCAAACCTTTCTCCTAAAAGGTAATGTCCCCACACCTTCAATGCAAATATCACCACAGCTAATTCCAAATCACGCGTTGGATATCTAACCTCATGCGGTCTAATTTGTCGAGAAGCATATGCAGTCACTTTACCTCTCTACATTAACACAACTCCTAATATAGTTCCACATACATCTATATATACTAAAAAATCTTGATTCCCTTCTTGAACAACTAGTACAAGTGCATGAGTCAATAAGAGTTTCAATCTCTGGAATGCTTCCTCACGCTTATCGGTCTAAACAAACTTCATATCCTTTCGCGTTAGCTTGGTCATCAGTGTTGTTATCTGCGAAAATCCTTAATGGATCTTCAATTATACTCAACTAATCTAAGAAAACTCTTTACTTCGGTCACTGTCTTAGGTCTTCTTCAATTATTCACTACCTCGATCTTAATCAGATCAAAAGACAACCCTTTCTCTGAGATTACATGTTGAAGAAACTTCACTTTCATCTTCCAAACATAATACTTCAAAAACTTCGCCTTCAGTTGATGCTGTCTCAGCGTCTCAAGCACCCCTCTAAGATGAACTTCATGCTCCCTTTCATCTCTAGAGTATATTAAAAATATCATCTATAAACACCAGCACTAACCTATCCAAGTGCTCTCGGAAAATTCGGTTCAAATCTAAAAAGGATGCTGGCGCATTAGTTAGTCTGAACGACGTCACTAACCATTCGTACGATCCGATATCTAGTTCTAAACACCGCCAAAGGTATACTATCCTCTACTACTCCAAGCTAATGAAAACTTGTTGCTAGATCCAACTAAGAAAATACTTTGGCTCCACTTAAATGATCGAAAAAATCGTTAATTCTAAGTAATGGATATTTATTCTTGATTGTTTTCTCATTCAACTTAGGATAATAGATACATAACCTCAATGATCCGTCCGGCTTCTTGGCAAACACTGCGGCTTCTCCCTAAGGCGAACTACTTGGCCTAATGAAATTCTTTCCTTCCAACTCCACCAACTACCTTTAGCTCCCTCATCTCGGTAGGTGTCGTCCTGCTTGGCGGTCTACCCACTAGTTTTGCTCTAGGTACTAAATCTATCTGAAACACTATTCATCTCGTTTTCTACCTCCACAACTCCCAACAAAGCATTCACCTTATAACTAAGGTTTTCTACGGTATATACAGTCCGATTACTACAGTCATGGTGTCTAAGCGATATTTTCCTATCATGGCAAAGTATCCTAGCATCATACTTAACCAATCCTACCCAAAATAATTCCAAACCCTACGAAGTCAAACACATGCAAACTGCAGACAAAGGTATGACCTAACAAATCAAGCTCTAGGTGGTCACACTTCATCCCAAGTGTCGCATACCCTCCTATCGGATTTGCAAACCTTAAGGAAGTAACTAGGTATGAGGGTTGTAGGTTAAACTTATCTACCAAACAAAGGGATATAAAAGAATGTGATGCACCAGCACCAAACAGAATGCTACCTGACATACCATGAATCAGAAGCGTACCTGCTAGCACAACTTTTCCTTTTTCCTCTACTGTTGGTCTCAAGTTAGATGGCTTCAATGCAAACACCTTGCCCCGTTCATCCTTAGCAGGATCTTTACACTGGTTCTTGTAATGACCAATTTGATCGCAATTGAAAACCTCGCCTCTTTCTTCTACGCGGCTTTCTTTCCTTTGCCTATCCAGCACTCATGGGCATAGTGTCCCTTTGTCACACTTAAAGAAAATAACCTCCAACTTTCCTTTCTTGGCAGCCTCGCCCTTCTGAGCTCCTTTCTTGGAAAAGTTTTTTTCTGACTCTGCCCCACCTGGCCTTCCTTTTCCTTGTTTCTCTCTAGAAAAGTAAGCAACCCCTCATTCCTCAAAGAAATTTCAACCACAACACCACAAGGGTCTCTAATATGTGGTAACATAGCCTTTGCTAACTCAGGTTTCATCCCCCTAATGAACTTTTCGTTCTTCTTAATCACAGTGTCTACAGTGGACCATATCTTGCCATTTCCTCAAACCTTGTAGCATACTCCAACACAGTCATCTCTCCCTGCTCTAACTCAGCAAATTTTCTGAGCAAGGTAGACTTCGCCATCACAAACATTAACCTCTCCTCGAACCTCCTCTTAAACTTAGCCCATGCCATCATCTCCTTATTAACTCCAACCACACACTATTCCACCAATATAAAGCTTCTCCTTGAATCTATCTCAAAGCAAGCCTTCTCTTTTTCTTGTAATTGAGCCCCAAATCTGCAAAGATTCTCTCGCATTGCAGTAACCAGTTCTCTACCTCAATAGCATCTTCAATTCCGATGAATGGATTTTCTCCCAACTGAGCATAATCCGTACTCAGAATAGCATAGTTATACACCACCAGAGCTTCCTCAACTCCTCCTCCATCATTTCCTCCAACCAGTCCAACAGCAACACCCCCTCATCATGTTGACAAAGAACTGATATATTGCTTCTGTGTCAACTTGCGGGACTCCAGCATCCACATTTCCAGCTTGTGCCTAACCTGGATTTCTCCTCGTATTTGGTCTAGCATATCCATTTGTTGTGGTGCTTCCCCCAAGATTAACTCTTCCACTTCTAGCATCCGGACATGTATTCAAGCCTCGTAAGATATGAAAGAATAGCCTAAGTGAGATAGGAGAATAGAGATATAGTGTATAATTATGTATAGCAAATACCAGTATGTTATTATAGCGTTATCCTATACTCGAACCTTATCTCTAATTCCATAGGATTATGTTTTCAAAAATCATTTTAGTTAAAGTTTTTCATAATCCTATGCTCTGATACCAAGTTGTAACATCCCCTATTTAGAGGTCTGAAGCTAAACGCAACAGATGCTGCAGTCATCCATAGTATTAACTTCCGGTAACCAAATATGGTAATGTTAATGGTGTCCATAATATCAGAAGCACATGAATATGAAACAAAATCACAAATTTCAAAAAAAAAACATTTCTGATTTCATTTCATGAAACATGTTTCATATCAAGATTACATAATCCCAACGTTTTCCAGGTTCAGATCAAATATAACTATTACATAAATATGATAAGAGCAACATATAAAGATGCCCCCTTTGATAACAAAAGTACTAAAATAGTCATAACTGACTTAATACAACACATAGGAATAAAATAAATAGAACAACTCCGATATAGAAAACTTAGTTTCCTACTCGTCTTTGGAAGCTTTATTCATCCATCTATTAAAACCTGAAAATCCTCAACCTTCAGCATACTCAAATCAATTTTGAGCACCTAAGAGTCTAAGGGAAAAACACAAACTTCGAGTCAAAAAAAAAGTCAAGTGTGAATAGTAGTATACATCTTGTTTGTTTGATATTAAGTGAGACCACACCACTTAGCGGAACGGATTTCCCCTAAATAATGTCCGTATAAAATATATCTTTTACAAATCTTAATCCTGAAACCAAAATAGGTTAAAATAATAATATCAATGTCATGAAAGCATACAAATCAAGTAACAAAGGACTATCTGTCCGAACACTATAGTTTTATTTGGCTAACTACTAACCTTTGGCTGACTCGGACCTACCAGACAAAATAAAAAAATAATCTAACTTCTGTAGATACTCCTTTTCTGGACAGTCTGTCCCTAAATTACTTCTCCGGGGTCAACTGATCCTAATGATTATACGGGCTGACTAATAACCCATCTCTGTACATATATATTCCTTTCTGTGTGTAACATCATTTTAGTCTTACCTGTGACAAAGCCATACACACTAGAATTTGGGACTAAATTAGATAGGGGCTAATCGCTAATGTATAGGGAATGATCCTATACCTGTCTCATCTGGTATTCTAATATTTAAGTCATTTTACTTAGGGTAAACTACCCATAAATTTTCCCTGAAAACCATTTCTTTCAAATTGACTTAAACCATTAATCATTCGTTAAACAAGAAAAATATACTCTATGCTTTACCCTAATCACCTTAACCTGTTATATATACTTTACACAAAACTTTGTTGATGAAAACATTTAACCTTTGAAAGTACCCTCTTTCGGATCCATTGAAAGTACCCCTTTCGACACAAGTAAAATCTTAAGCCGAAGGCCAAAATAAACCATTTTGAATCCTTCATAATAAACCTTTCGAAACCATTGAAAAACATTACCTTCAAAAGCTTTAAAACCTTAGACGTCTTATCTTTAAAATAATTAAAATTGTCTTTCGAAAACACTAGAAACCTTCCTTTTGAACCTTTCAAAAACCATTGGAGAATTATGTTAGAAATACGGATTACGGATCTTAAGGCTAGAATTAACCTAGAGGGGGGCGAATAGTGTTTCAAGGAATTACTATATGTTCGTCGACGGAAATTCTATCGGTTTAGAAAACCGTCGAACGAATTTAGAAATAAAAATAACCGCAAGTGTACGGTGTACGAATGTAGCACGTGGCGAATACAGGTCGATCCACAGGGAATTGATGATTTAAATTTCCTATTCAATCAAATTATACCAAAGTCGAGAGTGTGTTTAAGCTAGAAAATGAGAAAATGAACTAACTAACAAAAAGAAAAGAAATGCAAATATGAAAGTTAAATGACAATTTAGAGAATAAATCCACTCTCTAAATCATGTAGTTCAACACATGAAATCATGATCTCTCTTTTATGGTCATTAGTGTTTTAATTGATGTATTTATCATAAGTATGACATATTTGAGCTATTGATTAGCCAACATAAGTCATCAAACTATAACACACCCCATAAAACACTTACTAACTTTCATGAAACTTGACAAAGAAAATAAAAATGAAATCTATTTTAAGTATGGCCTATTAACTATTGATTGGAAACATAAACCATCAAATTTTAATTTCAAATCACTTTCTTATGCCATAATCATATATTCATGAAGAGGCATTTGTGTTAGTGATTGTTTAAGCATAGCCTATTTGGTGTCAATAATATAGGCTATCAAATTCAACACAAAAACAACAAATAAAACACTTCATTGATCATCGTTAAGCACAAAAAGAGAGCATGAATTAACAAAATGTTGAAGCTACATTAATTAGAGAGCTTCATTACCCCCTAAATTGAAGGGGTTTAGCCTCTCATATTTGTCATCATATGAACAAATGTAGCTTGCAACATGAGAGAAAAAGAAAAGGAAAAGAAAGCAAAGTGAAATGGAAAACTATTCCAATTTCATAAAGGAAAATCTACACTACTTGCATAAAAGGAAATGAACATGTAACTAAAAAGAAACAATAATTAACATTGCATAAAAAAAAGAATTACATAAGAGAAGAAATAGCTAAGTAGCCATGGAAAGAAAGAGAGATTTGATTTATTTTCTAAACTAAAACTAACTAACTAAGAGGAAGATGAAGAGGGGAGGCCTAAGAGAGACTAAGAGAAGAGAGGAGGATTACATGAAACATACGGGTATTTATACATGTATGAAACCCTAATTCATATTTTTGGGGAATGCCCAAAATGCCCCTTAGGAAGTGTGGAGGCCAAGTAATCATTAACATGTCTTAATCCCCCATTAAGTGTACATGAAACCATTAACTCCAAAAGCATGTGCATTAGCCTTTAATTTGTACATTAAGGTAGGTGGGTAGGTAGGGTCCTCCATGTTCTTCACTTTGAATTATTTCCATCATCATTCTTTTGTATCTTCTTTGTACATGCATATTCCTTCATGAAACCACTTGTAATTGAGTTTAAATTCCTACAAAATAATATAGAAATTTCCCATTAAATTTTCTCAATTTGATATATGCACAAAAATGACCATTTTGCCCTTGGATGACGATGAAAATGTGATAATTTCAAATAATTTGAATTTTGCTTAAACCAAGTTAAAATACCCAATATGATCATTTATTCAGTTTAAATAGACTAAATATGGTGGTAAAAATATGCGTATTTATGTGCACATCAAATACCCCCACACTTATCTTTTTATTCGTTCTCGAATAAAGAAAAACTAAGATAAATCCATTTTCGTAGGGAGCACGATTGCATTGAGCGTATGCAACAAGCCGTTAAACCTCTGGGTGTCCCCAGTAGGACGAGTGTTGTCTCGTGAGGATTTTCAGCGGATACTACCTACAAAATCCAAATGCAGGATGAAAATATTTATAAAATGCAAGATTTATTTACAAAGATATGAATGCAAGTTTTTGAAATATTTACAAAATTAAAGATTTATTTTTATATCGACACAAATGAGTTAAATATTAGTTTTGGTCATTATCTTGAAAATTTAAGTCATTTACTTGTCAAATTTCCAACAAAAATCAAGTTATCATAACAAATAGACAATAGTTTAACTTATTGTTTCGGTTGATAACAAAGTGTAATTACAAAATGGATCTTTAGTTGATTATCAAAGTTTATCAAAGTGGTATTTTCATTTCTTTTCAATAACAAATCAAATCAACTAAGTAAAAATAGTGCTAGGATTTCAATTGCTTGCTCTCTCATTATTTGCAAGAAAAATTACACACCTAGCTCAGGTAAACTGAGGCCAGATATAACACCCATGCACTGCCTTTTGGGCCTATGTGAGGGGAGTACACAGCAATGGCGAGTGCACACACTTTCATGCATACACCTATCGACCGTAGGTGGTTTTTATTAAGTCTATTTTTTTTACATGTGTTCCATACATGCATAACCGTGAGGACTTTTAAATGAGCATGAAAACACATAATCAAAGATTCCAAGTAATTCACCCATGCATAACCGTGAGGACTTTTAAATGAGAGTGAATACTCGGATGTTATTATTTTTTATTTTTATATTTTTTTTAAAAGAGAGAGAGTTTTGCAAAATCATCTTAGCACCATTTATCTTAGAAGGCAAAAAAAAATGTTATATCCTTTACTTTAAATCAACCACTTTTTTAAAACAAAGATTTTCCATTAGGATGTACTTCATAACTAACACATATGAATCTTCCTATATACTAGTTAAACCATTATTATCTGTAATCAAACTTCATTTTTATTTTTGTTAAGACAAATAAATTTTTAAAATTTTCAATTTAATAAACCAAAACCATATATTTATCTTAGTGTTTCTTTAAAAATAAATCAAAAGAAAATTTGTTTTTGTGATTTTTTTTTTGAAATTTTAAAGCAAAAATAAACCATGAAAAAAAATTGAAGATGAGTCTCCTCCCCACACTTGATTTTGACTGTGTCCCATAGTCAACCCAAGTGGAAAAATAAAATAAAAGTCCAATATTAACATGAAAGATTATTATTTACAAGAGATGAGAAAGTATACAGTCAGAAAGTAAATGAAACAGTCTTCTAAAGACCGATTCATTTGTCTCGTCAAATGAGTGAGACACAGCTTAAGCACGAAAAACCAAACCGTAAAAGATTTCGAAGTTGAATGTTGATTTGGAAAAACGAATGTCGTTTTATTGAAAATTGAATGAGTTGTTTTGATTTCGATGATTCCTGGGGTTAATAAAACAATTAATTGAAATTCAAGTTTATTTTCACCAAGTTGAAGTTCAAACTTATCATTGAAAACTTCTTCAAAATTATCGATTTCAAAATCAAAATGGTGATGTAAATCTTTCCCCTCAGAATTTAACAACTCATTTTCAAAAAGTCCCAAGAAATCTTGTTTATTAAATTCGACTTCCTTCGTTGGATTATCAACAACTTCATTGCGTATATCATTTTCAAAGTCCAAAGTTGTTGTATTTGAATTTTTAAAACCGAAAAAAGGAAGGTCGAAATTTAAATTTGGTTCCACACCCTAAAAAGAATTGAAATCCAATTCAATTGCCAATTTTTCAACAACTAGATTAAGATCGTCATTATCAATTTCAGAAGTTGTTATTTGAAAATCATCGATTTGGGTAAAAGATGGATTATCGTTTGACTCGTCACACATTGAAATTTGATTTTGTTTCTCACGAAAATTTTCCAATGTTTTAATCAACAAATTCGTGTGATCATTATAAATTTCATTCATTTGCTCAACAAAGTCAAATTTGTAATTATTAACTTGAAAATTTTCGTTTTCGATTTGTTGAGAACAATAATTGTCAATTTCGATAAACGGTAGATTATTATTTGATTCTTGGCAAGTTGAGATTTGATTATGATTTTCACGAAATTTTTTGTATCTTTCAAGTAATAAATCCCCGTAATCTTTTTCCGTTTGGTCAACAAATTCAAATTCATGATTATTAATTTGAAAACTTTCATTTCGAATTTGTTGATAACCAAAGTTTTCAATCATATCATTATTGAAACTATTTCCATTGCCAAAATTATTTCAAAATTGGTTCACATTTTCGTCTTGAATTTGAAATTCATCTTGAAACTCGAAATTGAATTGGCATGGGTTACACTCGAAATCATTTGAATTTTGAAGTGAATTCAAAATTTGATTATTTTGAAAACCTTGATTCGTGTTATAGCACAAATATGCATTGCACAACTCATTTATCTCTTGATTTTGTTGCATGGAGAGTTCAAGTAACGATGAAATGCTATTTTCAAGAGTTGAGGGTTGACCATTATTTTGGAAATTTGGTGGTTCAAAATTCAAATTGTCTAAACAAAAGATGTTGTTAAAATATCCATACGAATTTGGAGTGAACTCATATGGATTATATTGATTTTCACAACTAAATTCAAGCGAGTAAGAAAAAGGAAACTCGGACATTTTCAAGAATTTTTTTATAAAGAAAAATATTTACAAGTAGAATTTAGTTTCAAAATGGAAAATTGATTTTTGTTTTGTTTTTGGATTTCATTTTTTTTTGAAAATGTTTTTTTGAACTTTTGTTTTAATTTTTTTTTGGATTTTTGGAATTTTGATTTGAAAAAAGGAAAAAGGAAAAAAAAACTAAGTTAAGAAATATTTACAATTTTTTTAGTTTTGGATTTTGAATTTTTTTTGTTTTTTTAAATATGCATGAACTAATGCAACTAAATGAATGCAAGGGTCTAATTACAAATGATTTATCCTAAGTTAACCCAAGATTGTATGATCACAAATTGTCTTAGATAAACAAGATAGTTCTCGGCCAGGTAACGGACAGGATTTATCGGTGCACCACGAATCACCGTAGCAATGAAGCCGAAGGTTTAAGTACCTTTAGAGGAACAACCACTATAATATTTACGAATCACCGTAATATTTATAAATGGTTATTACTCTGCCGTAGCCTAGACACCAAGAAATTAAATTGTTCAAAGAAGACAAATTGTCAATATACAATTAAGTGTTATCGATGTCTAACCGTTATTATTAATCAAAATCTAAGATGAAATTCAGAACAGAAATTAAACATGTATTAACAATGCATCTACGAATGGATTTTTGTTTTTGTTTTTGGGTTTTTTATAAAATGCAAATGCAAGCAAACAACAATGCAATTCAAATAAAACTAGTGATTAAAGCAGCAATTATTTTTTTGTTTAATTGCAAGCAAGCAGTTATTTGGCAGCGCTTCCTTCCTCTATCTGCTTTGGCAACCTGAAATAAAAACAATATATATACAATTTTTTTTAAATATAAGGACAAAACTCAAAATAAAACAAAACAAAATAAAAACAATTTCAAACAAATTGAAAACCCTTTTAATAATAATAATAATAATAATAATAATAATAATGAAAAAAAACTAAAATCAAAGAAAGAAAAACAAATTAAGAAAACCCAATTTTTTTTTAAATAAAGTAAACTAAAGAAACTATAACAAACTAAAACAAACTAAAGCGAAAGAAACTAAAAAAAGAAAGAAAAACCAAAATGCGGCCCAGCCCACTCCTTAAATTAACAAACACCCTCCAGATCAAAATCAAATTAAAAAAACACACTCCCAAATATTCACGAATGCGATTTTTATAAAAAATTTGTAAATCAACACATCCAATTCAAATGAAAATTCGAGTTCAAAGTCTGATGGCTGCGGCATGGGGTAATTGCAGCGGTTCGAAGGCGAGCGACTGGGATGCAGGAGGTGATCGGGTTTTGGGTTTGAGCGCTTGCCGAGGTCGCGGTTGAGTTTGAGGTGAGCCGATTTGGGTTGGCGATTCTCGAATTGGGAGCTCGAATTGGATGTGAGGTGGTCAAGTTCTTGATGATTTTGTGAGTTCGACTGCGGTGAAGGTCGAGGATGGATGTGGTTTCGAGTTCACGATTTCTGGTGATTGTTGATGATGGAAGAGGGATGGCGATTGAGCAATCGATGACGGTGATGGTTTCTGGCAATTGCAGTGGAATTGTCTCTAGTTGAAGGGGAAGGAATGGTAGCAGAGGGTGGGCACTAGGTGGTCGCTGTGTAGTAGTTTCACTAGTTACAGTTGAAGGGAAGTTTGTTGAAAGTTATTGAAGGGAATGATATGTTGTGGTGATGAAGATGTTAGGCAAGATGATGGAGGTTTATATACTGTGAAGCTCTGTGAAGTGAAGTTTTCTATGATGTATTGGAGGCAGATGTGCTTGTATATGGTTGTACGGCGACAGAAGTGGAAACAAAGCACGGTTTTCAGGTAGGTAGGTTAGAATGTATGGTTGAAATTGAGACGTATAGGGAAGTTTGTTGTGTTTGGAAGTGATGTGTGTGATTTGTGGCTGTGTGATGTCGTGAGGCTGCTCTGTGTTGTTGTGACAGAGGGGTTTTGGGGGGGTAGAGGAGGTAGGCTACAGTAGTTCAAGCATTGTAGCAGTGAGATGAAATGTTGATGTAGTAGAAATGTCGATAGGTGGTTAGGAAGGTTGGTCACTGATTTGTAGTGGTAGTTCGAATGTTGGTTAGAGTGGTGAAAGTTGCTGCTTCTGGTGGTCAGGGAGGATGATCTGCAAGGTCGTGGGGGAAGTCTGTTAAAGATGGTTTGAAGTAGTGACTGTTTCTTGTTTGACGGTGAAGTGGCATGGAATTAAAATGTGGATGACTGGTTGGTGGTCTGTGATGATTGAAAGGGGGGTATGAGATGAAGCAGTTTAAGGCAGAGAGGAGAAAAACACAAGAAAAGCACAGAGAGTAAACAAATGAAATTTGTAAATGAAGAAATAAAATGTTTTTTTTTGTTTTTTGTTTTTTTTATTGTGATGTGCCTTTTTTTTAATAGAAATGCTAGTAGAAAAACAACAAACACAAATAAAACAAAAACAACAATCACACAAAAAAAAAATGTAAATGCAACACACAAAATAAAAACATACAAAATTCAAAGATAAATAATTCGAAGAATAGAAAATCAAAAACAAAGCAACTCCCCGGCAACGGCGCCAAAAACTTGTTCGTCGACGGAAATTATATCGGTTTAGAAAACCGTCGATCGAATTTAGAAATAAAAATAACCGCAAGCACACGGTGTACGAATGTAGCACGTGGCGAATACGGGTCGATCCACGAGGAATTGATGATTTAAATTTCCTACTCAATCAAATTATACCAAAGTCGAGAGTGTGTTTAAGCTAGAAAATGAGAAAATGAACTAACTAACAAAAAGAAAAGAAATGCAAATATGAAAGTTAAATGACAATTTAGAGAATAAATCCACTCTCTAAATCATGTAGTTCAACACATGAAATCATGATCTCTCTTTTATGGTCATTAGTGTTTTAATTGATGTGTTTATCATAAGTATGACATATTTGAGCTATTGATTAGCCAACATAAGCCATCAAACTATAACACAACCCTTAAAACACTTACTAACTTTCATGAAACTTGACAAAGAAAATGAAAATGAAATCTATTTTAAGTATGGCCTATTAACTATTGATTGGAAACATAGATCATCAAATTTTAATTTCAAATCACTTTCTTATGCCATAATCATATATTCATGAAGAGGCATTTGTGTTAGTGATTGTTTAAGCATAGCCTATTTGGTGTCAACAATATAGGCTGTCAAATTCAACACAAAAACAACAAATAAAACACTTCATTGATCATCATTAAGCACAAAAAGAGAGCATGAATTAACAAAATGTTGAAGCTACATTAATTAGAGAGCTTCATTACCCCCTAAATTTAGGGGGTTTAGCCTCTCATATTTGTCATCATATGAACAAATGTAGCTTGCAACATGAGAGAAAAAGAAAAGGAAAAGAGAGCAAAGTGAAATGGAAAACTATTCTAATTGCATAAAGGAAAATCTACACTACTTGCATAAAAGGAAATGAACATGTAATTAAAAAGAAACAATAATTAACATTGCATAAAAAAAAAGAATTACATAAGAGAAGAAATGGCTAAGTAGCCATGGAAAGAAAGAGAGATTTGATTTATTTTCTAAACTAAAACTAACTAACTAAGAGGAAGATGAAGAGAGGAGGCCTAAGAGAGACTAAGAGAAGAGAGGAGGATTACATGAAACATATGGGTATTTATACATGTATGAAACCCTAATTCATATTTTTGGGGAATGCCCAAAATGCCCCTTAGGAAGTGTGGAGGCCAAGTAATCATTAACATGTCTTAATCCCCCATTAAGTGTACATGAAACCATTAACTCCAAAAGCATGTGCATTAGCCTTTAATTTGTACATTAAGGTAGGTGGGTAGGTAGGGTCCTCCGTGTTCTTCACTTTGAATTATTTCCATCATCATTCTTTTGTATCTTCTTTGTACATGCATATTCCTTCATGCAACCACTTGTAATTGAGTTTAAATTCTTACAAAATAATATAGAAATTTCCCATTAAATTTTCTCAATTTGATATATGCACAAGAATGACCATTTTGCCCTTGGATGACGATGAAAATGTGACAATTTCAAATAATTTGAATTTTGGTTAAAACAAGTTAAAATGCACAAGATGATCATTTATTCAATTTAAATAGATTAAATATGGTGGTAAAATTATGCATATTTACGTGCACATCACTATATCTTTTTGAGTTTATGTTAATTTGAACACAAATGAATGCAATATTCAGACGTAGATATGATCACAGAATCAAACATAGATGCAGAAATAAAGTAACAGCAATAAAGGAAAGAACACACCCGATTTTATACTGGTTCGGAGTTACTCTACATCCAGTCCCGTACACAAGTATAGTTTTCCTTTCAAAAGCAATTGTTACAATTACACTCTCGATTTCGAGGCTACGAAGCACACCACTCCAGATTCAAATCCTCTGGGTAGAGATATTTGATTTTACGGCCAACAAGTTCACCCAATTGATTCACAGGCTACAGTCACACATTTTCTCGCTTGATTGATTTTGCAGGCTACAATCACACCTTTTATCATTCAATTTATTACGAAGAAGCCTATAACTCTGAATAACACTGGGATCTTGTTGAAATAGTGATAAAGAATCAAACCAAAAATGATCAAGTTAGATTCAATGTTGATTTCGGCAGAGTAATGGTAAAAAAAATATAAAGAAATGTGGATGAAATCAAAGAAAAAATTTATACAAATTCGTTTAAAACTGCCCCTATTTATAGTAGAAGAACAGCCATATCCATTCGTGAAAGGATATGATGAATAGACACTTCTTTTGAAATTCAAAATTTTGAAATCAACTGCCACCTTGTCGACAAGGGTATGTGGGGGTTGTAGACAGGCCTAAGCAATTTTTGGTAATTTATTTTTCTTTCGAAAATAACTTATATCTTGTATAAAAAAAATTTAAACTTTATAAATATACTTAACTATAGTTAAAATACATAAATGAATATAGAGAACAATATTTTGATATATATAAAAATTTTCTATTATTTTATATTTAAACTAAGTATAAATATTAGAAGTTAAATATATTATCATTAAAAGATAGTTTAAAACTAAGGATAATTTGATTTTGAAAATAAAGATTATTTTAAGGCTAAAAGTATTTAAAACGAGGATAGATGTTTTTGATTCTTTTAAAAGGAAGGTTTTGAAATCATTTTGAAAACCAGATATAATTTTTTTTTAAACATTTGAATAAAAGTTAGTGGATATAAAACAATGTTCCACTAGATTTTTCATAAGTTCCATCCTACATAGGGTTCCATCCCTTTAACAGGCTCGAAGTGGATTCCATTCCACGAATAAATTGGATTTTAAGATGCCAGTGTTTTTCTAGGAGTTTTCCAAAATTCCAAATTAAATTTATTATTATTGAAATCTTGAACTCTTGATAATCTTGATACTCATAAGTCTTCAATCTTGATATCTTGAATCTCTATACTGTACAGTCTTCATTCTTGATACCTGCATGGTTAAATCCTGCATATACATATATATCTAAACTATAATTTAGTATTTATTTTATAATCTTATTCTAAGGTTATTGTCATCAAAACCATCTTCTCGGGGACTAACAATCTCCCCCTTTTTGATGATGACAACCATTGTTTATAAATATTACTTCTATCCTAATAACCTCCCCCCGAAACTAATAACTCCCCCTTAATCTATGCCTAACTATCCTATTTTATATTTCTCCCCCTTTGTCATCAGCAAAAACCATCCTAAAATCATAAAACTACAACTCCCCCTTAAACTAATACTAGAACAAAGTATAGTAAATGGAATGTGAAAGACATTAACATAATTATATTATAATTATTCAACACATAAATATGTATAAGTATATTTCAAACAATCCAGTCAACACGCACATCAAATCCAATCATGTCAAACAATCAAACAAATCAATTGTCAAACAAATCAATCAAGTCAAACAAGTCAATCAGGCCAAACAAGTCAATCAAGTCAAACAAGTCAACAAATCAATCAAGTGAAACAAGTCAAACAAGACAATTAAGTCAATCAAAACATACCAAACAAATCAAAAACTAATAATCCTAAACTATAAGACAATACTACAAACTCCTCCTAAATAAAATACACTCGTTATGTATACATGTATGCAATATGTAGTAATGCAGTATGAAATGTATGACATATGCAATGTAGCATGGGATAATATGCAAAATGAAGTGCAACTTGTGATGCAAATGATTATGATATTTCATGCATTATAATTTATGATGTAATATGCAATGAAATGTGATATGAAATAGGATTCACAGTGATATGTAATATGGAATAAAATGATAACAAAGTAAAAATAGTAATATGTAGAATGATATGATGATATATAATATGGTAAGAGATATTCAGATTATAAGATAAACATGAGTGATAAGAAATATCTAATTGACAACCATATATGTAACGACCCGTAATTTTTGATTATTTTAATTTGTGGGTTTATTAAGGTGTGACGCCCCACCTCTATACCCACGCTAGCCAAGAACATTACGGTGAATGCTGTCAACTAGCAGGGAGAATAAGGCTGTTGAGGAGCGACCATCCGTGTAATTGCTTTGCGCGAGCACCGATATGTCAGATAGTATAACATGCATTTTATTTCAAGAGGAAATCCGACATACCGATACAAACACAAAGCTACTACACAGTGGCTATAATAATCTTCGGAAACAAATACAGAAATAAACATAACATTAAATCAGTCACAGATAATTCATATCACAAAGGCGGAAATAGATATGAATATTACACATGAAAGTGTATATCAAAGTAGTGGTCAAATAAGATCCACAACATCACAAAAGAATAGATGGAAGTGCTAGACAAAAGAATAAGTATACATCATAGAGTCTGTATCTCAAATGTATACAACAAAAACTACTAATCTAAGTAGTTAGCCAAAGATCAGATGAAAGTCCGATAAGGAATCAAGCAGAAGCACCTGTAAAATCTCAGTCTAACTCGAGTATTATTTAAGAAGAAAATAATAAACGGATCAGTCTAGCTATAAATATCAGATGAAGTGATATATAATAAGAGATATGACATAAACATATAATAATCACAATGCCAAGCTGTGATAAATAAGTAATTGAAAATCAACAAGAGATTAATCAATATCACAATAATCTACTCAAGATAAAAAGGAATGTCATACTCCTAATTTCATTCACCAAGCCACGATAAATGACATATATAGCAATGCCAATTGTAAAAGTTGGTGAAACATAAATTCCAGAAATCAACACACGAAATCCAGAAATCACAATAAAAAGGATGGCCAATCCCCAAAAAAACTGGACATCGACGCACCTAGAAAGACACGCCCCATGTACAGTCGAACATCGACGCACCTAGAAAGATACGCCCCATGCTCTAGCATCGACGCACCTAGAAAGATACGCCCCATGCACAAATAAACATCGATGCACCTAGAAAGATACACCCCATGTAATGTCGAACATCGACGCACCTAGAAAGATACGCCCCATGCTCTAGCATCGACGCACCTAGAAAGATACGCCCCATGCACAAATAAACATCGATGCACCTAGAAAGATACACCCCATGTAATGTCTAACATCGATGCACCTAGAAAGATACACCCCATGCAAAGTCGAACATCGACGCACCTAGAAAGATACGCCCCATGCATAGACGAACATCGACGCACCTAGAAAGATACGCCCCATGTCCCGACTTATTGAGCCGATTGCTCCACGAAGTAAATAAACATCGATGCACCTAGAAAGGTACACCCAATGCATAATAAAACATTGACGCACCAAGAAAGGTACGACCCATGTGAGAAATGAGACGAAGCTCAATAAAATGAGGAACGGTCCTCCACATAAACAAAGAGACATCGCACATTGCTAGTCTAAACCACAAAGATGATCGTCATGATCAACGAGAAGTGTCAATTACAATAAGCTAGTAAATATATGAGCTTAGCTTCATGTCCCATAACCACTAGCTTAACTTAAATATTTACGAACAAATTTTAGATCTCCACTAGAAAATTGTCACAAGTGATTCAATCGAACAAGTCCAAGAATTAACCGACGAAGTAACCACAAGCGTTTCATACCACTTGTTTTACTAATTCGTTTAATTAGATTTCTCATACGAGTGAGGTAAAGGTTTGTATATACTAATAGATTGGAAACCGGTTTGAGAAAACGAGCTTTGTAATAAAATAGTGTTGAAATCATTGAAGAAAGAGTTTTGATATTTACTACTAGTATAGAAAACCTTTATATTTTAAAGTGACAAATCATAGAAGTGATTGTAGAAACAATCGGGCATAAAAATTCACATTCGAAGACGTGAATAAAATCCAAAGAAATCGATATGAAATCCATCAAAGTGGATATATCTAAAATTCCCAAAGAAAAGGTCATCAAAGTCGATAATAAATGACAACAACAAAAGGGAGACAACACGAATCGATTAAAGTTGGATATTCAGACGAATTAGCAATATAGGCTAATCTGGCAAATAGTAGCAGGTCGGTCGACTGGACTCCCTGAGTCGGTCGACCGAACCAGGGGTTGGAAGTGCTCGAGGCACCAGGTCGGTCGACCGGCCCAGGGGGCTCGATCGGCCGAAGCCTGTAACCAGCACTTCCAAACAGAGGCAGGAAGTGCCTGGACTACAGGTCGGTCGACCGGCCCAGGGGGCTCGGTAGGCCGAACCTGTATACTTGCACTTCCTACCCTATTTCAAAGGAGGTGCAAATCCCGACCAAATTGCAATCGCACGAGCAACGGCGCTAAGGGTTTATGCCAATCGACTACCCGGCCCTATGAGCTCCTCGATGCATCACCAAAAACATGTTCAAACATCAAAGTTAGGATTTTTAACGAATTGAACTCAAAACACTAAAAATTGGAATATTCACAAAAGCAATCCAAATCAAAATCAAATGCACATGAATAAGTGTTAGGAATTCATACCTAACAATAGAAGAGAATTATAAGCATAGATGTGAGATTAAAAATCTCACCTTTGCACTAAAATTTATGAAGATGAAGCTTGAAAGCAAAGGGGAATCAACCACTCTTCAAATCCAACTCTAGAAACTTGAATCTAAGCTTAAAAGAAGAACATTCCCCAAGTTAGGTTTAGGAAATTTCTGAAATTGAATGGAGAAAGAGTTGGAGAAGATGAAGGAGATGCTTACCAATGGGTTCACTTGAGTTTGGAGCAAGAAGATGGATTTGCTAATGGAAACTATGGATTAGGAATTTCTATTTCCCATTCTCTTCCACCATTTTTGCTTGAGCTTGAGTGTTAGGAAAATAGAAAAGAAGTGAATGAAGAGGAGAGGGGTTGGGACTGAATACATAAGTGGGCTCAGCCCAAACCAAAACCCTAAGTGAAAAGTAGCAAAATTCAACTTTCTCCAAACATATCGAAACTTATACTCAAAAAGGTCGCAAACGGCATTATGAACTCAATGGGGGTGGTCTCGAGTCCTAATTCGGCTATTTGCAAAAGGTAGCTTTTCGGACTAAATTCCGACTAACGATAAAATATTTAAATAAAATATTTAAATATAAAATCGATAAATATGCGGGTTGTTACATAAGGTTTCGGCAAATAAATTAAGATGAAACAAAAAATTTCCATAATTTAATAATGAAATGAATGCTAGAATGAAGTGCAACCATGGAAATTAAAGCTAGGTATTAACAATCGAAATGAAATTATGATTAATTGAAGTAATGTAAATTGTTATACTAGGTTATAAATCGAATATAAGAAAACAAATGTAAATATTGAATTAACTAATGAATTAATAATAATAAGTAGTAACTGAATAAAATCGATGTCTTGTAAGTAATTATAATATTGTTTGGAAATGATAACTTATAAAAATATGATTAAGAGTTAGCGGCAACAATTATTATAGGTTACCGATATATTGTAATCAATTAAATTGAATTGAAATCAATTGCAATAAACCTAAATAAAATATTACGTTAATGTTAATTAAGGTAATATTTGAAAATAATGTTAATATTATCCATAATAGGACGATTTGTTGAATTAGAAGAATGGAAATGAAGACTTATCAATTTAAT
Organism: Allium cepa; assembly: GCA_030765085.1. NCBI lineage: Eukaryota > Viridiplantae > Streptophyta > Magnoliopsida > Asparagales > Amaryllidaceae > Allium > Allium cepa. The sequence goes on from CM060935.1 coordinate 745,898,136, forward strand.
GGGATTTAAACCATAATAATTGGATTAATCGCAAATATATGAAATTAATATCTAAATATTACGTTAATTGAAATTAAGAAGGAATGTGAGAACATTAATGTAATAGATTATGAATCCAATGTTAATTTCATCTATTTGATAGTAATAGATTGAATAATAGAATGAAAATCCAATTAAATGGAATATTGAAAATAAAATTTGTAATTTTTGAATTATTGAAATTAAATACAGAGATAATAATTATTGAAATAATTAACATTGAATCAACATGAAATCTGTTTTAAAGTGTTATAAATGGTTAAATAAATCAAGTGATAAGATTTGTAAACTGTAGAAGAATTGAAAATTTAAACCAAACCAATTTATTTGGAATTTCTTTTGAAGTAATTGAATATGCTTACAATTGAAAGGACGCTATAAATTAGTTAACTTTAAATTGATATCTAAATTGTTTAAGTATTGTAATTGTTTAAGAAATCAAAAATGATAAAGATTGCTAAATATATAATTGGGATTGGAATTTGATTTAATTTATTTAATATTTATTTAATTAATTAACTAGAAAATAACCATTTTGGCCACTAATTCAGATTTCGACGAAACCAGTTTCATCGGATCCGTAACGGTGAATTATTATAGGATTTCAAGTTTCGTAGCGATTGGGCTTGTCGTTTGATCGTATGGACTCAAAACGTCTAGAAATCAATGAAATTGAAATCAATTGAAATCAATTTGAAATAACTTGATTTTAGCATAAATTCTTCATACGATTGAATTTGGACTTGAAACCTATTCTATTGATTTTAAAATATTTTAAAACATCTATTTTGATATATGGGTTGACCCAATTTCGTTCCGGAGTCAGAACGGGCTTTTCGGGCCATTTATCGCTCAACATATAAATCGAATCGGGTCCATCTATTCTATTTCAACTTTGCCTATATATAAGTTGCTATAAACCCTAGCCTATTCTTATTCCTCATTTCTATACGTACAGTTCAGCTGTCTCTTCTCCTCAATGGAAGATAAACAAATTCTCACTTCCAATAAAATTGCAATTCAAAAATCAAACTGAAAATTCAAACTCCACAAACTATGTCATATCTTATATCGTCAGAAAGTTCTTGAAGAGCGCATCTCAATTCTGTGGTACGTCTTTCAATTTGAATTATCATTTGACCGCAAATTGATGGAGAAGTTTCGGCCGTTCGTTTCGTCGTGATGGACTTCAACAGATCGTCAAATCGACGATACTGGGTTGTGGAGAGTACTCTGCGTTGTCCATCAGTGAAATTCGTATAGAAAATCGACAGCCAGATCGCCGTAAACAATCCAATTAAGGTTTATCAACCCAGGCGGAGGCTAACTGTTCGTTGCCAACGATGACGTGGGGGGGCGAAATCGGCCTTGTAGGTGCGGCGGAGGCACGATGTAGCGGCAGCCGTTAGGCGACACGGAGGCGTGCGTCCATCGGAGGTGGGCAGTTTTTGGTGATCTGGGGCAGTGTGTGTGCGTCTGTAGTTTAGGTGAGAGAGTCTTCATGACGTGGCTTAGTTTGTTAATTTATTTTATTTTAAAAAAATTTATTATCAAATGTTCTAATATGCATAACTTTTTCATACGATATTCAATTTACGCGAATTTCTTTGTTAGGATCTTATCGATATTCCAGACATTTTGGTGCTGCTTTGGACGGATTCTGAAACTGTTTGAATTTTGGATTTAAATTGGATTTAAATTCAATTTAAACTCGAAAGGTGAGTGTTTTAACCCACTTACAATCCTAAAATTTCTTATGTGTGTTAAATTATTTTCTGATATGATTAGAAATTTATTTATGACTATTTGGCATATTTTTATCATGTTTCCAGTTAAATTGTAGTTATTGAATTAAATTGTTATTTAATGTGTTATTGCATATAAAATGCCAGTTAAATTGTTATTTAATTTATTATTGAATATAAACTACCAGTAGATACTTGTTATTTATTATCTGTTCTATATTGATGTTATTGTTTGAATTGGATGATGATTGTGATAAATAGTTGATGATTGATATTGGATGAGTGGATGTTGTATTTTATATTGTTATAAACTGCAAGTTGTTATGTATTTTTATTTCATTCGGGATTGCGGTTTGAAATGACATATAACCGTATTTTTATTTTAAATTACGGATTAAAATGATAAATATCCGTATCACTTGACCATAGGGTAGAAAATTATATACAGACACCGTAGTCTATATATATATATATATAAATATTTTGAAATGATTTCTATGGTCTTGTGAAGAAATATATGGTTTTATATAAATATACATTATAGATATTATATAAATGTTATTTTACTCTTAATTTTTAAGCTATGAATAAATTGTTTTAATATGGAATAAGCTTAATAACAAGTTTGATTTCCATTGTGATAATATGGATAAGTATTTTAATTTTATTTTAGTATGGAGTTTATAATGACTTAAATAAATTAAGGTTGGAAGATAAATTGGAAGTTTGTTTGAAAATGAGTTTATAAGAATTAAACTCGAATAAGTTGGCGTAAAATTTATTAAATTTGGAAATTTAAAAGGTATGACTTTACAACTTGATTTTGGTTTAGGGTGAATTAAATGAATATTTCAAGTATAGATCAATTTATTCGTAATTTGAGTTTATTTAGATGATAATGGATTTATTATGTAAAATATTTCAAAGTATATAATAGAAAAGTGAATTGTTGAATCGTAACCACCAAACTCGGTTTGAAATTGTGAACATTTAAAGTTTGAAATATATTAAATTTGAAAGGGTTTATTCTGTGGATCCATTTTGTTTTGAAACCAATAAAATTTGGAATAATTTACTTGGAAACTGAATTGCATTGAAATTTATAATTTGGAATTTGGTTAAATTTAAAATCTAGAATTTCGAGTTGTTTGGAATTGATTGGTGAAATTTAAGAATCTTTTTTGTTATGTAAATTATTTTATTATTTACACTATTTAAGGGATGGAAGTTATGTTCCAAAGTTACGAATTTTAAAGTATTATGATTTGAAAATGTTATAGTTTCAAGTGTTTGGTTTCGAAGTGTTATAACATTGAAAGTGCTATGATTTTGGGAAATATGATATATTTGAAATAAATGATACCATATTGATTTGGGTTTTAAAATGGAAACGATATCGTATTTATATGGGTTTGAAATGGAAATTATATTCTGGTTTTAAAACTATAAACTATTATGAAAAGACCGCGGTGTTATAATAAAGTTTGGTTGTTAAAGAGACCAGGATCAGAAGTTGTTATACTCTCTGCCAACTCCGAAAACCACTTAAAAAACCGTGTGCGGTGGAGATTCCAGAATGAAGTAGGATGGTGGTGGCGTTCCTTTGAGGTATATACATGGACCCGACTCCCATGAGTTGGCATAAGGTGGCTAAAACAGGAGCGATTGACGGGCTAATGAGGTAGCACCTTTGTTCGGACACATCCCTTCGATATTATACTTTGACTTTTAGATTGATTCAATGGCCACTTTTGATTTTTTTTTAATTTAGGGGTATGGCTTGAGGTGGATGGTAGCTGCGGCTATGCGTTACCACCGGCCCGGAAGCGTAATTGGTGTATCTACCCTGGCATTGCATAGTTGTGCCGTGTCACCTACCCTAGCGCGCCTTGTACGAGTTTGATTTGTGTCGTACCTATGGAGTATCCTCTGGTAGCCTCCCGATCAGGAGGTATTATGATACTGTATGGGCTATATGCACTATTACGTGTTAAGGGCTATATGGGTAACCCCTTAACGTTATTTAAAAGTAAGTTTATTTTACTATAGATATTATTATAATACAGAAATATTACTACATAGTAAATAGTTTAACGAATCCTTAGGAAGTGTGAATCTCGAGCATCTCTTAAGTTACTACACTCACGTTAAACACTGGATAGGAGATGTCAAATTCCGTAATCATCTCTGACGCCATTCCACTCATATTATTTACTGTTGATTTAACTTACATAAGATCTTGTAGTTCTGACTTGGGTGTTTTTTCTTTTCAATTCGCTCGGGTCAGTCTGAGATTTACAGGTATTGAAGACCTTATTTCTGAAGGACGAAGATGAAGATTTTATTATTCTCTGGTACGTGTAACTCTGATATGTATTGTATAAGTAAAATCAAATGTTTTGTAAACTGCTTCATGAACCGTTTACTTGATTATTATATTTTATTGTTCCGTTGCAAGATTCTATTTTGTTTTTTCTTTCTCTGCTCTTTCTTATTTATCCTATAACAATCTACCCTTCTGTATGGTTTAAGTCTGACGTGTGTGGTTTATCGTCGATTTAAAGAATTCAAAAAGGCGAGATGTTACATCTGGTATCAGAGCCTTGGTTTAGCGATAAACCATAGCTTTTTTAGGGTGTGACTCTTTACGGATAAAGTAGTAATACCCTATGACGAGTCACTAAGAGTATATATATGAGAGAGCGTATTTGTTATTGTTATAAAAGGGTTTTGATATTGTGTTAATTTGTTCCATTTTGTATTTATAAATTTTGGTTGATGCTTAGGACGCTATGACATCAATAGGGGTTTCTAAACATTTAATAGGACAGACCGACACAATATTTGTTTTGAATATAGGTGAATGAAATAATTTCGCCTATTATATTTTCTATATATAAAATAATTTTTTTTAAATGATATATATTTTTTTATAATATAATTATTGGCTGGTAGAGAAATTTATAAATATTGGCTGTAAAATAAAATCTACGAATACAAATGACGTAAAATTGGAAATTTAGAAGTTAAGTTCTGGGTTTTTGAAACTTTCTCTCGAATAATTTTGGGATATAATAATATATTAGAAGTATTTTTTTTTCTGATACAAATATTTCAGTATGATTTGAAAGAATTGTTTTAAAGAAACTTTGGAAAGAAATAAGTTTTGTACTCCCCTTTTTGTCGCTGGAAAATAATTTCGGTGATGAGTGCATGCATCATCGACATTCATTTTTGAGTTTCTAAGTGGGAAGGCCACTGTAGTAGTTTTACTGCAGATTTATTTTGGTAAACAAATATAAAACTTCAAATTATTTAAATATAATTGGATATATAAATTGTAAGTATATGCATTTATCTATTATTTTAAATGATTTGGATAAAACCCGGTATTTAATTCTTAAATTTCCGTTAATTAATGGTTTCAATTAGTATAGTGAAATGAAATTCAACTAACAAATTGAAACCTCTAAAGTAATAAGAGATTTAATGCTAAGTTATAAATGGAATTAAAAAGAAAGTGAAATTTGTAACTTACAAAACAAAAGATATAATTATTGAACATTAAATTTAAATTAAAAGAAATGAGATAAACTTGTATGATTTTCAATTGCATTCTTTAACATATATATGACTTACCAACTATAAAAGGTTAAAATGTTAAAAGAAAATGTAATAGAAAATTTTACAAGTAAAATTTGAAATAATGGAAGTATTCAATGAAATTCTTTAATAAATAAGAATTGGATGTTGTAGTTGGTATAAACTTAAGAATAATTGAAAGATAAGTATTATAAATAAATGAATAAATGAAATTAAGTAGGAATAAATGTAAATTAAAAGATAAATCATTATATGAATGAAAAAGGAAATCAAACAACAAATGTTATGAAATGAAATTGATAAAAAAAATTAACTTGATCCATTGTTTGGAATTATTGTTTGTTTGGCTTATGGTTGTGTGGGCAAGGATACTTTAAAGTTGTTCGGATGTATGAATAATCTATTTAGTCTCATCCCAGACTGTTGAGTAAAAGGTGCACTTAGTAGTTTATTTTTCATTCAGTACAATTTAAAGTTTTTGAACCGAACAACTATTTGTTTTGTTTTGCTTGAATGGTTGATTTGTATATGATGTGCATGCTGTTGATTGCGAACGATTGTTATTTATATTGATTTGTTTGCTAGTGGTTGAAATAAAATTAATATTTCATTTTCTTACAATTATTAACTCTTTTGGATTATATAAGTGAAATACAGGTTATGGAAGCAATTGCTACTGCTTTTGGTTTCATAATTAAGCGTAAATTTGCCCGACAAATAGATACGTTCTCGGATTACGGTTTTATAGCGTTATTATATTGCTTTTCCCATGTTGGGATATATTATTTTGGAAAATATATGTTGTATATTGTTATATTTGATATTATATTTTCTCCCGAGCCTCTCCGTACAAAGGAGACTCTACCAAAAATTTCCGTTGGACTTAGAAAATTTTGAAAAATGTTTTTCAAACTTTATTAATTTGAGTATAAAAGGATTTAATGGTTATAAATGGGTATGTTCTATTTAAATTAATTAATTTTGTAAATTTAGTTGTTTATAAAGTTAATATTTTTGAATAAGATGTATTGTTTTCTTAATTCCGTCTTTCTCCTTCTTTTTCCTTTTCGGGGACGAAAAGTTTTGAGTGGGGGAGAGTGTAACGACCCGTAATTTTTTATGATTTAAATTTGTAGGTTATTAAGGTTTCGGTAAATAAATTAAGATGAAACAAAAATAAATTGTAATTTAATAATGAAATGAATGCTGGAATGAAGTGCAACCATGGAAATAAAGCTAGGTATTAACAATCGAAATGAAATTATGATTAATTGAAGTAATGTATATTGTTATACTAGGTTATAAATCGAATATAAGAAAACAAACATAAATATTGAATTAATTAATGAATAAATAATAATAAATAGTAATTGAATAAAATCAATGTCCTATAAGTAATTATAATATTGTTTGAAAATGATAACTTATAAAATTATGATTAAGAGTTAGTGGCAACAATCATTATAAGTAACCAATATATTTTAATCCATTAAATTGAATTGAAATCAATTGCAATAAATCTAAATAAAATATTACATTAATGTTAATTAAGGTAATATTTGAAAATAATATTAATATTATCCATTATAGGACGATTTGTTGAATTAAAAGAATGGAAATGAAGATTTATCGATTTAATGGGATTCAAACTATAATAATTAGATTAATTGCAAATATATGAAATTAATATCTAAATATTATGTTAATTGAAAGTAAGAAGGAATGTGAGAATATTAATATAAAGATTATGAATCCAATGTTAATTTCATCTATTTGATGATAATAGATTGAATAATAGAATGAAAAGTCAATTAAATGGAATTATTGAAAATAAAATTTGTAATTTCTGAATTATTGAAATTAAAAGCAAAGATAATAATTATTAAAATAATTAACATTAAATCAACATGAAAATCTGTTTTAAATTGTTATAAATGGCTAAATAAATCAAGTGATAAAAATTTTAAACTATAGAAGAATTGAAAATTTAAACCAAACCAATTTATTTGGAATTTCTTACGCATTAATGAATATACTTACAATTGAAAGAACACTGTAAATAAGTAAATTAGTTAACTTTAAATTGATATCTACATTTTTTAAAGTATTGTAATTATTTAAGAAATCAAAAATGATAAAGATTGCTAATTATATAATTGAAATTGAAATTTGATTTAATTAATTTAATATTAATTTATTTAATTAACTAGAAAATAGCCATTTTGGCCACTAATTCGGATTTCGACGAAACTAGTTTCATCGGATCCGTAACGGTGAATTATTATAGGGTTTCAATTTTTTTAGCGATCGGACTTGTCGTTTGATCGTACGGACTCAAAACACCTAGAAATCAATGAAATTGAAATCAATTGAAATCAATTTGAAATAACTTGATTTTAGCATAACTTCTTCATATGATGGAATTTGGACCTGAAATCTGTTCTATTGATTTTAAAATATTTTAAAACATCTATTTTGATATACGGGTTGACCCAATTTCGTTCCGGAGTTGGAACGGGCTTTTCGGGCCATTTGTCGCTCAAGGTGTAAATCAAATCGGGTCCATCTTTTCTATTTCAACTTTGCTTATATATGCCTTGCTATAAACCCTAACCGATTTTTTTTCCTCATTTTTGTACGTACAACTCAGCTGACTCTCCTCCTCAATGGCATACAAACAAATTCTCACTTCCAAAAAAATTACAATTCAAAAATCAAACTGAAAATTCAAACTCCACAAACTATATCATATTTTATATCATCGAAAAGCTCTTGAAGAGCGCATCTCAATTATGTGGTTCGTCTTTCAATTTGAATTATCGTTTGACTGCAAATTTATGGAGAAGTTTAGGTCTTTCGTTTCGTCATGATGGACTTCAACAGATCGTCAAATCGACGATACTGGGTAGTGGAGAGTACTCTGCGTTGTCCATCGGTGAAATTCGTATGGAAAATCGACGGCTAGATCGCAGTAAACAATTCAATTAGGATTTATCAACTCAAGCGGTGGCTCACTGTTCATCGCCGAGGGCAAAATCGGCCTCGAAGGTGCGACAGAGGCACGGTGTAGCGGCGGCTGTTAGGCGACACGGAGGCGCGCATCCATGGAGGTGGGAAGTTTCTGGCGATCTGGGGCAGTGTGCGTGCACGTCTTTAGTTTAGGTGAGAGAGTCTTCGTGACGTGACTTTGTTAATTTATTTTATTTAAAAAAATTATTATCGAATGTTCCAATATGCATAACTTTTCATACGATATCCGTTTTACATGCGATTATCTTTGTTAGGATCGTATTGAAATTCTAGAAATTTTGGCGCTTGTTTAGACGGATTCTGAGACTGTTTGAATTTTGGGTTTAAATTGGATTTAAATTCAATTTAAACTCGAAAGGTGAGTGTTTTAACCCACTCACAACTCCTAAAATTTCTTACGTGTGTTAAATTAATTTTTGATATGACTAGAAAATTATTTATGACTGTTTGGCATATTTTTATCATCATTCCAGTTAAATTGAAATTATTGAATTAATTTGTTATTTAATGTATTATTGCATATAAACTGCCTGTTAAATTATTATTTAATTTATTATTGAATATAAACTACCAGTAAATACTTGTTATTTATTATCTGTTTTATATTAATGTTATTGTTTGAATTGGATGATGATTGTGATAAATGGTTGATGGTTGATATTGAATGAATGGATGTTGTATTTTATATTATTATAAACTGCAAGTTGTTATGCATTTTTATTTCATTCGGGATTGCGGTTTGAAATATATAACCGTATTTTTATTTTAAATTGAGGATTGAAATGATAAATATCTGTATCACTTGACATAGGGTAGAAAATTATATACAGACACCGTGGTCTATATATATAAATATTTTAAAATGATTTCTATGGTTTTGTAAAGAAATATATGGTTTTATATAAATATCGATTCTAGATATTATATAAATGTTATTTTACTCTTAATTTTTGAGCTATGAATAAATTGTTTTAATATGGAATAAGCTTAATAAATGTAACGACCCTGGATTTTGGGCCCTGTTATTTTAATAAATATTTAATCCAATTAAATTAAATGTAAATTGATCATATTAAAATGAATATGATTTGGAAATACTGCCATTTATTTATATAAATTGCATTTTAAAAAGGAGATTGATTTGGGAATTTAAAATAAATCTCAATAATGTTTACAATAAAATCATTCTTATATAATTCAATTAAAATAAAATCTGTCTTATATGACTGAATTACAATACTTTGTCTTATTAACATGTGATAAATAAATATATTGATATGGATAATAATCTTCAAAATAAAATCAATGTTTATCAATATAAAATATAAATATCAAATATAAGTAAAACTTAAGGATATAATTTAAATATTTATAGTGAAAATATAAAATATAAAATATAAATGTGTAAGCATATGAATGTAAATTAAATATTAATAGTTAATATACAAATAGGATTAAAATAAATAAGCAAGCATACAACATAAACTGTAAATTAGAAAACATAAAATAAAATAATCAAAATATAAAATATAAATATAAATAAATAAGTAAATTCATGAATCTAAGTTTAATATTGATTGTCAAATATAAAAATATTAATGTGAAATATAAGCCAAACTTATGTATATAATTTAAATAAAATACAAATGGAAATAAATATAAAATAATTATAAATGTAAGTAAAACTTAAGAATATAATATAAATATTGATAATCAAAATATAAAACATAAATATAAATAAGTATCAAATGAATATCATTTAAATATTGATAGTTAAATATGAAGTATAAAATATAATTATAAGCAAGTCACCATATTGAATATAACTTAAATATTGATAGTCAAAGTTAAAGTACAAATATAAATAAATATAAATATAAGTAAGTAAAACATATTGAAAATAACTTAAACGTTGATAGTTAGAAATGAAAATAAAAGAAAAACAAGGATTAAATAATTTTGTTAAACATACAACATAACTTTAACATTTGTAAACAAAATATAAAATACAAATGTAAAAATAAATGAAAATAAGAATTAAGTAATAAGGTATGCATACAACATAACCTTAAAATCAGTAAGCAAAATAAAATGAAACCTGACACATATGAGTGTAAACTATTCAAACTAGAAGTGAATAATACATACAATTAGAAGTTAAACAAGGCCAAGTGTATAAACTAAACCTGAAACTATATATGTTCATAAAATAACAAAACAATGTTTCCAAACAGGGATATCTTCATACAAAGTCAAAGTATAAAATAAACCTGAAAACTATATGTTCATAAAATAAAAAGATAAAAATAAAATATCTTCTTCTACAAGACCCTAGTTTATCTAAAATGAATATTTATGTACAAGTATTTTCATACTCAAGCCTACCTACAATATGTACTTTTACTTACAAATATATATATACAGCTAAACATAATGATAATAGTGTAAACATGATTGAAAACAAAACATTTAATGCCATCTATTCAAGCCAATATTTTGTCAATTGAAAACATTGCAAATCTTTACTTTTCAGAAGATAAATCTAGTCAAAATAAACAGCTAAGAAAAGAGTATAACAAGATAACACCTCCCTTAAGCACTATTATCTTTTATATATATGTGCATTCATCTTGTTATTTGGTTCGTTCAGTAAACGATAGAAAGAAAAAAGAAAACCTGAGAAAACTAAAGTCAGAAGAAAAAAATAAAATATAAAGCTCAGGTTTAAAATCAAAATCAGGAAATTATCTAAGCAGTTTCAAAGCAACAGGTTTTTATAACATCAATGCTTTCTGTTCAAAAGAAATTTGGCAGGTGAGTAAACAAATTTTAAAGCTTTATGTTTAAATTTAAAATCAGTAAAAATGATTTCTCATAGGGTATTTGTCCCTGTTTTATCTTGAACATGATTCTATGTTACTATGCACATTGTTCTTCACTGTGTATGAATAAGGGTTGATTTCATTCAAAATCAAATTTGGCTTTCAACTGAATCATGGTAGGTTTTCATATTTTTTTTAATCAAACAAGATGTTGAAACTTCAAACAAGTCGAAGTTGATTGAATATGTTAGTGAAGCATTCCTACTGTAAAACTGTTTTACAGGAAATCAAAGAATATATTGATAAATTCAACTGCTATAAAAATCTAATTGAAGTTTATAAATTGAAAGCTTAGTGAAATTTATGATTTTTAAAAAGAAAATGAGGAATTTTACATTAGTATTTCATGAGCAGTTCATATGTGAATAAAAACTGCATTTTTATCAATTTTTCGAAATTGAATCAATAATAAATGATGAAATTTGACTTGAAGCAATTTTAAACCTTTGTGATTTCATGAAAATTATCAAAAAAAAAATTATATTACTTGAGATTAGAGTACGAGATCCATTTAGGGCTTGAGTTCCAGATTTTATCCATGTTTGTAATGTGTCGAGGTCGTCTTCATAACGTGATCGAGTGGTTTGAGTTTCTGGAGGTTGGTGGTTGATCGTGATGGTGTCGTGTGGGCGCAAGCTTGGGCGCTGCAGATGGATGGAGCGGCGGTGGCGAGGCGATTTACCGAGAGTGTTTTGTTATAGTTTTTCATCCAAACGTCTAAATTTCGAATTCAAATTTATGTAGGAGATTTGAGCTTTGATTTCGAGTTTGGGGGTGGATTGTGACTTGCCGATGAGGTTGGCGATCGCCGGAGGAGGGTCGCGTCGCCGTGCACATGTACGGCGAAGCGTTGGTGTCAGCGATGTCGAACTTCTTGGGTCGCGAGTCGTTCTCGAGCAAGTGGGATGTTTTCTTCGGGTTAACCTTCGATTTCGAGTGAGAAGCCTGATGTTTTTTTTACTTAGTTTAAAACTTAACTTTCAGATGAAAAAGAAAAGAAAAAAGGGGGGGAAGAAGAAGGGTTGTTTGGTGATGGGGTGTGTGGCTCGGGGGATCTTCCGTGCAACACGATGCATTACTCGATTTGGAGCAAAAGGGGAGTCTTGGGTTGTTATTTTGAAAACTGCAGAGAAAAAAGAAAAAAAGAAATGAAGTTTGGTAGATTTGGTTTCAATAGTTTTAAATACTGTAGACTTGGTGGGTGTTTAACAGTTTTAAGTTAAAACTTAAATACAAGCTTTAATTATTTAGTAATACTTAACAATGTATTTAACACTTAATTATTATTTTAATTAAGTTAAGTTAAGTATGAAATTGGTTAACATTAAAATTTGTAAAATAATAAATTGATTTTTTTTCAAATGTAAAAGAAGACCTTTAAACGATTAATTAAGTTGAACAATTAATATTACTTAATTATTTTTAGGAAGCAATTAAGTATGGTTAATTATTCAATTAATTATCTTAGAAAGTAATTAATAATAACTACATTATAATTATAAGTAGAGGTTGGTTAATTTATGAATTACGTGATTAATAAAATTATAATTAACTACTTAAGTTAATTAATGAATGATTAATAGTTAATTAATTAAGTAATTTAATTACGAATTAATAATTAATTAATTAAGTCATTAATGGTTAATCAATGGATTAAGATTTATTAATTAATAATTAAAGTTATTAATTAATGATTAAGGGCAAGTAATTAAGAAATTAAGATTTAATAATTGATTAAGAAAATGATTAATTAAATTAAATCATTTGAAAGAAATAAGTAATTAAATGATTAATTAATGATTAATTAAACCAGGTTAAGAATTTAATTCTCAAGTAATTGGTTTAATTGAATTGATTAAATTAAGAATTAAAGATGATTACATATGGATAATTGCGTATGTAGAATATCTGATTCGTGACATTTATTTGATGATATTCTGTGATGTTTCTGTGATATGCTGTAATATATCTATGATGATTGTGTATGATTTATTTGTGATAATGTGAATTCAATCATTGAAATAAACTATTTAAGTTAATTAGACAACTTGGCCCTTAAAATGGCGGTTGGATTTCAATGAGACCGGGATCGGGTATCAATTTGATATTCCGAAAACCACATCGATCCGATTTAAACGTTAGGTCGTGAATTCTAAAATGAAGATCGTGATGGTGTTTTCAGAATGCAAGGGTTATCGTCATTGACTCTGAGGGTGATTCCAAAATGAGTGTAACGAGATAGTGCCTTCGTTTTCGTTTGAACCTGGAACGAACTTGTATGGATCGAATGCTTTCAGCACATCGTCAAGCGGACGATGAGCATTCTAAAAGACATGTCCTGTAAAGGTAATCGCAGCCTCAAGGCGCACAACCGAGAATGGCTAAAACATGGAAGGTGCAGCAAGGTTAGGTGGGTCATGCCCAAGCAGGACGAGATATACCCCTGTCTAGATGTCTCTTTATTTCGGCTGTGTGGGCGGTTGATTGCAACAACTGTCGGGGTTATCTTGTTCGGGACTGTTCAGTAAGGAATGGTTCCGGCCTTGTGTTGTAGGGGTCGGGAGTGATCCTCGGTATGGTGATCTAGGCCCCATACTTTGACGGGCGGTACTCCAGTAGCCCTGCCATTGTTGGAAATCCATTTTCCCTACGAGACCCTACGGTTTTGATTTGTATTACCCACTTTTGTGGCTAGTAGCTGGAATTTAATAGATGTAACAATTTCGGCTATTTTCTATTTACTTGAAAACCCTAGACACTATTATAATATCATAGAATTTCCTATAAAACGTTTTGGTTAGCGTAAGGTAAAAACTTACTCGTATTTATTTGTGGGGAGTCTTACATGATACCTTTATTTTCAAATGATTTTCAAAGTTAAACAATTTAAACCGTTACTCATACCAGACCCATGTCTGACCCAGAGTTTATATTTTTTTCATAAACTCTTGGGTACTCAAATTTTTATGAGTAGCCAAGTGATAGGTTTTGTACTTTGATTTCTGGAGGAGCTTGGAGCAGGAGTTCCAGACGTATATAGATATCTATCAAGTTCTGTTGTGTTAGTTGATTTATGATGTATCTCTGATGTATATAGTGACAGATGTATGTATAACTGACATGTGTATTGATATTGTATAACTCTTTTATATGTAATACTATGTAATAATTATGTGATATATTATATTTTGTTCCGTTCCGCTGTGAGATTCTGATGTCATTGTTCTTTCTTTTCTATTCTTTTCTATTTCTATCCCTTTCTTTCTTAATGATGATACGTCTTTCTGGTAGTAGAAGGGCAGGTCGTCACAATAAAAAGTTTGATTTCCATTGTGATAATATGATAAGTATTTAAAATTTATTTTAGTATGGAGTTTATAATGACTTAAATAAACTAAGGTTGAAAGATAAATTGGAAGTTTGTTTGAAAATGAATTTATGTAAGAATTAAACTCGAATAAGTTGGTGTAAAATTTATTAAATTTGGAACTTTAAAAGGTATGATTTTATAATTTGATTTTGTTTAGGATGAATTAAATAAATATTTCAAGTATAGATCAATTTATTTGAAATTTGAGTTTATTTAGATGATAATGGGTTTATTATGTAAAATATTTCAAACTAAATAATAGAAAAGTGAATTGTTGAATCGTAACCACCAAACTCAATTTGAAATTGTGAATATTTAAAGTTTGAAATATATTAAATTTTAAAGGGGTTATTCTGTGGATCCAATCTATTTTGAAATCAATAAAATTTGGAATAGTTTACTTGGAAACTGAATTGCATTGAAATTTATAATTTGGGATTTGGTTAAATTTAAAATCTAGAAATTCAAGTTGTTTGGAATTGATTGGTGAAATTTAAGAAGCTAGTTTATTATGTAAAGTATTTTATTATTTACACCATTTAAGGGACGGAAGTTATGTTTCAAAGTTACTAATTTCAAAGTATTATGATTTGAATTTGTTATAATTTCAAGTGTTTGGTTTCGAAGTGTTATAACGTTGAAAGAGCTATAATTTTGGGAAAGAGGATATATTTGAAATAAAAATGGTATCATGTTGATTTGGCTTTTAAAATAGAAATGATATCTTATTTATATGGGTTTGAAATGGATATCATATTCTGGTTTAAAAGTACAAATTATTATGAAAAGACCGCGATGTTATAATAACGTGTGGTTGTTAAAGAGACCAGGATCGGAAGTTGTCATACTCTCTACCAACTCCGAAAACCACTTTAACAACCGCGTACGTGGTGGAGATTCAAGAATGAAGTAGGATGTTGATGGCGTTCCTTTGAGGTATATACGTGGACCCGACTTCCGTGAGTTGGCATAAGGTGGCTAAAACAGGAGCGATTGACGGGCTAATGAGGTATCACCTTTGATCGGACACTCCCCTTCGATATTATACTTTGACTTTTGGATTGATTCGGTGGCAACTTTTGATATATTTTTTTTATTTAGAGGTGTGGCTCGTGGTGAGCGGTAGCTGTGGCTCTGCATTACCACTGGCCAAGAAGCGTAATTGGTATATCTTCCCTGGCATTGCCTAGTTGTGCCTTGTCATCTACCCTAACGCGCCTTGTATGAATTTGATTTGTGTCTTACCTATGGAGTATCTTATGGTAGCCTCCCGATCAGGAGGTATAATGGTACTGTATAGACTATTGGCACCATTACGTGTTAAGGGCTATATGGGTAACCTCTTAATGCTATTTAAAAGTAAGTTTATTTTACTATAGACATTATTAAAATAGCGAAATATTACTACATAGTAAATAGTTTAACGGATCCTTAGGAAGTGTGAATCCCGAGCATCTCTTAAGTTACTGCACTCATGTTAGACACTGGATATGAGACGTCAAATCCCGTAAAGATCTCTGACGTTGTTCCACTCATATTATTTACTGTTGATTTAGCTTACACAAGATCTTTTAGTTCTGACTCGGGTGTTTTGTCTTTTCAATTCGCTCGGGTCAGTCTGAGCATTACATGACTCGGGTGTTTTGTATTTTATTATTACTATTAATTACTACGTTGTTCTGCTGCATTATTTTATTATTCTCTTGTATGTGTAACTCTGATATGTATTGTATAAGTAAAATCAAATGTTTTGTAAATAGCTTCATGAACTATTTATTTGATTATTATATTTTATCGTTCCGCTGCTAGATTCTATTTTTTTTGTTTTCTTTCTCTTCTCTTTCTTATTTAACCCATAACAATCCGCCCTTCTGTATGGTTTAAATCTGACGTGTGTGGTTTATCGTCGATTTAAAGCGTTTAAAAAGGCGGGATGTTACAATATATATGTATGTATACATATGTCAAACTATTTATTATAAATCACTTCAACCAAACAAAGATAATACACACCAATTACTAGACTTAGATTAAGGAAACTAATGAATGGGGCTGAAAAAGTAGTAAAGACAAGAGTTTAAAGGTAATAAATGGTATTAAAACTATAACATATTCATGAAAGGTAGTAATCAAACTTAATATCAGAATCAAATGCTAAGAAATATGGACTTAAACTATATATGATCAAATATGGTTTTTAGAAAAAATTAATACCCTCCTTGATTCTTTTAAAAATATTTTTTAAGTTAATTGTTTTTATAAGAATCCAGACTTTCATGTTTATAAAATACTTAATTTATTAATTAAAACCTATATATTAAATTATTTTTGATTAAAATATTTAGAAACATGTTTAAACATCTTTAAAAAAATATCATAATGAAATATTAAAAATAATAAAATTTTAAAAAACTAAAATAAACATGTGTTATGTTAAGGCCTCTTTCATTTAAAATTTTAATTAATTACTAAAAAATATCTAAACATTAATTTTAAAATATTCTAATATTAGTTAGAAAATAACTCTTAAAAAGAATAGAGAAATATTATTAATTTAAATATTATTTTTACGTAGTTTAAAGTTTCATAAAGAAAAACAGCATTCAAAGAATGCTATAAAAAGTTTTTGTAGCAAAATATATTCGAAACTTTATAAAACCGAAGCTGTAGCTTTTACTAAATGTTGTGTAAATTTTTTGAAACTCTACAGTGTTTCAAAGCACAGAAATGTTATAAAAACGAATTTGTAGTACTTACAAAACATTACAGAAGAAAAGAAGCATTTTAGAAATGCTATCTAAAATTCCAGGCTTGTTTTTAACATGATTTTTCACTAATTTACGACTAGATTTTGACGTGTAAATAATTGATTTTTGACCCAAGTTTTTAAAGTATTTAATATAACTAAATCACTTAAAAAATTATGAAAAAAAACATGTGTAAAGACACTTGGCATTATGCATGTAAAAATGCTTTTATTAGAACAAGTGTAATGACACGTTACATTTTGCATGTATGTCACTATATACTTATATGACAAGTGTCATATGATGTGGTGCAATCTTATTAATTGAAGAAATATATAAATAGAGCCTTATTCTAATATTCTAAATTCATTCTATTATTTCATAAAGATAGAAAATTAGTATCTTAAAGGAAATAGAGTATGAGAAGTAAAAATAACATTAGAAAAGTTGATATCATGAATGAATGTGTGTTTTTCTACTTAGTATAGTTGTAATAAATTAGTTGTAAGATTTTATTTAAAAGGAACACATTTTAAAAGACTTAATTATGGTGTTCGATCCATGGACAAAAATATCAAAACTAATAAAAGAGATAAATTTATATACTGTAACATCACCCTTTTCGCACGGTTTAAATAGACACACGTGCCGATTCAAACCATACGAAAGCGCGGATTGTTATGGGATAAATAAGAAAACAGAGAAAGAAACAGAATCTCACAGCGGAAGGATAAAATATAATAATCAAATATACAGTTCATAAATCTGTTTACAAAAACCTTTGATTTATTTATACAATACATATCAGAGTACACATACCATATAACAATGCAGCGGAACAATATGAGTGTAGTGAAACCATATTATCTATAGTAATAATAATAAAATCTTCGTCTTCTTCCTCCGGAAATAAAATCTTCAATTCTGAAACGCTCGGACTGACCCGAGCGAATTTTGAAAGACAAAAACACTCGAGTCAGAACTAAAAGATCTTATGTGAGCTACATTAACAGAAATAAATATGAGTGCAGTAACTCAAGAGATGCTCGGGATTTACATCTCCTAAGGATCCATTAAACTATTTACTATGTAGTATATTGCGCTATTATAATAGTTTCTAATTGTAAAATAAACTTACTTTTAAATAGCGTTAAGGGGTTACCCATATAGCCCTTAACACAGAATATATTCTCATAGTCTATACAGTACCGTAATCTCCCCCGTACTGGGCGTCGTCAGAGGGCACTCCATAGGTATGGTACAAAACCAAAATCGTATAAGGCGCGATAGGGTAGGTGACACGGCACAACTAGGCAATGCCAGAGTAGATATACCAATTACGCTTCCGGGTCGGTGGTAACGCATAGCCGCAGCTACCGCCCACCTCGATCCACACCCCCAAATCAAAGAAATCAAAAGTGGCCACTGAATCAATCCAAAAGTCAAAGTATAATATCGAAGGGATGTGTCCGATCAAAGGTGCTACCTTATTAACCCGTCAATCGCTCATGTTTTAGCCACCTTATGCCAACTCACGGGAGTCGAGTCCACGTATTTACCTTAAAGGAAACGCCGCCACCAACCTACTTCATTCTGGAATCTCCACCGCGTACACGGTTGTTAAAGTGGTTTTCGGAGTTGGCAGAGAGTATGACAACTTCCGATCCCGGTCTCTTCAACAACCAAACGTTATTATGACACCGCGGTCATTTAAAATAATTATACTTTAAAACCAGAACAAAAATCCATTTTAAACCCATATAAATACGATATCGTTTATATTTTTAAAACCCCAAATCAATACGATATCATTTAGACCCAAAATCATATAATGTCATTTTATTTTCCAATATATATTCTTTTCCAAAATCATAGGGTTTCCAAAGTGAAATATTTAGAAATCACAACTCTTGTATATAATAATTCCAAATCATACTACCTTGAAAATCATAACTTCGAAACAAATTTCCATCTCTTAAATGGTTAAATATTAAATTACTTTATAAAACACAATAGCTTCTTTAGATTTCATAAATCAATTTCAAATATCGATTTAAACATCCAAATACCATTTCAATTCTTATGTTTCAAAGCTTTAAATATTTCACCATTTCAAAACAAACTCATTTGACAATCCCATATATATTAAATTCAATTACTTCTTATTTAGACTTGAAATGTTTACTTAATGAATTCAATATAATATAAGTAAAACCTTTAACTTCACATAACTGGATAATCTTTCAATTTATTAAACTTGATATATTCATTTATATCACTCTACACAAAAAATCAAGTTATAAAAATCATACCCTTTAAAAATTAATAACCTTTTTATTTAATTCCAAATTTTACTCAATATTCATCTTCCGACCTTATTCTCATTTAAGTCAATAAAACTCCAGAACATAAATTTTAAATAAATGCTTAATTGTATTTGATCTTAAAAATCAAACTTTATTTTATACTTCAAAACAATTTATACAAAGCTTAAAACCGGAAATTACTATATATAAAAACCTTTATTAATAACCAAGTCAAAAACCCATAAACCATATATATATATATATATATAGCTTTGCAAAAACCATAGAAAAACATTTCAAAAATAATTTTATATATTTACCGCGGTGCCTGTATATAATTTTCTATCTTATGGTCAAGTGATACGGATGTTTATCATTTAAATCCGCAATTTAAAATGAAAAAAAATGCGGTTATATATCATTTCAAACCGCAATCCTGAATGAATGAAATGCATAGCAACTTGCAATTAATAAAATTAATCATCCATTCATCCATCAAATCATACATCCATTTGTCACAGTCATCATCCAATTTCAAACAATCATCATTACATAGCAGGTGATAAATAATGGTATCAATTAGAAGTTTATACTCAAAATAAATTTAATAACTGTTAATTGGCAGTTTATATGCAAAAATAAACGTAAACTTAACTGGCAGTTAATATCAAATAAAAATTTAACATAACTATGACTAGCAGTTAATATGAAATTAAATAAATTCTAACTGTCAAATTTATGCAATAAATAAAATTAACAGTTATATTAAATGAATGCGATTTATCAGAGATAATGAATAAAACATGCCAAATAGTCATAAATAAATTTCTACTCATATCTAAAATTAATTTAACAAACACAAGAAATTTTAGAAATTTTGAGTGGGTTAAAACCCTCACCTTTTGAATTTAAATCGAATTTAAATTCGATTTAAACCCAAAAATTTCACAGTCTCCAAATCTGTCCAAACCAGCACCAACTGAAACGGAATTTAATTTCGATCCTAATAAAAAAAAATCGCGTGAATACGAGGTCGTATGAGAAAGTTATTCAATTAACAAAAATTAAATAAAACAAAATTAAACAACAACCTAATTAAATCTTGCCACGTCATAAAGCTTCTTCTCAACTCACGTATGCTCGTCCAGGGAATGAACCCATTTCAACGCACGCCCTCCCCATCTTTGACCATGCCTTTAGACCGCCCCAGGCCACCAGATGGTGACGCGCCTCCACCATTACGACTTCCCTAGCCGAGCTCTCCAATACCCAGAAACCAATTTGCAAATAGTCGCTCCAAATCAAAACGCCCAAATTGACTTAGGTTTCGAATTTCCTGATTTTGACCGCGATCTGCCGCTGACTGGAGTATCGATTTCGAAAAAAGAGACTGCGCGTAGATTCGTATGGCTGAAATCTACAACATATATTTTTTTGGAATTTTTCTGAGATGTTTGAATTTTCATTTGAAATTTGAATAGAAATAGATCTAGGTTTGCATCCATTTGAGGAGGAGAAGGAGTTGAAGAAAAGAACGTACAGACAAATGATAGAAGATGGAGGCTAGGGTTTTTGATCGTCTATTTATAGATAGATCGCAAAAGAATAGGCGTGCACGAATTTGAACGTGCAAACGGAAGTGGTCCCAAAAGATAAATAATATTAATTACACACGTTACGGATTTAGGAAATAAATAAATTCCTTATCATTTACATTTTATTTTACGTATTTACAAATGTAAATCTAGACGTTTGGCTTACGTTTCAAAATATATCCACAATTTTATTAATTTCCAAATTGATCTAAACAAATTTAGATGTAAATTTAAAGCTGATAAGTCTATCCATTGCAGTGTTAATTTCTCCGCTTCCTTATATTTAGAAATTATAAATTAAGTTTTCAAAAACCTATTTTTGATTTTCAAACTTTTATATACTCATCTTTTACCAGTGATAAGGATGCATTAACATTTGTTCATGGTTTCCCCTTATTATCCTTAAATTCCATTTTAATTTTCAATAATTACAATTGTTGAATGTTGATACTTTAATCAAATTTATACATCTTGCTTTCTATAATCTATATCAACAATTGGTCCAATTATAAATAGAATTAGCATTAACTTCCTCTTATAGAATTAACTACTCCAATTACAAAACAAATCTACGCTAACTGCACGATTTAAGTCAATTAATTGTAATTGAGTCTACATTAAATGTTATAAATTATAAATTGGAACCTCAATAAATTCGCTTATTGATTTAAAATCTTCCTATTCAGTAAATAGACATTTTATGGTATAAATAACATTTGAATTATAATACATGTCATTTCTTATAAACTCCCCTTTATTAACTAGAACACATTAACCAAAACAAAATAATTAATCTAGATTTTTTTCAATCGATTGCCATTCTTAACTTAACATACTCAAAATGGTTAACCTAAATAATTGTTACCCTTTTACATTCAAATTCACTTACAACCATCATTACAACAATGTTGCCATAGATTTGGATTTAATTAAATAAATTAGATGAATGGGTAAAATTTTGTAATTATCACAAATGCCAAATATATATGCATTAATTGCTACTTATTATTTCGAATTCATTTATTAATTTACTAGTTGCCTTTGTCTTCTTATATCCTATCTACTACCAACTTTCTATTTAGTTATAGTTTATCAATATATATATACCTAGGCAAATCAAGTTCTTGTCTTTTCTGTTATTTCAATTAAATCGGGTATGCACAAATAAATTGTTTATTAACTTATTCTTACAAAATTATTTACATGCATTCAGTTACACCTAATTTAATGCATTGATTTCCATTTATAAATCTTAACACCCTAAATTTGACAACTTCTAACATGGTATTACTTCTCATATTAAATGTAACTTTTATATAGTGCATTAACATTTATTTCTACTTACAAATTAATGCAATTATTACCTATTTCCATCTTTATCTCCAATTAGCGTAAAATGTGATATTCAAATTCCATAAATTTCAATAGATTCAAATTATCATATCTATGAAGAACATTTACGTTATTCTCCATTTATTACCTTAACTTATTCAACGTAACATTTAATTTATATTTATTGCAATGATTTGCAAATCAATTGAATTGAATTAAATATATATATGTATCACTCATAATAACTTGTGGTCACAACTCTTGATCACCATTGATAAGTTTATTATTTACAATCCAATAATCGCCATTCTATATATATATATATATATATATATATATATATATATATACGAATTAACTAATTCAATATTTCCATTTCATTTTCCTATCCTAAATTTATTACTAAGTGTATTTACTCCATTCCAACAAGTTGGAATTCCATTTTTACTATACAATCATTTCCCTATTCACTTTTTATTACTAACCCATCATCATTGCATTTATTGTCTTTTATTGATTTAATCAATTTACCCCATATTCCCTTAAATTCATACTAACGAAACATTCAATTCTATTTATCGCATAAACTCCATTTCATAAATCTATCTGCAATTTCTACCTAGAAATAAGGTTACATTTCCGTTGAATATACATTTACACCTTACGTTACTACATTAATAATTAGTAACGTTTATATCATCAACCATCACTTATGAATAATTAGCGTTTCCTATTTATTTTGTTACATTCACTTATATTCACTTTATGAATAAATTGGTATTCCCTTTAACCTATTAATTACTAACTTTAATTATTGCAATTCATTTATCTAACATAAATTTTGAATCTATTTCCAAATTTTCATATTTCAATTAATTAACACCTTACAATAGTTTTCAAATAAAAGGGATTGTACTAATTACATTATTTATTTTCTTGCATTACTTTATTACCTCCGTTTATATTCAATTTCCGTAAATCAATATTTTATTCCATTGACAAATTCAATACTTGCAACAATTTCCACTATACTATTAATTGCAATATATAATTTAATTTGTAAATTTTAATTACCCTTGATACATCAAATTTCAATATTTGCTTTCATATAAGTTAATAAGATTTTTATTTCTTTATAAATTTAAAATAAAATCCTATTAATTTAATTCATTTTAAACATCGAATTTACACGGGTCGTTACATATACCTAACTAAATGCATAAATATATATTCCTAAATGCAATAATAAAGATGAAATAATAGTAAAGCGTACCAATTTTTAAACTCCATCTTTCTAACTTTGTTGTTCTTCCATTGTCGTGAAAAACACATTTATATCTTTCTGAATTTGATGACGAGATCTATTTTATTGCGAAAGGCCCATTTTTCTAATCAGTGTAGTATGTATATTTGCTGAATTTGAAGACCGTATGAGAAAGATACAGATGATTTAGTAGATTCACCAACTTGGCATCAAAACTTTGAATTTGAATTTTGAATGAATGATCACTTTAACCACTATAAATAGGCCCAACAATCACCACTTTTCATAAAAATTTCTCTTCTTCTTCTCTTTTTCTATTTACTATCAAACTTCTAAAAGGCATATCTCCTTCGTTTCTTAACGGAATTGGATGAATCCAGCGGCAATTCGAAGAGGAAGGCAAGGACTATGATCTAATAATAGTTTGGTGATGAATTTGGATGCTATTGCAGTGCAACAGGCCAAACAGTAGGAGAAATGCAGGAAATCACATACATAGTTTTAGTTTTGGATAGCCACTTCAAACTGTCGTATCTCACTTAATTTTGATCGAAATTTGATGATCCACCCATCAAAACGACCGTGCGAGCAAGAACTACAATCTGAACTAGGATGGGAACAAAATACTTAAATTTTTGGATGCAATTTGAAGAATACCATTGACAATTTTGCTTTCTTTCTCTCTTTGTTCACCAAAACTTCATTTGACCATAACTTGGTCATTTCTTGACGGATTCCATGAAACCAGTGATAATGCGAAGTAGATGGAGAGAAGTACAGTATCATATCAAGTTGTAGATGAGAATCAAAAGCTTTGTATTGATTTGGTATCCATTTCACTGTCGATTGTCATTATATATCCATTTGTTCATCTTGATTGATGAATAATTATTTGGTATTTTTAACCAATGGTCATTAGACATAATTCTTCTCCTGCAAAACAACATAACCTTTTAAAGAATCAAGTGACTTTTCAAAATAACTAAAAATAATTTTAAACAATAATATCATGATGATTCTGTTACATATTCATATGAAAGTGTTAATAAAATCCCCAAAAATAGCCATTTTGAAAAAACTTTTTCAAAATTCAGATTATGAAAACTTTGAAAACCTTGCTCTGATTCCAAATGTTAGAAATGCGTATTATAGAACTTAAGGCTAGAATTAACACTAAATGGGTGGGTGAATAGTGTTTTAAGGAATTACTAATCTTTTTGAGTTTATGTTAATTTGAACACAAACATATGCAATATTCAGACACAGATATGATCATGGAATCAAACACAGATGTAGAAATAAAGTAAAAGCAATAAAGGAAAGAACACACCAGATTTTATACTGGTTCAGAGTTACCCTACATCCAGTCCCGCACACGAGTACGAATTTCCTTTCAAAAGCAATTGTTACAATTACACCCTCGATTTCAAGGCCATGAGGTACGCACTCCAGATTCACAATCCTTTGGATAGAGATAATTTATTTTACGAGCAATAAGTTCACCCAATTAATTTCACAGGCTACAATCACACCTTTTCTCCCTTGATTGATTTCATAGGCTACAATCACACCTTTTATAACTCAATTTATTACAAAGAAGCCTATAACTCTGAATAACACTGGGATCTTGTTGAGATAGTGATAGAGAATCAAACCAGAAATGATCTAGTTAGATTCAACGTTGATTTCGGCAGAGTAATGGTAAAAATATATATAAAGAAATGTGGAAGAAGAAGAGGAGTGAAATCAGAGAAAAAATGTATATAAATTCGTTTAAAACTGCCTCTATTTATAGTAAAACAACAGTCATGTTCATTCGTCAAAGAATATGATGAATAGACACTTCTTTTGAAATTCAAATTTTTAAAATCAATTGCCACCTTGTCGACAAGGGTATGTGGGGTTGTCAACAGGCCTAAGCGATTTTTGGTAATTTATTTTTCTTTTGAAAATAACTTTTATCTTGTATAAAAATTATTTTTAAACTTTATAAATATACTTAACTATAATTAAAATACATTAATAAAAATAGAGGATAATATTTTGATATATATAAAATTTTATTATAATTTTATATTTAAATCTAAGTATAAATATTAAAAGTTAAATATATTATTATTAAAAGATAGTTTAAAACCAAGGATAATTTGATTTTGAAAATAAAGATTATTTTAAGGCTAAAAGTATTTAAAACCAAGATAGATGTTTTTGATTCTTTTAAAAGGAAGGTTTTGAAATCATTTTGAAAACAAGATATAATTTTGTGAAAAACATTTGGATAAAAGTTAGTGGATACAAAACAATGTTCCATTAGATTTTTCGTAGGTTCCATCCTACTTAGGGTTCTGTCCCTTTAACAGGCTCGAAGTGGATTCTATTCCACGAATAAATTGGATTTTAAGGTGCCAGTGCTTTTCTAGGAGTTTTAAAAAGTTCCTAATTAAATTACTTATTATTGAAATCTTGAACTCTTGATGATCTTGATACTCATGAGTCTTCAATCTTGATATCCTGAATCTCTATACTGTACAGTCTTTATTCTTGATACCTGCATGGTTAAATACTTCATATACATATATACCTAAACTATAATGTTAGTATTTATTTTATAATCTTATTCTAAGGTTGTTGTCGTCAAAACCATCTTCTCAGGGACTAACAAATTGCTCCTTTGAAACCTTCATGTAGACCTTTCGAGAGCATTTAATATCCTTTGTAAACATCGAACGTTTCGAAAGCATTTGGGCTCAAGTAAAACATGTGGAAACCTCTTGAAATCGTTTAAAACCCTTTCCTATTGAAATCTTTGGTTTCTACCTTCAACATAACAAAAGGTCATAAAACAACTTAAGTTGAAAGTATTCTTTCGAAAACAATTCCTAAGTAAAGAAGTGATGGTGTCGAAACCGACTCTTTAAAATCGTTGGAGAAGTGGCTAGGTTTTAAATTAAAGTATCCTTTCGAAGCCACTTGCTTCGAAAGGTAAAAAGCGGCAAGGGTTTCGATCCATTGAAAAGAATTTGCTTTAAAATAAAAGGCGCAATCTCATTCGAAACCATTCCTTAAACCAATTTGACCCGATCAAAAGCTAAGAAAGTCAAAAGAATCCTTTTGAAAGCAAAGTAGGCACATATCTATTTGAAAGCAAATTAGCGCTTCGACCCCATCAGAACCCCTTGTTTTGACCCAATACCTTCGACTTATATCCAATTCACTATGTACCAAATCATTGATACTATATGCATTACTTTCGATGAGGATGCAGGCGGAAGTACCGGTCGGAACCTAGGTGTCGAAAGTGATAAAAATTGTAAAAAGCGTGTGAAATCTGGTTTTTAGCTTTTTAAAGTAGTCTTTTCAACTAACCCGCCTTGTTTGTCAAAGTATATTGGTTGTTAATTTTCTTTTCTAAAAGTTCTGCCGACATTTCGAAAATAAACAATCTAAATTATTTACAAAACACCCCTTTTCCCCTTATAATATATAGAACATTTAAGTCACATACCTTAAATAATTTTGTATTTTCGTTATAACACTTAGGAAAATTCTACAAAAATCCATTTAAATTATTTTAATATGCTTTCTAACATATATAAATTTCAGACACAAAACATATATAATTTAGCCGTAAATTATTTTAAACCCAAATATCCATTTTCCTTACTAAAAAATTAATATAAATTCCACATTAATTCAAAAAATTATGAAAATCGAAACCTATCTCTAAAATATCATTTCTGATCTAAATCTGAAATATCAATAATAGGGTTTTAACATTAAAACACATCATAAAATCCATATGAAATGTCATAAATCATCAACAAGCAATGTATTTATTTCTAACAATCAAAACATGGCTAAACCTTGCAAAATAATTCGGATTTAACCTAAAACCGAAAGCAATTAGAAAACATGAGACGTAGTCGTTATTATCCTTAGCTTTATGATTAAGGATTTGAGATTTGATCTTGAGTTATATTGATTTGCTTCTTCCTTTAGCTTATCGTTTTCTTGTTCTTGCTTAATGGTGGCCAGCCTCTTAGTTTTATTTTTTTTTGCAAATGAACATATAAAATGAATAAGTATAAGGGTTTAAGGTATAAGGATCTACCTATTCTTATTTTGCCCCTTATCTAAGTTCCTTAACTTATTTTATTTTAACTCATGTTAGTTCGTTTGTTAATAATGCATGACTACCCTTACTAATCATAAATCTCAATCCCCTAACCATTACATTATTTATTTAATTTTAGCTAATTAAATGTCCTAAATAATGTTACTCAAACTTAGGATCGTTACATCCCAATTCGCATGCCAAAGATTGATTGCAACACGAGCCTTAAGTCCTAGCTCGTTATTGTCGAAAATGTATATGACTCACTATTAAGGAACTATATGTCTCAGCCCCTATTGCCAAATCATAAGCGACTTGCTAATAAGGAAGTACAAGTCCCAGCCCATTATCGCCAAACAGTAAAGTATCGGTACTGAGTAAATTTATATATGAGGCTGTTGTCGTCAAATCGTAAGTGATTAGCTACTGAGAAACACAATGCCTTAGTCCATTAGTGCCAAATCATAAGGGACCGGCTACTAGGAATCACTACTTTCGAATCGTAAACGACTCACTATTGGGAAATAAGATGTCTCAATCGATTATGCCAAATCATAAGTGGCTTGCTACCGAGGAACCGGATGTCTTAGCCCGCTATCGTCCAGTCATAAGTGACTTTCTACTAGGAAACAAAATGTCTCATAACATAGCAAACAATATACCAAAACATTTCTCATCTCATTACAATTCCAATGTTGTGAACCAACATGAAACAAAGATTGTATGCGAAAGTTATAAGCATTTAAAGTTAAGAGGCATTATCGTAATTTATTAATGATTCAATTAGTTTGTTATTACTTTATTTGTATTTTCTTTCCACTCTCATTGACGTAGTGCCATCTGCCTTCAATCTAGACCCATTGAACTTTCAAAAGGCTACAACCACCGCTATAGGCATTATCGCCTAATTCCGATGCCTCAGTTGGGACCACCTCGCCAAGCTGTTTCCATTGCCACTAACGCCTCCCACTTCGGTCACCTATTACAACACCTTCGCCAATAACATTTTTAATCGATTCTTGTGAGCTATGGCCACCTATAGTTGATCAGACCCAAATGTAGCAAACTACATGACATCTTCTTTACATCTATGACTTCTAGTCGTTGTATTGTCGTTATTTCACTGTTGGACTAAAATAGACGATCCACGTTTACCGAACTTCCATCTTGTTTTCTAACTAATACATACATTCAATCGATGAATGAACACCACCGTTGGATTCGTGTGTCATCAAGAATTACAATTTTGATATATAATATCTCTAGTTCGGAACAATTTCGTATTTCACACTTTTTAATTAGGGAGGGATCGATCATTGTTAATTATAAGCGATAAATTTAACAACTCGCCTTTCCGACCCTCGAAAGTTGGCACTTAATACATCCACGGTATTAGAATGTCGAGCATCCAAGTGCCATAAAGGCAGATTATGAGAGTAAAATAAAATAAAAACGAATAGGGGAAAAGTAGACTCTCACGGTAGAACGATCACATATAAGATAAAAAGCTGTCATTGTAAGATACAAGGTATATCAGAGTTAAAACAAACCTCACCAGCCTAGACAGTTATAACTTCCTAACCTTACAATTGCCGATCGTTATACATAATAATACGGTGGAAAATAAAAATACTACGATATTTGAACATCCTGCTCTAGAGCTCTATGTTCCACCAATGACAGTTTGAAAATGACTCAGCCTGACCTGAGCATTATAATAAAATAACACCTAGATCAGTCTGGAAAAATAATATGAGAAAACTCAAGAAACATTGTGAACATATAATAATCTGTGAGACCATGTCGCTAAACACGGGATGAGTTTTACCTCACAAGAATGACTTCCATATGTGAAAGAATGGATAACATATCAGAACAACAATCCAAACTAAAAAGGATGAACATAAACAAGATCAAAATCCAAACTTAAAGAATAACATAATTAATTAAATATAGAGAAGAGCATAAGGTACTTCTCGATGTGATTAAGAAAGGATTAACTCAAGGTTCAAATCAGAATAAGGAGAGTGAATTCATCCAACTTGACTTGAAGGGTGCACCCCCTACACTGAAAGTATACCTTTAGACAAAATATACTTGAGAGCACATGTATCACTCTCAGGAATTTCCACGCTAGACCTTCGCCAAACACACGACTCTGAATATTTCACATCACTGCATGCATGCATCGCTCTTTATTTTTAGTTATCTCTGATGTTGGATGCATATGCTACGAGCTACAAATCATCTTAGATTGACGAGGCACAAGGAAGAATATCAAAATTGACAATCGATGAATCAACTATCAGGAATAATAAAAATGATCGTATATGGAAATTAAAATCTCATATACTAATCTCAACTCGTTGATCTCAAACTAACACTACCCTGGAAAAAACAATAAAGCTAGATAGTTAGGGCGGTGTTGCTTCCTACCTTAACTCGACGTACATTCATAACTTTAAGACTAGTAATAATTTCCTCAATGAACAACAAATCATTTAAGATTGATGATCACAAAAGAAGATAGCAGGATTGATGTTCAATAAATCAACTACCGGGAATAATAAATTGATCATACATGGAAATTACATATCTTACCCTTATCACCACTCACAATTTTCAAATTTGTACTATCCATCAGTTAACAGTGAAGCCAGAAAAATTGGGGGCATTGTTTCCTCTCAGACCTTGCCTCGACTTACATTCTTATCTTTCGAGATAGAGATGAGTTTCCATACCTCGACGTTTAGTGTTAAGTATATGCTTTCAATATAAGTCATATCACTTACAAAAATTGAATCTCTTGCACTTATCACCACTTGTTAATGTTAAAATAATACTGCCCTAGGGAAAATAAGGAAGTCGGACAAGTTAGGGCAGTGTTGCTTCCAATCTTGATCCAACATGCATTCTTAACTTTAAGAATAACAAGAGTTACCTCGACGTTTAGTGCAACTGTAAGGCTAAATATTTTCTATAAATGAATCAAACTTTTAAAACATTTGACTCACATTTGTGATTGATTTTCACATTACAAATATTTGTAAATATTTTTAAAATACTCTTCAAAATATTCTTTCAAAAATCTAATTATACTCTTAAGTGTATTAAAAATATTAAGGGTCAAAAACAAATGTCATTAAAATATTGTTTACTATAAACCCAAAACCAATTACACTTAACTCTATCATGAAAACAATCTTCTAAAAGACCTTTTCATTTATAAAATATCATTTACAAATCAACTTATTATTATCTTTAAACCAAAACTCCTCAAAATATTTAAGAATATCAATAATTATTAAGTCAAGTAACACGTTTTCTTAATTACTTAATGAACTCGTTATTATAATAAAAAATTTATAATACATGAAATCCTTTCTACTTTCTGAAATCATTATCATAACAAAATGCTTAATCCATGACTTCATTCTCTATTTTTTGAAAATATTTAACATAACAACGGTGTTGTAATCCATGTTTCTTTTCACTTTTAACAAAATCAAAAATACTTGAGATATAATTTAAAACATCCATTTCAAAATATTACTTAAAAAGAAAATCTCAAGTTTATAAAACTCAAAACCACTTCCGTTCCTCATTTTCAAAAAAACTTCTTCTTTTAAATATTTAAATAAATTCCAAATCACCTTTAAAACACTTAAATATTTGTTTGAAAAGTTTACTAAAAGGATGAAGAAGAAAAAATCAAGTTTAAAAACATTTTATAAAAGTTGGAAATAATGCCGCAAAATTGCCACTAAAAGAGTGTAGAAAATTCTTCTAAATCGGTTCCTTTCAATTTAGATTTTTCTCTACGTTTTTATAGATCATGAATACTATACTTTATTTTTAGAATAACATACTATGAGTTTAGTATGCATTCACAAAAATTTAGAGACTTTTAAAGTCAATAAAACTCAGTTGAAAGTTCTTTAAAGCTTGACATTAACCGCTACCAAAACTTTTCTAATTTTTAAAAACTTTGGATTAGGTGTTATTACCTTTTCCAAGCCAACGAATATTGGTCAAAACCATATTTTGAAAGCATAAAAGCATGATAAAATATTTAATGATGCAAAGGCAAGCAGAGGAGAAATAAACAAAGATTGAAAAAAGAAGATTTCAAAAGATTCGGTAGAGCAATAGTCATTATAACGACACTATCGCAAAGAACCAATAAATCGCACATATATTTCATCCAAACTTCAATATAACAATATAAGTAATATGTAAATCAACAATGACGAGAAACCCTTTTAGGTATCTCTATAAAAGCCTCCTGCAAATCATATGAATGTATGTTCTTCAAAGTGTTCTATAGCGTTCTATTTGCTATGAACATACTTCGACTTCCTCTTGCTTTTGTCCCCTGCAAAAAAATGATAACTTATGCCTTGCATTTTCAAGCGGGAATCAAATCCAAACAAGCAATATATACAAGTTTAAACAATATAAACAATAATTTATATTTTACACATTTTATCGATTTTAAAACTATTTTAAAGTGAGTTTAACTCGCTTTCTCCAAACAAGTTAAAGAAAAAGGCCGAAATTTCCTTCCTTAACCAGGAAATGACCAAAGAAACCTCTTATCCTTGTCGTAGCTCGACCAAAGCCCAACACCACTCCCCTAATGCTCACAGCCCAAGCAAGAAACTGGAAAATGGCTTCGAAACTTGCGACTTTGAAATGGTAGAGATGATGACTATATTATTTAAAGTTTATTTAATATTTTAGAGGAGTAATGAATGTTTTCAAACACGACTTTACTTAAGAAAGTTTATGGAGACAATAAGGAAAAAAGAAAGAAATGACAATAAAAGAAAATGGAAAGTGTAAAACTGGAAATGAAGTAAAGTACTTCTTTTACAAAATTGGAAATTTGGCAAATGACATCCACTATGCATTAGCCAAATTACACTCCTAACATTAGATATTTCCACCGCTACATCGTGCAACCAAGTGCTATCATGTGACATTAACTACTTGCCATCAAATCACATAAAAAAGGAGAAGAAATTAACAAAAGTACCATTTCTAGAAACTCCTAATGATATTTAGGTTAATTAATTCATTTGGCACAATTTGAATTGTTGTTATATATGTACACAAGTGTTCAACAACGTTGCAACAACTTTGTTTTAAAAAAATTCAAAAATCCAAAAATGAATTTTGTTCACATTTTGAACTTTTCACCGAACTATTTATTGATGTAAACAAATATGACGACCAGCCTTTCATTCCACAGAAAGACGCATCATCAATAAGGAAAGAAATAGGTAGAAATAGAAAACATAGAAAGAAAGAACAATAAAATTAGAATCTCACAGCGGAAACGGAACAAAATATAATATTTCATATAACCATTACATAGTCTTATACATCATAGTACACACAGTAATACAACTTCATTACATTAGACAATTATAAAGACCTGTCTATCCATTACATCCAAAATACAATGGCTAAAAGACATAACACAGCGGAAAGATATAGATAGATACGTCTGGACTCCAGCTCCAAGCTTTCAAAATAGTTGTCAATCCAAACCTGATCACTTGGCTACTTATAAAAATTTGAGTACCCAAGAGATTAAGAAAACATTATAAACTCGGGGTCAGACATTGGTGTGGTGTGAGTAAACAGGTTAAAGTTGTTTAACTTTAAAAAAAATCATTTTATTACATTACACATGTTACTATCATGATCTAATCTATTAACACTTGTCATTAAGAAATTTTAATTATTTTTAAACGTTTTTAAATGTTTAAATAAAAAGCTTTGAATTTATTTACTAATTAATAAGTATTTTTCTAAATCTATGTAAATAAAGTTCTTTCAAATAAAATAAAAATAAAAACCAATTCTATTCAAAATAAAATCATATATAATATATTTTTAAACCAAAATATATTTAAGATATAATTCTTTTAAATTTAAATTCAACTTTAAATTAATTTAAGATCAATTCAAAATAAATACATATATTTTAAGCAAACCCAAATTCAATTTGAATTTAATAATTCTATTAAAAATTTACTTATCTATATTTAAAAACAACACATTAATATTATTGGTTTGAAATTAACAATTTTGCCAAATTTTAAATAATTTACAATGGAGATTATCACATTTAAATTTGTTTGAAATTCCAGGATATCACGTTCCTCCCCCTTAAAAGAATTTCGTCCCCGAAATTTAAAACAAAAGATAATCCAAAAGCTTTTATTTTATTTCAACAATTTCAAGCATACATATTAACCATACACTATCAACTAAACAAAAACAATTTCATCTAAACAAACAATTCATTCAATAAACATCACTAACTATCCGGACACAATTCTGGATAAGCCTTCCTAAAACTATCCAGAGTTTTCCAAACAGTCTCTGGGATCCTCGCTCCATTGGACCTTGACAAGTCTTACCCCTTGCTTTTAAGTTGCCTCTTATCTTGATCAACGATTTGGACAGGATGCTTGACAACAGATAAGTCCGGCTCAATCTCTAAGTCTTCTTGCACTGCTGGTTCCACAATAAGAGATGGATCGTGCATGTATTTCCTCAGATGAGATACATGAAAAACATTGTGAATTCCAGCCATCCGGGCTGGCAACTCAATCCTGTAAGCCACAGCACCAATCCTTTCGAGCACTCGGAACCGACCAATATACCTTGGAGCAAGTTTTTCCGTCTTCCCAAATCTTATCGCCCTTTAATCAGGGAAACTTTGACAAAGACTAATTCTCCAATGTCAAATTACAATTGTCTTCGTCTCATGTCCGCGTATTTCTTCTGGCGGTCCTGTGCTGCCTCATTCTCTTCTTAATAAGCTCTACCTTCGCAGATGCCTCATGGATCAAATGAGGCCCAAGAACAAGACGATCTCCTAACTCTATCTAATAGGATAGGGATCTACAAGGTCTTCCATACAGAGCTTCATAGGGTGCCATCTTGATACTCGCCTGGTAACTATTATTGTACGAAAATTCCACTAAATGTAGATGGTCCTTCCAAGATCCACCAAAATCCAATACACAATACCTCAGCATATCTTCTAGAATGCGGTTAAGCCGTTCTGTCTGCCTAGTCAGTATGGGGATGATATGTTGTACTCAAACTCAAACTCGTACCCATAGCTGATTGCAAAGCCTCTCAGAACATGCTAGGGAAGATAGGATCACGATCACTTACTATGATGACCGGAACACCATGCATTCTGACAATCTCTCTTAAGCAAATCCCTGCCAAATAAGCTGCAGTACGGGTTGCCTTGACTGGAATAAAATGGGCGCTCTTGGTTAAGCAGTCCACAATTACCCATATTCCTTCATTTCCCTTCTTGGTCCTTGGCAAACCGTCGATGAAATCCATAGGAATCATTTCCCATTTCCACTTCAGAACTTCCAAAGGCTACAACAATCCGGCAGTCTTCTGTTGATCTCCCTTTACCTGCTGGCAGATCGCACACAAATTGGCGAATCTAGCAATAATTTTCTTCATACTCAGCCACCGGAAGACTCTTCTCATATCCGTATACATTTTAGAAATTCTCGGGTGAACACTCAATCTGGAGCGATGACACTTAGACAAAACTTCTTGCTTTAACCCATCCACGTTTGGCACACAGAAACGACCATTAATTCCTCAAAGTTCCTTGATCGTCAATCTCAAAATTGGAATATTGTCCCTCCTTGGTTCCTTAAATAATTTTCCTTAAGTCTTATCCTTCATTTGCCTGCTTATGATTCTTTCCTGGAGAGATGGAGCAACTTCCAAAAGAGATAGAACTGCATTCCTACTGAGAGCATCTGCCACAACGTTCGTCTTCCCCGGAGTATATAGGATATCCAAATCATACGATGCCAAAAACTCAACCCATCGCTACTACCTCAGATTAAGGTCCTTTTGAGAGAAACGGTTTGTGATCCGTGAATAGCTCGAACTTCTCTCCCAAAAGATAGTGCCTCCGGATCTTCAAAGCAAAGACGATGGCTAACAACTCCAGATCGTGCGTAGCGTAGTTTCTTTCATGTGGCTTCAATTACCGACTCACATATGCAATTACTCACCCATTATGCAGCAAAACTGCTCCCATCCCAACTATACAGGCATCCTTATAAACCACAAACTTACTCTTCCCATCCGGAATAGCCAACATAGGAGCACTTTTCATCTTTGCTTTTAGATTCTGGAACGCTTCCTCACATTCAGGGGTCAACTTGAACTTATCTCCCTTCCTAGTCAACTTAGTTAGGTGCGATGAGATCTTGGAATAATCCTTGATAAACTTCCTGTAGTACCGTGCCAACCCCAGAAAACTGCGGACTTCAGTCGGTGTCTGCGGCTGTTTCCACTCCAGAATGGTTGCTACCTTGGTTGGATCTACGGATATACACTTATCAAAAACAATATGTCCCAAAAATTTGACTTTCGATTTCCAAAAATGGCACTTTGAAAACTTAGCCTTCAGAACATGCCTTCTCAGAGTCTCCAATACTATTCCTAAATGCTGCTTGTGCTCCTCTTCAGACTTAGAGTAGACAAGAATATCATTGATGAACACCAGAACAAACATATTCAACACATCTCGAAAAAATTGGTTCATCAGGTTAACAAAGTAGGTAGGAGCGTTGGTCAGCCTGAAAGGCATAACCAACCACTCATATAAACAATTGGGCCCCCTAAACGCAGTTAAGGGTATACTGTCCTCGGCTACCCTTAACTGGTGGAAATTAGAAGCTAAACCTAGTTAGGAGAAAACAGAAGCTCTATGCAGCTGATCAAAGAGATCATCTATACGAGGCAAAGGATACTAATTTTGGATGGTCACTTTGTTCAACTCACGATAATCAACACAGGGCCTTAGAGATCCATCCGACTTGGTGACGAACACTGCAGCGGAACCCCAACAAGAAAAAATGAGCCTAATCAATCCCTTCTCTAACAGATCCTGAGTCTGCTTCACAAGCTCCTCCCACTCTCTAGGAGCCATCCTCCTGCTTGGTTGAATCACAGGTACTGCTCCTGGAACCAAATCAATACGAAATACTATCTCCCGGTGCGGAGGTAAACACTTGACTTCCTCGAATACATCTGGAAAATATTGAACCACTTCGATATCTCCAACCTCGTCTTGAGAAGTCTCAACTCCATGTAAAAGACTACTCAAGTGAACTACAGAATTATCACACATCACTTTCGCAATCCTACCCGGATTAGTTTCCAACGAAACTGTTCTTTCTTCACACGTCAAGACGGCTTCATACTTATCAAGCCAATCCATTCCCAATATAAGGTCAAATCCCTTAAAGTCCAACACATAAGGGTCACATGAAAAACTATGGGACATATAGGAAATTCTCAAATCCATACAGATCATATCTAACTTGGTTACTCCTCCTATAGGATTAGATACAAGAATGGGGCAGTCTACAGTACTAGGGGTGAGAAGAAACTTCTCTACTGATTCCAAAGAGGTAAAACTAAGAGAGGCACCGAATCAAACAATACCTTAATGTACTAGCCATCTAAAAGTAACGTACCTTCCAATACTCCTTTTCCTTTAGAAGAAGTTGATGGTGCACCTTCTAAAGCAAACACCTTGTTTTGCGAAGCTTTTTAAAGTAGTGGGCAATCTCTCACCATATGGCCCGGCTGGTGACAGTAGAAGCACAACGATTTCTAAACCATTGTTGATCCTGGTCCATTCTGATATCGCTGTTGAGTTCTGCCCTAAGGACACTGATTAGCCAAATACCCAACTTGCTGACAACTATAACTTTTCCGAGGTCCGTTGTTGCCACTGGTTCCGTCTTATTTTGCTTCTTCCAATTTGGATTGAACTTTCGCTTATTTGGGTTGGAAGAATTCTCTCCTGGTGCTGCTATAGGTGCCGCTGGTTTCTTATTCATCAACTCCTTATATCTCAGTGCCATATCAACCAACTCCACAAAAGATCCCTTCAAATGCGCTGCCATCTTTTCGTGAAATTCTAGCCTCATTCCTTGCACAAACATTTCATTCTTTTTGAGGGGAGTGTCTACGGGTTCTTGACCATAGCAAGATAGTTCATTAAATTTGGTCTCATATTCTGCTATAGTCATGCTTCTCAGCTTCAAATCCAGAAAATCTCTATATAAACGGGTCTTTCCAGCTGTTGGCACGAACTGTTCCTCAAACAATTCTTTAAATCTACTCCAAGAAATGTCGTCTTCTGAGATATTTGTTGTAACTGCATCCCACCAAGCTGCACCACCTTCTTGCAGTTGCCATGATGCCATTACTCTTTTTTGTTTGTTAGAAAAATCCAAACTCTTAAAGATGCGCTCGCATGAGCATAGCCAAGCCTGAACCTCAATTATAGTCTCTTATCCAAATCTTTTCCTCATCATACTTGGACTAACTTCATTTCATTATTTTTATGTTGTATCATAGCAAGTCCTAAGAAATGAATGTACATACGAAATATTATAAACTTTATCTCTACAATCACCTCACAAACTGATTAGTCTCTGCCGAAACCGCTAAATCATCAACTTACGTTTGTAGATGGGACAAACAGAAAACATTTGAATACCCGTCAACTTTTCAAGAAGCCATGTCAAATGTACTTACTTCCCTACTCTTTATGTAATTGGAAAAATCCCAACAACTAATGGAGCTAGTTATCCCCACATAACATATCTCAATAGAAGGTCCATCACCTACACAATGCCACCCACTGCAAACTCTCTACGCATGCCCTCTTCTGTAATCCATTTATTTGCTTATCACTAAGGTGTCTCTACATGTAATATCCATATACAACTTAATTTAAATAAACTTCACTACTAGCATATCTCCATCATTAAATACCTTGCAACAAATTTTCCCAGTTGCCTCTTCATCCTCGGGTAATAGAAAGCATTTTTTGTATCCTTTGACATAACTCATTAAACTCCTTCTTTTAGTCCGCAGGTATGACAACATGATAATGGATGATGTCTAATTGGACTAACATATTAGATTCATAGATAAATCTTATACTCCGTCACCATTTAATTAATAGATGTCACAAATGATGATTCCTTGTTTTCGATGAACATAATATTACTATAACAAACTCATAAACTAGGTTGTGCACTTTTACTTCACGTGCATCGGGCACTGAAATTAAATTATGCATAAATGACTATTTTGAAAAATTGTCTTAATATGATAATTCTTTCAATCTAAGGGATGACTGAAAAGAACTAATCTTGCCTCTTAGTCAATTTTCTTCAAAATGCTTGCCTTCGTTAAAATCGCCTCTATACATTAGTACGTGCAAGTCAAGACAATTACTTTATGTTTGAAAATCATAGAAAACTAGATACATTTCTCATGTCAAAAATAATATTAACTCCATATGCTTGTGAAGTCCAAAAAACTAACATATAGCTAGAGTACCCTTATGACGTCGCCATATTCCTAAAATACTTTACATTTACAAGGGTAGTCGTCATCTCTCAGCAACTATGTCATACGACTAATCTTCGACTATTCGTCATACGACTAATCTTCGACTATTCAACCACATAGAAAAAATTTCACTCAACCGTGCTATAATGTTTCTCAACATCTTTTGTAAGTGTATCCCAGCTCTTAACCTTTCAGTAAACATATATGTTAATTTCCAATAACATTTAATCACATATGTCTTAATAATTCAAAATAACCAATTTAAACTTGTTATTTCCACTTATGTATAAATCATCATAGTATTGTTTATTATAAGAATACATTTCTCCATAATCTCAAGTAGTGTATTTTCTCCAAATTGATAGTTTACTTCAAAAAAATTTATTTTCAACGTATTACTTTAATATCTCAAACATCCTTATTTAATTAAAAATAATAATTTTCATCAAATGTGACGACCCAGAAATTTTGAACATCTGAAATTAAAAATATTTATTTGATTTTAATTATTTGTGAGTTAATTTAAACTTGAATTTCAAATATCGCTATGAATTTGGCAATTCAATTATTAAATTTAATTATTGGAAGTGGGATAAAAATTTGAATCTTCAATTTTAAGACTGTTAAAAACAATTTGATGGCTTAGAAAATTTATATTGATAATACTAAAGATAATGGAAGCTTCAGAATTGAATTTGAAATTGATTTGTTCAGTTTTGAAATTATATCGTTTAAATCGATATTTAAAAATAACCCATTAAATTTAATTATTGGAAAAGTGGGGTAAAAATTTGAAAATTTGAAGCCTGTTAAAAATAATTTGATGGCTTAGAAAATTTGTATTGATGATACTGAAGATAATAGAAGCTTCAGAATTGAATTTGAAAGTAAATTTTTTAGTTTTAAAATTATATAGTTTAATATCGATATTTAAAAAAATAGTCTTCTGAGGCACGGCCTTGGATTTCGACGAAACCAGTTCTATTGGATCCGTAATATTGTATTATTATCAGATTTCAATTTTGATAGCATTAGGAGTTGTCTTGTGGCCGTATGATTGATAAACATGCTGAAATTTAAAATTGAAAATTCGATTTGATGACTGGTCTAAAAGCTATTCTCTCCTTACGATCGAATTTGGACTCAAAACCTTTTCCATTGCATTCGGAATAGGTGTACAACATTATAAACGTGTGACGGCATGCCTCGATAGGAATTCAAAATTTCGAGTTGCAATTTTTAGACAATTAAAAAAAATTAAATTCAAATATATGATATATATATATATATGTATCTTCCTTCAATTTTCTATAGATCTTAACCCACCATGTGTCCTTCGTTTTGCAATGCGTGGCATATTAATTTTAACACGCGTACTCAAAAGAAATTTTCTTTTTTCGTTCAAATCAAAACAAAGGCGATCAAAAAGAAAAAAATCGAAACTTTATTTCGTTCAAATCCTTATTACAAATGAATGATGGCCGAAGCCCAAAAATCAAAAGAAAAAAAAAATCGTTCCAACCCTCTTCCTTTTCAAACACAGCTCGATATCGATTCAAAGGGAACAATGGTCGCGTTCTCTTCTATTTCGCAAATCAAAAACATTAACTCGAGGAGGCGCGTGCGTTGTGTTGGAAGCACGATCACAGTGGCGGCGGCTCGAGCTCATGAGCAAGGCAATTGGCGGCGCACGATAATGGGAGGATGATGTCCCAATTAATTTTGGCGATTTAATCACGACTGTGGAATCATGCGAGGAGAAGGGGTGGCTGCAAGATCAAAGCTAGGGCTCGCGTGAATAATTGGGGGCGGTGGCATTCAGGGGAGTGGAAGTCGCAGCGTAGCATGGCATCGTGGGTTGCATCATCGTGGCAGAGTCGTGAGCCTGGGTGGAGCGGCCATCGGTGCGACCTGGGTTCGTTGAGTCAGTAAGTTTTTTTTCTTCTGGTTATTTCTGAATTTATAAAATAGTTTTGTTTTTAATTTAAATTATATATATTCCACATGCATGTTTAATATAAGCAGAAATCCTACTGTTTTAGATAATAAGAAAAAAATAATGCAGTAAAATAAGATGATTCTATTTTTGTTTAATAAATATATTTATATTAATTCTCATACATATTTTAAATTGTGAACAGTAAATATGCGTATAAGAGGTAAGATTTCGAAGAGATATATATAAGAATTAAACGTTTTAAAGTTTATAAAAAAATTATTATTAGATTTTTGAATCTATGTAAATTACATTTTGAAGTATATGCAGTTTCAAAGGAAAATAGATTAAATAAATATACATATATAATTATTTTAAGTTACTTGTTCAATTTAAAAATAATGCTTTATGGAAATTTAATATATTTAATAAACTTGTTTAATTACACAATAAACTGATTTAATTTATTTATGTTACAAAAAGTTTTAAAAGAGAAATTATCAGTTGAATAAAATTGAAGTTAATTAAATTGTTTAATAATAAGTGATTATTCGATTTGTTCGAATATTAATGAAATTTTATATAATTGTTATACAAGGTTTAAAAAATCGTGAAGAATCAAGTTGGAATGAAAATGGATTGCATGCAAAGCAAAGGTGAGATCTTCTCACTCAAATTTGGAATTTCCAATTTAATTTAAAAT
Source organism: Allium cepa (assembly GCA_030765085.1). Lineage (NCBI taxonomy): Eukaryota > Viridiplantae > Streptophyta > Magnoliopsida > Asparagales > Amaryllidaceae > Allium > Allium cepa. The sequence continues at coordinate 745,940,250 of CM060935.1, forward strand.
GGTTAAATTTAAAATTGATTGACTATGTGCTTGGATGATTGATTTATTACCAGTTATATTAATTTAGACCCTATGCGCCGCATAATAGCAGATGATATTATATTAAACCCATATACCGCGATATTCCACCTTGAAGTGGAATTGGTATTATATATGTATTTGGAGTGATTGATTTCCCGCATTATATAGCGGATGAGACCCTATGCGCCCCATAATAGCAGATGCTATTTTATAAATCCCATATACCATGATATTCTACCTCGAAGTGGAATTGGTATTTAATTATTGTGCTAACGTCTGTGGATACAGGAAAATGGGTTAGAGGGATCCAACTGGATTCCTCAAAGCATTTTGATTTGTTTTCAAAATTGTTTGTTGATAATCTGTGTGTGATTATTGGTGAATTAAACCGTTGAAGGCTAAAATTTGGCCGAATATATTTTTGGTATCGTAGGATACTAGAAATAAATAAAATTGGGTCTTTAAATTTAAGTAGAAAATCTATAGTAAAATCCTATTGAATAAAATTCCAAAATATAGGAAAAAGTTTAATATATATATTTCAAGTAATAATATTCAAAAGGTGAAGAATTTATTTTAAAAATATGGTTTTAAATAATTTGGAAAAGATAAAGGAATTTATTTAAAAATAAATTAGGAAATTGATTTGGTGTTAAAAGAATAAATCTTTGGGAAATCAATGTGAAAATTAGTTTAGTCTTTGAATGAAAATCGATTTGGTGTTGAAATAAATTTAGAAATTAAATTTGAAAATTAATTTGGTGTTTTAAAAATAAAACCCTTGGGAAATCAATATGAAAATTGATTTGTTTATTGAATAAATTTAGCAATCAATTTGGAATCGGATTTGGTAATTGAAATAAATTTGAAAATCAATTTGAGAATTGATTTGGTGTTAAAAGTTAATATTTGGAAAACGATTTGAAAACCGTATATCTGCGGATATTTGAAAATTAAAATTCACAATGGGAATTTTATAAAAGAAAGGGAAATTTGTTTTAAAATTAGATATTTTTTTTATTTTAAAAAAAGTGTGGAAAGGAATTTACGGATTTGGGACGTAAATTTACATAAATCCAGAAGGATTTATAAATTGATTTGAATGAACCATTTTAGAATGAAATGTATATTTTCCCTAAAAGTCGAGAATGTTTTCAATATAGTTTATGAATATGAATTGAAGTTGTAAAGATGGTTTTAAGGAAAATATGTTTTGGAAAAATTATTCACTTAGGTTATTTTGAAAATCTTTAAAGTAAAAACATATTTTAAACTATTATAGAAGTGATTATTTGAAGTTTTAAATTGATATTTTTTTTTAGAAATTGATATTTAAATAGTTATATCCTATCTGCTAATTTTATTTTAAAATTAGTTTTGGACTTGAATTTTTATATGAGATATTAGTATAATATTTTTCATAACTAATATTTAAGAAAGTATTTTAAAATAGTTTTATTTAAATATTTCCAAGTATATTTCAGATAAGTGTTTTATATTATTTTAAAATATTTGAACTCGGCAGATTTTCAATGGAAATGAATAAATATTGGAAATGTTTTCCGCGTAAGGAAAAAAAATGATTTGAAATTTCTTTTTAAAGGATTGAAAAGTGAAATTATATCTTGCGGAGATATTTTGAAAATAATAACAATTGGGTGAAAATGTTTTAAAATCGAGTGACCGTTGTGGACGATGATTGATAGTTAAATAACCACTATTAATATTGGCGTTTTTAATGGCATTTGAATTTCGATGCGACCGGGTGTCAGATTCCAAATGGATATTCGAAAACCACATCGAACCTTTATGATTGTGATGGATCTTTTATTTAAAATATCAAAGTGGAAATTTGTTGTGATTTGTTGAAATCTGAATGTAACGCTTATTTTAAAATAAGCACCTCGTTATTTGGATTAGCCGGGAGAGGACCTTGTGTCATAAAACTCATTCCGAATAATGATACGACGAAATGGGATTGCATTTGAAGATGCTGTTGAAGACCGAGTATTTTCGAAAGTGAAAGGATTACTTGTCGAACGTCTCTGCACCGATTGCTACGGTATAGAGATTTTATCACCCTTTGTGATGGGTATTCCGGACGTGATTAGTGAATATTCGGATTGCAAGGGCTTCTTTGGAAGTGCCTTCGGTTCCATTCGATCCTGTAATGGACTTCTATGGATGTGTATCTGACATTACACTTTGAGATGTAAAGCTGGTTCCTAACAAATACATTTCTGTTGGTGGCGGAGAATTTATTCTCTTAGCTTAACACCCTTCTCTGAGACGTACGAGCTCAAAGGTTATGTAGTTTATGGTTACTAGTGATATATTCTCAATTTGGTAATGTGACATACGAAGTGCTGCTGATCATTTGTTGATCAAAACATGGCTTTTGTGAAAAGCGTAGCTTTATGGATGAGACTTCGTCGAGCCTCACAACCCAGAATGGTCGAAACGGGAAAGAGGCAGCAAGGTTATTTGGGGGTAGTGCCTCCTGAGGGTATGTCATTTCCTTCTGGAAAAGGATAGTATCATGGTATGGAGCCCAGATATTTCACCTATGTTGATGCTGCAAATGTATTATACTTTATGGTTTGTTGCTTTGTGGTTGAGGATCCTCGGATAAAGGTCGCAAAAGACCGGGAGATGGCATACTCGTGTCAGTAGTTAACTAGTTACAGAGGTAACCCGGCCTTGTGTCGGCAGAGATCCGGTTAGGTTCTCGGGGCATCCCTCCAGAGGCGTACCCATGTGGCCCAGGAAGTTCCTTAGACTGACCATTTGTTGGAAATCCAATAACCAATACACGCCCTTTACGATTTCAGTTGTAGAACTTACTATTCTTAATTGGCAGCTATAGTGGGCATAGTATAATGTTACCTATGTTGGCTAAGATTAATATTATACTTTCGAAAGGTTTTTGCACTATGCACTAATGATAATATTAAAAAGAATTTTGCGTATCAAGCATGTTTGACTATCATAAAGGGAAATTTCCCCCAAGTGTGTGATTGCATTGTGTCTGTGCCGGAAGACCTTATGGTAGTTTATTTTCCAAAAAACATTGCGAATTTATTTTATTCCCTTTTTGTTAAAGATAACTGTTTTTAAGATCTCACAGCAGTCCCATGACTGACCTGGAGTTTATTATTCCCTTTCTAAACTCCGGGTGCCCATAATTTTCCACACGGGCAGCCTAGAATCAGGTTAGCATTGTTCTGGAGCGAAGTCAAGAAATTGCTGCGGAGATTTGGAGTTCAAGCTGGATGGCGAGTCGTATCAATTATATTATATAGTGTTCGCTGCTTAGGAGTTAGTGCCTGTCAGTTTTCATATAATCAAGTTATAATACCTGTCAGTGATGTATGGTGTCGTTGTAAACCCTGATGATGTATGTATAAACCGATATAGTGTTTTGTTTTTAAGATATTCATTTATCTATTATATTTTGTTTCACTGCGAAATGTGAGATTCTATTGTTGTTTATGTTTCCTCTTCTATCTTCTTCTTCTTTAACCCTAACGGTTTGCTTTTCCGGCATTCGATTGTGCGGCATTTAATTCATTAGACGTACTGATGTTGACTTTCGAAAGTCGAAAAATTGGATCGTTACAATTTGGTATCAGAGCATTTGGTTAAGCAACAACCTCGGCTCTGGTAGGGGTTACTCATTAGAGATAGAGTCAGTAGTACTCTAGAATGAGTTTGAGTGTAATAATAGATATGTGCGCGTATTTGTTAGTGAATATAAAATTGTTTTATATTGTGATGATTGGTTTGTTGAGTGGTATATGGATTCTGGTCGGTATGGTCTGTAGAACTATATCGATAGGGGTCTCTAAACATTTGTACAGAACAATTCGACACGATATTGTTTTAAAAATCAGGTAAATGAAATAATTTTATCCAAATTATTTTTGTACATAAAAGGAAATGATTTTCCATAAATTTTCATAGATATATATGGTTGCTTGATTGTTAGGAAGTGATAATATTAAATTATTATCATTGAAATTGAATAAGAAATTGAAATCATAATAAAAAGTTCAGAAATAAAATCCATATACAAATGAAATTTAAGAATGTAAATTGTAAATTGTAAATGTGATTTATAATTTGAAATGGAATTCCAGAGAAATGTTTTGAAAAAAATAAAATTGTAAGGGTTTGAAAAGTTTTGGAGTTTGGAAATGATTGGAGATTTGGAAAAAATTTAAATTCTTTTGATTCGGAAATGATTTTCAAGGGTTTGAAAAAAATATGTTTTGAAGAAATAAAAGCATTATACTCTTTTCGGTCGTTGGAAAATAATTCTGATGATGATCGCGACATCATCGGTGTTCATTTTCGAGTTTCCAAGAGAGGAATTGCTGCCAAGTTATTTTAAATGGAAGTTGTTGACAAACTGGATTTGGTTTTGGAAATTCAAAATAAAATTTGAATTGATTTCAAAAATGATTTTTGAATGTAGAAATTGGATGTGGTTGTTAAATAGATTACAGGTGATATAAAGGAAAATTGAATCCAAATAGAATTGAAAGTGTAAATTGAATTCAAATGAAATTGAAAATGTAAGATTGCATGAAAATGGATATATAACTTCAATAATGAAGTAAAAATGGTATAAGAAGTAAGTATTCAAACTTTTGTAATGAAACATGCAAAATGATATTTGAATGTTGTAATTGGATATTATGGCTAGTAGAATATACAGGTGTGTTATAGGAAAAAGATAAATTGGAATTTGATTTTGAAGATAATTGAAATTGCTCGAAAAAGGTATGTATTTAAATTTCAGTATGAAATTTGATGACTTTCTTGTCTAGCCGCTTGGCTTTTCGTTTTCTTTTAAAATCCGAGGACCCATGGTGGCACTTTGTAGTCGTACCGAGCTAGCCGCACAAGGAGACGCTGGCGAAATTTTTTGAAAATTTAGGGAGTTAGGAAAATTTTGAAAATTTGAAATTTGAATTATTGAGAAAACAATGTTGTTTGGAATCTAAGATTAATTTTAGAAAGTTAGTTGAAGCAATATTGGGTTGTTAATAAAAAGTATTTGTTTGGTAAGTTGATAAAACTGTTTAGTTTTGGAAAGATAGCAAATGGGTTAAGGATCATTCTTCTTAACTAGTAATTTCGGAACGAAATTCTTTTAAGTGGGGAAGGATGTGATGACCCAGAAATTTTGAACATTTGAAATTGAAAATATTTAATTGATTTTAAATATTTGGGAGTTAATTTAAACTTGAATTTCAAATATCGCCATGAATTTGGCAATTCAATTATTAAATTTAATTAGTGGAAGTGGGGTAAAAATTTGAATCTTCAATTTTAAGCCTGTTAAAAATAATTTGATGGCTTAGAAAATTTATATTGATAATACTGAAGATAATGGAAGCTTCAGAATTGAATTTGAAAATGATTAGTCCAGTTTTGAAATTATATCGTTTAAATCGATATTTAAAAATAACTTATTAAATTTAATTATTGAAAGTGGGGTAAAAATTTGAATCTTCAATTTTAAGCCCGTTAAAAATAATTTGATGGCTTACAAAATTTATATTGATTATACTGAAGATAATAGAAGCTTCAGAATTGAATATGAAAGTAAATTTTTTTGTTTTGAAATTATATAGTTTAAAATCGATATTTAAAAAAATAGTCTTCCGAGGCACGGTCTTGGATTTCGACGAAACTAATTCCATTGGATCCGTAATATTGTATTATTATCGAATTTCAATTTTCGTAGCATTAGGAGTTGTCTTGTGGCCGTACAGTTGATAAACGCGCCGAAATTTAAAAATTGAAAATTCGATTTGATGACTGGTCTAAAAAGCTATCTTCTCCATACGATCGAATTTGGACTCGGAACCTTTTCCATTGCGTTCGGAATAGGTGTATAACATTATAAATGTCTGATGGCACGCCACGATAGGAATTCAAAATTTCGAGTTGCAATTTCTAGACAATTAAAAAAAATTAAATGTAAATATATGTTTCTTCCTTCAATTTTCTATAGTTCTTAACCCACCACGTGTCCTTCGTTTTGCAATGCGTGGCATATTAATTTTAACACGTCTACTCAAAAGAAATTTTCCTTTTTTCGTTCAAAATTCGATTTATATATGTATTAGGAGTGATTGATTTCCCGCATTATATAGCGGATGAGACCCTATGCGCCGCATAATAGCGGATGATATTTTATAAATCCTATATACCGCGATATTCCACCTCGAAGTGGAATTGGTATTTAATTGTTGTGCTATTGTCTATGGATGCAGGGAAACAAGTTGGAGGGATTCAACTGGATTCCTCAAAACATTTTGATCTGTTTTCAAAATTATGTGTTGATTATTTATAATCTGTGTGTGATTATTGGTGATTGAAACCGTTCAAGGCTAAAATTTTGCCGAATAAAATTTTGGTAACGTAGGATACCAGAAATAAATAAAATTGAATCTTTAAATTTAAGTAGAAAATCTATAGTGAAATCCTATTGAATAAAATTCCAAAATATGGGAAAAAGTTTAATAAATGGATTTCAAGTAATAATATTCAAAAGGTGAAGAATTTATTTTAAAAATATGGTTTTTAAATAATTTGGAAAAGATAAAGGAATTTATTTTAAAAATAAATTCGAAATTGATTTGGTGTTAAAAGAATAAATATATAGGAAATCAATATGAAAATTGATTTAGTGTTTGAATGAAAATCGATTTGGTGTTGAAATAAATTTAGAAATTAAATTTGAAAATTAATTTGGTGTTTTAAAAATAAAACCTTTGGGAAATCAATATGAAAATCGATACGTTAATTGAAATAAATTTAGTATTGGATTTGGTAATTGAAATAAATTTGAAAACCAATATGACAATTGATTTCGTGTTGAAAGTGAATATTTGAAAAACGATTTGAAAACCGTATATCTGTGGATATTTGAAAATTAAAATTCACAATGGGAATTTTATAAAATAAAGGGAAATTTATTTTAAAATTAAATATTGTTTTTATTTTAAAAAAAGTGTGGAAAGGAATTTACGGATTTGGGACGTAAATTTAAATAAATCCAGAAGGAATTATAAGTTGATTTGAATGAACCATTTTAGAATGAAATGTGTATTTTCCCTGAAAGCTGAGAATGTTTTCAATATAGTTTATAAATATAAATTGAAGTTGTAATGATGGTTTTAAGGAAAGAATGTTTTGGAAAAATTATTCACTTAGGTTATTTTGAAAAGCTTTAATGTAAAAATATATTTTAAACTATTATAAAAGTGATTATTTAAAGTTTTAAATTGATATTTGTTTTAGAAATTGGATATTTAAATAGTTATATACTATCTACTAATTTTATTTTAAAATTAGTTTCGGACTTGAATTTTTATATGAGATATTAGTATAATATTTTTCATAACTAATATTTAAGCAAGTATTTTAATATAGTTTTATTTTAAATATTTCTAATTATATTTTGGATAAGTATTTTATATTATTTTAAAATATTTGAACTTGGCAGATTTTCAGTGGAAATGAATAAATATTAGAAATGTTTTCCGCATAAGGAAAAAAAGATTTGAAATTTGTTTTCAAAGGATTGAAAAGTGAAATTATATCTTGCGAAGATATTTTGAAAATAATAATAATTGGGGGAAAATTATTTGAAATCCCGTGACTGTTGTGGATGATGATTGATAATTAAATAACCGACTATCAATATTGGCTTTTTTAATGGCATTCCAATTTCGATTCGACTAGGGGTCGGATTCCAAATGGATATTCGAAAACCACATCGAACCTTTGTGATTGTGATGGATCTTTTATTTAAAAGATCAAAGTGGAAATTTGTTGTGATTTGTTGAAATCTAAATGTAATACTTATTTTTAAAATAAGCGCTCGTTATTCGAATTAGCCGGGAGAGGACCTTGTGTCCTAAAACCCATTTCGAATAATGATATGACGAAATGGGATTGCATTTGAAGATGGTGTTGAAGACCGGGTATTTTCGAAAGTGAAAGGATTATTTGTCGAATGTCTCTGCACCGGGTTGCTCCAGTATAGAGATTTTATCACCCTTTGTGGTGGGGATTACGGACGTGATTAGTGAGTATCCGGATTGCAAGGGCTTCTTTGGAAGTGTCTTCGGTTTCCATACGATCCCGAAACGGACTTGTATGGATGTATGTCTGACGTTACACTTTGAGATGTAAAGCTAGTTTCTATCAAATATATTTTTGTTGATGGCGGAGAATTTATTCTCTTAGCATAACACCCTTCTCTAAGACATACGAGCTCAGAGGTTATGTAGTTGATGGTTACTAGTGATATATTCCCAATTTGGTAATGTGGCATACGAAGTGTTGCCGATCATTTGTTGGTCGAAGCATGGCTTTTGTGAAAAGCGTAGCTTTGTGGAAGAGACTTCGTCGAGCCTCACAACTCGGAATGGTCGAAATAGGAAAGGTGCAGCAAGGTTATTTGGAGGTAGTGCCCCTTAAGCGTATGTCATTTCCTTCTGGAAAATGGTAGTATCATGGTATGGAGCCCAGATATTTTACCTATGTTGATGCTACAAATGTATTATACTTTGTGGTTTGTTGCTTTGTGGTTGAGGATCCTCGGATAAAGGTCGCAAACAACCGGGGGATGGTATACTCGTGTTAGTAGTTACCTAGTTAAAGAGGTAACCCGACCTTGTGTTGGAAGAGATCCGGTTAGGTTCTCGGGTCGTCCCTCCAGAGGCGTACCCATGTGGCCCAGGAAGTTCCTTAGCCTTACCATTTATTGGAAATCCAATCACCAATACGCGCCCATTACGATTTCAGTTGTAGAACCTGACATTCTTAAGTGGCAGCTATAGTGGGCATAGTATAATGGTACCTATGCTGGCTAAGATTAATATTATACTTTCGAAAGGTTTCTGCACTATGCACTAATGATAATATTAAAAAGAATTTTTCGTATCAAGCATGTTTGACTATCATAAGGAGAAATCTCCCCCAAGTGTGTGATTGCATTGTGTGTGCCGGGAGGCCTTATGGTAGTTTCATTTTCCAAAAAGCATTGTGAATTTCTTTTATTCCGTTTTTGTGTTCTTTTTGTTAGAGATAACTGTTTTTGAAGATCACACTAGTCCCATGACTGACCTGGAGTTTATTGTTCCCTTTCTAAACTCTAGGTGCCCATAATTTTCCACATGGGCAGCCTAGAGTCAGGTTAGAATTTTTCTGGAGTGAAGTCAAGAATTTGCTGTGGAGATCTGGAGTTCAAGCTGGATGGAGAGTCGTATCAATTATATTATAGTGTCCGCTGCTTAGGAGTTGGTGCATGTCAGTTTTCATATAGTCAAGATATAATAATTGTCTGTGATGTATGTTGTCGTTGTAAACCCTGATGATGTATGTATAAACCGATATAGTGTTTTGTTTTTAAGATATTCATTTATCTATTATATTTTGTTCCGCTGTGAAATGTGAGATTCTGTTGTTATTTCTGTCTTCTTCTTCTTTAACCCTAACATTTTGGTTTTCCGGCATTCGATTGTGCGACATTTAATACACCGGACGTATTGATGTCGACTGTCGGAAGTCGAAAAATCGGGTCGTTACATCAAATTTCCTTAAAAGCAATATTATTATTATCACTTTACATCAAAAGAAATTATTTAAATCTTTTTCCCATAACTATTTTAGTATTAAATAATTGAAAATAGTAATATTCTATAGTAAATGCCAAAAATCCTTTCTAGTACTATTTACTTCAAAAATAATAATAATTTATTCCAAAAATATGCATGAAAAAAATCTATATATTAATATTATTATTCACAAAATAATTATTATTATTTTTACCTAATAATAATAATAAGTTTTTCATAAACTGCATAAAATAGTTATATTATTATCTTTGCAAAATTTAGATTGTCTTTCAAAAATCATACACTATTTGATGTGCACGTAAATGTGCAAATATTTACATCCATATTTTATCTCTTTTTATTTAAATAAACATCATATTTGGGCATTTTAACATGCTTAAAACCAAAATTCAATTATTTACAAACCATCGTATTTTCATCTTCATTTGGGCGCAAAACGGTCATTTTTGTGCATGTGTCAATGTAAGAATTTTTACTTGGACAATTTTATGATTTTTATAGGATATTTTGATGCATATGGAAGAGGGATTCATGATGATATGCATGCACAAGGAAATAAAAAGGAATGACGAGGAAATAATTCTAGTTCAAGATCATGGAGGACCCCTCCTCCCTCCCCCACTTACCTTAATTTTCAATTAGGAGCTAAGCACATGCTAAAAGGTTATTAAAGCCTCTATACATTTAAGTGGAGGATTAGTGGATGTTAATGATTACTTGGTGGCCACACTACCTCAAGAGTACTTTGGGAAGCTCCCTAAAAAAGGAATTAGGATTTTATGCATGCATAAATAGCCCTCTTATGTACATGAAACCATCTTTTACCTTTCATATTACTTAGAAAATTAGAGTGCAAAAATTGTAAGCAATGTTTCATGAAATAAAAATGGCTTCTTAGCCTCCTTTTCTTATCTTATTTACATTTTACTTTTCACGCTTTTATTTAAGCCCTTTCCTTTTCTTTGTTAGTAGATTAGTTTTACATTCATGCAAGTAGTGTAGCTTAATTCCTTTTGTTGTAAGTAGTTTAATTACATTCTCTTCTTAGCTTATTTTCTATTTTCTTCTCTTTTTAATGTTGAAATTTACTTATTTTTCTTCAATGCTACAATGAGTTGCTAAACCCCTCAACTTAAGGGTAATGAAGCTCTCAAGTATTATGTAAATTCAACAATTCTATGATTTATGATCTCTTACATTTGTGCTTCATGAAAGTAGATATTGATGTAAGTTTATACAAGTGGGTTTGATAGCTTATGTTGCATTTGCAAATGAGCTATTCTTATTCAATACAAACACAAGTTACATCATGATTTGCTAATTGATTTTAGATTTTGAAATGAAGGTGAAAACAAAATTTGATGATCTATATTACTAATAACAATAGTAAATAGATTATACTTAAACATGGTTTTTGTTTTGCTTCATTTTCATGAGAATTAACAAGTGGTTATTTGCTGTATTATAGTTTGATGGTTTCTTTTATGTTAATTAATGACATAAATAAACCATACTTATGATAAATACAATAATAAATTCATTTAATATCAAAACTTCAGATAATAGATTATTTGTTTGATTGATTCAAAAATATATGAGAGTGGATTGGCCTTTAAGTTGTTCTCTAATTTCATAGTTTTTAATCTTATTTTTATTTTAGTTTTAGCTTCTCTTGTTCACAAATAGTAGAAAACAAGTTTCTCTCATTTTGGTCTAACTTGATTGAATAGTAAGTTTAAAGTCTTAAAAATTCCCTACGGATCGACCCGTATTCGCCATGCACTACAAGTGCATACCGTGCTCTTGCGGTATATTTAATTTGAAATTTATCGACTATTTTCTTAAAAGATATAAAATTAGCCGATTAACAAGTTTTTGGCGCCGTTGCTGGGGAAGTGTTTTGATTTTGATTTTCTATTCCTCGAATTATTTTAGTTTGATTTTTGTGTGTTTGATTTTGAGTGTTTGTTTGCATTAAAAAAATTAAGCGAATTATAATTTCCTTTGTGTGTTGCTTGTTGTTGTTTTCTAATCCATAATTTTTCTAGACTTTCCCAAAATTCATAACTAATACCCTCGTTATTTTTAAGTATAAATCCTTAAACCACATATCCGTAACGTTCATTTCCATTAAGTCCTTAGCATATTGGCATATTGACTATCCTAGCTTGTCCACCATAATTATCCAAATTTTATAGGATGTGTAATTCTTTTCTAGCTCTAACCAAATTTTAATTGATATTATCATTAACTTTTCAATTCAGTTTTTAAATCATAATCGTGGATATTAAATTTTATTCTTTCCAAAACTAGTAAGATTTGAAAACGATAAATTCTCTGTTAACTTCAACTAAATTTTAGTTTTGATCATCATACATTTTTTAAATATAAATTCTTCAAACTTTCCTTAAACAAATTTTCAATTTTTTTTACTTTAGACATTTCATATTTAAAAAATTCATCATAAACCAAATTTATTTCAAGTTAACCCTTTCATTTCTATTCATAAGTCTCCCTAAAGTAAATTATATAATTTTAAATTCCAAAGCCAATTCCTTTTCAAAAATAGTTAAATATTCATTCAAAGATAAATAAATTCTAAAACTCCATACTTTGTTACTTTACTAAATCAATACAAATTACTAAATATATACTTAAATTTGGAATAATTTTGGTTATTTTCTAAAATATCTATACTTTACTTTTTTGACGTCACTTCGTACGATCTGTAACTAATTCACCATGTATAAGTATGTACCATTTTGTTTAATAATTAACCAATTTCAGTCATTGTTAAACAGTACCTAACGTATGTACAAAAAATATATTTTTAAATTCATTTTTGACGACTAATAACATTCACATTGAATTCTGGAATAATTTCTAAAAATTTAAATACTTAATCCATGCATACTTTCAAGAGTTTATATCAGCCAATTAATTCATATTTTTAAAATAATAATTTTAAATATATTTTCTTCTTTTTTCAATTTAGATTCTATCCAAAATGGTTCAAATCTGACTTAGAAAAATATACACATAAGACACACTATTTTAAATTTTACCTTTACAAATTAAACATATAAGACACACTATTTTAAAATTTACCTTTATAAATTATGAATTTTCACAAAAGTGTAAAGTAAGTGCGATATTATATTTTTCTCCAAAGTGTGAGAAAAATATTTATAAAGTAAAAGAACGCATCTTTACTGTCAATTTATTTTAAAAAGTTCCTTTATCAGAAGATATATATATATATATATATGCATATATATAATAAAATATAAGGACAACAATGCGCCTTACATATAAAAGGTTTCCTAAAACAAAAGATTGAGTATAGTTATGGAAAAATTCCTCTTATAAAATTTTCTCACATTTAAAACATAAAATAAGGGGATATATATTAAAACTTTAACTTCTATATTTATTATTATTATTTTCCAAAAAATCTCAAATACCAATATTTATAACATTTTAGGAAAAACCTTTCAACAAATTTAAATACTTTAATTGAGTGGATCACAATTTGCACAAGCATAAGTAGGTCGTATATCTAAGAAAAATAGGTAAATACCTTCATTAGTCCTCATCAAGATCACACTATATTCTCTAGACTTAAGGGTGGTTCTTTACTTTTAATCATTCGTATTCCAACAATTTACTCCATCGCTAGTTGGCATACAAAACCTCTTTCAGCGATTCCCAATGTAGTAAATAGCAAAAACCTGATGGATTTATCTTCAACCCTAAACAATTTAAATCTCAACATTTACTTACGTCTAGTTATTTACTTCTATAATGGATAAGCTAGCAACTACCCCTATAAGTCAAAATATATGGGGTGTGGCATAAAAATTATATATATATTGTATATAAATAATAAAAATTCTCAGACGTCGTAATTTAGTGTAAATCGCCTAATCTAAGCTCTAATACCAAATGAAACAATCTACTATTTATGAAGCCCTAATTCACGCATAAAAAGACGCTGATATCGCGGACCTCACAAAAGACGGATCATTTTGAGGTGAAATATAAAACATGTAACAAAGGTATCTGCAACATTCTACACTTGCTGAAACTTAAAGCGAAAGGAAAAAAATATAATAAGTAATAAATAATACAATCCTTGACAAATAAAATAATACAAAACCAAGTGAATTCCAACAACATCTTTTTATACCAGTAATAGAAAATCCTAATTGGGAATAAAAGTAGTAGATAGCTAATAGAAAATGTGTGTCTACATTGTACCATCACGCTTCCAAATCACCACGGATCCTCTTTATTGATCTATCAGAGTATAACTACAAAGAAGAAAATAGTAGAGGGGGTCAGACATACATTTGGTGAGTGAAACAAATCATATAAGTATGTAATACTAATAAACTAGTAAAACAACACTTATACTCTTAAACCATACCTTAACCCTTGTCATCTGCACCCAAAAAGTTATCTAAACATAATATAATTGTAACGACCCAGAATTTTTGATAATTAAAATTTTAATATTTAATTTATTTTAAATATTAATAAGTGAATTTATAAGTCAAATAAATTTTTATTTGAATTATTGGATTTAATTGAATTATTAAATCGATAATTTAATACGTTAAATTATGAAAATAATTGAAAATTGAGTTAAATATGATTGAAAATGGTTTGTAAAATTTTATTTTATCATATGGAAGTTAGAATGATATTTTAGAACTTTTAAAATCGAATTAAAAGTTAATTTGTGAAAATTGAATATTTTAATATTTAAATCGACTAGTGAAAATAGTCAATTTTTGAACAGTCTCAGAATTGAACGAAACTAGTTCCATTGGATCCATAATAGTTAGTTATTACCGGATTTCAATTTTCGTGTCAATCGGAGTTACCGTTTGATCGTGGCAGCTCGAAACGCATCGATTTATTTTTAATTTAAATTTGACGAGTGAAAATAGCCATTTTTCAAAAAGTCTCGGATTTCGACGAAACCAGTTTCATCTGATCCGTAATGTGATATTATTGTAAGGTTTCAAATTTCAAGTCAATTGGATTTACGGTTTGTCCGGTACAAATTAAAACGCCTAGAAAATCGCTTAAATCGGTTTAATTCAAATTGAGCGTTTATAGCCATAACTCGCACTACTTTCGAATTAGCTTCCGAAACCTATTCCATTGTGTCCGGAACGCGGGATAAACCCTAGGTACGTCAGTTTCGGCGCCTAAATCGGAGTTCGGAATTTCCGGATGAATAGTGTTCGTTCAAAATTCCATAAATAGCCCTCTCTCCCTCACAAATTAAAAAAAAAAAAAAAAAAAACCTAACAAACCCTAGCCGCCAGCCCCCATGAACGGCTGAAGTGTTCCCAACTTCTTCTCCTCTTTTCTCTTCATCCATCAACATTTACAAGAATCTTTCAACTAGAAAGATGTAGAGCACATCAAGATCTACAAGATCAACGGTTATGATTTGAAACGGAGCTGTAGATCGATGGAAAATTGCGTTCAAAGACCATAGAGTCGGCCTCGAAATACATGCACAGATGGGGGCCGAGTGTGCCGAGCTTCAGGCGGAGCATAGCTTGGGTCGAGAGCTTTCGCGTGGCGGTAGTTTGATCGAGTTTCGTCGAGTGAGGTGGATGCAAATTGAAACCCTAGTTGGATGTTGAATGGGTTGTGATGTCGGCCTTAAAACTGTGCATTCGCGTGAGAAGGAAGATGGTGGGGGGGCCGTTGGATCTGTGATGGACGGTGGATGCATGAAGTAGGTTATAAAATTATAAATTATGTTGTAAATTATAGTTAAAATCGTGTTTAAACTTCAAATATGCATATCTTTTTCATACGAGGTCGAAAATGCGTGAAACCAGTTGCGTTGGAATCGTATGGACGAGCACTACGCGATGGAGTTGGATTGGAGTCGTTTGGAGTTAGTGAAAATTTTGGGTAAAATTAAACGTCCGTTTAATTTTATTCGAAATAAATCGCTAAAACGGAATTTAAAATCAAGGTGAGAACTTCTCACTCAATCGAATCAGTTTCGATTTTATTTTAAATAGTTAGATTTAAAATATTTGAATGTATGTTTGAATGATGATTGATATCTATTGATTGTTAAAATAGACATTATACGCCGTTAGTAAGCGGATGTTATTTAATAAAAACATATACCGTGAATATTTCATAAACAGTGAAATTGGTATTATATATAATATCAATATATATATATATATTGGCATATGTATATATTGGAGTTGTTGATTCCCCGCATTTTTTGTTTAGCGGATGAGACCCTATTACGCCGTTATTAAGCGTATAATATTTAATAAGAACATGTACCGCGATAATTTCGTACTGGAACGAAATTGGTATTGTGCTAATGTTTTTGGATGCAGGAAAACAGGTTGGAGGGATCCAACTGGATTCCTCAACAGTTTTTATTTGATTCAGATATTTTGATATTTGATGGATTTTCATATTGATATATGATATCGTTGTAGTCGTGATTGACTATTTGGTGTGTAGCATCATTGGACCAAATTTGGAATTTTAAAATGATTTCAAAGTGATTTTTGAAAGTATAAGTTATAAAATAATTTTTGGGATTGATCCATGTTAAATAAATAAACGTTATAATTTTTAAAGTTATAGAAATTATGATTTTTAAGAAATATAGTTAAAAGCTGATTTTTTTGAAAATAAGGAATTAATGACTTTATAAAATAGTTAAATTGGGATTTCTGAAATAATTGTGAAAAGTTTAAATATAGGATATATAAAAGTTGATTATTTTATAAATCAAAAGGATGAAGTTTTTAAAGGAATTTGAAGACGTTTTAAAATATTAATATGAATTGATTTATATAAGAGATTTATAAATGGATATTTATAAATTGAGATATTGAAATTATAAAACGAGTTTTTATAAGTGTTTGAATGAAGTGAAAATAAATTTCATTAAAGAATGAAATTTATAAAATTATAAACTGTGAAGTTATAAATAAAATTTATAAATAGTAAGATTTATAAATTTGTGAAGTTATTGAAAGAATAGATTTGGTTAAATAAATGAATCTTATAAGTTATAAGATTTATGGTTTGGAAAGTCTTTAAAAGAACGATTTTGTAAAATAATCGTTTTATAAGTATTTAACTTATAATATGAACTTTTAGTTTATAATTGAGTTATAAACTGGAATAGGTTAATAAAAGAATTTATAAAAAGGAAGTTTTTATAAATAAATAGAAATGGAATTTATAAACGTTGTTTTATAAATTCGCAAATGACTTATTTTGACAAGAAAATTTGTTGAAAACTATAAGTGGAGTTATATTCACGTTTTTGAATAGTGAATAATCCTTTGAATTAAAATGAATAAAAGGATGAAATTGTTAATGAAGTATATTCACGTTTTTGAATAGTGAATAACACGTTAAAGAAATTGTTTTGGATTTGGATGTTTTAAATAGAATTAAAACGATCGAACAATGTTTTAAAATGTGTTGAGATTCGAAACCATAGATTTCAACATTTATTGTTGAAATAGACGTTTTCGAGAAATAGAAGGAGATGATGGACTATAACACTGTTGTTATAGTAAATGATTTCCGAAAGGAAATGTTTTGTATAGTATTGGGATTTATATATCTATTTTAATTTCGAATCCCTATACTAGTGATTTTGGGACGTCGTAACGATGTTTTACGCAACATTCGTTTTGGCCCAAATAAATATGTTTAAGAGAATGATTTCCTTAAAGAATGAAATATATACTTAATTTCGATTTAAGTATATTGAATATTTTCTAAGTGTTGAAAATAAATAAAATTTGTGAATTACTTATGAATAAATAAGTATGGAAATGTTTTCCAATATGAAGTGAATATTTAGAATTTATCTTTTTGAAGATAAATTGAAATGAATTTTTGAAATCATATGCATGGATATTTTGAAATATAAATTCATTATGGAATTTATATGTGAAAGTGGAATTGGTATGGAAAATGAGTATTGATTTATTTTTGAAGTGTTGAAATTATATATCTTGTAAAGATATCTTGGAAAATAAATAATTTGGAATTTTTTTTTTTTTGAATCTGGTGATGTGTGCATATCCATTGATGGTTCAATAACCGACTATCAATATTTCCCTTTGAATGGGTATTTGATGTGATTTGTTTGAATGTGAATGCTACACTTATTTTTGAATAAGCGCTCACTATTCGGGTTAACCGGGAAAGGACCATGGGGTCGTATAACCCATTCCGAATATGTGATACGTCGTTATAATTGCATTTGAAGATCGGTGTTGAAGACCCGGTATTTGCGAGAGCGATAGGATGACCTATCGATTGTCTCTGCACTGAGTTGCAACGGTATAGAGACTCCCTAAGTGATGGGAAATCCGATCAGGATTGTGAATATCTGGATTGCAAGGACTTCTTTGTAAGTGCCTTCGGTTTTGTTCGATCCCGGAACAGACTTGTATGAATTGTGTGTCTGACATTACAAGTTGAGATATAAAGCCGATTTCTTTCAAATATATTTCTGTTGGTGGCGGAGAATTTATTCTTTAGCTTAACACCCTTCTCTGAGACGTACGAGCTCAGAGGTTATATAGTTGAAGTTATCAGCGATATATTCCCAATTTGGTAATGTGATATGCTGAGTGTTGCTGTAAATGATCATTGTGTTGATTATTGTGATAGGATCGTTTATTTGATCGTCTATCTTGGTGATCATTGTGTTGATCATTTGTTGACCCAAAGCATGGCTTTTGTATAAAGTATGTTTTTGTGGACATGACTTCGTCGAACCTCACACCCCGGAAATGGTCAAAACAGGAAAGATGCGGCAAGGTTATGAGGGGTAGCACCCTTTAGGGTATGTACATTTCCTTCTAGATAGAGGTGGTATCATGGTATGGAGCCCAGATATTTAACCTATGTGGTTGCTACGAATTTATTACTTTGTGGTTGTTGGTTTTCGGGATCCCGTGAGAAAGGTCGTTTACGATCGGGGAATGGCGTGCTCGTGTCAGTAGTTACCCAGTTAGGGGTAACCCGGCCTTGTGTTGGCAGAGTTCCGGTTTGGTTCTCGGGGATGTCTTTCCAGAGGCATTCTCATGTGGCAATGGGAAGTTCCTTGGCCTGACCATTTGTTGGAAATCCAAAGAAACAATACGAAACTTGTACGGTTTTAGTTGTAGAACCTGCCATCTAATATGGTAGCTATTAGTAGGCATAATATAATGGTACCTATGCTGGCTAAGATTTATATTCTACTTTCGAAATGAATTTTCTACACTATGCACTAGTAATAATATCAAATGTTCTTTTAAATGCGTATCAAGCATCTTTGACTATCATAAGGAGAAATCTTCTCCAAGTCTGCGTTTGCATTGTGTGTATGGCAGGAGGTCTTATGGTAGTCTCATTTTTAAAAGCATTGCGAATTGAATTTAAAAATATTCCTCTATTTTGATTTTAAAGATAAATAAACTGTTTTGAGTTCTCACACCAGTCTTGTTAAGCTATTGGGCTATGTGATGGGGGGTTCTCGCTTCGCGGTTAGGTGGCGAACGGGAGACTCTTACTCTCACACATCCTCTTTTAGGGGGTTGGTTAGGTGTAACCTGAGACAGTCGAGAGGCTGGCCGTAAAAGCAAGGTCTGGGGTACCGGTGTAAGCTCTTCTGTTTTCTCTCCTCCCCATTTTCTACCTTTCTCTCTTCTTCTTTTTCTTTTTCTTAAACCCATAACTATTCGGTTTTTCGGCAACGAAAAATCGAATCGTTACATTTGGTATCAGAGCTTATGGTTAAGCGACAACCATGGTTCTGTTGGGTATTACTCATTAGAGATAGAGTCAGTAGTACTCTAGAATGAATTTGAGTGTAATAATAGCTATGAGAGCGTATTTGTTAGTGAATATAAATTGTTTTATATTGTGTTGACTTATCGGTTGATTGTTTATAGATTCCAGTCGATGTAGTCTAGCTAACTATCGTAGATAGGAGTTTCTAAACTCTTAAACAAGATAAACCGACATAATATTGTTTAAAATTGGGTAAATGAAATAATTTTACCTTGAGTATATTTTGTATATAAAGAAATAATTTTTCAGAATTATTAAAATATATAAGTTGATTGTTAGGTTGTTTGAATAATTTAAATTAAAGAATAATTGTATAAGTGAAAAGAATTATAAGAGTTAAATTATAATTAAAGTGATTTACAATTGTGAAATAAACTTATATATATAAGAAGTGAAACTATATGGATATATTTAGGAATTTAAGTTATGTAAAAACAAGTGATGTTTATAAATGGAATATAACTTAAGTGATATTGAATGAAGTTGATATTAGTATCAAAGTAAATTAATAAAGTTAAGTGATAAATATGAACTTAAGTTATTTAAATGAAATTCAACTTTTGTAATTAAATTGAATTAATGGATTAAATATTAATCAATTAAATGTGAATTAAGTTGATATGAAATAATGAATATAAGTGATAATTCATTAAAATCTAATGTTATTAGAAGTTGAAAGATTGAATGTTAATCAAGTTAATTAAACTAATTGATAAGCAAAGGAATTTGGTTGCAATTAATAAACATTGGTTGATATATGGTTGTTAGTTGATTGTATATAATTCATTAAGTAGTTAATGAAGTGGGAAGCTAAAGTAAATTGAATTCAAATTAGAAGTAAATAAATTTGAATAGAATTGAATTTGATTTGGAAGTGGACCAACTTGAATATGAATTAGTGGATATAAACTAATTGAAAATAAATGTTAGTAAGAACATCCGCTGGTAATGAATCAAATGTGATTAAATTGAAAACCAATTCATGAAATATTAAAGAGAATATGAATTTGTTGAATGATAGTTGGTTGATGTTTGCATTTGTTGTTTTGTTTCATTTGCTATGTTGACATATAAAGTTATTATGTTACTACATGATGTATATTGATACTATTGTCTATATGCATGGTTCTCATGTTGTTTGTTGAGTGTTTAGTAGGTGCGGATCGCGTTTGCTTCGCATTTGGAGCTCGCTTTCGCGCTATATTAGCCGTATATGCTTGCTAATAAAATATAAGGTACATATCTCGGATTAAATATCGTACTTTTACATTTTTTCCCTTCGGGATGCCTCATTACTTGATGAGATGTATATTTGTGATATATATACTGTCATTTTTTTTTTCGGATCGAGCCGCGCAAAGGAGACTATGGCGAATTTTTCCGAAAATTTAAGGCGTTAGAAAAATTTTGAGAAAATGGGAAATTTTGAAAACTTTAACTTTTATTTAGAATTGAAAGTTAAACAATAGTAGTTGTTTTTGAAAAGATAACTAAGTATGATTTGAAAACTTAGTAAAGATTTGTAAGAAGTTTAACTATGAATTTTGGGAAAATTAATAGCTTCTGTAATTTTTCTTACTTGTAATTTCGAGGACGAAATTCTTTTAAGGGGGGAAGATTGTAACGACCCAGAATTTTTGATAATTAAAATTTTAATATTTAATTTATTTTAAATATTAATAAGTGAATTTATAAGTCAAATAAATTTTTATTTGAATTATTGGATTTAATTGAATTATTAAATCGATAATTTAATACGTTAAATTATGGAAATAATTGAAAATTGAGTTAAATATGATTGAAAATGGTTTGTAAAATTTTATTTTATCATATGGAAGTTAGAATGATATTTTAGAACTTTTAAAATCGAATTAAAAGTTAATTTTTGAAAATTGAATATTTTAATATTTAAATCGACTAGTGAAAATAGTCAATTTTTGAACAGTCTCAGAATTGAACGAAACCTGTTCCATTGGATCCGTAATAGTTAGTTATTACCGGATTTCAATTTTCGTGTCAATCGGAGTTACCGTTTGATCGTGGCAGCTCGAAACGCATCGATTTATTTTTAATTTAAATTTGACGAGTGAAAATAGCCATTTTTCAAAAAGTCTCGGATTTCGACGAAACCAGTTTCATCGGATCCGTAATGTGATATTATTGTAAGGTTTCAAATTTCAAGTCAATTGGATTTACGGTTTGTCCGGTACAAATTAAAACGCCTAGAAAATCGCTTAAATCGGTTTAATTCAAATTGAGCGTTTATAGCCATAACTCACACATACTTCCGAATTAGCTTCTGAAACCTGTTCCGTTGTGTCCGGAACGCGGGATAAACCCTAGGTACGTCAGTTTCGGCGCCTAAATCGGAGTTCGGAATTTCCGGATGAATAGTGTTCGTTCAAAATTCTATAAATAGCCCTCTCTCCCTCACAAATTAAAAAAAAAAAAAAACCTAACAAACCCTAGCCGCCAGCCCCCATGAACGGCTGAAGTGTTCCCAACTTCTTCTCCTCTTTTCTCTTCATCCATCAACATTTACAAGAATCTTTCAACTAGAAAGATGTAGAGCACATCAAGATCTACAAGATCAACGGTTATGATTTGAAACGGAGCTGTAGATCGATGGAAAATTGCGTTCAAAGACCATAGAGTCAGCCTCGAAATACGTGCACAGATGGGGGCCGAGTGTGCCGAGCTTCAGGCCGAGCATAGCTTGGGTCGAGAGCTTTCGCGTGGCGGTAGTTTGATCGAGTTTCGTCGAGTGAGGTGGATGCAAATTGAAACCCTAGTTGGATGTTGAATGGGTTGTGATGTCGGCCTTAAAACTGTGCATTCGCGTGAGAAGGAAGATGGTGGGGGGGCCGTTGGATCTGTGATGGACGGTGGATGCATGAAGTAGGTTATAAAATTATAAATTATGTTGTAAATTATAGTTAAAATCGTGTTTAAACTTCAAATATGCATATCTTTTTCATACGAGGTCGAAAATGCGCGAAACCAGTTGCGTTGGAATCGTATGGACGAGCACTACGCGATGGAGTTGGATTGGAGTCGTTTGGAGTTAGTGAAAATTTTGGGTAAAATTAAACGTCCGTTTAATTTTATTCGAAATAAATCGCTAAAACGGAATTTAAAATCAAGGTGAGAACTTCTCACTCAATCGAATCAGTTTCGATTTTATTTTAAATAGTTAGATTTAAAATATTTGAATGCATGTTTGAATGATGATTGATATCTATTGATTGTTAAAATAGACATTATACGCCGTTAGTAAGCGGATGTTATTTAATAAAAACATATACCGCGAATATTTCATAAACAGTGAAATTGGTATTATATATAATATCAATATATATATATTGGCATATGTATATATTGGAGTTGTTGATTCCCCGCATTTTTTGTTTAGCGGATGAGACCCTATTACGCCGTTATTAAGCGGATAATATTTAATAAGAACATGTACCGCGATAATTTCGTACTGGAACGAAATTGGTATTGTGCTAATGTTTTTGGATGCAGGAAAACAGGTTGGAGGGATCCAACTGGATTCCTCAATAGTTTTTATTTGATTCAGATATTTTGATATTTGATGGATTTTCATATTGATATATGATATCGTTGTAGTCGTGATTGACTATTTGGTGTGTAGCATCATTGGACCAAATTTGGAATTTTAAAATGATTTCAAAGTGATTTTTGAAAGTATAAGTTATAAAATAATTTTTGGGATTGATCCATGTTAAATAAATAAACGTTATAATTTTTAAAGTTATAGAAATTATGATTTTTAAGAAATATAGTTAAAAGCTGATTTTTTGAAAATAAGGAATTAATGACTTTATAAAATAGTTAAATTGGGATTTCTGAAATAATTGTGAAAAGTTTAAATATAGGATATATAAAAGTTGATTATTTTATAAATCAAAAGGATGAAGTTTTTAAAGGAATTTGAAGACGTTTTAAAATATTAATATGAATTGATTTATATAAGAGATTTATAAATGGATATTTATAAATTGAGATATTGAAATTATAAAACGAGTTTTTATAAGTGTTTGAATGAAGTGAAAATAAATTTCATTAAAGAATGAAATTTATAAAATTATAAACTGTGAAGTTATAAATAAAATTTATAAATAGTAAGATTTATAAATTTGTGAAGTTATTGAAAGAATAGATTTGGTTAAATAAATGAATCTTATAAGTTATAAGATTTATGGTTTGGAAAGTCTTTAAAAGAACGATTTTGTAAAATAATCGTTTTATAAGTATTTAACTTATAATATGAACTTTTAGTTTATAATTGAGTTATAAACTGGAATAGGTTAATAAAAGAATTTATAAAAAGGAAGTTTTTATAAATAAATAGAAATGGAATTTATAAACGTTGTTTTATAAATTCGCAAATGACTTATTTTGACAAGAAAATTTGTTGAAAACTATAAGTGGAGTTATATTCACGTTTTTGAATAGTGAATAATCCTTTGAATTAAAATGAATAAAAGGATGAAATTGTTAATGAAGTATATTCACGTTTTTGAATAGTGAATAACACGTTAAAGAAATTGTTTTGGATTTGGATGTTTTAAATAGAATTAAAACGATCGAACAATGTTTTAAAATGTGTTGAGATTCGAAACCATAGATTTCAACATTTATTGTTGAAATAGACGTTTTCGAGAAATAGAAGGAGATGATGGACTATAACACTGTTGTTATAGTAAATGATTTCCGAAAGGAAATGTTTTGTATAGTATTGGGATTTATATATCTATTTTAATTTCGAATCCCTATACTAGTGATTTTGGGACGTCGTAACGATGTTTTACGCAACATTCGTTTTGGCCCAAATAAATATGTTTAAGAGAATGATTTCCTTAAAGAATGAAATATATACTTAATTTCGATTTAAGTATATTGAATATTTTCTAAGTGTTGAAAATAAATAAAATTTGTGAATTACTTATGAATAAATAAGTATGGAAATGTTTTCCAATATGAAGTGAATATTTAGAATTTATCTTTTTGAAGATAAATTGAAATGAATTTTTGAAATCATATGCATGGATATTTTGAAATATAAATTCGTTATGGAATTTATATGTGAAAGTGGAATTGGTATGGAAAATGAGTATTGATTTATTTTTGAAGTGTTGAAATTATATATCTTGTAAAGATATCTTGGAAAATAAATAATTTGGAATTTTTTTTTTGAATCTGGTGATGTGTGCATATCCATTGATAGTTCAATAACCGACTATCAATATTTCCCTTTGAATGGGTATTTGATGTGATTTGTTTGAATGTGAATGCTACACTTATTTTTGAATAAGCGCTTACTATTCGGGTTAACCGGGAAAGGACCATGGGGTCGTATAACCCATTCCGAATATGTGATACGTCGTTATAATTGCATTTGAAGATCGGTGTTGAAGACCCGGTATTTGCGAGAGCGATAGGATGACCTATCGATTGTCTCTGCACTGAGTTGCAACGGTATAGAGACTCCCTAAGTGATGGGAAATCCGATCAGGATTGTGAATATCCGGATTGCAAGGACTTCTTTGTAAGTGCCTTCGGTTTTGTTCGATCCCGGAACAGACTTGTATGGATTGTGTGTCTGACATTACAAGTTGAGATATAAAGCCGATTTCTTTCAAATATATTTCTGTTGGTGGCGGAGAATTTATTCTTTAGCTTAACACCCTTCTCTGAGACGTACGAGCTCAGAGGTTATATAGTTGAAGTTATCAGTGATATATTCCCAATTTGGTAATGTGATATGCTGAGTGTTGCTGTAAATGATCATTGTGTTGATTATTGTGATAGGATCGTTTATTTGATCGTCTATCTTGGTGATCATTGTGTTGATCATTTGTTGACCCAAAGCATGGCTTTTGTATAAAGTATGTTTTTGTGGACATGACTTCATCGAACCTCACACCCCGGAAATGGTCAAAACAGGAAAGATGCGGCAAGGTTATGAGGGGTAGCATCCTTTAGGGTATGTACATTTCCTTCTGGATAGAGGTGGTATCATGGTATGGAGCCCAGATATTTAACCTATGTGGTTGCTACGAATTTATTACTTTGTGGTTGTTGGTTTTCGGGATCCCGTGAGAAAGGTCGTTTACGATCGGGGAATGGCGTGCTCGTGTCAGTAGTTACCCAGTTAGGGGTAACCCGGCCTTGTGTTGGCAGAGTTCCGGTTTGGTTCTCGGGGATGTCTTTCCAGAGGCATTCTCATGTGGCAATGGGAAGTTCCTTGGCCTGACCATTTGTTGGAAATCCAAAGAAACAATACGAAACTTGTACGGTTTTAGTTGTAGAACCTGCCATCTAATATGGTAGCTATTAGTAGGCATAATATAATGGTACCTATGCTGGCTAAGATTTATATTCTACTTTCGAAATGAATTTTCTACACTATGCACTAGTAATAATATCAAATGTTCTTTTAAATGCGTATCAAGCATCTTTGACTATCATAAGGAGAAATCTTCTCCAAGTCTGCGTTTGCATTGTGTGTGTGGCAGGAGGTCTTATGGTAGTCTCGTTTTTAAAAGCATTGCGAATTGAATTTAAAAATATTCCTCTATTTTGATTTTAAAGATAAATAAACTGTTTTGAGTTCTCACACCAGTCACATGACTGACTTGGAGTTTATTGTTTTCCTTCCTAAACTCTGGGTGCCCACCAATTTCCACACGGGCAGTCAAGAGTTAAGATTTATCAGGATATTCTGGATATTCTGGAGTTGCTGGAGGCAAGATGGATGGCATGGCGTATTACTAGTCTATATAGTATTTCTTTTTCCTTTGCACTGTTTGTTGTTGTATGATGTTGTACACTCTGATGATATGATGTAATGTAATGTATAAAATGTAATAACTGATAGTTCTTTGTTTAAAAGATTATTCATTTATTATTATATGTTGTTCCGCTGCGAATTGTGAGATTCTGATGTGATTCTGTTGTTTTCTGTTCCGTTCTATGTTCTCTTTTTCTTCTATTTTAAAATTTTCTATCTTATGTTTTCTCTCCTCCCCATTTTCTACCTTTCTCTCTTCTTCTTTTTCTTTTTCTTAAACCCATAACTATTCGGTTTTTCGGCAACGAAAAATCGAATCGTTACAATAATATTATAGTGATAATATATGATAAGGTCTCACTAAAATCTAACCCATATCTAGTCATATGCACTCGATCAAACCAAAGTGCCAACACGCATCCAAAGACTAACTACAACACAATTGAACCCAAAGTCCCAACTTGTTATTGTCGAAAATGTATGCGACTCACTACTAAGGAACTATATGTCTCGGCCCACTATTGCCAAATTGTAAGCGACCCGCTACTAGGGAACTACATGCCCCAACCTACCATGGTCGAATCACAAATGACTAGCTAATGTAAAATTTATTTCTTAACTCGCTATCGTAAAATCATAAACGACTCACTACTAAGGAACACAATGTCTCATCCTACCATCGCCAAACCGACTCGTTACAGGAGAACTACATGTCCCATACCACTATCACCAAATCATTAACAAATCGCTACTGAGGAAGAAGATGTCTCGGCCAACTATTGCCAAATCTTAAGCGATTCGCAACTGAGGAACAAGACATCTCAGCCCAATATTTCCCAATCATAAGCGACTCGCTACCGAGGAAAAAATGGCTCAAAACGCAACTCAGCACCTTCTTGGATCCGAAGTGAATTCTCCTCCTTCATTATCCATAAATCCATACCTTGAAAATGCCAAATATCTCGATAGCTTTGATTTATATGCATTGCTCTCTTCATAAGGATTAGTTATATGTATGTATGTATTCACTTAATTTACTTTTGATTTGATGGATTTAGAATTGATTTAATGATTAGGGTTTTATAAGTGAAGGTAAGATTTATCAAACAAAAGAAATGAGGTTGAGGATCTATTTATAGGCTGAAAATAATAACATCTTGGATATATTTTCAAAATCAATATACTATGAAAATGCCACTAGGCTTGACTTCTTCTAATTTCTATGCCGTTTGACTTAATTATGCAAGTTCAATACGTCTTCTGACTATAAAGGCATTCTAGTTACAATAGAATTGCTCCCGAGGCCGAATTCCTAATCTGTACAAATTTACTCTTTTTTTCTTTATATTAAAATTAAAAAATTTACTCTTTTTAATCCAATTATTTAATTTCATAAAATTATAAGGTATTACATGCTTACTTTAAGAAGTAGGATTCGACATTCGAACTAGAGCGTTGGACCAATAGGGAGGTACCTTTCATTGTTTGCTTTACCCTATGCGGGTTTGATTTGAGCATGTTAGACTCAACTCCGATAATAGTTTCGAATATAGACGTTTAGGTCTTAGTCATTGTTTTAATGAATTATATCATATAATATTATGCAGTGGTGAGGGACAACACATTAGATGCTTTAACGGCAAGGTCTCATTACATGAATGGTGTCTAGGGGAATATGTTACTCATACCAGACATTATGTTTGAATCACGTTTTTATTATGTTTCATTATTAACTCATGGGTGCTCATTCAAATAGGTTGAGTTCATGGATTTTAGGCAGGTTGCTTTTGGATAACGACCTGGAGTTGGAGGTTGAAGTAAATAGCTTGGATAATATAAATTATTATTTTTTCCACCGTGTTTAATATTATGTCAACATCTTCATATGTTGGTATAACTTTATTATCTATGATGCATTATATTTTGACCCTTACATGGGCATATTTTGGGTTAATGGAATTATAAATACCAATACTGTAAGATTTGCGTAGTAAACGTATGATGATGATGGTAGATTAGCATATACTGTTATATGTTAACCCTTTGGATGTAGGGACATGTTATGTATGACTCTTTGTAACTTTTATAGTATTTTGAGATATGCTTATTGCTCATACTATACTATTTTTTGACTTGACATTTTGCGCTTTGCTTCTTATTATCTCGTGCACTCTTAAATGAGTAGAATAAATAGAAGGTGTGGATTAGCACGCAGCGTTGCATGGAAAAATTAACAAGAGGCTATGCTTTCACGTATATCACAATTTTGAAGCTTTTACTATTTTAATCGTGTGACATAACGGAGCTTTTATAACATCCTGCCTTTTTGTACGCTTAAGCAGACACACGTTCCGACTCAAGCCTTACAAAAGGGCAGATTGTTATGGGGTAAATAAGAGCAAGAGTTTTTCGCTCGCTACTAAACCAAATGCGATAACCCCCTATCATGCTGCACCCTCGAAGTGCATAGGCAGACACACATAACGATCGGGAGGCTACCAGAGGATACTCCATAGGTACGACACAAATCAAACTCGTACAAGGCGCGCTAGGGTAGGTGACACGGCACAACTAGGCAATACCAGGGTAGATATACCAATTACACTTTTGGGCCAGTGGTAACGCGTAGCACCTCGAGCCACACCCCCAAAAAAAAAGGTCAAAAGTGGCCATCGAATAAATCTCAAAGTCCAAATATAATAGCGAAGGAGTGTGTCCGATCAGAGGGGCGACCTCATTAGCCCGTCAATTGCTCCTGTTTTAGCCACCTTATGCTAACTCATGGGTTAAAACACTCACCTTTTGAATTTAAATTGAACTTAAATCCAATTTAAACCCAAAATTCAAACGGTCTTAGAATTCGTCCAATCCTGTGCCAAAGTGTCCGAATTTGAAAACGATCCTAATAAAAGAAATTGCACATAAATCCTACATCATATTCTAAACTTATTATTATTTGAATGATTGGATATAGCTTGAAAAAAAAACAAAAATCATGTCACCTGCTACTCATGTTGGTCTCCCGTCTGAGCACTCTCGAATGCAAAACCCACGCCAGCCGTCCCTCTAAAATCGTGATCTCCCGTGTCTTATAACGCACGCGCACCCACGTAGAGACCGCGCCTCCCCCTCCTGTGCCTCGCCCCGAGGCTTCGCTCGACATCCAATCTGTGCCAATCAGCAGCCGCCGCCCAAGGGTAGTAAACCCTACTTAATTTTTAGCAATAACCTGACCGTCAACTCGACATACAACCTACTCCGATGAGCCCGCTCGGTCCCCTCTACGCTATGGTACAAATGATTTGGCGATCCATCGACGTTCATCGAAACGTGATGAACGGCCGATATTTGTTCTTCGATTTCCGGCCACATCGAAACGTAAATCGAAAAACGAATCAGATATTTGACTCGCGCTCTCTTCAAATGGATATATAATTCGGTATGTATTGAGGAGTTTGAATTTTTGTGGTTGAATTTTGTATCGAAACTGGGTTGTGAATTTTAGGCTTTGTCTGCCATTGAGAAAGAGAAGCAATAGAAAATTCTATACGTACAGAAATGAGAAATAGAAAGGCTACTAGGGTTTATAACGATATATATATATATATATATATATATATATATATATATATGTAGAACACAATAGAAACAAATGGGCATGATTGGTTTGGAAAAATTGAACGATAACGACCCGAAAAGCCCGTTTCGACTCCGGAACAAAAATGTGTCAACCCATATATCAAAATAGATGTTTTAAAATATTTTAAAATCAATGGAACAGGTTTCATGTCCAAATTCTATCATATGAAGAAGTTATGCTAAAATCAAGTTATTTCAAATTGATTTCAATTAAATTGATTTCAATTAAATTGATTTCTGGGCTTTTCAAGTCCGTACGATCAAACGACAAGCCCATCGCTACGAAAGTTGAAATCCTATAATAATTCACCGTTACGGATCTGACGAAACTGTTTTCTTTGAAATCCGAGCCAGTAGCCAAAATGGCTATTTTTCAGGTTAACTAAATAAATTAATAATTAATTAATTAGATCACCTTCAAATTTAAATTTTAATAATTTACAACTTCTATCATTTTTGATTTCTCAACCATTCACAAATAATTTAAACCAAATTTAGATGTCCATTTAAAGTTGATTAATTCATCAATTTCAGGGTTAAATTTCAATTCCATTAAATTCATAAATTTATAAATTGAAAATTCCAAAATCCATTTATTAAATTTTATACCTTATTATTCAAGTCTTTTATTACAATAAGAATATAATTAACATTGGTTTATATCTTGGTACATTAATATTTTCCAATTTCATCTTAATTCCTATTTACGTAATATTAAATATTAAATTTCATTTAATTTCAATTAATCCAATTTATTAAATTTAAATTAATAAATATTGATTCTCATTCTTTTTATTCAGTCAATCATTATCTTGTGGGTAAATTTAACATTACTATATATCCAATTTCCCTAATGTTTTCCAGTCATCAACTAAATTCATATGAACATAGTATTGAATTACGTTTAATTGCAATGGATTTAGATCTAATTCAATAGATTAAATGAATGGTAAACAATTAATAATTATCACTATTTTCCAAATTTAATTCTATTCATACTTTATTATTAACCAATAATTATTACAATTACTTATCTAGCATTGATTCTATCAAATTACAGTTTATTACGTGTTATTCCGCCAATTAATATAACTTTGAACTTATTTCCCAATTTACTAATTACAATCAATTAAAACCTTACAATTGTTTCAATTAATTGGGATTGCACTAAATTATTTATTTATCAACTTGCTTTAACATTATTACCTTAATTTACATTCAGATACTATTAATCAATACATCATTTCATTGGTTAATTCAACACTTACTTTTATTTACTTATTTTCAATTTTATGACCAAGTGCAACAATTTACACTATTTCATTATTGGGATTTCACTCCCATTGTCAATAATTAATTTTAATTACCATAGCTACATTTCACTTCTAACATTCGCTTCGTTTTAAATTATAGAGTTTTTGTTTCTTTCTAGATTTAATTACAAAAATCTTATTAAATTAACCCATTTAATTATCGAAATTGACGGGTCGTTACACTCTCCCTCACTCAAAACTATTCGTCCCCGTAAAGGAAAAAGAAGGAATTGAGTAAACAATACATCTTATTCAAAAATATTAACTTTATAAATAAATAAATTTACAAAATTAATTAATTTGAATAAAATATACCAAGTTATAACCATTAAATCATTTTATACTCAAATTAATAAAGTTTGGAAAACATTTGCCAAAAATTTTCTAAGTCCAAAATTTACGGAAAATTTTGGCAGAGTCTCCTTTGTACGGAAAGGCTCGGGAGAAAATATAATATCAAATATAACAATATATATCACAATATCTCAAAATAAGATATCCTAACAAAGAGAAAATATAATAACGTTATAAAACCGTAATCCGAGAACGTACCTATTTGTCGGGCAGTTAAGGCTTATTTTATGAAACCAATAACAATAGCAATTGCTTTCATAACCTGTATTTCACTTATATAATCCCAAAACTTAACAATTATATAAAATGAAATATTTAAAATTGTTTCAACCACTAACAAACAAATCAATAATAATCACTTGCAATCACAACATACGACCATTATATGAAGTCAATAAAATCAACCATCCATATATCCATAGCAAATAAAACAAATAGTTGTTCAGGTTTAAAACTTTAAATTATACAGAAAGGGAAATAAACTACTAAGTGTACCATTTACTCAATAGTCTTAGATGAAATTAAATAGACTTTCATACATCTAAACAATTTTAAAGTATCCTTTCCCAAACAACCATAAACCAAACAAAAAAACAATTTCAAACAATAGATCAAGTTCATTCTTATTAATTTCATTTCATAACATTTTTTGTTTGATTTCCTTTTCATTCATATAATTATTTATCCTTAAATTTTCAATTGTTTCTTGCAAATTTTCATTTCCATCCATTGATTCAGTGTTCATTTCACTTATTTGCACTTATATTTACATAAATTCATTTTTATTTATTAATATCATGTAAATTTTCTTTCATTGCATTATATTCATTCATTCATTTCTTAGTTTCATTTATTTACATTCATTTATTTATAGTATTCACGTTCAATTCAATTTCTTAGTATATCACTTCATTAACTTAAGTTTATAATCATCTATTTATAACACTTACCCTTCTATTATATTTAATTAGTAGCATTTCAATCATAACTTAAGTTTATAACCACTATAACATCAAATTCCTATTTATAAAAGTAATTCATTGAACCTTTCTATTACATAAGTTTCACTTGTCAATTTTTCCATTGCATTTTCTTATCATACATTTCAACTTTTAAATCTTTTGGTAAGTCATATATATGCTTTTTAAGAACGCAATTGAAAATTATACAAGTTCATCTTTTTTTAATAAATTAAATGTTCAATAATCATATATTTTGTTTTATAGGTTACAATTTCATCTTTCTTTAAATTTCGTTTATAACCTAGCATTTAATCTCTTATTTTAATTAGAGGTTCCAATTATTAATTGGTTACATTCCATTTCACTACAATAATTGAAATTATTAATTAATGGAAACTTAAGAACTAAGTATCGGGTTAAATTTCAAATCATTTTTAAATAATAGTTAGATATTTACACTTACAATTTATATATCCAATTATATTTAAAACAATTTGAAATTTGTATTTGTTTATCAAAATAAATCTGCGGTAAAACTTCTATAGTGGCCTTCCCACTTCGAAACTCAAAAATGAATGTCGATGATGCATGCACTCATCATCGAAATTATTTCCCAGCGATAGAGAGGGGAGTACAGAATATATTTCTTTCCTAAAATTTCTTTAAAACAATTCTTTCAAATCATGTTGAAATATTTATAATAGGAAATACTTTTAATAATACTGTTACTATATTCCAAAATCGTTCGAAAGAAATTTTCGAAACCCCGGAACTTAAGTTCTAAATTTTCGGTTTATTCTTATTTATTTTACCTTTCAAATCTTATTTCCAACCTATATTCATATATTTCACAACCTAACAACACGTATGTTACAACCAAATATATATCATTTATAAAAAAATTATTTATATATAGAAAATATGATTCGCAAAATTATTTCATTCACCTATATTCAAAACAAATATTGTATCGGTCTGTCCTATTAAGTGGTTAGAAATCCCTATTGATGTCATAGCGTCCTATGCACCAACCAGAATTTATAAATGCAGAATGGAACAAATTAACACAATATCAAAACCTTTTATAACACTAACAAATACGCTCTCTCATATATGTACGCTCATCGACTCATCATAGGGTATTACTACCCTATTAATAAAGAGTCAGACCCCACAAAGCTAAGGTTTATCGCTAAATCAAAGCTCTGATACCAAATGTAACGGACCGTGTAAGGAGGTAACACTTACCATTACATACAGCTGTACCCGTGTTCTGCCTTTACGGCCAGCCTCTCGACTGCACCAACCCCCGTGGGGACATGTAGGAGTAAGAGTCATCCGCTTGCTACCAAACCGAATGCGAGAACCCCCTATCATGCTGCACCCTCCAAGGGCATAGGCAGACATATATGCCGACTCAAACCATACAGAAGGGCGGATTGTTATGGGTAAATAAGAAAAAGCAGAGAAAGAAAAAACAAAGTAGAATCTTGCAGCGGAACGATAAAATATAATAATCAAATAACAGTTCATGAAGCTGTTTTACAAAACATTTGATTATACTTATATAACACAGATCAGAATTACCCATACCATAGAATAATAAATAATGCAGCGGAATACATGATGCGGTGAAATATATAATAAATAATAATAATACAATCTTCGACTTCATCCTCCAACAATAGGGCCTTCAAATCCTAAAATGCTCAGGCTGACCCGAGCGAATTGAAAAGACAAACACTCGAGTCAGACTAAAAGATCTTATGTAAGTTAAATCAACGGTAAATAATATGAGTGAGACGGTGTCAAGATCTTTATAGGATTTGACATCTTCTATCCAATGTCCAACGTGAGTGTAGTAACTTAAGAGATGTTTGGGATTTGCATCTCCTAAGGATCCGTTAAATTATTTACTATGTAGTAATATTTCGCTATTATAATAGTGTTTATAGTAAAATAAACTTACTTTAAAATAGTGTTAAGGAGTGACATAATATTCCCCTTAACACATAAATAGTGCCAATAGTCTATACAGTACCGTAATGCCTCCTGGTCCGGAGGCTACCAGAGGATACTCCATAGGTACGACACAAATCAAACTCGTACAAGGCGTGCTAGGGTAGGTGACACGGCACAACTAGGCAATGCCAGGGTAGATATATCAATTACACTTCCAGGCCAGTGGTAATGCGTAGCAGCTACTACCGCCCACCTTGATCCACACCCCCAAAATAAAAAATCAAAAGTGTCCACCGAATAAATCTCAAAGTCCAAATATAATAGCGAAGGAGTGTGTCCGATTAGAGGGGCGACCTCATTAGCCCGTCAATTGCTCCTGTTTTAGCCACCTTATGCCAACTCATGGGAGTTGGGTCCACATATATACCTCAAAGGAACGCCGCCACCATCCTACTTCATTACGTAACCTCCACCACATATACGGTTGTTAAAGTGTGTAACATCCCGCCTTTTCGCATGCTTTAAATCAACACACGTGCCAATTCAAACCGTTCAAAAGGGCGAATTGTTATGGGGTAAATAAGAAAACGAGAAAGAAATAAACAAAATAGAATCTCACAGCGGAAGGATAAAATATAATAATCAAATATACATTTTATAAAGCTGTTTTACAAAATATTCGATTACACTTCCACATTTATCAGAGTTACATATAACAATAACAATGCAGTGGAATGGTATGAGTGTAGCGGACTATAATAATAATAATATAAATCTCCGTCTTCGTCCTCCAGAGCTAAGGTCTTCGAAATCCTGAAACGCTCGGACTGACCCGAGCGAATTGAGAAGACAAAACACTCAAGTCAGAACTAAAATATCTTATGTAAGTCAAATCAACAGGAATAAATATGAGTGTAACAACTCAAGAGATGCTCGGGATTTACATCTCCTAAGGATCGGTTAAACTATTTACTATGTAGTATATTTCGCTATTATAATGGTGTCTAATTGTAAAATAAACTTACTTTTTTCTTAGCATAAGGAGTGACCCAATATTCCCCTTAACACGTAATAGTCCCAGTAGTCCATCCAATATCATAGTCCCTCCTAATTGGGAAGCCACCAGAGGATACCACACGGGCTAAGGGAGAAATCCAAACTCGTACAAGGCGTGATACGGTAGGTGACACTGCATAGCTAGGAAATGCCAGGGTAGATATACCAATTACGCTTCCGGGTCGGTGGTAACGCGTAGCCCCAGCTACCGCCCACCTCGAGCCACACCCCCAAATCAAAGAAATCAAAAGTGGCCACCGAATAAATCAAAGTCAGAGTAAAATATCGAAGGGATGTGTCCGATCAAAGGTGCTACCTCAATTAACCCGTCGATCGCTCCTGTTTTAGCCACCTTATGCCAACTCACGGGGGTTGGGTCTACGTATTTACCTCAAAGGAAACGCCGTCACCATCCTACTTCATTCTGAAATCTCCACCGCGTACACGGTTGTTAAAGTGGTTTTCGGAGTTGGTAGAGAGTATGACAACTTCCGATCCCGGTCTCTTCAACAACCAAACGTTATTATAACACCGCGGACGTTTCAAAATAGTTTATACTTTAAAACCGAAATAAAATATCCATTTCGAAACCATATAAATACGATATCATTTCTAATTTAAAACCCAAATCAATATGATATCATTTTTTTATTTTAAATACATCTTTTCAAAAATCATAGTACTTTTAAATCTATATACTTTGAAACCCATAGCTTTGTATCATAACTCTTAATACTTAAATGGTTTAAATATTAAAAATACTATATAAAATAAATATAATTTCTTTAATTTCCCAAATAGATTCCAAATACCGATTTGAACCTCCAAATAAACCATTTTAATTTTCCATATATTTCAAGGCTTTAAATATTCCACCATTTCAAAACTAATTCTTTTGATAATTCCATATATATCAAATTCAATTTTTATTATTTAGATTTGAAATGTTTACTTAATGAATCAGACATCATTTAAGTAAAACCTTTAAACTTCAAACAACTGGATGTTCTCTCAATTTAATTAACTTGATAATATTCATTTAAATCGACTTGATATTCTTTTAAGTCCTCTAAACCAAAATCAAGTTATAAAGATCTATCTTTTAAAACCCCAAATTAATTTAAATTTCAAATAAATTTTATTCAAGGATAATTCTTAAATTCCTTAATTCAAAGCAAATTCATATTTATCTTCCAACATTTATTTTATTTAAGACATTATAAACTCCATCAATAAATTTAAATAAATACTTAACCGTATTGTATCTAAATAAAATTTAACTTTTATTTTTAAACTTCTTTTATTCTTTAAACCAAATTTATACATAGCTTAAATTCAAGCGTTTAGCTATATATAAAAATTATATTTAAAAATATCAAAAATCAATCTCCATTAAACCATATTCTTTCCAACCATAGAAAATCATTTCAAATATATATATATATATATATATATATATATATATAGCGGTGCCTGTATAAAATTTTCTATCCTATGGTCAAGTGATACAGATATTTATCATTTCAATCCGTAATTTAAAATAAAAATTACGGTTATATATCTTTTCAAACCGCAATCCCATATGAAATGAAAATGCATAATAACTTGCAATTTATAACAATATAAGTACACATCCATTCATCCAATAATCAACCATCAACAATTTATCACAATCATCATCCAAATTCAAACAATACATCAATAGAGCATATAAAATATAACAGGTATCAACGAACAATTTATATTCAATAATAAATTAATAACTGTTTAAATGGCAATTTATATGCAATAATAAAATTAAATAACAATTTAATTTAAATAAATGAAATTTAACTGAGATGATGACTAAATATATTCTCAAACAATAATAGATAAATTTTAAATCTCATCAAAATTAATTTAACAAACATAAGAATTTTTAGAAGTTGTGAGTAGGTTAAAACACTCACCTTTGATTTTAGCCCATAAAAATCCAAACAGAAGCGCAAAACTCAACAATCTCCAAATTCAACTAAATCAATTTCATGTTGTGTTTTCTCAAGATGAGGCTTCAGGAAAAGATTGAAGAACAACTAAGATGAGCCCAGGAAGTGTATGAAAAATGAAAAAAAAACATTTTTATAAAAGAATGCTTTTGGATTTGCAAGAATAAGAGCTTTTGAATATGAAGTGATAGGAGAAACAAAATGTAAAAGAAGAAATAAGATGTAGGTTATTTATAATTAGGAAATGAATGTGGAGGGACAAAAATAAATGTCACGTTCTATTAGTTTGATTCTAAATTAATTAAGTGCTATATACAGAAAAGTTTGAATACATCATATATATTCATACTTTAACAGTGTGCCAAAATTGCTAAACATATATTAAGTACGATTAATTGGTGACAATATATAGGAATAAACAAAAATAAATGTAGATGCAATCACATAAGGATCTAATAGGGAAGGAGATAAAAGGTGACACATTGATTAATTCCACTTTCCCACTTTGGCCAATTTTATTAATACGACATTTATTATCATGCAAGTTGTATTATGACTAGAAAACATAAACAACAAACAATAAATTAATATGTATATAATATTGCCTGACTTTTAAATTATTTGATAATAATAATAAAAATTAAATCATGCTTTAGCAATTTGAAATTAAATTATTAAATGTTTATATGTATACACATGCACACAAACACACATACATGTGTGTATAAAGATTAAACCAAAGCTTATTAATTAATTCAAAGCATACTTCCATACCACATTTGATTGTCTAATGCATTTGTAAACTTATGTATACTTGAAGTCAAAAATACATATATACATATAAATTAAACCTTTTTACCTTAATGAAATTTATTTATTTTTTTAACAAAACAAAAGTGGAACACGACAAATTAAGCAATATAGTAACAAACTTTTAAGATCCTTAAATATGGACATTTGAGATAATAATTTAGGTAACAAATTTAGATATTGTTGTAATCAAAATCAAAGCTTAGATTTATCATCGAACAATTGTTAAGCATATGTAAACTTCTATTATAATTTATTAGATTAAGAACAAATAATTTATTCAACAAAGTATTCAAATTTCATGATATTTTCAATTCAAGATAAAGTGACAATATGTGTATACAATATTTCTGTTTTAACACAAATGCAAATTATATGTATATAAACTTTCGAATTTAAAAAATTGCAATTTGGTTTAAGAGTTTAAAACATGGATCTATAATTAAAACATTCTTTTAATACATATACAATTTTTTTTTGTTTTTTATCAAATTAATTCATTCAACAAAAAAATCAAATAAATAAATAAATGTTAATTCCCATTCTTATTATTAAAACAATAATTATCCCATAAACATATTTACATTTGGTTACGTTTCATTACATTGGTACTTCTGTTTCACCTTTATTCGTATTAATATTTTATTTCCACTAATTGTGTAATAACTACCAAATTCAACATATTGAAATTTTTCGATTTCACCCATAAATTAAGATTTTAAATCCACTTAACTAATTTTCCTCGGTTCCATCCTTTATTACATCAACTGTTACTTTAATTTACATCCACTAATTGCCTTTGCTTCCTTATATTCAATTTATTACCATTTTAAATACGTTTATTATCAACAACATTCCTTAAAATTACTTATCTACAATTATTGCATTGGTTTATTCAATAGTTACTTTTTTATTTACTCATTTTCTATTTATAACCAAATGTAACAATTTTCACACTTCCTTTATGTTATTAATTACCATTAAAGTAACGTTTATCATCTACAATAAACATTGTAATTACTTACCTACATTGATTGCAAAAAATTTCCATTTATTGCATATTACTTCCGGTTACTATAACATTGAATTCATTAAATTTATTACTAATTATATCATTGCATTAGTTAATACAATATTCCCATTTGTTTTTCTTATATTCAGTTCCTTAGCCTATAACAATTTCTATTACTTTATATAAATCTTAATTTCATTTTCATTGTTAATACTTATCTTTAAATTTAAATGTTGCATTTCATTTATTTAAAATTTTAGTATTTAATTATTTCTTTCTAAAATTAATTATAAACTCTTACTTAAATAAAGAAATTAATTTCTCAAAATTTACGGGTCGTTACAGAGTGGTTTTCAGAGTCGGCAGAGGTATGACAACTTTCGATCACGGTCTCTTTAATGACCAAACGTTATTATAACACCGCGGTCATTTTCAAAATAGTTTATACTTTAAAACCAAATATCATTGCCTTTCAAAACCAAATTAAAACGATACCATTTTCATTTCAAATATATCCTTTTTCTAAAATCATAACACTTTCAAAGTTATACATTTTGAAGTCAAGACACTTGAAATATACACTTTCAAATCATAATACCTTGAAACTAATAACTTTGAAACATGACTTCCACCACTCAAAATGTAACAACCCGCATATTTATCGATTTTATATTTAAATATTTTAACGTTCGTCGGATTTTGGTCTGAAAAGCTACTTTTTGCAAACAGTCGAATTGGGACTCGAGACCACCCCCATTGAGTTCAAAATGCCGTTTGCGACGTTTTTAAGTATAAACTTCGATATGTTTAGAGTTAGTCGAATTTTGCTACTTTTTCACTTAGGGCTTTGGTTTCTTGTCTCAGCCCATTAACCCCAGCTGAGCCCTTGCTCCACCCCCACTTATCTTCATTTCATTTCTAATTCCTAACCCTTCAAGCTTTAGCAACAATGGTGGAAGAGAGTGGAAATTAAAACTCCAAGCCCTAGTTCCATAGCAAAATCCAACTTCTAGCTCCAAATTCAAAGAGAGGCTATTGGTAAGCATCGTCTATATCTTCTCCAACTCATTCTCTCTTTGATTTCAGAAATTTCCTAAACCTAACTTAGGGAATGTTCTTCTTTTGAGCTTAGATTCAAGCTTCTAGTGTTGAGATTGAAGTGTGGTTGATCTTCCCTTGTCTTAAAGCTTCTCATTCATTGATTTGGGTTCAAAGGTGAGATTTTTATCTCACATCTATGTCTATATCTATCTTTGTTGTTAGGTATGAATTCCTAACATTTATTTATGTTCATTTGCCTTTGGTTTGGAATGATTTGGTGAATATTTCAATTTGTGGTGTTTTGTAGTCAAATCTTTAAAAATCCAACCTTTGATGTTTGAACATGTTTTTGGTAATGCATCGAAGAGCCTATAGGGCAGGGTTGTCGCTAGGCATAAATCCTTAGTCGGCGTTGCTCGTCCGATCGCTCCCAATACGTTTTGGCCACTTTGGCCTAAGCAAATTGTTGCCCAGACCAGGTGACCAGACGTTTGGTGACCAAGTCCAGACGTCTGGTTTGGACCTGGAGAGGAAAAATATAGCCACGCAGAATATAAAAGAAAGGCAGAGACTAATTCCAAACGTCTGAAATTTAGGATCAGACGTCTGGTTAGGTCTCAGACGTCTGTCTTGAAGTTTCAGACGTCTGGGTGTTCTCTGGATTATTCCCAGAGAACAAATCCAGACGTCTGGATTCTAAACCAGACGTCTGATTTGTTTTCAGACGCCTGGATTGGACCTCCAGACGTCTGGAACCGTTTAATTTGCCTATTTTGGCTATTTTTGAGTATATTTCCAACTTTAATCGATTCATGTTGATTCCCTTTTTGTTGCTATCATTTATTATGGACTTTGATGACATTTTCATCGTGATTTTTGGCAATGTCCATTTTGATGGATTCGGTATCGATTTCTTTGGATTTTATTCACGTCTTCGAATGTGAATTTTATGATATATTGTTTCTACAATCAATTCTATGATTTGTCACTTTAAAAATATAAAGGTTTTCTATACTAGTAGTAAATATCAAAACTCTTTCCTCAAAATGATTTCAACACTATTTTATTACAAAGCTTGTTTCTTAAACCGTTTTCCAATCTATTAGTATATACAAGCCTTTACCTCACTCGTATGAGAAATCTAATTAAACGACCTAGTAAAACGAGTGGTATGAAATGCTTGCGTTTACTTCGTCGGTTAATTCTTGGACTTGTTCGATTGAATCTCTTGTGACAATTTACTAGTGGAGATCTACAATTTGTTCGTAAATATTTAAGTTAAGCTAGTGGTTATGGGACATGAAGCTAAGCTCATATATTTACTAGCTTACTGTAATTGACACTTCTCTTTGATCATGACGATCATTTTATGTTTTAGACTAGCATTGTGCGATGTCTTTTTGACTTGGTTCATCGGATGTCACGCTGTACGACGTCATTGGTCCCTTTGATTGTGATTTGGTTTATCGGATGTCACGCTGTACGACGTCGTTGTTCCCTTTGATTGTGATTTGGTTCATCGGATGTCACGCTGTACGACGTCGTTGTTCCCTTTGATTTTGATTTGGTTCATCGGATGTCACGCTGTACGACGTCATTGTTCCCTTTGCTTTTGATTTGGTTCATCGGATGTCACGTTGTACGACGTCGTTGTTCCCTTTGATTGTGATTTGGTTCATCGGATGTCACACTGTACGACGTCGTTGTTCCCTTTGATTTTGATTTGGTTAATCGGATGTTACGCTGTACGACGTCGTTGTTCCCTTTGATTTTGATTTGGTTCATCGGATGTCACGCTGTACGACGTCGTTGTTCCCTTTGATTTTGATTTGGTTCATCGGATGTCAAGCTGTACGACGTCATTATTCCCTTTGATTTTGATTTGGTTCATCGGATGTCAAGCTGTACGACGTCGTTGTTCCCTTTGATTGTGATTTGATTCATCGGATGTCACGCTGTACGACGTCGTTGTTCCCTTTGATTTTGATTTGGTTCATCGGATGTCACGCTGTACGGCGTCGTTGTTCCCTTTGATTTTGATTTGGTTCATCGGATGTCACGCTGTACGACGTCGTTGTTCCCTTTGATTGTGATTAGGTTCATTGGATGTCACGCTGTACGACGCCATTGTTCCCTTTTATTTTGATTTGGTTCATCAGATGTCACGTTGTATGACGTCGTTGTTCCCTTTGATTATGATTTGGTTCATCGGATGTCACGCTGTACGACGTCGTTGTTCCCTTTGATTGTGATTTCTGGATTTCGTGTGTTGAATTCTGGAATTTATGTTTCACCAACTTTTACGATTGGCATTGATGTATATGTCATTTATTGTGGCTTGGTGAATGAAATTAGGAGTATGACATTCCTTTTTGTCTTTGAGAAGATCCTTGCGATATTGATTAATCTCTTATTGGTTTTTCAATTACTTGTTTATCACAGCTTGGCATTGTGATTATTATACGTTTAGTCATATCTCTTATTCTATATCATTTCATCTGATATTTATAGCTAGACTGATCCGTTTATTATTTTCTTATTAAATAATACTCGGGTCAGACTGAGATTTTACAGGTGCTTCTGCTTGCCACCTTATCGGACCATCATCTGATCTTTTGGTTAACAACTTAGATTAGTAGTTTATTTTGGTTGTATACATTTGAGATACAGACTCTATGATGTATACTTATTCTTTTGTCTAGCACTTGTATCTATTCTTTTTGATATTGTGGATCTTGTTAGACCACTACTCTGATGAACACTTTTATGTGTTATATATATTCATATTTATTTCCGCCCTTGTGATATGAATTATCTGTGACTGATTTGTGTTATGTTTATTTCTATATTTGTTTCCAAAGACCTTTATAGCCACTGTGTAGTAGCTTTGAGTTTGTGTCGGTATGTCGGATTTCCTCTTGAGATGAAAAGTTATATTTTTATCTGGCGTATCGGTACTCGCACAAAGCAATTATACAGATGGTCGCTCCTCAACAGCCTTATTCTTCGTGCTAGTCGACAGCTTTACTCCGTAGTGTTCTTGGCTAGCGTGGGTATAGAGTTGGGGCGTCACAGCTTGGTATCAGAGCCAAACTTCGGAACAATGTAGAATAATTTAACAAGGATCATCGTCCTAAGTCCATCTTAGGAGTCGTGCTTTAGGATTTAATTCGAGTCTTCGTACCGATTCATCCTATTTTCTTTATGATTCCTTGTTTTATCAATCAAGTTTGATTGAAAATTATTTTGAGAATAACTTTTTCCTCTTCTTTCTTTCTTTCTTAAAGAAGAGAAATGGTTAGACCAGGCCGTCCCAGCGCCGGTCAATCTAGTGCTACTCCCCTAGATGGAGTATTTATGTCTGCCCAGCAGCTTTTAGATCTTGTTAAGGACGCTCAAGCAGCCGGACCCAATCCAGAGCCTACTCATCCTAGATCCGGTTTTGCACGCTTGTGCAGAGACTATACCGATTTGGGTGGAAGGCCATTCAGGGGATCCGAGAGTGTTATAGAAATTCAAGCTTGGCTCAAATCATGCGATCGCATCTTTTCTCGCATGAACCTTATTGATCTACATCGAGTCCAGGTGGCTTCTAGCATGCTCTAAGAAAGAGCATTAGATTGGTATGAGCTTTTAATTTCTGAAATCATTGAAGCGGATCTCACTTTGGAGCAATTCCGGGAAAGGTTCGAATTGAAATTTGTGCCGGAGACCGAAAAAGTAACTTTGGCCCGGCGTTTTATTGACCTTGTTTAAGGTGAATCTTCTATGACAGACTATCGCATCTTTCGAATCTCTTTCTAAATACGGGATTGAGTATATTAATACCCCGATGAAGAAAAATCAGAGATTTGTCTATGGCTTGAATAAGAATCTTAAGAAGCCATTGCTTTTGAAACTTGAGGTTTCATTTGATCAGCTTATTGATATCGCTCTTCGTCTTGAAGAGGCCGATAGAGAAAGCGATATTGAAGTTGTGCGTGCCAAACAGAACTTCAACAACAACATGAAGAGGCCTATTAAATTCGAAGGCCCCAATCCCATCAAGAAAGGGAAGCAACAAACTCCGG
This sequence comes from Allium cepa, assembly GCA_030765085.1. Lineage (NCBI taxonomy): Eukaryota > Viridiplantae > Streptophyta > Magnoliopsida > Asparagales > Amaryllidaceae > Allium > Allium cepa. Next base: position 745,984,827 of record CM060935.1, read on the forward strand.
TAGCAAAGTCTCCTATCTCTAGTCGTGGACGATGCTACAATTGTGGTTCCACGGACCACTATGCAAGGGAGTGCCCGAAACTTCTCTTTTGCCGTTATTGCAAAAGTTCGGGTCATCTTATATCTACATGTCTCATTCTTCAAAGCAGGAGAGAGGGAGAGCTAAATATTGTGCAAGCCCCTAACAACTCTTCTCTTGGTCAAGGTATTTTACACTCAATCCTTGATGACATTATTTATTTCGTAACCTTCTTATTCGAGTTCTTTTGATATGGGTTTCATCTCATTATTTTTATATCAAAAGAACTTGTCGATTCTTTTTCTTTGAATATTTTGGGCTTGATGACTTCTTTGAGGATTGTGAATCCGGATGGTAGATCCGCAACACTCAATTTACTTTTATTTTATGTCGAAAATTATTTTATGTAATTTTTCTGTCCGAGCCGATTTTTACTTAGGCTTCGGAATTTACTTTTGTAAGGATTGGCTTAATTATTATGAGGCCATATCCTTTGTCCCGTGTGGACTATTCATCTTTGACATTTTCAATCTGTTAAGCAGATTTCTATTTTTCCTTTATGATTTTGATTCCAACTTGATGGCATCATTTTATTCCTTAAGCCCACTTATAAGGAAAGTGTTATTTCTCTCATTCATGTAGTTTGAGAAATCTTTCGGTATTTTTGAGCTTGTCTTAGGATTATCACCTAAGTAATCTTTTGTGTGGTGCTAAGGTCTTTTCAGTTTGACCTTACCATCGGTTTTCATTTGCTACGAGTTACGGAAGTTAGCATTCCACTTACCGCATTCCGCACTTGTTATGATTCCTCTGAATGAATTATTATGTCATTCAGTTTGTCCAGCTTATTTCATCCATTTTAGGTATCGAGTATTCTATGAATATCTCGATAAGTCCATTCTTGTATTTATTGATTTTGGATGAAAATAGCAATTTAAAATTTTGCAAAATCTTTTACATAAGATTTATTTAGAAGTATAACTGGATTTTTGTTCTTAAAACGAACAAAGAATATTCTTAGAAGTTTTTGAGAAACTTACTTATCCTATAGAATATGATTTTGTGATTGTATTGCCCATTTAGTGTTTTAAGAATTCTGGTCGATGCGCTTGATCAACGTTATCGATAAGAATCTCCTAAACGCTTTGATGAGACAGTCAGACACGATATATTGACTTATAAAAATGTAATTTTGAAAGTTTTAACTTTTCAGAAAAGGGGATTATTTAAAAGAACTTTTCCTTTCGATACTCTTATTCTTGTGATTCCTGAAGGGATACCAAGACTTTGCTATTTGTACCGATACTAGTCGTATTGGTTTAGATGTCGTTCTCTTGCAAAGGAGAACGTGCTATCACTTGTGCTTCTAAATCATTATAGCTTATCGAGACTAGATATGCCACTCATGATCTAGTGCTCGCGGCTATTGTTTTTACTTTTGGAATTTGGCATCATCATATTTGGATGAGAAATTTATTCTCTACCTCGATCATAAATCTTTGGAATATTTATTTTCTCATAAGGAACTTCATGTCGACTCGAGTTCCTGGCATCTTATGATCTTGATATTCTGGAAATCGTGTTGCCAACGCGCTTTGTCGTAGGCAACAAGTTGTTGATTCTTTGATGTTGTCTGAATGGAATTATCTTTTTATCAAGTTCATCGAACGTTTTGATATACTTCGTTTTATTGAGCTTTATCTCATTTTTTTATGGACTAGCGTCCGATGTTCTTTTATGGTGTTCGGTTCATTAGACGTACCATTTTTGTACTACGTCGGTGTTCCGAAATTATTCGGGCTTTGGTTCATTGGACGTACCGTTTTTATACTACGTCGTTGCACCAGCTCAATTTTCTGCTATTCTTGATGTTCTCCACGTCTTTTATTTACGGAAATGCCTTAGGGATTCCGATTTTTATTCTTATGCCCGGTGATATTGTGGAAATTGAAGTTTCACCAGATTTGATTTACGAGCAACATTCCATTCGCATCATTGCTTCGGAGGTTGAGCGCCTTCGGAATAAAGATATTCTTCTTGTGAGAGTTCAATGGTTCTCAAATCCTAAGGATTGCTCTTGAGAAATCTTGAGAATTCATCGAACGAAAACTTTCGGATTTACTCCTTCGTGCTCTTTATGGTGAACTTCTTATTTCTATTTTCTTTTGTGTTGATATGCTTTTATGGTTGTTACTCTCTATTTTCTTCTTAAGTATTGCGAGGACGCAATTTCTTTAAGGAGGGGAGTCTTTAACAACCCACATATTTATCGATTTTATATCTAAATATTTTATTTAAATATTTTATCGTTCGTCGGATTTTGGTCCGAAAAGCTACTTTTTGCAAACAGTCGAATTGGGACTCGAGACCACCCCCATTGAGTTCAAAATGTCGTTTGCGACCTTTTTAAGTATAAACTTCGATATGTTTGGAGTTAGTCGAATTTGGCTACTTTTTCACTTAGGGCTTTGGTTTGTTGTCTCAGACCATTAACCCCAGCTGAGCCCTTGCTCCACCCCCACTTATCTTCATTTCATTTCTAATTCCTAACCCTTCAAGCTTTAGCAACAATGGTGGAAGAGAGTGGAAATGTAACGACCTGAAAATTTCGATCCCGAAAATTCCAGATAGTTAATGAAAAGAAGAAAAAGAAAGAAGAAGACAACAGAAACAAGACACAGAAACCTCACATTCACGGCGAATCAAAATATAATATCTCATAAATAATAGTTATACAAAGGAAACTATACTTATCAAATTACACTTTAATATATATCAGAGTTACAACGTATACAACACTGGTCACATATGAATCAACATGTCCTAGATATGCAACAATAATACTCAGCGGTACGCTCCATACGTTCCTGCCTTCCAGCTCGCCTCCTGAGCTCCAAAACGTTCTTACCTGGAAATCTGTAATACTCGGTCTGACCCGAGCATTACATCAAAGTAACACCCGGGTCAGGCTGGAAACCAGCGTGAGTAAACCCATCTAATAAGGAATACAAAAGCATACAACTTATATAAAACCCGGGTAACTTATATCAATTTCAACTTCTCAAGTTATTAAAGACATCATCTATTTCACACATTAATATCTAAGTGCAAAAACTTATTTAAATGGTCCAATTCACATAAATCATTCACATCAGCCTATTGATTTCACATATCAAATCTATATAGAATCGAAGTGGTTTCGGGTTTTACTAATACCCCACTCCGGTCTCTTCGAAACCAACATCATCTTAACTTATATTATTCAAGTGAAATACAACTCAATTTTAAATACAGGATGTCACCTATCAACAATAGATAACCACATCATCACAGTTTAAATCAACATATCTTATCACATAGCATCACAATCCGCTTATTAGGAATAACAATTAATCAAAGACTTCCAATGTCGTTCTATTTATCCTTTAATTACATTTATGTAATTAACCCTTAATTAATTTCACAAATTAATTATTCTTAACCCAATATGGTAATTAACCTTTAATTATTTCGTTAATTAATTGCTAACCATAGATATTAATCACCCTTGATTAATGACATCAGTAATTAACTACCCTTAATTACTTTATCAAATAAATTAATGACTCCTTAATTGTCTCTAATTAATACCTTGATTAATTATACAAAATAATTTGATCCAAATTACTTCACAATTCCATCTTCCACTAATTACATTCAGTAATTATCATTAATTACTTCACTAAGAAATTATACTTAATCAATTTTATTAAGTAATTATCAAACCATCAAGTGATTAAAATTAAATAAACTTAATTAATTAATTTAAATCAAACACATTGAACTCCATTAATTACATTAAGTAATTAATTTCTAAATTACTTCTATTAAGTAATTAATTTCTAAATTACTTACATTAACCATTCTTTAATTACTCCGTCAAGTAATTAACTTAGATTAACCATCGTCAATCACACAATTAAATTATCTTTAATTATTCATTGATTAAAGATTAATTATTTAATTAATTAACCTTTATTATAAATTAATTGCTTAGTTAATAATCATTAATCATAAATTAATAATCTAATTAATGATCTTAATTATCAACTGATTGACCCTTGATCAATTATTTATTAATCCCTAATCATAAATTAATTAAATTAACTAATTACTTCTAATTACCTCATTAATTCAATTAACTTCAACTCATTAAATCTTAATTAAATCTTAAGGTAAAACATTTCTTAATTATGACTAATTTATCATTAACAAATACATTTGAAACAAATTTACTTTTGAACTTATCTTAAGATTTCATTTCAAATATGAAATTTAAAATGAATTTAATTTAGTCTTAAACAAAGTTTTAAACAATTTAAACCTTTTTAAATTACAAGACAGCAAGTGTTTGTCTTAGAAAGAAATTCATAAGGGTTGAGACTAAATCCATTTCAAAATTCAATAGATTTAAAGTTACACTTTTGTTTAAATCTTTCAAATTTTAAAAAACTTCTTTTATTACAAATCTGAAATAAATATTTTAAATCTTTGATTTCCGGTTTTTTTAACTTTAACTAAAAGTCTTGCTCACATTTTCAAAAGCTTCAGTTTTAAAATTTCAACTACTTACCTTTATAAAGTAGTTTAACAAGTTTAAGTTTTAAAACTTTATTATTATTATTAAAAACTGAAATTTAAAACTAAAACTTGAACTCTAGATTTTAAACATGAATTTAAAACTAGGTTTAAACTTTTCTTTTACATTTACAAGCTTCGGGTTTTTTTTTAAAAACCAACAGATACTTCAGGTTCCATCAAACCTGTAAAACAATGACATACTCGAGACTTCCCAAATCTTCCTCGAGTTCCAACCCACACTTCCCTGAGTATATCACCCTTCTGCTTCGAGTAACTCACAAGATCCACTCGAGCAAAAATCCAACATCACTAAACTTCAACAGAAAAATAGGACCGTGCACATTCACGCAGCGGGCCGTCATCTCCGGTCATCAGAGGTGATCGCTTCCCATCCAAAATCACTTCATCATCCCAATTCAATTTTCAAGTTAACTTCATCTCAACTCGAATTCGAATTCGAGTCTCAATCTAAACCTGTAACAAAATATCAGAGACCGATGCCTTAACCTGGAAGTTTGTCTCGCCAGCACAGTTCAGATCATCGGTGTCGTTGACACTCCGGCCAAACCTTCTTCTACATCCAAACTTCCATCACCAAAAAGCTTGAAGCTCTCGATCCACAGAATAACCCGAAGTGATCGAATTCCCAAACCTAACTAAAGCTAGGGTTCAAAACTGCAAATCCCAATTTCAAACTCCAAATTGAAATGCAACCCAACGTGATAAATTTTCCCCTCAACCCTGATTCTTCCTCCACCTCCAGGAGGCAAATCCAACCATTCGAACCCATAGATCACCAAAAACTTCCTAATGACCAATTTCTGGTTAAACCAGAAATGCAACTTCAACCTTAATCTAAAAATTAGGATTATAGTTTTAAAATTCACATTTTAGATTAAGGACTTGATTTATAATCCTGAATCCAAGAATTACTCTCTTGAATTTTCACTGATTTAAATGTTTGATCATCTGTTTATGGTTCCAGAGACCCTTCCATATATATTTTTTTAACTTAAATAAAAATTTAAACTGAAATTTATGATGAAAACAAACATATTTTATTTAAGTCTTAAATACAAACCAAGATTTAAAACAAGAAGTAATGGTTTTTAAATCAACAGAGGCTTGAAAATCAAAGAAACAGAGATGCTAAAGGTAAACAAGCATGCATGCCTCATTTCCACAAATTCATGTTCATGCAGACAATTTTTTTCTCATTCACTTCAATGATCATCACATGCAGATCAATATCAATATTCAGAGGGTTTTTAAAATGTTAAAGAGTAATCTACTCACCAGACAGAAAGAAAACAGAGGCCGGGTTTACTTGTTCCAGGCTTGTATAATTTTTCGAACTATTTTGTTTCAATTTTGCTTTAATCAAAAATTTCCAAAAAAAAAAATACACTCATACAAACAATTTGTTCAGCTATTAAAGACTGAAAATCACTTAAGTGTAAGATTTAGCTCTTCCCTTTTTTTCTTTTTTTTAAAAAAAAACAGATTTTCAAACCCGACTTGTTTAACAGAGACATGTTGCCTATTTCCATACCAGAACATGGATATTAACACCCATTTGTATATATAAATCATTTCTAAACACATGCATAACAAAATTCAGATCACATACCAATTCAATATATGTTTGATTCTAAGAGTTTACTCACAGTTTGAAGTCGACCAGAGAGCAAGCCTGAAAATGATCCTTGTTTCTGATCTATAACCAAACCTTGAATTTTGCTCTGACTTGCTTGATCATTGGGTGATCTGATTTTCTTTTCTTTACAACTTGTATTTGACTCTTAGTTTGCTTTTAGTTTCTTGTTTTGATTAGGACTTGAACTGGACGGGATTTTAATTTGTACCCTGATTTTTTTTTCAGGTTCAAATCTTTCCAGATTTAAATATTTTTGCTTGAAGATTAGAACTTGAATTCTTGTTTAATTTTTTATTGAAAGAGTGAAGATTTGATGAATTTCAGATTTTGAAGATGAAGGAGTGATTTTTTTTCTTCTTTGCTTCTTTAGAAAATGAGATGAAAAGTTTAAATGATGAAGATGTAATGATCTTTTAAAGATATAATTTTGTTTTATTAAAATTTAAGGAAAATAATTTACAAATGTAACACTTGTCATGATTTGTTATTACTTAACCTACATGTGTTTCTTATAAGCTTTAATAGATCAACACTTGTAAAAAAAATTATTATTATTATTGTAAATGATTTTTAAAAGCTTTTATATTCATATTCCAAATTAATAAATACATTTCTAAATGAATAAATACTTAATGACTAACATTTGTTAATTTGTGTGTTAAAATCTTAACATTTATCTTTTATAGAGAGTTTTATTATATAATGGATATATCTTTTATATGATATTTATGTTATATGTATATATATATGTTATAAATTTATATTTGTACTTCTTCCTTATTTTACCTCTATAACCTTGAAGGGAAGATTTTGAAATTAACTTATACATAATCACATTCTCATATATATTTAAATCCAATTTCATTTTAAGATAATTATTCTTTAGACTTCAAATTTACATCCAAATTCAAATTCAAATTCAATTTAAAATCAACACAAATACATATCTTAAACAAACACAAATTCAATTTTAAAATAAAAATTTATTTACATCTATATATAAAAAATCATTATTATTTGTTTCTAAATAAATAACAATTTTACTAATTTTAAATAACTTTATAGAAGAGATTATCACATTTGAATGTGCTTGAAATTTTCTGGGATATCATAGATATTCTTTGTTTTAAAATTCATTTACATATTCAGATATCTTTTATTAACAAAATTCTTATCAGTTCAATCCATAATCCAGATAATTATTCAGCTATCAGATGTTTAAAAATTCGGGTTATCACATTCCTTCCCCCTTAGAATCTTTTCGTCCTCGAAAAGAACGAAACCAGAGTTTACAAAATATTTTAAAACCAGTTAGAATATTCTTTGATCATTTTAAAACACTTAAAAATCTATATAATATTTTCAAAATAGTTTTTATAGAAAATATCATTTTATAATTCGATGTTTCAACCAGTCCATCCTTGTTCTCGTAGAAATTCGGTCATACGTTGATCAGGCGTATGACTGAAAATCCATAAGTGCTTGGCATACTTGTTTTCAACATCCAGTGAAAATGCTTTGAAAATAATTTTTATTGGAAATGTAGAAAATAGTTTTTGAAATAGAGGATATATCTTTGGTGAGACTGCTCTGGAAATCATCACCCCTATCCATGGTCACAGTTACATTCCAGGGTTACGTTGCCGTCACAGCAAAAGTACATGTAACTGTAGGCTCTCAGCGGCCTCTCGATTGCGCCATGGATCCCCACACAACAGATCATTGTTACATCCAGGGTTACGTTGCCGTCGCAGCAAAAGTCCATGCAACTGCAGGCTCTCAGCGGCCTTTGATTTTTGCTGTCGAAATGAAACCTCTCCACTCCTACATAGGTCGCAGTCTGCCGATATAAAATCAAACGCAGACTGTTGGCTCTCAGCGGCACACAGGACTTTCGCTATGCTATACCATAGGTCGCAGTCTACCGATATAAAATCAAACGCAGACTGTTGGCTCTCAGCGGCACACACGACTTCCGCTATGTTATACCATAGATCGTAGTTACATCCTGGGTTACGTTGTCGTCGCAGCAAAAGTCCATGTAATTGTTGGCTCTCAGCGGCACACACGACTTTCGCTGTCGTATACTCTACTCATAATCCTCAGGAACTAGTTTTGTCCGGACTCCTCACAAGATCAACTTTAGAACCCCCCCCTTGGGGCTCAAGGCAACACCACCCGGTGGTACTCCTGAGAAGTTCATTTCAAGGGAGCGCCTTTTTCCCCAGAGCCATCATCAAAACATTTAATACTATACACATATAGTATCTTTAAATCATACACCTAGTATGATCTCATACAAAGCTCCTTTACACAAAATCGATTATTCCAAAATCGATAATTCTCAAACTAGGCTTTCCAAATTCAATATTGATTTTACCCAAAAATCAAAAGCCTTTCCAAATCCATACATTTCCAAAACCTTTTCTAAAATTCTCATAAGATCCTTTATATATAGATATATATACAGATATATATAATTTTTAAAACCTTGGATCATTTCAAACTTGTATAAAACTCCTTTTATTCTTCAAACACTTTCAAAATCCCTTTTTCTTCTGGCAAAAGATTCAGTGAGGGGAGTTTCACTTTATAAAACAAAGATATTTAACTTTGTTTACTCAAAATCAAATATTCAAATTTGATTACTCTTTTCAATACCATTTTCATTCAAATCCGTATGATGTACACATATCATCCGTACGCTATACCAATCTGATCGCTCACTCGATCACACAATTTCACTTCCGAACTAGTATCGTCCACCCGACTTTCTAGTGCGGACACAGATCTGGTTTCTTGATCAGAAACTGTCATTCTCCTTGCATAGTCATAACTATGATAGAGAATATTCAGAACCAATCAACAATCCCCATTGTAACAACCCCCATATTTATCGATTTTATATTTAAATATTTTATTTAAATATTACATCGTTAATCGGATTTTGGTCCAAAAAGCTACTTTTTGCAAACGGTCAAATTAGGACTCGAGACCACTTCCATTGAGTTCGAAATGCCGTTTACAACTTTTTAAGTATAAACATCGATAGGTTTGGAGTTAGTGAATTTCACTAACTTTCCTGCTTTGGACTTTGGGTTAGTTTAGCCTATTAAGCCCAAGTTCCAACCCCCTTCTCCTCACTCTTCATAAATTCCTAACTAACTTGAAAATTGCATTAATGGTGAAGAGAATGGAAAATTAAAACTCTAAGCTCAAATTTAATTGCTAATCCAACATTCAACTCCAAATTCAAGTAGAAGATATTGGATTCAAGCTTTGGATTGCTTCTCCATTGGCTTCAAGCTTCATCTTCATCCATTTTAGTGAAAAGGTGAGATTTTTATCTCACACTCTTGCTTATAACTATATTGGACTATTGGGAATGATTCCCTATCATGTTTGCACGCACATTTGCATTTGGTTTGGATTGGATTGGCGCAAAACTCCACTTTTTAGCGTTTTTGGTGAATTTCCAGCCTTAGATCGTTCTGGACCCTTAGGTCGCTCGGGTTCGTGGCTTGCGCGCGTGGAAAAGTCGCCTGGGCATTAGGTCGTAGGTCGCTCGCGAGTTAAGCCTTAAGCCGTAGGTCGCTCGCGAGTTAAGCCTTAAGATGTAGGACGTTCGCGAGTTAAGCCTTAAGACGTAGGACATTCGCGAGTTAAGCCTTACGTCGTTTGGCCTTTATAATGTTAGGTCGCTCGCGTGTTAAAACTTTAGGTCGCGCTGGCCTTAAGTCGTAGGTCGTCTCCGACCTAATATTGCCTCTGCTATTTCACTAGGTCGCGCGAGCCTTAGGTCGTAGGTCGTAAGTCGCCTAGGTCGTAGGTCGCTCGGTCCTGCTTCTGTCCCTCAGTCGCGTAACCCCATCACCTTTATTTCGTTAGGTCGTTAGGCCTATAACCCGTTAAGTCGCGAATACCTTAGGTCGTGAACCCTGTTAGGTCGCGTTGTACTTTAGGTCGCATGACCTATAGGTCGCTTGCTCCAGCTAGGTCGCTCGGCCACTTTGTTAAGTCGCTCGTCCTGTTGCTCTGTTAGGTCGCAACCTCTGTTAGGTCGGCCATGTTGGGCCGCGAGTCATCGTTAGGTCGCGAACACCTCTAGGTCGCAACCACTAAGTCGCTTGACCCCTTAGACCCCTAGGTCGCAACCCCTAGGTCGCAACAACTTGGTCGTTAGCGGTGGCGTTGCCCCCGCACCCCCACCTTGGGGGGTTGACACCCCCCTGGACCCCCCCTCCGTAGGGGATCTTAGATGAAAGGTGCATTTTGAGCTGATTTCCTTGTATTTCATTCACGTCTTTGAACGTGAATTTTTTGTGATTTGTCACTTTAATAAAATAAAGGTTTCAATACTAGTAGTAAATATCAAAACTCTATCATCAAAACAATTTTAACTCTATTATCAATACCAAAGCTCTTTTCTTAACCCGTTTTCCAATCTACTAGTATATAAAAATCTTTACCTCACTCGGATGAGAAATCTAATTAAACGGCTTAGTAAAACAAGTGGTATGAAACGCTTGCGTTTGCTTCGTCGGTTAATTCTTTGACTTGTTCGATTGAACCTCTTGTGACAATTTTCTAGTGAAGATTTACAGTTTGTTCGTAAATATTTAAGTTAAGCAAGTGGTTATGGGACATGAGGCTAAACTTTTATATTTACTAGCTTAGTGTAATTGACACTTCTCGTTGATCATGACGATCATTCTTATGATTTAGACTAGCAGTTGAGCGATGTCTCTTGTTTGCTTGGTTAGACTAGACACCGCTTGTGTGATTTCATTCACACATACCTTTTACCTTCTTGGTTAGTCTAGACACCACTTGTGTGATTTCACTCACACATACGTTTTTGTTTGCGAGGTTAGACTAGACACCACTTGTGTGATTTCACTTACACATACCTTTTTGCTTTTTGGTTAGTCTAGACCTCATCTGTGTGATTTTGACTCACACATATGGGGTAGCTCCCCATGGTCTTCGGACCATCATGTGATAGGCCTCTTTCCCTTTTTCTATGATTTTTGGATTTCTTGTGTTGATTTTTGGAATTTATGTCATTGACTTGTTATGAGTACAAGTTTAGGGTATGATGCCCTCTTTGGATCTTTGAGAAGATTCTTGTGGTATCGAATTATCTCTTATTGATTGATCTTCTGTTGATCATCATTTGCATACTTATAGTAGTATGTCAGTATGGATATTTTATGTTTATGCCATATCTTTTATTTTATACCATGTCATCTGATATTTATAGCTAGACTGATCCGTTTATTATTTTCTTAAATAATACTCGGGTCAGACCGAGATGTTACAGGTGCTTCTGCTTGACTTCTTCCCGGGATATGCTACTCTTACTTTTGGCTAACTATTTAGATTAGCAGTTTTTTGTTGTATACACTTGAGACATAGACTCATAGTTGTATTCTTTTGTATAGCACGTGTTGCTATTCTTTTGTATTATTGTGGATCTTTTTGACCACTACTCTGATGTACACTTTCATGCGCTAGTGGTATATTCATATCTTCTTCCGCCTCTATGATATGGATGTCTGTGACTGATTTGTGTTATGCTTATTTCTATGTTTGTTTTCGAAGATTATTTATAGCCACCGTGTGATAAGCAATCACATGGATGGTCACTTCTCAACAGCCTTATTCTCCGTGCTAGTCGACAGCACTACACCGTAGTGTTCTTGGCTAGCGTGGGTATAGAGGTGGGGCGTCACACCTATCCAGGTTCGCCGTCGAAAATCGAGTGAAAAATCCCACTCGGATCGATATAACTATCTCGAAATACTGTGCTCGAATCTAGATCAAATCACTATGCGAATAGAATAACATACGTGCACCCTACATATTTATCTTTATTAGTTATTAGCCAAATCAATTCCATTTCTATTCACCATTCACTTTGATTTTCATTCACTTATTCACAACTGTTTCAATCCCATTTGGATTATCACCCCAATTTTTATCTCGATTGGGTATTCAACCAATAAACAGTATAACTCCGTCCAGTTTATTTAGAAAAAAGCTTGAAATATTAAAAATAGATAAGTAGTTGGAAAATAATTACTAGTATGTAAAATAGGTGTAAAATAGTTAGAAAATAGTTAAAATAATTGTAGAAATTTTAGTTAATTGCAAAACAATAGTAAGATAGTAATTTTATAAAACAGTTGGAAAATCGTTAAACAGTTTCAAAAATAATTGTAAAACAAGTATAAGATAATTTGGTTTTTTTTTTAAAAAAAATGGTTATATATATATAATGAATAGCTTGGAAAAATAGGTTTATATTAAATCAAATTATATTAAAAATAGCCCAGAGTCAAAACTGTTCAATCCCCAATTCAAGTTGAATTAACCTCAGCTTCTTTCCAAATTTAACTTTATTCAACCTTGATCTCAAATTCTTCTAATTCAGATAAATTTCAATTGAACTAGTTCCAATTTTAATTCATTTCAACTCTAGTTTGAATTAATCCCAATTTTCAAACTCCATTTCCAAATTAAGTTGAATTATTCTTAACTTCCTCCCAAATTCAATTCAAATTCCAGTTGAATTTAAAATTATTCAACTTTAATTACAATTCCAAATTATTCAAATCAATTCGCACTAATTTCAAATTTGAACCTACTTTAATTTCAAATTGTTTCAAATTAATCCAATTCAAATTGTTTCCATTTGAATCTTATACTCATACATCTTTAATCAAAATTTCAATTAATTCAAATCAAATTCAATTTGAACTAATTCAGATTTCAAATTTAAACCATCTCTCATTCATTTAAACAATTCCAATTCACAACTTAAAGATTTTTAACAACAATAGGATGATATTATCTAATTTATTTTAAAACATCCATTCATTTTAAATTTCTAGATCTCAAACCCAATTTGAGATCACTCAAACTCTCAATTACAATCAACCATTTAACTTTCCAAGTTAAAACTTAATTTCATCTGGAAATTTCCAAATCAGGTTGATCATTTCAACTTGTTTAACCTTTCCCAAGTTAAACTCAATTTACTTAATCCAGTCAACCTTACACAATTTGAACTTCCATTTCAAATTTTAAACTTCTCATAAATAATCTTTCCACTTCTTAAGTTCAAAAACTTATCACCTTGGGTATCACATCTTATTCCAAACTCAAAACTCACCATTTAGAGTTTATTTCCAACCACCTTTTATGTATATCCACATGTATATATATTAATTTCTTTTACATTCCAAGTTATACTTTAAAATTTTAAACCACCTTTGGTTTTAATTCAAAACAAATTTCTTTTTAAATTTTCAAACAACTCTTGTTTGAAATAGGATCATTTCATTCAAATGCATTAAATAATATTATTTGTTATTTCTTTAAACTAATTACATCATTAATTAATCACATTCGGTAATTAACTTATTTCTTAATTACCTTCATTAAGTAATTGTCTCTTAAATTACTTACCTCTAGTTACTTCATTAAGTAACTCCCTCTTATTTATCAATTCCAATTATTATCCATTAATCAATCTCATTAAATAAAGTTTAATTAATTACATAAATTAATTGATTATCCTTATCCTGAAACCTTTCCCAATTTCAAGATTTAATTTCAGTTTGAATCCATTTCAAACTTGTCTTTAATTTAATTTCAATTTGGTCGTAATTCTATTACCACTTAATTCTTACTAGTACTTTTGATTTAATTAATACTACAACCAATTTCCTTAATATAATAGATAATCTATTTCTTATATAAGATTCATTTGCTTTTGAAACTATTTAAAAACCTTTATATAAGAAAATAACAAGTACGATCTCTCATATTTATACACTCAACTCATTCTAGGGTACCATTAACCCTTTCCTTAATGAGTATCCCCATTTCCTTAATGAGTATCCCCCACCAGAGCCAAGGTTCTCGCTTAACCTTTCAGCTCTGATACCAAATGTAACGACCCGAAAATTTTGATCCCGAAAATTCCAGATAGTTAATGAAAAGAAGAAAAGGAAAGAAGAAGACAACAGAAACAAGACACAGTAACCTCACATTCGCAGCGGATCAAAATATAATATCTCATAAATAATAGTTATACAAAGGAAACTATACTTATCAAATTACACTTTAATATATATCAGAGTTACAACGTATACAACACTGGTCACATATGAATCAACATGTCCTAGATATGCAACAATAATACTCAGCGGTACGCTCCATACGTTCCTGCCTTCCAGCTCGCCTCCTGAGCTCCAAAACGTTCTTACCTGGAAATCTGTAATACTCGGTCTGACCCGAGCATTACATCAAAGTAACACCCGGGTCAGGCTGGAAACCAGCGTGAGTAAACCCATCTAATAAGGAATACAAAAGCATACAACTTATATAAAACCCGGGTAACTTATATCAATTTCAACTTCTCAAGTTATTATAGACATCATCTATTTCACACATTAATATCTAAGTGCAAAAACTTATTTAAATGGTCCAATTCACATAAATCATTCACATCAGCCTATTGATTTCACATATCAAATCTATATAGAATCGAAGTGGTTTCGGGTTTTACTAATACCCCACTCCGGTCTCTTCGAAACCAACATCATCTTAACTTATATTATTCAAGTGAAATACAACTCAATTTTAAATACAGGATGTCACCTATCAACAATAGATAACCACATCATCACAGTTTAAATCAACATATCTTATCACATAGCATCACAATCCGCTTATTAGGAATAACAATTAATCAAAGACTTCCAATGTCGTTCTATTTATCCTTTAATTACATTTATGTAATTAACCCTTAATTAATTTCACAAATTAATTATTCTTAACCCAATATGGTAATTAACCTTTAATTATTTCGTTAATTAATTGCTAACCATAGATATTAATCACCCTTGATTAATGACATCAGTAATTAACTACCCTTAATTACTTTATCAAATAAATTAATGACTCCTTAATTGTCTCTAACTAATCCCTTGATTAATTATACAAAATAATTTGATCCAAATTACTTCACAATTCCATCTTCCACTAATTACATTCAGTAATTATCATTAATTACTTCACTAAGAAATTATACTTAATCAATTTTATTAAGTAATTATCAAACCATCAAGTGATTAAAATTAAATAAACTTAATTAATTAATTTAAATCAAACACATTGAACTCCATTAATTACATTAAGTAATTAATTTCTAAATTACTTCTATTAAGTAATTAATTTCTAAATTACTTACATTAACCATTCTTTAATTACTCCGTCAAGTAATTAACTTAGATTAACCATCCTCAATCACACAATTAAATTATCTTTAATTATTCATTGATTAAAGATTAATTATTTAATTAATTAACCTTTATTATAAATTAATTGCTTAGTTAATAATCGTTAATCATAAATTAATAATCTAATTAATGATCTTAATTATCAATTGATTAACCCTTGATCAATTATTTATTAATCCCTAATCATAAATTAATTAAATTAACTAATTACTTCTAATTACCTCATTAATTCAATTAACTTCAACTCATTAAATCTTAATTAAATCTTAAGGTAAAACATTTCTTAATTATGACTAATTTATCATTAACAAATACATTTGAAACAAATTTACTTTTGAACTTATCTTAAGATTTCATTTCAAATATGAAATTTAAAATGAATTTAATTTAGTCTTAAACAAAGTTTTAAACAATTTAAACCTTTTTAAATTACAAGACAACAAGTGTTTGTCTTAGAAAGAAATTCATAAGGGTTGAGACTAAATCCATTTCAAAATTCAATAGATTTAAAGTTACACTTTTGTTTAAATCTTTCAAATTTTAAAAAACTTCTTTTATTACAAATCTGAAATAAATATTTTAAATCTTTGATTTCCGGTTTTTTTAACTTTAACTAAAAGTCTTGCTCACATTTTCAAAAGCTTCAGTTTTAAAATTTCAACTACTTACCTTTATAAAGTAGTTTAACAAGTTTAAGTTTTAAAACTTTATTATTATTATTAAAAACTAAAATTTAAAACTAAAACTTGAACTCTAGATTTTAAACATGAATTTAAAACTAGGTTTAAACTTTTCTTTTACATTTACAAGCTTCAGGTTTTTTTTAAAAAAAAACCAACAGATACTTCAGGTTCTATCAAACCTGTAAAACAATGACATACTCGAGACTTCCCAAATCTTCCTCGAGTTCCAACCCACACTTCCCTGAGTATATCAGCCTTCTGCTTCGAGTAACTCACAAGATCCACTCGAGCAAAAATCCAACATCACCAAACTTCAACAGAAAAATAGGACCGTGCACATGCACGCAGCCGGCCGTCATCTCCGGTCATCAGAGGTGATCGCTTCCCATCCGAAATCACTTCATCATCCCAACTCAATTGTCAGGTTAACTTCATCTCAACTCGAATTCGAATTCGAGTCTCAATCTAAACCTGTAACAAAATATCAGAGACCGGTGCCTTAACCTGGAAGTTTGTCTCGCCAGCACAGTTCAGATCATCGGTGTCGTTGACACTCCGGCCAAACCTTCTTCCACATCCAAACTTCCATCACCAAAAAGCTTGAAGCTATCGATCCACAGAATAACCCGAAGTGATCGAATTCCCAAACCTAACTAAAACTAGGGATCAAAACTGCAAATCCCAATTTCAAACTCCAAATTGAAATGCAACCCAACCTGATAAATTTTCCCCTTAACCCTGATCCTTCCTCCACCTCCAGGAGGCAAATCCAACCATTCGAACCCATAGATCACCAGAAACTTCCTAATAACCAATTTCTGGTTAAACCATAAATGCAACTTCAACCCTAATCTAAAAATTAGGATTATAGTTTTAAAATTCACATTTTAGATTAAGGACTTGATTTATAATCCTGAATCCAAGAATTACTATCTTGAATTTTCACTGATTTAAATGTTTGATCATCTGTTTATGGTTCCAGAGACCCTTCCATATATTTTTTTAACTTAAATAAAAATTTAAACTGAAGTTTATGATGAAAACAAACATATTTTATTTAAGTCTTAAATACAAACCAAGATTTAAAACAAGAAATAATGGTTTTTAAATCAACAGAGGCTTGAAAATCAAAGAAACAGAGATGCTAAAGGTAAACAAGCATGCATGCCTCATTTCCACAAATTCATGTTCATGCAGACAATTTTTTCTCATTCACTTCAATGATCATCACATGCATATCAATATCAATATTCAGAGGGTTTTTAAAATGTTAAAGAGTAATCTACTCACCAGACAGAAAGAAAACAGAGGCTGGGTTTACTTGTTCCAGGCTTGTTTAATTTTTCGAACTATTTTGTTTCAATTTTGCTTTAATCAAAAATTTCCAAAAAAAAAAATTACACTCATACAAACAATTTTTTCAGCTATTAAAGACTGAAAATCACTTAAGTGTAAGATTTAGCTCTTCCCTTTTTTTTATTTTTTTTTAAAAAAAAAAACTGATATTCAAACCTGACTTGTTTAACAGAGACATGTTAGCCTATTTCCATACCAGAACATGGATATTAACACCCATTTGTATATATAAATCATTTCTAAACACATGCATAACAAAATTCAGATCACATACCAATTCAATATATGTTTGATTCTAAGAGTTTACTCACAGTTTGAAGTCGACCAGAGAGCAAGCCTGAAAATGATCCTTGTTTCTGATCTGTAACCAAACCTTGAATCTTGCTCTAACTTGCTTGATCATTGGGTGATCTGATTTTCTTTTCTTTACAACTTGTATTTGACTCTTGAACTGGACGGGATTTTAATTTGTACCCTGATTTTTTTTTTCAGGTTCAAATCTTTCCAGATTTAAATATTTTTGCTTGAAGATTAGAACTTGAATTCTTGTTTAATTTTTTATTGAAAGAGTGAAGATTTGATGAATTTCAAATTTTGAAGATGAAGGAGTGATTTTTTCTTCTTCTTTGCTTCTTTAGAAAATGAGATGAAAAGTTTAAATGATGAAGATGTAACGATCTTTTAAAGATATAATTTTGTTTTATTAAAATTTAAGGAAAATAATTTACAAATTTAACACTTGTCATGATTTATTATTACTTAACCTACATGTGTTTCTTATAAGCTTTAATAGATCAACACTTGTAAAAAAAAATTATTATTATTGTAAATGATTTTTAAAAGCTTTTATATTCATGTTCCAAATTAATAAATACATTTCTAAATGAATAAATACTTAATGACTAACATTGGTTAATTTGTGTGTTAAAATCTTAACATTTATCTTTTATAGAGAGTTTTATTATATAATGGATATATCTTTTATATGATATTTATGTTATATATATATATATATGTTATAAATTTATATTTGTACTTCTTCCTTATTTTTACCTCTATAACCTTGAAGGGAAGATTTTGAAATTAATTTATACATAATCACATTCTCATATATATTTAAATCCAATTGCATTTTAAGATAATTATTCTTTAGACTTCAAATTTACATCCAAATTCAAATCAAATTCAATTTAAAATCAACACAAATACATATCTTAAACAAACACAATTTCAATTTTAAAATAAAAATTTATTTACATCTATATATAAACAATCATTATTATTTGTTTCGAAATAAATAACAATTTTACTAATTTTAAATAAATTTATAGAAGAGATTATCACATTTGAATGTGCTTGAAATTTTCTGGGATATCATAGATATTCTTTGTTTTCAAATTCATTTACATATTCAGATATCTTTTATTAACAAAAATTTTATCAGTTCAATCCATAATCCAGATAATTATTCAGCTATCAGATGTTTAAAAATTTGGGTTATCACAGGAAATTAAAATTCCAAGCCCTGGTTCCATAGCAAAATCCAACTTCTAGCTCCAAATTCAAAGAGAGGCTATTGGTAAGCATCGTCTACATCTTCTCCAACTCATTCTCTCTTTGATTTCAGAAATTTCTTAAACCTAACTTAGGGAATGTTCTTCTTTTGAGCTTAGATTCAAGCTTCTAGTGTTGAGATTGAAGTGTGGTTGATCTTCCCTTGTCTTCAAGCTTCTCATTCATTGATTCGGGTTCAAAGGTGAGATTTTTATCTCACATCTATGTCTAATCTATCTTTGTTGTTAGGTATGAATTCCTAACACTTATTTATGTTCATTTGCTTTTGGTTTGGATTGATTTGGTGAATATTTCAATTCATGGTGTTTTGTAGTCAAATCTTTAAAAATCCAATCTTTGATGTTTGAACATGTTTTTGGTGATGCATCGAAGAGCCTATAGGGCTGGGTTGTCGCTAGGCATAAATCCTTAGTCGTCGTTGCTCGTTCGATCGCTCCCGATACGTTTTGGCCACTTTGGCCTAGGCAAATTGTTGCCCAGACCAGGTGACCAGACGTCTGGTGACCAAGTCCAGACGTCTGGTTTGGACCTGGAGAGGAAAAATATAGCCACGCAGAATATAAAAGAAAGGCAGAGACTAATTCCAGACGTTTGAAATTTAGGATCAGACGTCTGGTTAAGTCTCAGACGTCTGTCTTGAAGTTTCAGACGTCTGGGTGTTCTCTGGATTATTCCCAGAGAACAAATCCAGACGTCTAATTTGTTTTCAGACGTCTGGATTGGACCTCGAGACGTCTGGAACTGTTTAATTTGCCTATTTTGGCTATTTTTGAGTATATTTCCAACTTTAATCGATTCATGTTGATTCCCTTTTTGTTGCTATCATTTATTATGGACTTTGATGACATTTTCATCGTGATTTTTGGGAATATCCATTTTGATGGATTCGATATCGATTTCTTTGGATTTTATTCACGTCTTCGAATGTGAATTTTTATGATTTATTGTTTCTACAATCAATTCTATGATTTGTCACTTTAAAAATATAAAGGTTTTCTATACTAGTAGTAAATATCGAAACGATTTCAACACTATTTTATTACAAAGCTCGTTTCTTAAACCGTTTTCCAATCTATTAGTATATACAAGCCTTTACCTCACTCGTATGAGAAATCTAATTAAACGACCTAGTAAAACGAGTGGTATGAAACGCTTGCGTTTACTTCGTCGGTTAATTCTTGGACTTGTTCAATTGAATCTCTTGTGACAATTTGCTAGTGGAGATCTACAATTTGTTCGTAAATATTTAAGTTAAGCTAGTGGTTATGGGACATGAAGCTAAGCTCATATATTTACTAGCTTACTGTAATTGACACTTCTCTTTGCATGACGATCATTTTATGTTTTAGACTAGAATTGTGCGATGTCCTTTTGACTTGGTTCATCGGATGTCACGCTGTACGACGTCGTTGTTCCCTTTGATTGTGATTTGGTTCATCGGATGTCACGCTGTACGACGTCGTTGTTCCCTTTGATTGTGATTTGGTTCATCGGATGTCATGCTGTACGACGTCCTTGTTCCCTTTGATTTTGATTTGGTTCATCGGATGTCACGCTGTACGACGTCGTTGTTCCCTTTGATTTTGATTTGGTTCATCGGATGTCACGCTGTACGACGTCGTTGTTCCTTCATCGGATGTCACGCTGTACGACGTCGTTGTTCCCTTTGATTTTGATTTGGTTCGTCGGATGTCACGCTGTACGACGTCGTTGTTCCCTTTGATTTTGATTTGGTTCGTCGGATGTCACGCTGTACGACGTCGTTGTTCCCTTTGATTTTGATTTGGTTCATCGGATGTCACGCTGTACGACGTCGTTGTTCCCTTTGATTGTGATTTGGTTCATCGGATGTCACGCTGTACGACGTCGTTGTTCCCTTTGATTTTGATTTGGTTCATCGGATGTCATGATGTACGACGTCGTTGTTCCCTTTGATTGTGATTTGGTTCATCGGATGTCACGCTGTACGACGTTGTTGTTCCCTTTTATTTTGATTTGGTTCATCGGATGTCACGCTGTACGACGTCGTTGTTCCCTTTGATTGTGATTTGGTTCATCGGATGTCACGCTGTACGACGTCGTTGTTGTCGTTGTTCCCTTTGATTGTGATTTCTGGATTTCGTATGTTGAATTCTGGAATTTATGTTTCACCAACTTTTACGATTGGCATTGATGTGTATGTCATTTATTGTGGCTTGGTGAATGAAATTAGGAGTATGACATTCCTTTTTATCTTTGAGAAGATCCTTGCAATATTGATTAATCTCTTATTGGATTTTCAATTACTTATTAATCACAGCTCGGCATTGTGATTATTATATGTTTAGTCATATCTCTTATTCTATATCATTTCATCTGATATTTATAGCTAGACTGATCCGTTTATTATTTTCTTATTAAATAATACTCGGGTCAGACTGAGATTTTACAGGTGCTTCTGCTTGCCACCTTATCGGACCATCATCTGATCTTTTGGTTAACTACTTAGATTAGTAGTTTATTTTGGTTGTATACATTTGAGATACAGACTCTATGATGTATACTTATTCTTTTGTCTAGAACTTGTATCTATTCTTTTTTATATTGTGGATCTTGTTAGACCACTATTCTGATGAACACTTTTATGTGTTATATATATTCATGTCTATTTCCGCCTTTGTGATATGAATTATCTGTGACTGATTTGTGTTATGTTTATTTCTATATTTGTTTTCGAAGACCTTTATAGCCACTGTGTAGTAGCTTTGAGTTTGTGTCGGTATGTCGGATTTCCTCTTGAGATGAAAAGTTATATTTTTATCTGGCGTATCGGTACTCGCACAAAGCAATTATACAAATGGTCGCTCCTTAACAGCCTTATTCTCTGTGCTAGTCGATAGCATTACTCCGTAGTGTTCTTGGCTAGCGTGGGTATAGAGGTAGGGCGTCACACAAATGGTTTAAATATTAAATACTTTATATAATAAAATAGCTTCTTCAATTTCACAAATCAATTCCAAAACAACTCGAATTTCTAAATTTTATATTTAACCAAATCACAAATCACAAGTTTCAATTCAATTTAGTTTCCAAATGAACTAGTCCAAATTATATCTTCAAACAGATTTGATCCATAGAATAAACCATTTCAAATTCAATATATTTCAAACTTTATGTATTCAACAATTTCAAAACTAAGTTTGGTAATTTCATATATACAGATCAAATTCAATTTTCTATTATTTAGTTTGGAAATATTTTACTTAATAAATCCATTATCATTTAAAAAAATAACAAATTACACATAACTAAATATTTCCTCCAATTTATTTATACTTAAATTACTCATTTAATTCACCCTAACCCAAAATCAAGTTAAAAAATTTTATACCTTTTTAAAACTTCCAATTTAATAAATTTCACATCAACTTATTTGAGTTTAATTCTTAAATAAATTCAATTTCAAATAAATCTCCAATTTACCTTCCAATCTTAATTTATTTAAATCGTTATAAACTCTATATTAAAATATAATTTAAATACTTAACCATATCATCTTCAATAAAAATCAACTTATTACTAAGCTTATTCTATATAAAATAAGTTTATACATAGCTTAAAAATCAAGAATAAAATAACATTTATATAATATCTAAAATCAATATTTGTATAAAACCATATATTTCTTTACAAAACCATAGAAATCATTTCAAATTTTTTTTATATATATAGACCAAGGTGTCTGTATAAAATTTTCTATCTTATGTTCAGGTGATACAGATATTTATCATTTCAATCCGTAATTCAAAATATAAATACAGTTATATAGCATTTCAAACCACAATCCTGAATGAAATAAAATCTACAACAACTTGCAGTTTATAACAATATAAAATACAACATCCATTCATCCAATATCAATCATCAACCATTTATCACAATCATTATCCAACTCAATCAATAACATTAATATAGAACAGATAAAAAATAATAGGTATTTATTGGCAGTTTATATTCAATAATAAATTAAATAACGGTTATCCAAATAAATTCAAATAAACTAAGATGATGATTCAAAATATGCCAAACGGTCATAAATAAATTTCTAATCACATCGTAAATCAATTTAACAAACATAAGAAATTTTGGAAGTTGTGAGTGGGTTAAAACACTCTCCTTTTGAATTTAAATTGAATATAAATCCAATTTAAATCCAACATCCAAACAGTCTCAGAATTCGTCCAATTCAGCACCAAAGTGTCCAGAATTTAAAAACGACCCTAACAAAAGAAACTACGCGTAAATCGAACATCGTATGCTAAAGTTATTATTATTTGAACGATTAGATATAGCTTGAAAATAAAATAAAGAAAACAAAAATCACGTCACCTGCTACTCATGTAGGTCTCCCACCCAAACACTCTCGAACGCAAAAACCACGCCAGCCGTCCCTCCAAAATCACGATCGCCCGTGCTATATAATGCACGCACACCCACGTAGAGGCCGCACCTCCCCTTCCCGTGCCTCGCCTCGAGGCTTCGCTCGATGTCCAGCTCGTGCCAATCAGCAGCCGCCGCCCAAGGGTAGTAAACCCTACTGAATTTTTAGCAACAATCTGACCTTCGACTCGACACACAAACTACTCTGATGAGCCATGCTTGGTCCCCTCTACGCGATGGTACGATTGATTTGGCGATCCATCGACGTTCATTGGAACGTGATGAACGGCCAATATTTGTTCTTCGATTTCGGCCACATCGAAACCCAAATCAAAAAACAAACCACATATTTGACTTACGCTCGTCGAGGGCTTCAATCGATATATAATTCGATATGTATTGAGGAGTTTGAATTTTTGAGGTTGAATTTTGTATTGAAACTGGGTTGTGAATTTTAGGGTTTGCCTGCCATTGAGAAAGAGAAGCAACAGAAATTTCCGTATGTCTGCTAGGGTTTATAACGATATATATATAGGCAGAATACAATAAAAACAGTGGGCTTGATTGGTTTAGAAAATTGAACGATAATGACCCGAAAAACTTGTTTCGACTCCGGAATGAAAATGGGTCGATCCACATATCAAAACAGATGTTTTAAAATATTTTAAAATCAATGGAATAGGTTTCAGGTCCAAATTCCATGATATGAAGAAGTTATGCTAGAATCAAGTTATTTCAAATTGATCTCAATTCAATTGATTTCAATTAAATTAATTTCTAGGCATTTCGAGTCCGTACGATCAAACGACAAGCCCGATCGCTACAAAACTTGAAATCCTATAATAATTCGCCGTTACGGATTCGATGAAACTAGTTTCGTCAAAATCCGAGTCAGTAACCAAAATGGCTATTTTTCAGGTTAATTAAATAAATTAATAATTAATTAATTAAATCACCTTCAAATTTAAATTTTAATAATTTACAACTTCTATCATTTTTGATTTCTCGACCATTCACAAATAATTTAAACCAAATTTAGATGACGATTTAGAGTTGATTAATTCACTAATTTCAGCGTTAAATTTCAATTTCATTAAATTCAGAAATTTATAAATTTAAAATTCCAAAATCCATTTATTAAATTTTAAACCTTGTTATTCAAGTCTTTTATTACAATAAGAATATAATTAACATTGGTTTATATCTTGGTACATTAATATTTTCCAATTTCGTCTTAATTCCTATTTACGTAATATTAAATATTAAATATTAAATTTCATTTAATTTCAATTAATCCAATTTGTTAAATTTAAATTAATAAATTTTGATTCCCATTCTTTTTATTCAGTCAATCATTATCTTATGGGTAAATTTAACATCACTATATATCCAATTTCCCTAATATTTTTCTGTCATCATCTAAATTCATATAAGCGTAGTATTGAATTACGTTTAATTGCAATAGATTTAGATCTAATTCAGTAGATTAGATAAATGGGTAAACAGTTAATAATTATCACTATGTTCCAAATTTAATTCTATTCATACTTTATTATCAACCAACGATAATTACAATTACTTATTTAGCATTGATTCTATCAAATTACCGTTCATTACATATTATTCCGTCAATTAATATAACTTTAAACATATTTACCAATTTACTAATTACAATCAATTAAAACCTTACAATTGTTTCAATTAATTGGGATTGCACTAAACTAGTTATTTATCAACTTGCTTTAACATTATTACCTTAATTTATGTTTAGATACTATTAATCAATTCATCATTTCATTGGTTAATTCAACACTTACTTTTATTTACTTATTCTCAATTTTATGACCAAGTGCAACAATTTACACTATTTCATTATTGGGATTTCACTCCAATTGTCAATAATTAATTTTAATTACCATCGCTACATTTCACTTCTAACATTTGCTTCGTTTTATATTATAGAATTTTTAATTCTTTCTAGATTTAATTACAAAATCTTATTAAATAAACCCATTTAATTATCGAAATTCATGGGTCATTACAGTTTTGATGGTGTTTGACTTATTTTATTTAGAGAAAGATATTATGAGTTTATTTTATTGCTTGTATTAACTCTACTGCTATTTTGTATTACTTCACAGAACCTTTGCTCTGATTTGTAATTGTTCGTTTAGTTATATTTCCAGCCTGTTTTATATCCGTGACTGATGGAATATTTTACTTCTATGCTATGAGGTATATGACTAAATCTATGATTGTTTTAGTTTCCTACATTTTAATTATGTCTCTACATTAACCGGGCACCATTACAATGCACTCTATAGGTTATATTAGGTGTTGGAGGTGTAAGACAGTCATCACACCTTAGAACAATTAATTCAAAAACAATATACATATTTTTATATAAATATATGTATATAGTAAACTATGATTTGATTTCAAAACATTTTCTTAGCAAAGCAATGAAATTGTAACGACCCGTAATTTTCGGTAATTTAGTTGTTAATTTAATTTAATGTTTGTTATCTAATATTGGAAAAAACAGAAATTTGTGATTCATTAATGAAATAATAACTTAAGTGAGATGTAATCATGCTAATTTGAGTTAATTATTAACTATTTGAATGAAGTTGCAGTTAATGAAATTAATGTAAATGTTATACTATGCTATAAATCCAATATAAGAAAACAAACATAAATATTGAATTAATTAATGAATTAATATATATTGAATGGTAATTGAATAAAATAAATGTTTAGTAAGAAATTATAACATTGGTTTGGGAATGACGAACTTATAAAAATGTGATTGAGAGTTAATGATAACAATTATTATAAGTTGATCATTTATTTAGTCCATTAAATCAAAATTTGTAATCAATTGCAATGCATCTAAATTCAATGTTATGTTAGTGTAAATTAAGGAAATAATTGGAAATAATGTTAATTCTATTCATAATATGACAATTGGTTGAATGAAAATAATGGATATCAAAATTTATTAATTTATTGGAATTTAAACTTAATTCTTGGATTAGTTGCAATTAAATGAAATTTAATGAAATTGAGTTTAACACTGAAATTGATAAATTTATCAACTTTAAATTGACATCTAAATTTGTTTAAATTAGTGTAAAAGATCAAGAAATTTACAAACGATAAAAAATTTCAATTACAGCATTGAAATTGAAAATTTGATTTAATTGATTAATTATTATTTTATTTAACTAATGTAAAAATAGCCATTGGAACAATAGATCTAGAAGTGGAGCAAGAACTTTTACCAACATTGATCATTCCTTTTCCACTACAAAGCCCTTACCACATGGCCAAAAATTTCTACCTTCCTGCCCCAACCAATTCTTTCTGACCATTCTCCCCTCATCATAACCACTAGGAAGCTGCCCCAAGGAGTCAAAAGAGGTTTTAAATTCTATAATACTTAGGTCCTTGACCCCGAGTATAATAATAATATAAAATCAGCTTGGTCTTATGATTATTTTGGAAACCCTGTGTATATTTTTGGTAGAAAGTTCAAGGCAACAAAAGAAGCCTTAAGGGTTTGGGCAAGAGCTAAGTTTGGCAATGGCAATCTAAAATCAACCATCCTTAAGGTTCGGCTTAAGGAAGCTCAGGATCTATGGCTCATCCAAACAATGTTGATCTAGCTGAAAAGGAAGCTACTCTCTTCAATGACCTCAACCAAGCTCTGGCATCTGAATGTGATATGAAAAGACAGCAACTAAGAATCAAATGGGCAGCTGAAGGGGACAGAAACTCTAAATTTTTTCATACCTCCCTAAAGGTAAAACTTTCAAAAAATAACATCAATTCCATATATGAAGCAGGAACCTTGAACTCTACCCCTGAGACAGTTGACATAGCTCTTCTCCTATATTATACTTCCCTCTTTGGAAATGAAAATAATTTTAACCCAGTGTTGGACCAACTTTCTAATATTTCTCTGCCTAGAGTTAATAATTATGAAGCTAAAAAGCTGGTGGATAAAGTTACTAATGAAGAAATCAAGAACACCCTTCTCGCTATGAATAAGAGCTCAAGTGGTGGACCTGATGGTTTCGATGTGGTTTTTTTATTTCTAGTTGGGATATAGTAGGTGGGCATTTCTACAAGGCTGTGCATAATTTCTTCGATAAATTTAAGCTTCCTAAATCTGTGAATGCCATGAATCTGGTTTTAATCCCTAAGAGCATGCCTGCATCATCAGTATCTTCCTTCAGACCCATTTCCCGTTGCAATGTTGTTTACAAGTGCATATCAAAAATTATTACTTCGAGGCTTGTTGCAGTTTTGGAAATAATTATTTCCAAAAATCAGGTAGCTTTTTTACGTAAAAGGAACATTCTAGACAACATTATGCTGGCCCATGAGCTTTTAAAAGGATATCGCTGTATTAATGCAACTCCTAGAACTATGTTAAAGCTTGATTTAAAGAAGGCATATGATAGCATTCAGTGGAAATCTGTTGTTAGAATTATGTCACTCATGGTTTTTCCTAAAGTATTTGTTGTAGGATCTAGATTAACCCTAGAGGGGGGTGAATAGGGTTATAGCAAATTTTCTCGAATTAAACTGCAAAGAAGTAAATATGCTGAAAAGTAAATCACACAAAATTTACCCAGCTTCGGCAACCCCCTGCCTACTGCTGCATTTCTAGATTTCTATTAGAATTAAACAGTCTCCCGCTTACAAACACTCTAACAGACTCGCAAACCCTGCTACCGCCTATAGAGTTTCGCAAACTCGCAAACCCGGCTCACTGAACTAATTCTAACTAGACAATCTGACACAACCTAAATCCTAGGTGGTGATTTAGCAAGATTTGAAAGGTACGGATTTCAAAATAAAAATAAAAACAAAATAAATAAAAACACCCTTATATTCAAAATAAGGATTCTTAAACCCCAATTCCCTTTTTCAAGGCCGGCCCTCTTGTATTCTTTCACCCGATCCTCTTCTATTTTCTTTGAAAAAAATGGCGGCTTTGATTCTTTGATTATTCCTCTTTGTGCTCTAAAATTAGGGCTTGTGTTTTTCGATCCAAATTGGGGCTTTTCGAAGCACGCCTATGTTGATCGACTCTCTGGTTTGCGTGTTGCCTTGCTCGATGCTTCTCTGATGATCGGCTGCTTGCCTCGAGATTGCGAATCAACGTTGGTACGTTGTTCGTTCCTTTTGCTTTTCAGGATTTAATTGCTTGAATTATCGATTGTTCCTGTTTGCGCACTGCCTATGATGATTTTGGGTGAATATTTATATGGACTACGAGACCCTTGAATTTGTTCATATCAATTCGTCACTTTCCTAATTCTTGATTTCCTGATACTTATGACTTTATGTGCACGGCTTTGATTATGCAGCGTTCGATTTTTTCTTGAGTCATACGGCAGAAACTTTCCTGTTTTGTTTGGATTTGACTTTTGACTTTTTCATTTTTATACTGCGTTGATTATTTTGCGTCTGCATTGTTATTCTTCTTTTGTTAACTTCGACTTGATTACTTCTGCTTTGACTTCGAACTTGTCACCTGATCTTTGGTACATTGTTTCTCGACTTTAATTACTGTCTTCATTGTATATGAATAATTTCATATTGTGGTTCACTGTTTGCATCACTGGTCTTTGAGATTTGTGTAGTTGCTCTTTGCTGCACTGACTTGTTTGTTGTGGAAAATCATGTCTGCCTTGTTTAGTTTCTGGATTTCATCATACTTCTGTTGCATTCACTTCATATTTTCATTGCACTCATATTGCCTCGAGCTTGTACTGTTTGGTTCATCTTCTCTGGTTGGTTTAACCTAAACTTCACTTGAGCATTGCATTCATGAATTTTGACTATAGCTTGTTTATCTCTTTCGATTTCACTGTGAATTATGACTTTGATTTTCTGGCCCCTGTGAGCTTCATCTCTGTCCATTCCTCATATGAATTGATTCATATTTGATATGCTGGCTTGTACTTGATATTGTTGACTTGAGTGACTTTGATTATCATGTAGCTCACTGTCTTTGTTCCTATGCATATATGTATATGCCTCTGTTTGACTTTGGTTATGTGACAGTTTGCTGTGTTCAATTATATTGCATTTGC
This sequence comes from Allium cepa, assembly GCA_030765085.1. Classification (NCBI taxonomy): domain Eukaryota; kingdom Viridiplantae; phylum Streptophyta; class Magnoliopsida; order Asparagales; family Amaryllidaceae; genus Allium; species Allium cepa. The sequence continues at coordinate 746,014,576 of CM060935.1, forward strand.
CTGAGTCACTTGTATCAGTTCTCGGCCAGGCTTGAGTCTTTGGACTTGTGCATCACCATACATCTGTTGCAATCCATTTGTTTGTTTGTATATACCACTTGCTTTTGTTCATTCCACTGGTATACCTGGTGCACTACTTGACTTGTTGTATTGTGATTTCATCTTTGCACTGTGTTTTTGATGTTGGCCTTCATTTTTGAAACTCCGTTTTGTACTGAGTCTTGATATCATTTGCTTCTACACGCTTGTAGTTGTGTAGTTGTACTGCGCTGTTGCCTTGAGTAGTTGTTGACTGCATCACCATATATTAGTTATACTTGTTGCAATCCTGTCCACTGCCATGTCCTGTTGCACATGCTTACAACTGAATTGAGTTATTCTTGAGTATGATACTTGGTCGTACTGATCATATGGTCATGTTGTGCACTGATTTCTGGCTTGTTTCAGTTGCTTAGTGCATTATTTTGTACTGAACTGGTTTGGTGTCTCACTTCCATTTTCAGTTTGCATCCGGTTAGTGAGTTGCATTTGTGTTCTTCATACCATGTGTACATGCTTCACTTGATCTGTTCTCTGTAAGCTCGAGTTCGCATATTATTGGTTTGCATATATCAGTTGCTCGGCCCTGTAAAATTATCAAGTGTATATCGGTGTGCACGGCCTTGTGGCTTGTACAGCGATACATTGTGCATGTCATATTGTTCGTGTATGATGAATTCAAATGTAAATGATGACGAACAACCCAAATAACTGAGGCAAATAATATTTTCAAAATCCATATTTTATTTTATATTGCAAAAATATTTCTTTTTCAATTTTACTACGTTAGTGAATATTTTTGCAGATTGCTCAAATGCTGGATTCTAACTGGAATGAAGTTGAAGATAAACTACGAGTGTGAGTGATATGTAGTGAGGAATTTATGTAAATTGAAATTGTGATGTATTGTAAACAAAACTGTATATGTATAGCGAGAGCTTGAATTTGTACTATTCAAAAATGTAATAAATATTTGTTTGAATAAAATTTCTATTTGAATTCAAATTCTGTGTATTTAATTTTATTCAGCAAATATTTATTTAATCTATAAAAAATAAAATAATACATTAACAAATACATTTAAACGAATGTATATATGTTTATTATCATCAAACAAAAATCATATAAGCGCATATTCAACATTTGTTGCTTGGATTTAAGAGTGCATCTCAACACCCTCTTTCTCTCTGATTTTTTATGGTACAAACACTGGTTTCTTTGCTTCTAAGCAAGGTATTAGGGCAGGGGACCCACTTTCCTCCTATGTCTTTATCATGGTTATGGAAGTTTTTACTTGCTTGATAAGAGACCCTTGTATCAAAACATGCATATGCTCTATCATTCCAAATGTAAAGACCTCCAAATAACTTCCCTTCTTTTTGATGATGATATCATGATATTCACCAACCGAACCTTTCATCCATTGAATGCATTAAAAGTGCTCTTCCTAACTTCTACTTGATGACAGGTCTTAAGATTAATCTCAATAAATCAACTATTTTATTCTCTGGGATTTCAAGCTTGCAGGAACGAAATCTTTCCTCCTATGTTGGAATGCAGTCAATGAATCTTGATATGACTTACCTTGGCCTGCCTCTTTGTACATCTAGGGTAACTCAAGCTAATTGTCAATCTCTTTATCAAAAAATAACTGGTGTCATGGAGTGTTGGGCAAACAAATTCTTGTCTCAAACTGACAGAATAGTTCTCATCAAATCTGCTAGCTTCTCCATGATGATCTATTGGGCAAGAGCATACATACTACCTATTAAGATTTTGAAAATGGTTAGAAGAACCATGATGAGATTTGTATGGTTTGGCTCTATTCATTCTAAGAAAACGGTTCCTTGTTCTTTCTCTATTTTTGAGAAACCAAAAAGCAAAGGGGGCTTAGGCTTGTACAGCATAGAAGTATGGAACAAAGCTGCTTACAGTCATCATTTTAATGCTCTGTTGCAAAAGTAGGACACTTTATGGGTCAGGTGGACTCTCAGGCATAATGTTGGGGCAAAGAACTTTTGGCTTATGGAGGTTCCTCAATCTTGCAGTTGGATATGGAGAAGTATATTGAATTTGAGAAACACTTTAAAACCTTTTGTTCAGATCAAACGATCTGACAGAAGCACTTGTAATTTTTGGAATGAGCCATGGATAAGTAAGGGTGTTATTATAGATCAGCTCTTCACTTCCCAGCAAAAATTTCAATCTGGTATTGGTTCATATGCTCTGGTTGTTGACCACATTGATAATGGTGTGCTTATGCTGCCTTATACTAGCAATAAGATAGTCAGAGCCTTCTGGAATCAATATGTTACAAACAAATATGAGATTCAAGATCACGACACAGTTCAATGGAATGGTAAAGCTCACACTATCTCCTGTATTTACGAGGCCTTATTGGGAATGGATTCTTTACCCAACTGTACGTGGAGCAAGGTTACTTGGGCTACCACTTCTACCAGCAGTGATAACCTAATGCTTTGTAAGGTTAGGAACAAGGCTTTGTTAACAAGAGATAAGCTGATTAGGTTTGGAAATGTCAGTGCCATCCTTGTGTGAGCTATGCAACATTCACAATGAAATTATCCAACACTTGTACTTTGAGTATTCTTATGATCAACATCTCTGGAGCAAAATGATGAGTACAATTGGGAGGGTGGCTGTTTCTTCAGTTTCTGTTGTTCAATGGGTATAATTGAGAAAGCAACTAGGTGGAGGGACGAGAAAAAATTTCTTTTTTTCTTCATCCTGAAAAAGCTTTTGAAAGTAATATGGTAAGAAAGGAACAGGAGGTGTTTTGATGGAATCAAGAGGAGCCATGAAGTTTTATGGATTGACTTAAGGCATGAAATTTTGATGGGAATGAGGGCTAGTGTGCATGCTTTTCATGATCACCAGATCGAGCCTTGGATCCCATAGCTTTCTTTGCTTTTCCCTGTGTTTTATTTTCTTCTGTTCTTTGTTACTCTTGCATGGCTGTATGTTTCCTTTTTTGGATCTTTTCCTTTTCTTGTCTTACTTGCTGTGTTGCTTTTCCTTTTATTAATAAATCTGGTAAGGGCCCAGTCTAACCCCGCTTGTTCTGCAAAAAAAGCCATTTTGGCCATTGACTTGGATTTCGACGATACCAGTTTCATTGGATCTGTAACGATGAATTATTATAGGGTTTCAAGTTTCGTAACGATCGGGCATTTCATTTGATCGTACGAGCTCGAAACGCCTAGAAATCAATTTGAAATAAATTGATTTTAGCATAACTTCTTTGTGCGATGGAATATGGACTTGAAACTTATTCCTTTGATTTTAAAATATTCAAAAACATCTATTATAATATATGGGTTGACCCATTTTCGTTTCGGAGTTAGAGCGGCTTTCCGGGCCATTTATCGTTCAACGGTCCAAACGTTGTATCTGTTACTCTATTTCTCAGCTCTACCTATATATATCCTGTTATAAACCCTAGTAGCCTTTCTATTCCTCATTTTTGTATGTACAATTCCAGTTGCTCCTCTTTATTTCCAATGGCAGACAAAAGATTAAGTTCCCAATTACAAATTTCAAAATCAAATTCAAATAAAAATTTCAAACTCCACGAATGATATCGAATTATATATTGATCTGAAGCTCTCGATGAGCGCATCTCAGATCTACAATTCGTTTTTGGATTTGAATCACCATTAGTCCAAAAATCAGTGATTAATTTTCGACTGTTCGTCGGGCTGCGATCAACTTCGACTAATCGTCGAATCGACCAATCGTCGAATCGACCGCATGGATTTGTAGAGATGCGCAAGCGTAATCCGTCCATGCAAGTCTTACGACGACTTGACGTCCGGATGCACCCTAATTTTTCGGCTAGGGTTTGGCCAAAGCCTTGTTTCGGTGGCGGTGGCTCAAGCTGGAGAGGGTCGGGCTTGGCGGCATGTACGGGGGAGCCAGGGAGAGCCCTTGGGTGGCGACGTCGTGACCTACGATGGCGTAGGGTGGAAGTTTGAGCTCAGTCAACGTGGCGGCTGTAGCTACAGTGTGCGTGCTAAGGTTACGTGAGGGAGATGATGACATGGCTATTTCTGGATGGTTTGTGTAGTCTATTTATTTTATTTTAATTTTGATTTAAATCGTTATAACGTACATAACTTTCTCATAAAAGGTCCGATTCATGTGCGATTTTCTCCACTGCGATCCTATCAAAGTTCTGGAGTTTTTGATGCTGGTATGGACGAATTCTAAGACTATTCAAATTTTGGGTTTAAATTGGCTTTAAATTCAATTTTAATTTAAAAGGTGAGTGTTTAACCCACTTACAACTTCTAAAATTTCTTATGTTTGTTAAATTGATTTATGATGTGATTAGAAATTTATTTATCACTGTTTGGCGTATTTTTAATCATCACCTCATTTAAATTGAATTTATTTGAATTAAATTATTATTTAATTTATTATTGCATATAAACTACCAATTAAATAGTTATTTAATTTATTATCGAATATAAACTGCCAGTAAATGCCTGTTATTTATTATCTGTTCTATATCGATGTTATTGATTGAATTGGATGATGATTGTGATAAATGTTTGATGATTGATATTGGATAAATGAATGTTGTATTTTATACTATTATAAACTGCAAGTCATTATGGATTTTTATTTCATTTGGGATTGCAGATTGAAATGATATATAACCGTATTTATATTTTAAATTGCGGTTTGAAATGATAAACATATGTATCACTTGACCAAAGGATAGAAAATTACATATAGACACCGCGGTCTATATATATAAATATTTTGAAATGATTTTTATGGCTTTGTAAAGAAATATATGTTTTATAGACATATTGATTTTAGGTAATATATAAATGTTATTTTATATATAGTTAAATTCTTGATTTTAGCTATGTATAAATTTGTTTGGTATAGAACAAGTTTAAAAATAAAGATTGATTTTATTTTTTTTGGCAAGGCCAGCCGGTTTTATAGTGGACCGTCCACTTTTTATTACGAACATAATAAAATTGAAGTACAGGAGCAAGGTAAAAGCACCTTAACTACTAAAAAAACAGAAAATACAGCATAGGTACGTGACAGCTATGTCACGGTAACTATAAGTATCACAAAAAAAACTAGCGCTCCTCCGAGGAGGAAGAATCACCAACGAACCCAGTCACCAATGAAGGGGACAATGGGCCAGACCCAGAAAGACCAACAAAGGGGCGAAACCGAAGAGCAAGACAAGGGTCATATACCACATCATCAGAACAGTAGACAAAAGATCGATCCCAAGATGGATCAGCAAGCATGTCAGAATTTGCACTCGCATCCAAACCATCCATATCAAGAACTAGAGAATCACCAGATTGTTTGTAGCGAAGGCATCTAATAAAGATTGATTTTATTAAAATGTAATATGGTTAAGTATTTATATAAATTATATTTTATATAGAGTTTATAATGATAATAAAATTAAGGTTGGAAGATAAATTGAAAATTTATTTGGAATTGAATTTATTTAAGAACTTAAACTCAAATAAGTTCGTTGTGAAATTTATCAAATTGAAATTTTAAGAGATGAATTTATAACTTGATTTTGTTTAAGGTGAATTAAATGAATATTTCAAGTATAAATAAATTGAAGGAAATATATAGTTATTTGTAATTTGAACTTTATTTAAATGATAATGGATTCATTATGTAAAGTATTTCCAAACCAAATAATAGAAAATTGAACCGTCGAATCAGGATTACCAAACTTAGTTTTGATTGTCGAATACTTAAAGTTTGAATATATTGAATTTGAAATGATTTATTCCATGCATCAAATCTATTTTGAAATCGATAAAATTTGGAATAGTTTGTTTGGAAACTGAATCGAATTGAAATTTATGATTTGGGATTTGGTTAAATCTAAAATGTAGAAATCCGAGTTGTTTGGAATTGGTTTGTGAAATTGAAGAAGCTATATAAACAATAGTTGTTATTTTTATTTTTGATGATATATCCTATTGTTTATATTTATTTTTGATGATATATGTCTGTTGTTATTATTATTTTCATATCTGTTATCACTCTGCAAGTTCCCTGTTAGTATAGAAATCACTATGGTTTGAAATGATACATACCCGAACGGATTTTAGAATAGGAGAATTTCGATATGGGTTGAAATGATAAACCCAGACGATTTTCATTTGAATTGAATTTGGGATTACGGGTTAAAATGATATCCACCCGAATATATTTAACTTACGGATTGAAATGATAAATATCTGTATCCCTTGTACATAGAATAGAAAATTTTACATCGACGCCGTGGTCTATATGAATGTTTTGAAAATAATTTCTATGGTCTTGAAAAGAAATATATGGTTTTAATGAATATTGATTTAAAGTATTATATATAAATGTTATTTTATATATAGATTTAATATTAAGATAATTTAATTAAGATTGATTTTGTTAATATGAAATATGTTTAAGGATTTATTAAATTTGTATTTATGAAATAGATTTGTGGAATAAATTTTATAAGCTATGGTTTGAAGATATATTCGGGACTTATTTGAATTTGTCATTAATTAAGGATTTTATTTAGTTAAATCAATTTGAAACTATTAAATTCGAAACTTTAACATATGATCCTATAACTTGAATTTTTATTTAAGAAATTTAATGGATGATTAGTGTCTAAAGAAATCAAAGGTAATATATAGAAAATATAAATTTAAGGTCATATAAATAATATTGAATTTATCAAGTGAATATTTCAAAACTAAATAATAGTGAAGTCAAGTTGGGAGATAAACGCAACTATCAAAGTTTAGTCTTTGAAATGTTGAATATTAAAAGCTCCGAAATATATTAACTTCGTATTATATTAAAATTTAAATGGTTTATTTTGTGGTTCAGATCCGTATTTAAATAGATAAAATTTGAATTAGTTTAGTCAGAAACTAAATTGAATGGAAATTGATAAATTTTGATTTAATTAAATTTGAATGAGAAGGTCGAGTTGATTTTTGAAGCGATTTGTGAACTTTGAGGAAATAAAAATACTTTACTTCATAAATTATTGGATATATATACTAATTTGGAAAATAGAGATATTTGAAATGAAAATGATGTTTTAGTTTTGAAATATAAATAAAATTGAAATGACCACGGTGTAATAATGTATATTTCTACCCTGTAGATAGTTCCTTGGATCCTTAGAGGATAGGTATCCCAAACATCCTCTAAGTTAATTATATTTATGTTGATATTTCACTTGAGTTGGATTTATAGATATAAGAATGTTAATCCTGACTTGAGTGTTTTGTGTTTTGCTATATGCTCGGGTCAGACTGAGTGATACAGCATTTGAGACTCACCTTCGAAGTTGGAGCTTTGCTTGAAGATCCAGCTATCTATCCTTTCAGTCATCCAGTTGATTGGTTCAGAGAAGTCATCTGCCCGTACCGGAGACTTCACTGCATCTGGGATTTTCTAGTGTATTTTAGTTCTAACTTTGTTTATATAGTAGCTTCATGAACTACTATTCATTTATTCCACTACGTATCATTGTACTACTCTGTATCTGTGATTCTGTGATTGATTTATTTACTGTAGATGTTAAGTTTTGCCAAATTTCAACTAACAATCTGATATTTTGAGCAATTCAAGTCTGACATGCGCGGATGCGAATGGTTGAAAATATTAGGTCGTTACAGTTGGTATCAGAGCTATAGCTCTAGGCAAAACTTAGCATATATGGTAAATTTATTTACAGAATGTCTTTCGTTCGAGTTGGATCTCTTCCTTTTTTACTCAATTTCCTTTGAATTTTGGAATGTACCTCGGTTCCGAAATTCATCCTTGTCTCTTTCTATTTATATTCATTTGATTCTGGAGTATCTCGTAATTCCACTGAATGTTTTGTAAAGAGGGTGAAAACTCCTTTACAATTGGCATTGATTCACCAAAGATTTCTGTATCCTCAGTTTATGATGCTGCTATATCTTGATATGGTGAATTTTATCTCTGGCGATCAAATCTCGATTTGTTTGGAATTCTACATCGATTATATTCCTGAAGTCACGGTTGACCCGATTAAGGTCGCCATGATTTATAGAAGTATATCCATCTTCTATTTTGTAATTTAATTATCTCATCTTCGATCGAGTCTATCTTCGAATCAGGATTCTATTGATTGGAGTTCCTCTAATTTAAATCTCTATCGTTGCTTTGAAATCCATTCTTGAATCATCCTTTAAAAATCGGGTTATGTTTGAAATTATTTTATATATCGAAATTATTATTTGGATAACTATGATTTTATTCTATATATAAAAGTGAAATGTTATTCTATATAAAAAGTTTTGAAAGGATTTGAAATTTTGGAAATTTATAAGAAATTGATTTATATAAAAATGATTTATAATTGAAGGGTAAAATTTGAAATTCGAGAATTGAATTCCGGTATTTTGAAATTGGTTTTAAGATTTTGGAAAATATATAAAAATAATACGATTTAAAAGTATTTTCTGAGTAAGAAATGTTTCAAATGAGTTCAAATGAATAGCAATAATTTTGAAGAAATTTCAAAGAAGTTTTCAAGAAAATAGAAGTCCAGAACTCACTTATGTCGCTGGAAAATAATTTCGGTGATGAGTGCACGCATCATCGACATTGATTTTCGAGTTTCAAGGTAGGGAAGAGGCCACTTTAATAGCTTCGCTATGCGAGTGATTTGTTAAAACCATTTTTGATTTCAAATTTTGAATTAATTTGATATTTACGAAAGATATATGTATATATTTGAAACAATTTAAAGTGAGACCGGTATTCAGTCCTCGAGTTGCGGATTTGATTTGGTATAATCCTATCTATTGAAATTGATTTATTGTTGATTTTCAACTCTTGAATTGGAAATTTGATTTCCCTAGCTATTTTGAATGTTCGAACACTTCCAAATCGAGGTTAACTTTTCAAAGCTAAGAAATTTCGTAGAGGATAAAATATTTGATAAAGCATATAAGTTTAGTTTTGTATGTTTAAGTTTGAAACCTTTTGTTAAGTAAATGAATATGACTATTTTGAATTATACTAATATGGAATTTAGTTTTGAAATGTTTTGAATTTTTTTTAAGTGTTAAGTAATGGTTTTCAGAAGGGTAAATTGGATATTTCAAATAGAAATAAATAGTTTAAAGGTTTTAAAGGGATAATTATAAATTTGGAAACCATTTTGAGTATAATTGATTTTGAGAAAAATATTTGGTTTTGAAATTAGATTGGAATTAAAACCAGTACTTATATGGTGATTTTGGAAATGAATTGTTGACTTGAATTATGTTAATTTGGAAACTGGGATTATTTTTATAAACCTATTATTTTGGGAACTTTGAAATTGAGATATTTAATTTGGAAGAAAATTTGGTGAAATCATATATAATTTTGAAACTGAATTGATATTGAAATAATTTGAAATTGAGAACCTTATATTATTAAGTACTTGATTTGGGAGTGGTCGAACGTATATAAAATGGATTTGTATAAGTATAAAGTTGGTTTGAAATCTATTGATTTGAAAGGTACTCAATTTGGAAAGACAATTTTATATAATCGAAGTCTATATAAGTGTGATTTGATATACTATTGATTTGGAAAGTATTCGATTTGAGAATGAAATCCTATATATAATGGACTTTATATAAGTATGATATTTGAAAGTGATTTGAAAAGGTACTATATGATATATATTTTCGAAGTAAAGATATGGAAAGTGCCTTCTGCTTGATATCCGCTTTGTGGCCATATTGTGGATTCATTCTATCTCGATATTATTCTCTTTGATTTTTGGTTTTCTGGATGTGATACTCGAGTGTTCCCACCGTGGCGTAACCCACGGTTTTTTCCTTTCGCGACTGCATAGCGCAACTGCCTGGCTAAGTCTGTCCTAGGGGTATGGATTGTTTCCTGGGGGATCCAGGTGTAACCATTGTGTATCCTGCAATCTGTGTAGGTCGCATTAGTAGCGAAACTGCCTGGCTGAGACGGCCTAGGGGTACGGACTGTTTCCTGGGGGACCCAGGCATAACCATTGTGTATTCTGCACCCTACTAGTCATCATGGCGTAACTCGCAGGGCTGAGAAAGCTTACGGATACGGATTGTTTTCTGGGGGATCCAGGCGTAACCATTGTGTATCTACGAACCATGGTTGGATAAAGGTTTTGGTTTGATTGTTTTGTTTGGATTGTACTTTCCATATCTGTTTTTTAAGGTTTTTCAAGTATTTTCATTGGGTGTTGAAACAGGTCTACTAAGTACATGAAGAATTCTAGCTTTGCGCCTGATCAACCCATGGTCAGAGTCTGCAAGAACGAGGATAAACTTGTTGAAACATCGAGTTATAAAAGTATTTTTGAAAGGAAAAATTCGTTTCGATATAAAAGCATTTTATTATAAAGGTATTTCCAACAAAGAAATTTTGTATTAATATTTGAGATTAAAATTTTGCGGTTTGATTTAATTATTCGAGCCCGATACTATCCCTTTGAACCTACCTTATCTGCTCAGCTTTATTTATTCACCTATATTCTGTTTTTCCGAATCTACCCTCCTTTCCTTTTTGAATATAATCTTTAAAATATTTTTTATTTATATACTACATGGTTTAATAGTAAATCATTAGTGTCATTAATATTGCACAAGTTATTAATTTAATATAACATATTTAAGAAATGAGTATTAATTTATCTATAATGTTGAAAGTGTCTTAAGATAAATTAGTAAATTTATAAACTATGGATTTAATGTTGTCAAATAACTTCCTTGAAAATATAACCAAGGATGTGAATAACTGTTTCTAAATAGTTTTCATATATATTTAAAAAGGTGTTATTTAAAACTTATAAAGGGTATTTATAAAGGAAGCAAGAAATTTTATAAATGGGTTTGAAATTATTTTTAAGTATAAAAGAAAATTTAATTTCAAATGAAGTTTTCAAATGAATATTTCAGGTAAAATTTATATGGTCTTAAATTAATTGTTTATCCTTGTCTTTCAATCTATTTATCTTTTGGTTGTTTCTATTCTCCTACCTTCTTCCTTTTCGAGGACGAAAAGTTTTGAGTGGGGGAGAGTGTAACGACCCATAAAATTTTGTTAATTTTTAATAGTTTTATTTAGCGTATTTAATTTTATTTTTGAGAAATTTTAAATAATAATATTTTGAAATAAAATATTACATTTGGATTGCGTATAGTTAAATGTGGCAAATGATAAATTTTCATCAAAAATTAAGAAAGTATATTTTAGGGTGAAAATTTTATTTTTCTAACCTTTCCTACGCTCCCTGTTTCCACTTCTTTCATTATGACCATTCATTATATATATACACTACAGTTGGAAAGTTATAAACGTATAAACTTAGATACGTTTGTATTTATTAAAAAATTAAAGCTTACCTTTAATTGCGACCTTTTGGTTTCCTTGCTTTCAAAAAAATTTGAACCATAGCCACGGTAATAAATTATTATAAAATTTTCAACTTAATCTAAGATGACCGTTGCTACTAGAATCGTTACTTTTCTAACATATTCATTCCTACTTTCACTGACCTTTTATTTCTTCATTTTTTCCACCGTCTAAAAAAACTAAAATAAATGGTTATTCGTTTTATTTTATTCAGTAATCAGCGTGACTCTTGCCATTTACACCGCACCATATTTGACTGTTGATTTTCGTTCAGCATTCTTATTTTAAAAATATACCGCAGAGTACGTTGCCTTCGCAATTTAAAAATTGCTTTAATAGCTCTTGAATAAATGTGTAGCTGTTACTTTGATATTTTTCTGGAATTGTGACTTTTCTCTTTCCTTCCATTCAAATTTGAAACGTGCTACCATTTATTTGCTTTGATTATTTTTCTGAATCAACGTGAATATTTTGCCTTAAATCCTCCACTAAATCATAGCACGTGATTGTGTTATTTCTTTGGTTACTTTTATTTAGTCGTTTCCATTTATTTCTGTTCGTATTTTCTTCCCTTTTTTATTGCTTCTTTCTAGATTTCTCTTCTTTCCCTCTCTATTGTTTCTTCCTCTTCTATTTAAACTTGCGTGGCACTACAAATTTCGGCCTCTCCTTCACCTTTTCCAAACTCCGCTCCTCCACCGAACCCACTCTTCCCTTTGCGCAATATCCATCGAAGATGCAGCGACCCTCCCCTGTTTCCTCTACTGTTCGCATAACCAGGCATAGGTAAGTTAAGTTTATATTTGCAAGTGTTATATATATAGTTTTATATTTAGCTATGATATGGATTATTTTATCAATACACGTCCCCTGTACGTGCTGTTGATGCATATTCTAGCATTCAAAGTTGGTACGCATATTTGTTTATATGGAGTATAGTTATGATATATTGATAGTGGTATAAAAATATAAGATGCATACATATAGTGGTTTATATAAAGTTGTTGGATTTGAATACATTTATACACCAAACGTGGTTTCCATTTCTTTTGAAAAGTTTGTTTTGTTTCTAGAAGTGTATGCATATTTAATATGTGTGAGTTGTGTTGGATCTGCAAATGGAGTCTGCATATTTGGCAAGTAGATTTATATTCATTTTTGTTTTAACATTGAGTCCATATATGTATATTTTACAAACCATATTGTATCATTTATTTTATAAGTTTTGTAAATCCATTATTTTATATATATATATATATATATAGTTTTATAATAAATAGGTTTATAACTTTTGTTGAAGGTCAATTTACATCTTATTATTATGGAAGTTGTATAGGATTTTTGAAGTTGTTTATTTTCCTAAGTTCGTATATGACATATATTTATATAAAGTTATAATAATTATATATATATATATATATCTTTATGGCCTTATATATATATATATATATACATATACTTTGCATACACTTATGTATGGAGTTAGTTTTCTAATATATAAGTTTTCATTTCATTTGGCATGCATGTTTGCATAAAAGTTAAGGGTGTATATGTGTTTTAGTGTAGACCAGTTGCTTTCGTGAAAAAAAAGTTATATTAGTTGCTATTTATATATATTGTCTAAAGTTTACATTCTAACTTTTACTTTCGGTCTGCACAGGTTACAGTATTATATATATTTATAAAATAAGTTATAATATAAGTTATATAAGTAATTCGTATGTCCGTTGTCTAAAATTTTATATAAGTCTATGTATAGGCTTTACTGTTTATGTATGGGTAGTTATATATTAATTTATACATGTGGGTAAAGTGTTTAAAATTTATAATTGTATTGTGAAGTGGATTTTGTACCATATGTATATAGTGGTTTATAAATGGGATTTGAATAGTGTAATTTGTTGAAGTTTTATATGTTAATCTTATTTTAAAATATAAATCTTAATGATATTATATGCATAGGTCGTATGGGGTGGTTTGGTTCTTATATTTGTAAACAGAAATTTTGATCTATGTGAAAAAATTAAAATGGTTTGGAAAAAATTATAAGGATTTTTATTTAACATATATGTTTTATTTCAAATGTTAAAACTATTGGTTTATGTATGAAAAAAAAGGTATATTATATATATATGTGTGATTCGACTTTAAATTTTTCTTGGGGATGCAATTTTGATTTTTTATTAAAACAGCAAAAATTTCTGTATATATCAGACTGATTCTGATTCAATTCATAAATTCTTGATTATCAGCCTCGTTCGTCCAATTCGTGCCAATCCTACTTTGCTTTGAAATTCGTGCTTGGATTTATAATTTAAATTTCAGTGTCCGTATTAGTGTGCGTATCCATGTCATCTTCTGTATTCTCTAGCCTCGAAAGGTGAGAAATCACTCACGATTAACATTCTTTTATTTGTTAAATTTGATTAAATTGAAACGACAACTGAAATATGATGGTGTAGTTATTTAAATTGTTATATACGCTATTATCTGTAATTGTTCACTTATGGGATATGACGCCATATCCTATTGTTTATATTTATTTTTGATGATATATGCCTGTTGTTATTATTATTTTCATATTTGTTATCACTCTGCAAGTTCCCTATTAGTATAGAAATCACTATGGGTTGAAATGATACATACCCGAACGGATTTTAGAATAGGAGAATTTCATTATGGGTTGAAATGATAAACCCAGACGATTTTCATTTGAATTGAATTTGGGATTACGGGTTGAAATGATATCCACCCGTATATATTTATCTTACGGATTGAAATGATAAATATCTGTATCTCTTGTACATAGAATAGAAAATTTTACATCGATGTCATGGTCTATATGAATGTTTTGAAAACAATTTCTATGGTCTTGAAAAGAAACATATGGTTTTAATGAATACTGATTTAAAGTATTATATATAAAGGTTATTTTATATATAGATTTAATATTAAGATGATTTAATTAAGATTGATTTTGTTAATATGAAATATGTTTAAGGATTTATTAAATTTGTATTTCTGAAATAGATTTGTGGAATAAATTTTATAAGCTATGGTTTGAAGATATATTTGGGACTTATTTGAATTTGTCATTAATTAAGGATTTTATTTAGTTAAATCAATTTGAAACTATTAAATTCAAAACTTTAACATATGATCCTATAACTTGAATTTTTATTTAAGAAATTTAATGGATGATTCATGTCTAAAGAAATCAAAGGTAATATATAGAAAATGTAAATTTAAGGTCATATAAATAATATTGAATTTATTAAGTGAATATTTCAAAACTAAATAATAGTGAAGTCAAGTTGGGAGATAAATGCAATTATCAAAGTTTAGTCTTTGAAATGTTGAATATTTAAAGCTCCAGAAATATATTAACCTTCGAATTATATTGAAATTTAAATGGTTTATTTTGTGGTTCAAATCCGTATTTAAATAGATAAAATTTGAATTAGTTTAGTCAAAAACTAAATTGAATGGAAATTGATAAATTTTGATTTAATTAAATTTGAACGGGAAGGTCGAGTTGATTTTTGAAGCGATTTGTGAAGTTTGAGGAAATAAAAATACTTTACTTCATA
This sequence comes from Allium cepa, assembly GCA_030765085.1. Lineage (NCBI taxonomy): Eukaryota > Viridiplantae > Streptophyta > Magnoliopsida > Asparagales > Amaryllidaceae > Allium > Allium cepa. The sequence goes on from CM060935.1 coordinate 746,029,659, forward strand.
AATTATTGGATATATATATATATATACACACACACACACACTAATTTGGAAAATAGAGATATTTGAAATGAAAATGATATTTTAGTTTTGAAATATAAATAAAATTGAAATGACCACGGTGTTATAATGTATATTTCTACCCTGTAGATAGTTCCTTGGATCCTTAGAGGATGGGTATCCCAAACATCCTCTAAGTTAATTATATTTCAGTTGATATTTCACTTGAGTTGGATTTATAGATATAAGAATATTAATCCTGACTCAAGTGTTTTGTGTTTTGCTTTATGCTTGGGTCAGACTGAGTGATACAGCATTTGAGACTCACCTTCGAAGTTGGAGCTTTGCTTGAAGATCCAACTATCTGTCCTTTCAGTCATCCAGTCGATTGGTTCAGAGAAGTCATCTGCCCGTACCGGAGACTTCACTGCATCTGGGATTTTCTGGTGTATTTTATTTCTAACTTTGTTCATATAGTAGCTTCTTGAACTACTATTCATTTATTCCGTTGCGTATCATTGTACTACTCTGTATCTTTGATTCTGTGATTGATTTATTTACCGTAGATGTTAAGTTTTGCCAAATTTCAATTAACAATTTGATATTTTGAGCAATTCAAGTCCGACATGCGCGGATGCGAATGGTTGAAAATATCAGGTCGTTACAGCCAATGAGATAGCTCCTCTTATCGGACACTCTCCTTCGATATTATATTTTGATTTTGAGATTGATTTGGTGGCCACTTTTTACTTTTGGTTTTTGTGGGTGTGGCTCGTGGTGGGCGGTAGCTGCACGCTATCATCACCACCAACCCGTGTGCCTAATTGGTATATCTACCCTGCCATTGCTTTGTGTGCCATGTCACTACCTTAGCACGCCTTGTACGGGTTTGGTTTTCTCTCGTAGCCCCTGGAGTACTTAGGGTAGTCTCGATCTGAAGATGCGCTGATACTGGATGTACTGCTAGGACTATTATTGTGTAAAGAGGGAGATTGGTAACTCTTTAACGCTATTAAAAGTAAGTTTATTTTACTACAGACATTATTATAATAGTGAAGTATTACTACATAATAAATAGTTTAATGGATCCTTAGGAGATGAAATCCCGAACATCTCTTAAGTTATTGTACTTACGTTTGACACTGGATAGGAGATGTCAAATCCCGTAAACATCTCTGACGCTGTTCCACTCATATTTTTACCATTGGTTTAACTTACATAAGATCTTTTAGTTCTGACTTGAGTGTTTTGTCTTTTCAATTTGCTTTGATCAGTTTGAGCATTTCAGGGTTTGAAGATCTTATTTCTGGAGGACAAAGACGAAGATTGTATTACTATTATTTATTTTATTATTCCACTACATTATTTATTATTCTCTGGTATGTGTAATTCTGATATGTGTTATATAATTATAAATCAAATGTTTTGTAAAATAGCTTCATGAACTGTTATTTGATTATTGTATTTTGTCATTCCACTGTGAGATTCTTTTTGGTTTTATTTCTTTCTCCCTTTTTCTTATTCACCCCAATAACAATTCTCCCTTTTGTATAGTTTGAGTCCGACTTGTGTGGTTTATCTTCGATTTAAGGCGTACAAAAAGGCTGGATGTTACAGAAATTGATTAAATTAACCTAAAACAAATTGATCTAAAAAAAAGGTTTAACTTGAAATTAGTTTACAATTAAATGCGATTTAATAATTATAAACATATTACGATTCAATTTATTAAAATATTAACACCTTGATTATGAAAGAATTAAATTGAAACACCAATAGTAAATATCATTGTAGAAAATAAGATCTGCAGTAACAAAAAATATCAGATCAAACATACAAGAAAATTAATTTTAGAATACGAATGAACCATCATAAATAGGTTTTAGTTTGACAACTAGTTAATCAGTTGTGATAATAAAAAATATTTATAAAGAAAACAAATTTTTAACAACTAATGATTTCAAATTCAATCAAAATTACATCAACACTCAAAAAAATATAAAGTGGATTTTGCATTTAAGCACAATACACAAAAGAATTTTATAGTTGATTCATAAATGGAAATGTATGCACACATATGCGAACCAAATTAGATGTAAACATCGTGAATGAATTTAAGATGAAAATCAAACCTGAAAAGCTTTGATCTTTGTAACATCTTAATTTGAAATTTATTCTCATATCGCTAAGTGGACTAGCACTCAACTTTTCTAGAGAGGGATGAACCACTTAATTTTAATTACTGTTTTCCTTTTGTTTTAGAGTTGTGTTTTCTAAGAAACGAAGGAGGTAATTTCAGCCAATGCAAGAGAGATGAGACTAAGAAAAACAATTCGGGTAAGAAAATGAATAAGAGAAATTGTTTTAATGAGAGAATAAAACCTTTCATATTCTCTCTTTAAAACTTCCACCTTTTATTCTTTATTTATTTCTGTCAAATCGCATCCATATCCCTTCCTCTCTATATAGCGTTAGAGGCTGCATCATTCCATCATATGGATAATTATTTCTAAAAGCTCGTTAAGCAGTTAATCATATTTAACCACATTTAAATATATACCAATATCATATATCGATACTATTGCTTTTATGTATACATTCAAATAATTAGTAATAGCATTAAAAAATCAAATAAGTAAGATAATAGTCAATATTTCTAAAATGTTAATTAATTTACAGTATTCTGTACATTAATTAAATTATGTGGTTTTTCATAAATTAACAAATACAATGTATAACTCAGAGGAGTGGATCAAGTTAACGATTATTTTGAACAATTCAAATATTAATCTACACACATCGCCATAACTAGTGATATGATAGTTTGGTCAAATTCATTGCTTATATATCTTTTTAGTAAAATAATATTTTATATTTTCTTAGGTGGTGCATTTTAGTAATAATCATTTACACACATTCTCAACAATGTATCACTTTAAGATTTATGAACTTTAGTTTTGATCAAATTTCCAACATTATCCACATTTAACTTGGTAGTCTATAAACAAAGTCTTTTGTTCAAGAATAACATTTATTATCAACTATACAACTCTGGCTAGAGATTTTGACTTTGAGTTTACTACGATTGACCATGATACTAATCTCGTATAACCAAGGAATCAAATTTTGTATTGAATAATGTTTCACTTCTAATGCATCCACTCAGACCCAACTATAGTTATTCGACGAACGCCATGTCATGATTTAACTATAATTAAAGCGGGTGTGCATATTGAAGTTCAACGGTATTCTTAAGTCGAAAGAACTATTTAATATCGCCATTTTGAAATTTCCCATTCAACTTTAGTTATTGTTAACCAATAGGAATTCAAGAATGAGTCAATCCATGGTCATCCAATAACTATCAGTACATAATCCTTTGGTGCCCCCTAACGGCCATGAATACACTGCCCAACATTCGGAGAATGTTACGTACTCAAGTTCAACAAATGTATCAATATCCTTTCTTGAAACATATAGGCTAGGAAAATTTAAAATACAATGTTATTTTATATCATGATTAATTATTTACGATTGTAACTATTTGCAAAACTACAATTACATAACATTTCATTTAAAGATTTTCTTATTTATACACTTTCTATTATTTACTTAACTATATCACTATATAACAAAGTACATAATAGAAATTAATTATCTTTATTATTATTTCTGATAATAAGAGTGGTAATTTACATAAGTAGAGCACTCATAATGATGTCTCGGTGGCTTAAACCTATGACCTCTAGAACCTTTGTCTAAAGCACCATAGCTCTAACCACTTGAGTTTGATGTCCTTGACCAAATACCTTTATTGTGAATAATATCAGTAATAGAGTTATATATTGATAGACTTATCGGTTTTTCCTAGGGACAATTATGTAATTTGTTACAAATACCTAACTCAATAACCAATCTTGTTCAAAATAAAAGGTGTTTTCTTTCTATTATATACTAGTTACATTATGATAAATTAATTAAATGAAGGATATTAAATAGAACAATCCTTAAATGACATCTTATGTGACGGTAATTATTATACTTTTTAATCATAAGAAATTTATCACATTAAAAGAGCATATTATTTAGATACTCATAGCCAAGATGTTTAAAAATGGGATATTCATACATCCTTGAGGCTTGAGTGCGTAACACTCTTCAAATGTTGGGTAGTGCATAAATCATGTCTGTTGGGAGAACCAACGGGGTACGCATCGACGGTTATTTAATAACTTTGTAATAAATTGCTATGAGTTTTTGCTGGTTAATATAACTAAGGTCAGTAGAGAATCCTGAAGTGACAATGTCATATAGTTCTCTCGACTTGAGAAATACAATGGAACTTTAATGTTGACATTCCACTTTGATTGTAGTTAAACCATTGCATAACATTCATCAAACGACTATAGTTCAATCTGAGTTGAAGTATTAGAAGTGAAACACTATTCAATAGAGAGTTGATCTGCTTGATTATATGGGGCTTATATTGTAACGACCCGCTATTTTGGACCATTCAAATCGACGATAAAACCACACATGTCTGACTTGAATAATTAAAAATACAAGATAGTTAATTTATATTTGGCATAACTTAGAATATGCAGTAAATAACTCACATAATCATAGACACAGAGTAATATAATAATGCAGCAGAAGTAAAGAGATAGTAGTTCATGAAGCTACTATATAAATACATCAGAGTTATACAAGATACAACAGAAGTTTCAATATGATAAACAAGCACAAAGTTGAATACATCCCTGGACTCAACTGAATAGCTGAAATGAAATAGATAGCTGGATCTTCAAGTAAAGCTCCAACTTCGAAGGTGAGTCTCGAATGTTGTATCACTCTATCTGACCCAAGCGTAAAGCAAACCACAAACATTCGAGTCAGGACATACATACTTATACAATGTAAACCAACTCAAGTGAGCTGTAATATAAATGTACAAGTAGCTTAAAGGATGCTTGGGACGGCCCACCCTCTAAGGATTCGTTAAACTATTTACTATGTAGTAATATGCGCTATTATAATAATGTCTAATAGTAAAATAAACTTATTTTAAAATAGTGTTAAGGCTTTACATTTTCCACCTTAACACATAAATAGTGTCAGTAGTCTATACAATACCGTAATACATTCTGATCGGAAGGATACCATAGGATACTCCATAGGTATGACATAAATCAAATTCGCACAAGGCGCATTAGGATAGGTGACACAGCACAACTAGGCAATGCTAGGGTAGATATAACAATTACGCTTTCGGGCAGGTGGTGACGCGTAGCGCGCAGCTACCATCCACCTCGAGCCACACCTCCAAAAATCAAAGGGCCCCAATCAATCACAAAGTAACAGAATGGTATCGAAGGAGTGAGTCCGATAAGAGGAGCTACCTCACTGGCCCGTCAATCGCTCCTGTTTTAGCCACCTTATGCCAACTCATGGGAGTCCGGTCCACATATATACCTCAAAAGAATGTTGCCACCATCGTACTTCATTTTAGGATCTCCACCGCGTATACGGTTGTTAAAGTGGTTTTCGGTATCGACAGAGAGTATACCCATATTCGATCCTGGTCTCTTTAACAACCTACCGTTATTATAACCCATGGATATTTATTTAAAAAAAATTCTATTTCAAAACCATTTAAAATCAAATACCATTACTTTCCAACATAATATCTATTTCAAACTAAATACTATGTTATTTCATTTCAAAACCAAATCAATATATCATTTCCCTTTCAAAACCAAAGTAATAACATATCATTTAAATTCCAAAACCAAACCAATATATCATTAAAATAAAACCCAAATTTCCAAATCACTGAATATTTTCTTCGATTTATTCAACTTGAAATATTCCTTTAAATCATTTTAACCCAGACCACTTTATAAAGTCATATTTTTACATCTTCAAAATCAAATAAGTTTAAAATTAATATAATTAAAGGCAATTCCTACTTAAATATAATTTCAAATTATTTTAGTCCCAAAACCATAGTACTTTCAAAGTTTTAACAACTCTGAAACCAACACTTTAAAGCCATAATACTTTGAAATCATGACAATTTGGAAATGTTGTTCTTTAAAAATCATAATACTTTCAAAATCATGATTTAAGTATTTAAAATGTTTTATAAGGTAAAATAGTTTGGAAAATCAAAATAAATTGAGTTGTAAAAAGGAAGATTTTTAAATAGTTTATATTAAAATAATTTATTTAAAAATAGTTTCAAAGTCAAACCGATTCAATTTCCAAATATTCTCAATTCAAATCAATTCAATTTCCATTTCCATTTAAATTGATTCAATTTCGATTTCAATTCGAATTAACTTTGACTCTAGTTTATATTCAAATCAATTTCAATTCTGATTCCCAATTAATTTAATTTCTATTTTAATTCCGATTAATTCCAATTCCGTTTCAATTTGAATTACTTTCAATTCAATTCTCAATTCCAACTGTTTAGATGCATATAAATTTGAGTTTGATTTTAGAATATCTATTAAAATCACTGAATTCAAATTAAACTTCAATCTTTAAATTTAGATTCAAAACTTAAAATAAGTTTCGTTCTTGAGTCCAAATCCATATATCCAGTTATGTTGCCATTACTTAGCAATAATTCAAAGTTCGAATGAAATTTCAAATCCTTTTAAAACAAATCAATTTTTTAAATTAAAATCATATTTCTATTATAACTTCAAAATCTCAACTTCGATTATTTAAACAATTCCAATTACCAAATTTAAATTTCAACATTCCGAGCTCAAGTTCGGAAATAATTCGGTTTCTATAAATTTGATTTCTATTTATTTAAATCAAAATCATTTAAATAAATTTCAAATCAAAATTTTTAAAATCCTTTAATTTAACGAATCCAGTGTCCGTATATAATTTTCTATCCTATGGCCACGTGATCAGTTATTTGAATTCAATTTCATGGATAGATATATATCATTTCAATCCAAATCATAGTGTCGTATATATCATTTCAACTTAGTTCTTAATTTGTTCGAAATATTCAATTTATAGTCTTATACCCTATAACTAATTTACCAAGTGATAGCAGGATATATTAAAAATAAATAAACATCCAGTCATCCAAATATCAATCAATTGGCATCCATCACAGTCAATCATCCAAACAGTCAAAATAATTCGCAACAATTTCGTGTTATTTATATCGGGTATTTTACTAGCAATTGAATTCCAATTTCAAATTTAACTATCAATTTTAATTTTAATAGTTAATTAAAATGACATAGATGACAATAAATTTATCAAACAACGATCATTAAATTTATATCAATATACAATTTCAAATTTAACTAGCATAAAAAAATATTCTAGTACTTGTGAGCATTGTAAAACACTCACCTTTTATTCGAAAATAAAAATATTTTAGCTTCAAATAAAGGCCAATTCCATTCCATGCCAAAGCCTTTATTGATACGATTCCAACGTCGCTTGTTTCATCCAATTTCGACCTCGTATGTGAAAGATACACATAAACATTTGAATACAATTTAACATAAATAAATTCCATTTTATTATTATTAAACCTTAAAATCTGGTCGTTTGATCTGCCACATCAAATCCTGGCCGCACGTCATCATCTTCTTGTATGCCTGCAAACCAGGTCGAGTCTCATAGCTGCTTCGATCATCTAATTAACGCGACCACCACATCGATCGAGGGGTCGATTAACCACCATCATCTAGAAGCTCATCACTTGTCGCACCATCGCCCCAGATCTGGTCAAGCTCAGTCGCCCCTTGCCCTCGAAAATTGTGAACGAATGGCAGCCTTACATGGTTCAATTTTGGCCTCTATGCTCCACTAACTTCGATCGTCGCTATATGGATGGAAAGCTCTCGCTTACACCTTCAATTTCCTAGTTGATCGCGAACCCTAAAGATTGATGGATTGGAAGATAATTAATGGAGAAGGTGAGAGCCTTTCAGCCTTGAAATAAAGGAGGCGGCTGTGTTATTGACGAGGGTTCTGAGAGGATGTGCGCATATATATACGTGCATAATACTATTTTATTATTATTTTCACTATTCACGTACTTTTTCGGACGAACTCCAAACAAAGCATGCCGCATGATGTTTATAATGTTTTACCCCTATTCCAAACACAATGGAACTACTTTCGGAAGCTAGTTCGGTTGTATGCAGAAGATAGCTTTTCAAATCCAATTATTTAATTAAATTTTGAAATAAATTTCTATGTGTTTCAAGCTCGCACGGCCAAAAGACACGTAACAACCCAAACTTCAGTGGTCCGGATTTTTAGCGAAATGCTAAAACCCAAGCCCAATAAAGTCCGAGTTGAGTATTAGTATCCTGCAAATAGGCCAAGACAAATATATCAGAGCTCAATTAATTATCTCACAGCGGAATTAATTTAAAATGTAATAGTATGTAAATACTCACCCATAAAATAACACTTTAGGCAAGTGTCTTAAAGCTGAGAAGTCTCTGCCATTTACCTAATCTATAGGATATTATAAGGAGGAGGCCAGAACAAAAGTTATGGTGAATGAATAGATTACATATTTCTAGGCTTAATTCTACATATATCATTTTATTTTCATTTACTCTTATATTAGGTTCATTAAGTTATAATACTCCCGCCTCTGTTCATGAATCGTGCTCATCTACTCCATAGTAGATTAAAACCTAATAACTTATATGTACATATATGTAGCTATATGCCCAATGACCATATTGGTCCTAGGTACCACCCATGGTACCTTCCGTATCCTCCTCAAAAAAGGCTCCATCGCCATGCTTCGAGAGCGTTCTGTTACTATATCTATAAAGGACGGTTGCATAAGGCCTACAATACAGATGCTCCATCGTCTTGCTCCATGAGCGTTCTGTAGCTACATATGTAAAGGACTGCTTTGTAAGGCCTACAATATAGATGCTCCACTACTTACTATGAAAACGTAAATCGCATCCGCACTAGTCTATGTCAGTGCTCGGACATCCATAATGTACCACCCAGTGCATACATTGAGGACTACATAATCATTTTGTCTACTATCTGAATCCCACCAACAAGGTCAACCTTGTATGGAATTCAGTTGGGGATTTTCTATTTCGGTAAAGGACTGCTTTGTTAGGCCGACAATATAGATATTCTAGTTGGTATGTCTCTTTTTCATCGTGGCTATGGCCCTACATAGCCACCCCTCAACTAACCCAAAGACTTCTAAAGAGATAAGTGGCTGTGCCCTATTATAAACAATCTAATATCCAGTTGGTGGTGCATCTCGCCCAATGTCTCAATAGTGAAAGAATCATCGGTCTGTTGGTTTAACTCTAGTCTTTTCGAACTCGTTCTTGGTCTTGATGCTGGCCGATATCCGCATGCGGCTATCCTTAAACTTAATTGCAAGTACTAGACATACGAATACCCTACTCCGAACACTAGGCCCTTCAGACTGCCTACAAAGATGTGCTTCGTTAGGCCTACAATGCAAATGTAGTCAAGGCATACTCTCTTGATGGATCATCTACAGACCTTCCTCTAGGGGTGTAGCTTTGTTAGACATACCCAAAGGGCCATCCTAGAGTATCATCATGTCCCGTTGAAGTCTCGTACTATTAGCGCCAAAATTGGTCACCAACACTCAAATCCCGATGAAAGCACCAAGTACCAGTCACAACTCACAGACATAGTTTATGCAGAGAATATAAATATGAAGAACAATGAAAATTAAAATGAAAGCAATAAAGAAAAACAGAATTTATAGTGGTTCGGCTAATTCTGGCTACGTCCACTCTAGAAATTTCCTTTTTATTGCTGTAATAATCAACTACAGTTACAATCCAAAGTTTAACTATGGTTGAGTGCCTTAGCCTTGGAGAAAAGAAAGTCAAAGAGCAAAAAGAAGATCCTTTTTCTGAACCCCCACATGCTTTATTTATAGACAAATCCTGAGTTGTTGGGCTTTCTAAATGATATAGGCCCACTAAGGCCTTCATCGAGCCACATACCTCTACAATGCCGAGCCACACCATAATGCCGAGCCATACTAGCCTCACCACAATGCCGAGCCGTCTCACCAATACCAAGCAACCCTGACATCACCAATGTCGAGCGACCCTGACATTACCAATGCCGAGCGGCATAACCTTAACTCGATGCCGAGCGGCATAATGTAACAACCCTAATTTTAGCGATTACCTGAGAATATTAAATTATAACGGCGGTTATAATTTAATAGTGTAAATTAATAACTAATGAGGAATTTAAATTGTTTATTGGGAATAAACAATATATTTGAGGATAAAAATGAGAAAATATTCTGAAAACTTTATTAAGATGATTTGAGAAAATAAAATGAGGAAAATGTGTTTTATTTAGAGTTAATGCAATAATTTTGTTAATTATTGCTATTTATTTCTTTTAATGATTTTTAAAAGAAGTGATTAATTTTAAGATGAGACATATTCATAATAATGATGGAATTGAGTTTAAAAATATAATTTAAGTGTAAAACTATATTTGGAAAGGGCTATAAATTTTTATTACACAAAAATATTATTTTTGTGTAATTTATAATGTTAATTACAATGGAATTTGTAATTAAAGATGTAAATTTGTTATTTATAAAATGGAAAAGAAATATGATGATAAAAAGTTTTAAAAATATAAATAATCTTTTATTTTGAGTATATAACATTTTATCATCATGAATATGATGTTTTATAAATTTTTGATATGAAATAAAGTTGAATAGATGATTGAATTTGAAGGTGTGCATTGTTAACATGTAACTAAGTGATTAATTTATAACCTAAGCTAATTTTCTTGAAAAATTAGACTCTAGCCCATTAACATAATTCACTTGGCCTGTTAGAAAAGAAAGGAGAAACATATTTCTCTTCCTAAAACATCAGTACGTTCATTCTCCTTCTCAAAAAAAAAACATTCATCTTCCTAAACCCTAGTTCCTAATTTCAAAATTCAAAGCTCAAATCAAAGGGATTTTGTCCAATAATGTAGAGTAAGTGTTTTAAACTATATATCTATCCTTTAGAACTCTAAAAGAATGATTTTGATCCCCTTTTTTATCAAATTGCTTGCTGTCCAAATTTTGTTCTTGAGTTTTTTGGTGATTTTGGAGAAGCTAAGAGGTTAGCAAGGCTTAAAAGAGGATTTAGCAAGCTATAGGAAAGTAAAAGGTGAGTTAATCACTCACAATGCTACCTTTAATCTATAAGAATAATTTTCAAAGTATAATTGAATTGAATTGGATGGTTTGATGATTGAATTGCTTTCAAATTAGTTGTGAATTGGTTGCTTGAATTTGAATGATTGCATGGTTGTGTAGTTTGCTGAAAATTGTTTGTAAAAATATTGCCGCAGTAAAACAGAGATATCTTATTGATAATTCATCCATATTAGCTCAATCTTTTTGCAGTTAAAAGATCATTCTATTAGCTACAAGTTTTCTTTTAATCACTTTAATAAATTCCATGGTTTAGAGGGTCGAAATTGGGTTTGAAACCGATGTACACAGCTCTGCTCTGTGCAATATTTTTGTTGAAACCTGATATTGAAATCACCATAACTTTGAAATGGTAGATCGAAATTGAGTTAGGTTTTTTTTAAGTAGGAAGATGCTTTTATAAGGAACAACTTTTATGTTCATTACTTTTTGTAATTAAGCTGTTTACTAAGAGTAACTTGAGTTTGAAGAAGATGTAACCTTTCTGTCCTGTGTTTTAATCTTAGCTTTGAAACGCAGAAATTATTTTAGGCATATCTTTCTTGTTTCTTATCCGATTTGGATGATTTCTAAAGTTCCAGAAAGCTTATTTTATATGACAACTTTACTGTTGAACACATTTGCATATTTTGAAAATAAACTGATCAAAATGCTGTTGCAAACTCTCAGCTCTGTCACTTTAGTAATTATGTTATCCAAACTGAACACGGTTAGTAAATTGATCATATCTTCCATGTTTCTTGTCCGATTTGGCTGATTTTTGAAGTTCCAAAAAGCTTATTTTATATGTGACAACTTTACTGTTGAACACATTTGCATATATTGAGAATAAATTGATCAAAATGCTGTTGCAAAATCTCAGCTCTGTCACTTTAGTAATTATGTTATCCAAACTGAACACAGTTAGTAAATTGATCATATCTTCCTTATTTCTTATCCAATTTGGATGAATTTTGAAGTTCTGAAAAGCTTATTTTATATGTGACAATTTTTCTGTTGAGCACATTTGCGTATTTTGAGAATAAATTGATCAAAATGTTGTTGCAAACTCTCAGCTCTGTCACTTTAGTAATTATGTTATCTAAACTGAACACAGTTAGTAAATTGATCATATCTTCCTTGTTTCTTATCCGATTTGGATGATTTTTTAAGTTCCAGAAAGCTTAATTTATATGTGACAACTTTACTGTTGAACATATTTGCATATTTTGAGAATAAATTGATCAAAATTCTGTTGCAAACTCTCTGCTCTGTCACTTTAGTAATTATGTTATTCAAACTGAACACAGTTAGTAAATTGATCATATCTTCCTTGTTTCTTATCGGATTTGGATGATTTTTTTAAGTTCCGGAAAGCTTATTTTATGTGTGACAACTTTCCTGTTGAACACATTTGCATATTTTGAGTATAGGTTGATCGAAGCTATTTGAGATTATTGATTCTGAGATGTTTTGCCATTTTATGGCGTATTTTGAGTTTTATAATTACTATTTATTGGAGTTATTTATGATGGACAATATTTGGCAAGCATTATGGTTTGAGATCTCCTATGTAGGAGTATGATCGATGAGAACCATCACGATGTTTTATTTACTTGCCAATGACATAAGGCAAGTCTTGAGTTTATGAATTCATATTTTGAGATTTATGGTTTATGAGAAACCGTCATGATGTTTTTCACTTGTCGATGAGATGAGACAAGATATGATGCCATTTAATACTTATCGATGAGATGAGATGAGATAAGTATGGTATCTCTTTATCACTCGCCAATGAGACTAGGCGAGATATAATTTTCTGAGTTTTATGATGTTTTTAGTGTGGCATCGACTAACGGCTAGTAAACCGCTAAGTGCGAATGTGTGGTATGGGACACACGTTAACACTTTTCGGGTTCCTATCTGTAAATTTGTGACACATTCACGATGTTTACCTAACGAACTGCTTTGGAAAGGTGTCAGCGACCTTGTCATGAGGACGAACTGCTTTGAAAAGGTGTCCGCGACCTTGTCATGAGTACGGACTGCTTTGGAAAGGTGTCAGCGACCTTGTCATGAGGACGAACTGCTTTGGAAAGGTGTCAGCGACCTTGTCATGAGTACGAACTGCTTTGAAAAGGTGTCAGCGACCTTGTCATCAGTACGGACTGCTTTGGAAAGGTGTCGGCGACCTTGTCATGAGGACGAACTGCTTTGAAAAGGTGTCAGCGACCTTGTCATGAGTACGGACTGCTTTGGAAAGGTGTTGGCGACCTTGTCATTAGGACGAACTACTTTGGAAAGGTGTCAGCGACCTTCTCATGAGGACGAACTACTTTGGAAAGGTGTCAGCAACCTTGTCATGAGGATGAACTGCTTTGGAAAGGTGTCGGCGACCTTGTCATGAGTACGAACTGCTTTGGAAAGGTGTCAGCGACCTTGTCATGAGTACGAACTGCTTTGGAAAGGTGTCAGCGACCTTGTCATGAGTACGAACTACTTTGGAAAGGTGTCAGCGACCTTGTCATGAGGACTAACTACTTTGGAAGGTGTTAGCGACTTTGTCTAAGGCTTCAGCCGTCTGAGTTTAGCACGTGCAACATTGCTTCGGCATTGTATTTAGGGATATGGCCAACCTGGGTTTTATGAGTTTTGAATTCGCCGTTTTTGGTGCATTAGTGTTAATATTTTCTGAGTTTTGAACATGCATCGAATTCTTTATTGAATTTGAGATTTTATGAGTTTGAATTCGTATCGAGTTCCATGAGTTTTTATGATTGAGATGTATGTGTGAGATTTAGCTGCCTTGGCCTACTTATGAGTTTGAGATCTCACATTCTTATGGAGTTGTCTTGTGTTGCTTTCACGACTTCTATTTGTGATTGAGATGAGTTTTCTCCTTTTCGGAGTAATGGTTCATCGAACCATTTGAGTTTTGCTTGAGTTTTATATGAGTTGATTTGAGTTCATTATGGGTTATCGCTAATGATATGAGGCACTTGTGTTTTATTTGAGTATTGAGTTTGAGTTACCTCTTTCGAGGTATTTAGTCACTTAGGTAGCGTTTGTTACTTAAGTATTGAGCTATGAGTTATCTAATCCTTCTCTTCATTTGAGAAGGAGTATCACTATATCCATTCTGCTTCAAATTATCAATATTGACTGATTTGTGTAGCTAGACTGACCCGTGTATTTATACTCGGGTCAGACCGAGTTATTTCAGGTATCATCTATTGGACTTAGCTTGAAATTGGTGTTGGATATCATCTCCTCTTTCGCTTGAGTAGTTTATTTCTTCCGCATACTCTGATGTTTTGACATTCGATTTGATGTATATGGTGGGTCGAGTACCACCTTTATTGTATTCATATTGTATTGTACTAAACATGTATCAGTGTATATGTATATATATATGATGTCGATTACTGTTCTGCGATGTGCTTTACATTTAGTTATTGTATTTTGTTCTGATAGATCCGTCAACCACCTATAGTTTTGGATTAAGCATTTACTATGTATGTCGATCAATTGAGATAGAAAAGAAAAAAAAATATTGCATTTATCGACGTATTCAGTAGATGTTTAAGACAAAGTTATAGATGGTCACCCTTAACCAGCCCTATTCTCCGCTTTAGCAGACGGAATTACTCGTTAATTCTCTTTACTAAGGTGGGTCTCGGGGTGGGGCGTTACACATAACCTCACCTCCATGCCGAGCAGCATAACCTCGCCTCAATGCCAAGCGGCATAACCTCGCCTCAATGCCGAGCGGCTAACCTCGTCTCGATGTCGAGCGGCATAACCTCACCTCCATTCCGAGCGACATATCCAGGTGAATTCCATCTCTCTAAACCGAATCCATCATATTTCAACCTTGATAATCGTGAAGTCGACTTAGTTAAATCCGCTTGTCCGCGACCTTGCCGAAAGGCGGGTTAACATTTGCCCTCCAAAACATGCCTTGCTGTTGGATGGTGTGTTTTGAATAGCCTCAAGTCCGATATTTGAAGTATGTATGTTAGTCACATCCATACTTTTTGATTCATAATCCAATCCATTTTATCCAAATGTCATCGCCCTATCTTATCCGAGTTTACGACTACTCTAAGTCGACATCCGATTTCGAATCCAGTAGCCAAATCCACATCCATATGAACTCGACAACAGATTCTAATCCACCCATATCCAACAACCAATAACCACGTTCATGACCTCTCTATTTCGATGTCCAAATCCTAGACCGTTCTGGTTCCATGCCCGAATCCTTAGCTGTTCATAGCCAACATCCAAATCCGTAACCTCTTCGGGTTCTTGCCAAGCACAACCCATACTTGACGATCTATGTTAAGTAATTCCGTGGTGTTCCTGTTTCAGTGTCCCTGAATGCCAAATAATGCCATGGCTTAAGTCCTAAGCCGAATCTTGGTCGCTCTGAACCCTTGCCGAGCATAGTCCATACTCGATGACCTGAAATAATAACCGATAATATATGGCCTAAGTCCAAGGCTGAATCCTAGTCTCTCCGGACCCTTGCCGAGCATAGTTTATACTTGACGACCTAAAATAATAACCGATAATATAGGGCCTAAATCCAAGGCCGAATCCTGGTCTCTCTGGACCCTTGCCGAGCATAATCCATACTCGACGACCTTTTAGCCAAAATCCAAAGGAAATCCAATCAAAATCCAACCGAAATCCAAATCCAATGAAAAAGCCAGAAAACAAGCAAAACAGGGAGTCAAACCAAACTCCAAAACCAAACCCGTAAAGCTAATGTCCAAGTCAAAGGGAAAAATAGATTTCACAAACCGAGGCGTCTCGGTAAACCATCATCTCAGATCATGCCTAACGGTTATCTTCGACCCCGTACATGAGTAAGTGATTTAGCCGATTGCCTAGAGTTTGTTACTTATTTCAAACCATCAAGATCAGTTGATGACCAACCGGCCACCATTCTTGGGCCTCATGCCCTCATCGTTCAAGGAAGACGGTGGCTGCTCCTATTCCACCACCGCATTTTGAGTTCCGACATATTGCCGCAATTGACCATTGCTAACATGCTCCTCGATTATGTCCTTCAAATACCGATAGTTGTTAGTATCATGCCCGTCCAGGTCATGAAAAAGACAGTGCCTTCCCTATGCCTTTTCACGTTCTGAGGGCTCCTTCCTCGTCGGCCTTCGATACGGAAGGCGATCTCGAGTATCCAAGAATATCTGTTCCAATGTTGCATTCAATCCCGTGTAAGTGGAGAACTTTGGTTCTCCCCAACGCTTCCTTTTCCCTTTATCCTTGTCCTTACCCGAGCTTTCGTTGGGTAGTCCTCCATCCTTAACCAGGTTTACTTCCTTTGACCTTACGTCCAAACATGCATCCTCTTTTTGGAGAAATCTCTCGGCTTCATGGAAGAATTCCCCAAGATCCAATGGTGGGTACCATACCAATGATACTTTGAAATCCGAATTATCTTTGACTCCTGATACCGCAGCCATCATAACCATTGATGGATCCCGCAGATCCACCGAAGCAACTGCTGCATTAAATCGAGTTAAAAATGTCCTGAGCGATTCATCTGCCCCCTGTTTAACTGACATCAAAATCATCACATTCTTTGGCCTTTTTATGTGAACTTGAAACTGACTTAAGAACCTGTCCACCAGTTCTGTCCATGTTCTAATGGATCCATCCTCTAGCTGCCTGAACCACATGGCAGCTATATCGGTCAAGTACAGAGGGAACATCGGGCCATAACCTCCTCTATTACCCCCAGCACTTCCATATGCCTAGTGTACCTCATCAAGTAGTCAGTTGGATCCGTCTTTTCGTTGTACACTTCCAGAGTAGGCAGTTTGAAATTGGGTGGGTTCCCAGCTGTCCTGATGTTTTGGGTAAATGGACTTTTGTTGACTTCCTCCGAATCCCTATTTGTCAGACCTCCACGAATAGTCCGCCTGATAATGTCATCCAATCCGGCGTTTCCAACCAAGGGTTGCCCCCTATCCATGTTTCCAAACTACCCTCCAAGTCCTTGAGGAAATTATGGCACATATTCCTCATCACGTACCCCTGCACTCCTATTGGCGTCGGGCCGCGTAGCATCATTCGGTATCCGTCCATGAACTGGTCCAGCATTACATGGCGGCGTGCCTCCGAGTTTAAGTTCATCCAGATTGTTAGTCATTTGTCGGTTGGGAGCTGCCCCCTGTTGAACCACTCCATCTGCCTGCTGGTTGAGTCCCTCTAGTCCAGTTCCAAGAACTTGAGCACCTATAGTTCCTGGTTGTCCAAATTGCCTAAGAAGAACCTACATCATCTCCTCTTGCCGTTCCATCATCTGCTCCTGCATAGAATTCATCATAACCTGAATCTCGTCTCAAGTTATGTAGACGGATGCATGGTCCTTTCCAGCTCCAGAGGAGGCCGTTTGACTTCCTTCTTGATTGCTCCTTTCCTCTGCTTGCCTCCTTGTTGGTGGTCTAGTCATTGCTTTCTAAAATTCGAGTTCCCAAGCTTTTCAATCCAAAATCCAAGCTCCAAATTCCTGAGTGCTAGCTTTCTCGGTGAAAGCACCAAAATATTAGCGCCAAAATTGGTTACTAACACCCAAATTCTGATGAAAGCACCAAGTACCAGTCACAGCTCATAGACAAAGTTTATGTAGAGAATATAAATATAAAGGACAATGAAAATTAAAATGAAAGCAATAAAGAAAAATAGAATTTATAGCGGTTCGGCTAACTCTGGCCTACGTCCACTCTAGAAATTTCCTTTTTATTGCTGTAATAATCAATTACCGTTACAATCCAAAAGTTCAACTATGGCTGAGTGTCTTAGCCTTGGAGAAAAGAAAGACAAAGAGCAGAAAGAAGATCCTTTTTCTAAACCCCCACACGCTGTATTTATAGACAAATCCTGAGTTGTTGGGCTTTCTAAATGGTATAGGCCCATCAAGGCCTTCCAACGAGCCACATACCTCCACAATGCCGAGCCACACCAGCCTCACCACAATGCCGAGCCACACCAGCCTCACCACAATGCCGATCCATCTCACCAATGCTGAGCGACCCTGACCTCACCAATGCCGAGCGGCATAACCTCAACTCAATGCCGAGCGGCACAACCTCGCATTAATGCCGAGCGGCATAACCTTAACTCGATGCATAACCTCAACTCCATGCCGAGCGGCATAACCTCACCTCAATGCCGAGCGGCATAACCTCACCTTAATGCCGAGCGGCATAACCTCAACTCCATGCTGAGTGGCATAACCTCGCCTTGATGCAGAGCGACATAACCTCACCTCGTTGTCAAGCGGCATATCCAGGTGAATTCCATCCCTCTAAACCAAATCCATCATATTTCAACCTCGATAATCGTGAAGTCGACTTAGTTAAATCCGCATGTCCACGACCTTGTCGAAAAGAAGGTTAACACGTACTTCCTTCTAGCCCAAAATAACTAAGTTGGACGTGCTTCTCCTTTGCTGAAATCTGTGATGAACTGCTTCGTTAGATGCTTCATCTTTTGGGCTGCTCCAAATGCATCTCAATTCTTTTATTAGACCCTAAGTCAAATCTTTTAATTTGTGTTTAGTTTACTTTCTTATTCCGTTACCTACTTATTTACCTTGATTAGCATATTCTTGCCCTTTTCTCACCTCTATCCATTGTGATATTTCATTTATTTAATAGGGAATGCAGTTGGTATGAGCCATATTCATTATCTTGCATATTTAACTTAATATAAATCTTAAGTTCACTAAAATAAGCCTCTTTTATCATTCCTGCTTTATTTGCTTCTTGACTTAATGTAGATTATTTAAATAAGCTTCTACCATTGATATTGCTCATTAATTTATTCAAAGTCTCAAAATAAGCTTTATCATTCTTATTACTTAATAATAACCCATGTTATAATTCTAACAGTAATTGTCATTTCTTCTTCTTTTATAGTCTGTACATAATTCCAGCATTTCTTTTCTGTTCTAATTTGCCTTCTTTTATTATGATATAGAATATTCTTTTATTCTCTTATATTATATAATTCAATTATCATAATAACTATCTTCTTAAATAGTCTGCATAGAAATATTTAATCCATATTCATGCTTAATCTATTCTACTCAATACGCGAAGAAAGAGGAGAAAATAGAAAAAGAATGACGCTTGCATAGAAATCCAAAACGTAGAAACAGATGTAAATAAATACTAATATTGTAAATAAACTGTTATTTCCTTATAGTTTAGCGTAACTTAATTAATATGATCAATTATTGAATAAAATTATCTAAATGAGAATTTAACGATAATATATCTTAAACTTAAAGATAAATAATTCCACTCACCTGACGTCCTTAGCTTTGCCTGTGCTCAGCTTAACTCCATAGTCCTTCCGGATCTCCCACCAAGGTGCATAATATTTTAGTTTAATAGATCTTCTCCCTGGAAATATTTTCGTTTTAGGGCCCAGCCTTTTGGCCAAAGACCCAAAGAAATATTTTCTATCTAGGGTTCATTCTTAGGCCAAGAACCCATTGGAAGAAAATCTAGTTGTGAGAAAAGAGATAGGCCTAGGGTTCTATTTATAGGAGAGCTTGGGGATCTCAAACTGTTGTTTTCTTGGATTGAATCTGGAGCCACCATGTCATAGGGCGATCTGGAGCCATCGGATTGAAAACGTATGGCTTAAATCGCTTAAAAACTAGAAAACTCGTCATTGCGCATACATAGATGAAGCTTCGCCCAGGTCGCTATGCGGGTCGATAGGGCGGTCGACCGCCCAAAGCCATCGGTCGACCATGCGGTCAACCGTTGGGCTAGTTGGGGCGCCTCCTGGGTGGCCCATTCACATATATCTTTCAATTATTTTTTTTCTTCTTCTTTTTGTTACTCGTTATCATTTCATTCCTAATTTCTTCATATTAGCTCGAATTTCAATGACTTATACATGGAAACTGATCGGAAAATTGCCTCGCACATAATGTTGCAAATTCTAAAGCCATATTCTGATAATTCCAAAAATCTTTATTTTTCATTGCTTATCGTTTATTTGTTAATTTTTAAGTATATAAAAATGCAGGGTGTTACAAGACAAATTCGGTCGCTAAGAAACTTGAAATCCTACAATAATTCGTTATTACGGATCAGATAAAATTGGTTTCGTCAAAATCCGAGACAGTTACCAAAATAGCAATTTTTACGTTAATTCAAATATAAAATTTCAAATCTCTATTTATTCACTTTTAAATCCAATTTAATTGTTAACAATCTTCGTTATTGTAAAAAAATCATTTTTAGATATCATTTTTGTTAGTTCCTGAGATGATGGTTTTGATGACAACAACTTAAGACTTGTTATAAAATATAAATATTAATATCTTTATCTAGATATATATGTATGTGCAGGATATATATATGTGCAGGTGCTAGGAATGAAGACTATACTGTATAAACATTCAAGACTGAAGAAATCAAGACGAATACTCATGAGTATTAAGAGTTCAAAAGTTGAAGATATCAAGATAAGTAATAAAGTCAAGATTTATGTAAAAACTTCATAATAGCGCTAAAATATTTATTCGGATTTTAATTTTGGAATGAAATCCACCTTCTCGCTTTAATAGTGGGATGGAACCCGCAACTTCTTTAGTGGGATGGAACCCGCGACCTTGTCTGGTGGAATGGAGTCCACGAAATTTTCAAAATGATTTATTTTTAAGTTTTTTTTCAAAACGATCTTTTTGAAAGTTATCCCTCTCCAGGTTTAAATGTTTTAGCCTTAACTATTTTTTAATTTCAAAATCATTTCTTGTTTTTAAATTATCTCTTGGTTTAATGGTTTTAGTTTTAATCTCAAAATATTTATATTGATCTTTTAATACTTTTTATTATAGATTATATATTTTAAGATTACTTTTAAAACTCTTTTACAAGTTTAAACTATATTCAAAATTGTTTACAAAGTTTATAAATTATTTTGACAAGTTTTATAATAGAAATCATTTTAAAAGAAAAATCTATTTTCAAAAATAACACAGGCATATCAACATCCCTTATCGCCCCATGTTGACATGGTAACCGTAGAATTTAAAATTCAGATTTTCAAAAGAAGCGTCTATTCATCATAACCTTTCACGAATGGGCATGACCATTGTTCTCCTATGAATACCAGTTGTTTTCAATGAATTTTAAGTTAGTTTTCTTCATTTCTTAACTCCTTCTCCACTCAAATATTCTCTTGTATTTTAACAAACTCTGCCCAAAACCTAAGTAAATCAAACTTGGTTGTCTCTAGTTTGATTCTCTGCCACTCTCTCTCAAAGTCCTTAGTGCTATTCAGAGTTATATGATCATTTGTAATCAAAGATCAAGAGATCGAAGTGTATCGAGTCGCTCTCTATCAAAGTGTGATTAAAAACGGTGTGATTGTAGCATGTAAATCAATTGGGTGTGATTGTAGCTCGTAAATAAATTAGATGATCTTATAGTCTGGTTAAATCAAGAGAGTTTGTCTGTACTCGAAGAGAGGGGGTGTATCTCATGGCCTTGAAATCGAAGTTGTAATATCGACATTATATTTGAAAAGAAATCTGCATAAGAAATTATGTAGGACTGGATGTAGGGTAACACCGGACGAGTATAAAATTCTAGTGTGTTCCTTCATTTACTGCTATTATTTACTATTTGTATCTATGTCTGATTTTGTGATTGTTTCTGTGTTTGTGAATTGTATCTTTTTGGATTTAATTTGAAAAGATTTTAAAAAGATTCATAAAATTATAAACATTATTCATCCCCCTCTAGTGCTAATTCTGCCTTAAGATCCGTAATCCGCATTTCCAACATTTGGTATCAGAGCATAGCATTGGTTTTCAAAGTTATCATAATTTGGATTTTGAAAAAGTTTAAATGAAATTTTTCGGAAATCCTGTTAACACTAGTTCAGTACTGTCCAAATCATCATTGTTTCATAAGTCTACATATTGTTTTTATAGAAAATCAAGTTATCTACTGAATTAGTATGTTGTGCAGGAACATATGTGTTATATGACTTTTGAAGAATCAATACTCAATGGAAAAATGGTGTAAATCAAAAAACAAATGGATATTTGATAATGGATGTTCAAGACACGTGAATGGTAATGTAGAAATACTAAATGGCATAATTTATAAAAATAGAGGAATCTTCAACTTTGGAGACAATCCAAAAGGATATGTGATTGACATCGACAATGTTGGTAACTCTAAAACTCCTACTATTTTTGATTTTTTGCTAGTTAGGAATCTAAAACACAACTTGCTTAGCATTAGTTAACTATGTGACAAGGGCTAGAAAATTAAATTTGAAAAGGATAAGTGTTGCATCAAAGATGATAAAGCAAACATTATCTTTGAAGGAATTAGGAAGAAAAATATTTACATTCTCAGTATGAAAATCTCAAATGATAACCTATGTCTTTTGACTAATACAAGTGACCCCTGGATTTGGCATAAAAGATTTGGGCATTTGAATTTCAAACTCTTATCTAGACTTTCAAAACTTGATTTAGTAAGAGGTCTTTCTAAAATGGATTTTAAAGTAGATAGTATATGTGATGCTTATCAATTAAAAAAACTTAGGAAGAGTTCATTCAAATTGAAAGATATGATTTCAACTTCAAAAAAAATTGAGTAACTTCATTTAGATTTATTTGGTCCATCTCAAATTCGATCAATAAATCATAGTAAATATGTTTTTTTAACTGTAGATGATTATTTTAGATTTACATGGACAATTTTTTCTGAAACATTAAAGTGATGCTTTGGATTTATTTGAAACTTTTGCAAAAAGAATTCAAAATCAACTTTCTTTAAAAATCAAAACTATTCATAATGACCACGGTGGAGAATTTGAAAATGAAAATTCTGAGAATTTCTGTGATAAAAAGGAATAACTCATAATTTTTCCTTTTCAAGAACTCCACAGCAATACGGAGTGGTAAAGCATAAAAATAGGACGATTCAAGAGTGTGCAAGAACTATGCTTTCTGTTAGTAAATTACTAAGAAATTTTTAGGCTAAAGTAGTCGCTATAGGTTGTTACATTTTGAATAGGATTTAGATTAGACCTCTAACCAATAAAACACCATATGAACTTCTTTAACCAAAGGTATCTTATATTAAAGTTTTTGGAAGTAAATGCTTTATTCTAAATACAAAGGACAATGGATAAATTTGATCCTAAATCCGACAAAGGAATCTTTATTAGATATTTTAATAGAATTAAAGCATACTTGTTTTTAATTTAAAAACTAACACCATCGAAGAAACAATGCATGTATCTTTAGATGAAAATTTAAAATATTTTGTTCAAATAAAAGATGAAGATGATTTTGTTGCTTTAAATAATGAATCAAATGAAACAAATTATGAAGTTGTTCATCATAATAAAAGGATCATGCTTTTAAAAGATCATCTTATAGAAAATATATTAGAAAATACTGAATTTGCTGTTAGAACTAGAAATCAATAAAACAAGATGAGTAATGTAGCTTTTATATCAACTATTGAACCCAAAAATCCAAAGGAAGCATCATCTGATGATTCATGGATTCTTGCTATGCAAGAAGAACTGAATCAGTTCACCAGAAATAAAGTATGGGAACTTATTCCTAGACCTAAGGAAAAAAACTATAATAGGAACTAAATGGGTTTATTAAAATAAAATGAATGAACAAGGTGAGGACGTTAGAAATAAAGCCCGGTCAGTCGCGCAAGGTTATTGTCAAGAAGAAGGAATAGACTATGATGAAACCTTTGCATCCACATCAAGATTATAAGCCATTAAAATTTTACTTGCTTTAGCAAATCGCAACAATTTCAACTTATTTCAAATGGATGTCAAAAGCGCCTTTTTAAATGGTTTTGTTAAAGAGGATATTTATGTTGAACAACCTCTACTTTTTGAAGAAGAAAAGTTTTCAAATCATGTTTATAAAATAAAGAAAGCTTTATATATTCTGAAACAAGCTCCTAGAGCCTGGTATGATTGACTAAGATCTTATCTATTACAATCAAATTTTGAAATTGGAAAAGTAGATAATACTCTTTTATTAGAAAAAACAAAAATGATATCCAATTAGTACAGATTTATGTAGATGATATAATTTTTGGATCAACAAACAACGATATGAACAAAGAGTTAAGAGTTTGAGATGAGTCATATGAGTGAACTTACTTTCTTTGTAGGATTGCAAATAAAACAATTAGATAGTAGTATTTTCGTTAGTCAAGAAAAATATGCTAGGGATCTAGTAAATAATTTTAATATGACCACTGCGATTGGCAACCCCACTCCTATGGCAACCAATGAAGCCTTAAATAAAGAAGACATGTCTAAAGACGTCGATCAGAAACTATATAGGGGAATGATTAGATCGCTACTCTATATAACTGCGAGCATGCCTGATATAATGGCTAATGTCTGTCTCTGTGCAAGATACCAATCTCAACCCAAAGAAATCCATTTAAAAGCTGTTAAACTTATCCTAAGATATGTTAAACACACTTTAGACTATGGCCTATTTTACCCTAAAAATGATTCATTTAATTTAATCTCATATTGTGATGCCGACTACGCTGGTTGTAAATCAGACCGAAAAAGTACAAGTTGAACTTGTCACTTTTTAGGATATTCTCCGGTTTCTTGGTTTAATAAAAAAGCAGAATATTGTCTCACTATCAACAACTAAAGCAGAATATATCTCTGCTGCTTTGACTTGTTCTTAAGTTATCCATGTGCAAGGACCCTAAAGGATTTGGGATTAAATATTTCAAAATCACCAATTTATTGTGATAATACACGTGCAATAAATTTATCCAAAAATCCTACCCATCATGCTAGAACCAAACATATTGATATGAGACATCATTTTATCAGAGACAATATAGTAAAGAGATTATTTCTCTTGAATTTATCAGCATTAAGAATCAAATAGCTGATATTCTGACCAAACCCTTGAACCAATCAACCTTTATTAAATTAAGAAGAGAACTAGGTATTTGTTCATAACCGAGATATAAAATATAGATATATTAACATATATATTTGAATAAATATAGAAAAACAAAATTGTCAAAATTTTCATAAGGATGTTGACATGCCCTTACCCCCTAAGTCAACATACAACGGTAAAATTTGAATTTTGATTTTCCCTTTAAAATCAGTTTGGTGGTATATAAACCACAATATTTCAAATTCTTATGTCTTCTCTCTTCATTTTTTCTGTAATAAACTTCTAAAAATATAAACTAATGGCACGCTCTTCTAAATCAAACCAAAATGCAACCTTTTTCTTCCCTTCTCCTAACTCTAGTTCATTTCAACGAACTACATTTGATCGAGTGATGGAGATTGAGGAAACTTTGAAGGATTCCCTACAAGTGTCGACTGAATTACAAGATGCAGATAAAGATGGCATAGGAGCAAGAGAAAGAGGATAAGATTCTTAGAAATTTGCAAAAATTTCTAATGGATAATCATGCAGTCCCTATTCTGATTGAAGATGATTCCTCTAACATTCGAATTTATAATCCATTAGAGGGCGATGAAGAAGAAGAAAAAAAGTATGAAGTACAAATGGATGAAGATAATAAAGTTATTTGCGTTGGAGAAGTCTATTTTGACAAAAATGATAATTTGGTCGAACAAAATGGAAACTTTTGTCTCCATTACCCTACTTTTTCGATTCACAAGTCACAAATTGTCATGGACTCTCGTTAGACTGTTATTATATTAATGTTTTTATATTTTTTGTACTTGTATATATTTGTGTCTATGTTCCATATATATGTGCAATGAAACATCATATATAATAAAATTAGATTTATGTTTCACTTATTATACTTCGTTATTAGCATTTAGTTCCATAGTATTAGTTTAAGGGGAAGTTATGTAGTTTAGCCTTAGTTTTTTTAATGAGAAAGGGGGAGAATTATAAAATAAGATAGTTAGACTATTAGATATGCTTAGATTAAGGGGAAGTTGTTGGAATAAGGGGGGAGTCAGAGTAAATCGAAATTTGTTAGAATAGATTTTACAAACGTAGGTTGTCATCATCAAAAAGGGGGAGATTGTTAGCTCTTGAGATGATGGTTTTGATGACAACAACCTTAGTACTTGTTATAAAATATAAATACTAATATCTTTGTCTAGATATATATGTATATGTTGGATATATATATATATATATATATATATATAGGTACTAAGAATGAAGACTGCATAGTATAAAGATTCAATACTGACGAATTCAAGACCCAAGAAATCAAGACTGAAGACTCATGAGTATCGAGAGTTCAAGATTTCAAAAGTATCAGGAGTTCAAGATATCAAAATAAGTAATATAGTCTAGATTTATGTTAAAACTTCATAATAGCACTAAAAACTTTATTCGAATTTTAATTGTGGAATGGAATCCACTTTCTCGCTTTAATAGTTGGATGAAACCCACGACCTTCTCTAGTGGAATGCAATCCACGAAATTTTCAAAATGATTTATTTTTAAGTTTTTCCCAAAACTATCTTTTTTAAAAGTTATCTCTCTAGGTTTAAATATTTTAGCCTTAACTATTTTTTAGTTTCAAAATCATTTCTTGTTTTTAAACTATCTCTTAGTTTTAATGGTTTTAGCTTTAATCTCAAAATATTTATATTGAGCTTTTATTACTTTTATATTATAGATTATATATTTTAAGATTACTTTCTAAAACTCTTTAATAAGTTTAAACTATATTCAAAATGGTTTACAAAATTTAGTAATTTTTTTGACAAGTTTTAGAATAGAAATAATTTTAAAAGCAAAATCTATTTTCAAAAATAACATAGGCATATCGACATCCCTTATCCCCCCATGTCGACATGGTAGCTGTAGAATTTAAAATTCAAATTTTCGAAAGAAGTGTCTATTCGTCGTAACCTTTCGTGAATGGATATGACCGTTGTTCTCCAATAAATACCAGTTGTTTTCAACGAATTTTAAGTTAGTTTTTCTTCATTTCTTCACTCCTTCATTCAAATATTCTCTTATATTCTGACAAAACTCTACCGAAATTTAAAGTGAATCAAACTCGATTGTCTCTAGTTTGATTCTCTACCACTCTCTCTCGAAGATCTCAGTGCTACTCAGAGTTGTAGGATCATTTGTAATTAAAGATCGAAAGATCGAAGTGTATCGAGTCTCTCTCTATCAAAGTGTGATTGGAAATAGTGTGATTGTGGCCTCCAAATCAATTGGGTGTGATTGTAGCCCGTAAATCAATTAGGTGATCTTGTAGCCTAGTTAAACCAAGAGAGTTTGCCCTGTACTCGAAGACAGGAGGGTGTATCTCGTGGCCTTTAAATCGAGGTTGCAATATCGACATTATACTTGAAAAGAAATCTACACAAGAAATTTTGTGGGACTGGATGTAGGGTTACTCCAAACCAGTATAAAATTCCAGTGTGATCTTTCCTTTACTGCTTTTATGTACTATTTGCATCTGTGTCTGATTCTGTGGTTGTTTTTGTGTTTGTGAATTGCATATGTTTGGATTTAATTTGAAAATATTTCAAAAAGATTCATAAAATTAATTAAACACTGTTCACCTCCCCTCTAATGTTAATTCTGGCTTAAGATCCGTAATCCACATTTCTTATAATTTACAATCATAATAAATCCAAAATTCAATTATTCAAATAATTTCCAATATAAATTTAAACAATTTTATCATATTCAATAAACCACTATAATAAATCATTAAATTTTATTTCTATCTATTTTTTTATTCAAAAATCATACTAATAATAATTTAAAATATCTAAAAATACGGGTCGTTACATCTAAGTCAATAATGTTCAGTAAGGTCATAATCGAAGTCAATACATAAGGCTAAATTCATGTTCATTCAATTCGAATATGATTACAGTCAAATTGAATTATCCCCAATTTGATTTAGGGTTACAGGACTTTAATTTCAGGAGAGTGAGAGAAATGATAAATCAGCCCCTTAAATGTTGGCCCTAGGGTCGTATTTATAGAGGTATGTGGCCTCCCTCTTCGCATCTCCCATCTTCGACTTCATGGACTTCAGTGGCTTGTGACTTTGGCAGTATTTATTCTTGTTTTGGTCTTTACAGAGGCGGCATCACCTTTTTTCACATCTTCGATGGTATTAACCATCACTATTAATGTAAAAGTGGTATCATCGAGACGCTATGGACCTTATCTTTGCGTTTATGCAAAATAGGGTCTCCGAGATGGTTGATTATGCTACCAGCGACATCTTTTAAACTGTGGCAAGGTCTTCATAGCTAATGATGGTGCTTACCATCGACTTGTGCGGCTAAAGCACTCAGCGGATTCAATGCAGCAGAAGTGCAAAAAGTCATAATGGGGATATAGCGAGGATATAATCGGGATATAGCGGATGAGTCTAAAATAGCATATGAAACTCATATTTAATGTTTTTTACAAATATATAAAAAGTAATTAAATGTAAAATTAACATTCAATTTAACTACAGTTAATCATATTTAATTTTAAATAAAAACATGTGTAAATATATTGTAAATAAACGCAAACTGTTATTTGACATACTTAAATTTAATAGAATATTAGAGTATTTTTGTTTCTAAAAATATGTCAAAAATCAATTAAAAAATTAATTTCAAAATTCGTATAATGTATAAATGACATTTTTCAGTTCATTTCTTTTAAAGAAGATATAGAGGAATAGCGAAATATATCGAGAATAACGGGGCATAGCGGAATAGCAGGACTTAAAGCGGAAATGCTATATTTAAAGTTATATGGGAAAATCATAGCGGTAGGAATCTGTTATGCAATATAGTGGGGTTATAACAGGGTAATAGTGTGGCATTAACTGCACAGCCATCAACATCCTCTCGTTTGATTATGTGGTTCTCTAGATGCTTTCAAATTGCTTGTAAGAAAGGATGCCGTTGTGGTATTGATAGTCCCTTCAAATATTGATGAAATTCCTCTTCGATGTCAACCTATCATTGATACTTAATACATTCGAAGTCATTTCAATATGATGTTGGTATTGTGTAGTGCAGTTAGGATCGAAGTCCTTCCTAGCCCTGTGGCATGTTTTTGGGTTTTAGTGATATGTGAGAGACGATGAGAAATACCACCGAAGATGGACTTTTTCATCTTTGAGGAGGTATGTTATTGACGAAATGACTAAGCACAGATAGATACCCTCGAGGAGGTAAGTTGTTGACTAAGTTTGGTTTTATTTTTCAGACTCCATAGCCTTAATCTTCTCGTGATGTCACCGCTTATATCATTACTTCCTATATTAAAATTATATGGATAACATTTATCCCCTTAGTATGAGAGAAACTTTTACTCTTTCGAGTAAAACCAAAGATTCCTTTGCATTGCCCAATCTTTCGTTGAGAATCCTTTGTCGGCGCAGTTTTCCTGTAAAACATGAAGTGAGTAACATTTTTGTTAGCAATTATCCTTCTGGGTATTAATGGCACTTATTGCGCATATTTTTCGGAGTGGGTTCAAGTTTGTAATTCCATTACAAGAGATCAATGAATAATAATAAGTTTTTAAGCAAAAGCCGATAAGATTAATATATCATGTCATAGGTCTAGGCATAAAGAGAGTCTCTCTTACAAATTGTGGAGGGAAAATATTATTTGATAATGAAATGTCCTTCAACAAAAGAAGGCTAGTAATTCATGTTGGAAATCAATATAGCAAAGGAAATGTCATAGCACACAAATCTGTCTGTTGCGTCGTTTTAGATAAAAACGGTTGCAAATAGTTTAATATGCGACGGTTTTTCTTAAAAATATAGCATTTGTCTAAAAAAACAAAAGAATATTTAATAAAAGCAATTTACAACAGTTTCTGTCCATAACCATAGCAAACACGTTATTACATGCGACCATTATTTTCATAAGCTTGTGAAATCCCTTTTACAGCAGTAGCAAATAATCCCGACCGCACCGAATTGAAATCGCTTATGCCCTAAATTTCATTTCCCTCTTAACAAAAAGAATCTGCCGCTCACTGATAATCGTGCCGAATTTGCCTCTTAATAAATTAATTTCATTTCTCAAATTGAGCTGCCGAATTTCCATACCTACCTCCGTCTCCGCCTGCCCACCGCTGCCCAGAGGCGGAGGCACAAGCAACCTGGGGAGGTCACGTGACCTCGCCAGAAATTCTAAATTAGAACGCATTTCGTGGAAATAAAACCCTAGCTCAAAAAGACTATCGAAATCGCTTTCAATCTCCAGCTTCATCATGGCGTCCAATTGTCTCAAAACTCCAGCGAAGTTGTCGCCTCTATCTCTGTGAATGCCTCCATCTATCTAAGCAACACAATGGGTAATTCAATTTTTGGGTTAAATTGGGTAGTCTGATATATTGTTTGATGAAGTTGGGTTATTTGTTTCATTTGATTAAAGCTTGACGGAATTGACTTTTTTTCACTTTAATAGAATTGGTTTGTTGTTTCAAATTGTTGTATCGATTTGAGGTGATTAGTTATTACCATCATGATATATTATTACTATAGAGCTTATGTCATCTTCTTAACTCCACTGCTGAGCTATTTTGTGTTCTTTTTTCCGTTTGTCCTGCATTTTTTTCTCCTGTTTTTATTGTACTAGTTTGACTATATTGTTTGCTTTGAGTAAATTATGTAGTAGGTGGTGATACTTGTTTCTGTTCTGTATTTTCTTTATCAGGCGAATGGAAGATCGTTTTGTAAAAATACAATCTGTTTTCTGTTTGTAATGGTTGCTGCTCCATCCGAATATCAATCTGGCTTTAGGGTAAGTTCATTCTATACATTGAGGTCTATTATTTGATTTTATGTAAGAATGATTTTAACTTGGAAATTGATGTTTTCCATAAAATTAGAGGCGAACATAATTTCCATTTTGAATAATAGCAAACTAGCTTTATGTAGCACATATGCTCATGTATAAAATTCTTGTGAATTCATTCTTTATCCATTTTGTTCTGGGATCAGGTGCTGACGGTAACTGAATGAATGGTCGTATTTGAATGCACTAATATTATTATTTCTTAATTTCACAAAATTGGAATAAAGACAATTTTGAACTGCTACAAGAATCATTTTCCTGCACTTTAGAATTCATTTCTATAAATACATAAGCATTGGACAAGATTTATGTCTCAGTAGGTTTAGTAGCAATGTAGTATGAGACTTCTACCCTCATAAGGTAACCCAAATAAACTGTTAGTTCGTACTAAAACATATGAAATTAAAAGTTTTAAGTGGCCCCTCAGTTGTTCCTCAACATGTGATTCCTTTTCATACAACTGTGATTTTAACAATAGTAAATATCCATCTTTAGGTAACGAGTCCGCTTTCTTTGGATACTACTATGTATGCAGCTACTAAAAACATGATAAAAGCCACCAAACGATCAAAAAAGGTGCTATAACGAACTGACAACTAATTATTAGTATCCACTGTATATTCACATTAATTATATACTGATATTTCGCTTATACTTAACATGCTGTATTGATATGTACTTATATGCATGCTCTTCTATTTTATTTGAAAATAATACGTATAAGTTCTACGTTATTTCATATTCAATAATAAGCATTTTTTTATTTAATCCTGCCTTTCCAAACATAAAACATATAACAGATTTGGATTTAGATGTATTCGTTATACTGTCATTGATCGGCAATTTGTATTGGAGCACTTTGAAAGCACCAATGCAGTTTCGTCAAACAGAAAAATTACACTGATGAAATTTGAAATAGCATCAGTGCAAATTCTTCTAAATAACTAAAATTCATCGGTATGGTAAGAAATTGCATCAGAGTGAAAAGCTAATTTACCGTCAGCATGGTAGAATCGGACTAAAACGATAAAATGTTGCTTACCTGAACCTGACTTTCTTGAGATCAGTTACACCACCAGGTAAAGAAGTTAGAGTTATGTAGACACCAGGTTCATCCTGCTCCACACATTCAGTTTCTTGATTAGATTCTATATCTGGTAGCTTGCTTCCATTTCTTATTAATTCTGAATGACCATTTACTCCATTTATGCAAGGGGTATTAATGGTATTGGATCCATGTGTTGAAACTCCACTTAGACAACCATTTGACATGCTCGTGTGAATGGATCAAATTGTTTAATTGCTTGATGACTGGAATAGAAAATTCACTTGAAGATGAATTGGTGCTGAAAGATGCTAAAGAAGGTAGTCTGTTGATATTTCTGGCAGCTCCTCCAGGTAGCCTTTCTGCCATGTCTTTTAACTATATGATACATGTTATTATATATTAGGCTACGTTTGTTATCTCTACTATATTAACAACAAAATTCATACACATGTGAACGTGCACATGTACATATACACAAACATGTATGTGTATTAAATAAACTAACTATGAGGAAGAATTCACCAAAATTCTATACCTATAAATATCTATATGTTCAACAAATACATGCTTCATGTGCACTTTTTTGAATGAAAACATAAAACTAAAATGACAAATCAACAGGATATAACTAGACTGACAGTAGTGTTATTTTTACAATTGTGTGGCAGGAAAACTTCATTTACTGGATTGGTATTAAACAACTTTAATTTCAACAAATGTATAATGGTTATATTAATATTAGTGTTAGGCAGAAAACTTGAAAATTTACTCTATGCTAAATAATTTCCTATAGCATATTAGTATTAGGCAGCAAATATATACATAATATAGAAACTTTAGTATCCCTGTGGTGAATAAAATACCTACAGCCTATTAGTATTAGACATCAAATTTATGTTGGATTGTGTATTACACCAAAAAAATGTACATAATATTATACATAATTATAGATAACTGTAAAGGAATATAAGGTGCTTTGCTGTTCAGGTATAATTATGCATATATTTTGATGTAACTGTATAGTGTAACATGTATATACAAATATAAAAGGTTAAGGCACTTCAATTATCTAAACATGGTTGTTATAGTGTATATACCGATAAATATGTTTATTGTGATATGCAAATGCAAGTTTAAAAAGTTAAGGTGCTTTGATTGTCTAAATACCATAAACATTACCGCAGCAGCACCAAACAGCGGTGTGGCTGCAATATATGAGTTTATGAAAAATTACACTTTTTTCTAACTATCAAAATTTGAAAATGGGCAAATATTTTAACTTGACAATGGGCATCAACTTACCATTGTATTGTAGTAAAGTATAATCATTATTGTATTTTTGTGGATATAGTTAATTTTTTGAAACTCATGTAATGTAACAATACCTTGTATTTAATCTTAGGAGAGCTGCCTTCTTTCGAGATCACGGGTATAAACTAGTCAGTCTTCATGAATAAATATTCGGATTTCAATAAGGATCGATTCAAAAATGATTTTCTCAGTGTGTGTATAATTTGGTTCTTTATTTATTTTCCATTAATGGAAGTATAAAGATACACATATTATGTCTAGCACACACCTATTACACAATTCTACATAAACATGCAACAAGGATTAAAAATTCAAGTCTGAAGTGTATTTCAGAAAGCCCAAAGTTCTTCAGAGGTATCAAATACAAGGCCTTAAGGCTTTCATTTAATTAATTTTAAGTGATCCGACACCTAATTATCATAGGCTTCATCTTCTAGTATGCACGGTTAAGGTAACTGCATACCCACGTTCGCATCGTTAAGCCAACCGCACAGCAGCCGTCATCAAAGTCAGCGTCTTATACTATATATTTTTAATGTAAGCAGACCTTTTTGTTTCAAGTGCTTTCAAAGCCATAATAATTGTAGAGCAAAAGGACATTTGGATGATGGCTTTAAAGTTTAATTTCTTCCAGAAGAATGCAAAACTTATATTCCAAAAGGACTAATATATTTCTTTTAGTCCTAGGGTATAGATTACATGTAAGATGGAATTAACTACTGATAGTATTAACACAACCATGTAGCTACAAATATTCTATAGCATGGATGTTCTGTACCAATCCAACTTTATACTGAACAAAAGTTAAACCAGTGATGACTGCAGTGAGAGCTTTGGATTTTCCAATCTTCGCCTTCTTTTCATTTCAAGAATAAACCCAACTAAAATACATTAAGAAACCTTCCTTTTTTCAGTTCTGAATGCATCAACTGCTCTTTGATCTGCAATCTCATACTCTATCCATTGTTTCAAATTTACTATGATAATGTTATGTCAACAGTGTAGAAGGTATATATTATTTGCCTACCATTTATATGTCTAAGTGTGTTTGTTTTTGTTCTTTTTTAAACACTTAGGTAACGGGATAATTGCTTTTGCAACTTGGAACATGGAAGTGGCATTGAACTTTATTTACCAGATTCTTTTTTCGTGTTTTTTTTTAATGTGATGACACAATTATGTAAAGCTGTAAAGACAAGTGTTATAAGATATTAATATTGCAAGTGTATTATAAGATAATATTTGCTATTAAATTATGTGAATTGCCTATATATTTTTCGTATTCATTGCCTTTTATTAGATAAGTGTTTATATATTTTTCTATTACTGATATTTTGTAAATGCGATTGAGCTAGTTTATATAAACAACTGTAGCAAAAAATATTTTTCCTTTCTTTTTTGCGACAGTTGCAAGAAAAAACCGTAGCAAAAAGTCACGTTTTTGATACAACCCAAAAATCTGTTCCTATTGTTATTACAGGGAACCGTAGCATAAAATAAAGTTATTACGTCGATTATTTACGACAACCATCGCAAAAGACAACTTTTGAACGCAAATGGCCATTTTTTGCCGCTGTTATAAAAAACCATTGCAAAAAACTAACATATTGCATCAGTTATTTGGGAGATCCGTAGCAAAAAAGTTTTTCTTGCGACGTTTAAACATCGCAGCAACATGTTTATGCCCGTTGCGACGTCTGCATTTGCTACGGTTGTTGAACCATCGTAACAGGGGTAAAATGACCGACGCAATTTACCTATTTTGTACTAGCGGTAATAAAAAGAACAATAGATCCATGTTTTATATTAATATGCGAAGACCAAAAATCTATTTCTGATAGAACATCTCCATATAAGAAGACTTGAAATCCATATATGACAATAATAATAAAAGACTAGAGACTCATATTTTGGTAATGATAAGAAAAATCCAGAAATCCGTAATAAAAGACCATAAATTCTTGTACTTGATGCTTTCTTCCTCTAGAAGAATCGCTTTGATTTGGAGTACCATCCAGCTCGAAGTCTGAAAGATTGGAAGCACTACTTGACTTGGATTTTGATTGACTAGGAGCACTACTTAGTTCGAATTTTGATTGTTTCAGAGCACTACTTGGCTCTTGATCTTGATTGACTATAGAGCACTACTTAGCTCTTGATTTTGATTGATCTTCTTTTTGAAGATTTCAGTGCTTTAGCGAGACCTTTGATGATGACACTAAAGGCTTACTTCGTCCTCCTTCTAGGAGGCGCTTTAACCAGGCCACGTAGGCATGGGTTAAAAGCTTTCTCAGTGCTTTAGTGATGCCTTTAATGAAAATACTAAAGGCTTACCGGACCTCTCTCTAGGAGGTGCTTTAGCGAATACCTTTGATGACAAGCGCCGAGTGAAAATCTATAGGATGGATCGTGTAGTGTATATGCAAGTATATATGACTAACTAAATTATAATATCAATCTAGTAAAATATAGACTAAGCACACCAGGATTTTATACTGGTTCGGACCTTCCGTCCTACGTCCAGTCCCGAAGCGTTCCTTCGGAATTCGACTATCAAACACCCTCACTTCACCTGGAGGAATATGCTTGGTTACAATAGCTTGTTCTTGTCAAGTATGTGTTCTATAACACGGAAATTGACTATTAAGTACAAATGCTTCCAATATATATATCTAGAGAGTATTGATTGGGGAGTTCTGAATATATGGAAGAGTGAAATACAAGTATGTAACGACCCGCCTTTTCGCACGTTTTAAATCGACACACGTGCTAATTCAAACCATACGGAAGGGCGGATTGTTATGGGGTAAATAAGAAAAACAAGGAAGAAATAAAACAAAATAGAATCTCACAGCGGAAGGATAAAATATAATAATCAAATATACAGTTTATAAAGTTGTTTTACAAAAATATTCGATTATACTTACAACATTTATCAGAGTTACACATACCAATATCAATGCAGCGGAACAATATGAGTGTAGTGGAATATATATTAAATAATAATAATAGAAATCTCCGTCTTCGTCCTCCAAAGCTAAAGTCTTCGATCCTGAAACGCTCGGACTGACCCAAGCGAATTGAAAAGACAAAACACTCGAGTCAGAACTATGGTCAAGTGATACAGATATCTATCATTTCAATCCGCAATTTAAAAATAAAAATGCGGTTGTATATCATTTCAAACCGCAATCCCGAATGAAATGAAAATGCATAATAACTTGCAGTTTATACAATATAAAATACAACATTCATTCATCCAATATCAATCATCAAACATTCATAAATTTATCATCCAATTCAAACAATCACAACAATAAATAATAATTAATTACCGATAGTTAAATTTTCAATAATGAATTGAATAATTGTTTAACTGTAGTTAATATGCAATATTAAATAAATTAACTAGCAGGTTATACGAAATAATAAATTTAACTAAAGTTTTAACTGACAGTTTTAAATGCAATGAATAAATTAATTAACAATTAACTGGCAGTTTTAAATGCAATAATGAATTAAATAACGCGTAAATTAAATGAATGCAATTTAACTGAGAAAATGATGAAATATATGCCAAACAGCTATAAATAAAATTTTAAACACATCATAAATCAATTTAACCAACATAAGAATTTTTAGAAATTGTGAGTGGGTTAAAACACTCATCTTTATACGAATCTGAAAATAATAGACTTCTAATCAATAGCTTCGCTCTACGTTTCTTAGTCTTCTTCTTGATTGCTAGCTTTGTTCCGTAATTTTTCTTTTATTTTGAATTACTTTAATTTCCCTCCTTATTATATTGATATATATATATATATATGTATGTATGTATGTATGTATTTATGTATGTATTTTTAAAAGGTTTGGAAAAGATTTGAAAAAGAAGAATTTGAAAAAGAAAAGGATTGAAATATGAAGAACTGAAAATTGTAGAGAGGATCAAGATTTGAAAAGAAAGAAGAAAGTTTGAAATAGAATAAAACTTGAGAAGAAGAATATTTGAAGAGGAAGGAAAAATTAAAATGAGATACAATAAGGAGATTTGAAAAAAGAAAAAGAAAAAAAAGAAGAAGAAGGTTTGAATGGAGGCTAGGGTTTCATTTGCATAATATCGTATTTATAAGGTTAGAGTTAGGTTTAGAGACAAAGATATTTGAAAAGAGAGGCTGCTATTAATTAGAAATAAAGTAAATATGAACAAACTTGGTATTGAAATATAGTAAATATGAACATCATTTTTTTTTAAAAGTAGCAGGTACTAAAAAGAGGTAATTATTAATTAGAAAGGGAATGAATGTGGAGGGACAAAAATAAATGTCACTTTTTATTAGTTTGATTCTAAATTGATTAAGTGCTAGATACACAGAAAAGTTTGAATACATCATATATATTCATACTTTACCTGTGTGTCAGAATTGCTAAACATATATCAAGTACGATTAATTGTGCACATGCTAGAGCTGCAAAGATATATTTGGTTTCACAAGTAGATAAAGAAACACAATTTTGCTTTTTGCTAAACCATGAAACTAATGATTGTCCGATAAAGTGGCATGTTCCACTAGTACTCTTACGATCTATTCTACATCCACCGAAATCCGCATCGGTATATGAGACTAGTTCAAACGACGATCCTTTAGGGTAAAACAAACCATAATCTCTAGTACTAGATAGATACCGTAAAATACGTTTAACAGCTCTTAGGTGAGATTATTTTGGTTTTGCTTGAAATCGAGCACAAGGACATACACTCATCATAATATCGGGTCGACTGGCCTTTAAATAGAGTAAAGAACCAATCATGCTACGCTATAATTTTTCATCAAAATCTTTTCGTTATCATCCTTTTCTAAGTGAACAGTGGTACTCATTGGTGTTGGTTTGCTCGAAGTTTTATCCATTTCAAAACGACGTAATAAATCGTTACAATATTTTTCTTGATGAATAAAAATACCATTTTCAAGTTGTTTTATTAGTAAACCTAAGAAAAATTTAATTCTCCCGTATGTGGCATTTCAAATTCATTTTTCATAATATTTGAAAATTGATCACATAGATTTTCGTTGGTTGAACCAAATATAATATCGTCAACGTAAATTTGAACTACTAAAATATCGTTGTTTTCTTGTTTAATAAATAAGGTTGTATCGATTTTGCTTATTTGAAAACCACATGTAATTAATTGATTTTTAAGACGTTCGTACCATGCACGAGGAGCTTGTTTTAATCCATATAATGCTTTGTATAACTTAAAAACATGGTTGGGATATTTTTCGCGAACAAATAATGGTGGTTGTTCTACATATATATTTCTTTAATAAAACCATTTAAAAAAGCACTTTTGACATCCATTTGAAATAATTTAAAATTGTGATGAGTTGCAAAGGCGAGTAATGTACGAATGACCTTCAATCTTGCTACTGGAGCAAAGGTTTCATCATAGTCGATACCTTCTTCTTGATTATAGCTCTAAGCAACTAAACGTGCTTTATTTCTAACAATATTTCCGTTTTCATATGCTTTGTTTTTAAATACCCATTTTGTGCCTATAACCGATTGATCTTCAGGTCTTGGTACTAATTCCCAAACATTATTACGTTCA
Source organism: Allium cepa (assembly GCA_030765085.1). Lineage (NCBI taxonomy): Eukaryota > Viridiplantae > Streptophyta > Magnoliopsida > Asparagales > Amaryllidaceae > Allium > Allium cepa. The sequence continues at coordinate 746,068,755 of CM060935.1, forward strand.
AATTGATTTAATTCTTCTAACATAGCTATTATCCAAAAATTATCATTTGAAGCTTTTTTATAATTTTTTGGTTCAAAATTTGACACAAATGCAATATGACTTATTTGATTAAGTTGATTTCTGGTTGCTGTAGAATTTTGACCTCCAATGATATTATCTTTTGGATGATCCTTAAGAATTCTAGGCGATAAGGATTTCTCCGTCGATCTTCTCTTGCTTCCTCGCTTTCTCTTTCGGTTGTTGTTCCTAGCAGCTCGAATTTCAATGTCTCAGGTCCAGTCGCAACTCAAACCAGCAGCGGATTCTTCTGCTTTGACGCCACCCACTTTAGATCATCCTCCAGGATTTGCGCCATGCGATACAGGGACAGTCTCGCCGATCCTCGATGATGGCTTTACTCCGGTGTTATCGCGAAAATGGAAGAGGCAGCAAAACCCTAGCAGCGCTTCTAGTCGTCTGCCCAAAGAAGGTAATCGAACAGTTCGCACTCCAACCCCAAATGAAACGAGTCGATCCTCTAATCTTAATTTTAATCCAACTGCTATTGGTTCTAATTCTCAACACGGCGATCAGTTTATATCTAAGCAAAATCCCCCTTTATGGAATTATGCTTCACAAAAGAGTAAAGCGTGGAATGAAATTGTCAAAGGTAATAACATTCCACTTACTGTTCCACTGAAATTTTATCAGCCTCGAGAAGTCAATTCTATTAAATGCGCTAAAATGTCCGCTGAAGTTATCCTGGATGCAAGAAAACAATGGAATAACGCCATTGTGGTCTATGTTGTAGGCCCTAAACCATATTACCCTTATTTCAAAGAGTATATTACTAGAGTTTGGAAACCAGTTGGGACATTTTCGATATTTTCAATGGAAAATGGATTTTATGTGATTAAGTTCAACAAAGAGCAAGATTGCCTAAATGTTTTGGAAGGAGGTCCATACTATTACAACAAGAAACTGTCAATGATGAAGAGATGGCATCCTGGAATGCAACTTAATAAAGAATTACTTCACTCTATTCCGCTTTGGATTCGCCTTCCCAATTTGCCACTTGACTATTGGACAGAAGAAGGGATCAGTCGTATTGCTTCTGTGCTCGGAACTCCTATCAAACTTGACAAATTCACGGAAGGAATAATAAAGATTGCGTTCGCTAGAGTTCTGATTGAAATTGATAATAATTTTAAATACCCTAGTAAACTTTCTATTTTAAATGAGAAAGATGAAATAACTTGGCAAGAAGTAGTTTATGAATGGAAGCCTGCCGCGTGTCTCAATTGTTCGAGTTTTGGTCATACAGACATTCAATGTCAATTCACTAAAGCATGGGTGCCAAAAAAGAATCAAAATACAGACTCTGGAAATTCAGAAATGGTAATTGATCCAATTGAAAACAACACAAATAATTGCGACATTAATAAAACTACTATTAGACAGAACTCTGGATTGGAAAATTCGAACCAGAAACAACAAATGCTTAACAATGCAACAGTCCAAAACAGGAATATCAATCCACAGTTAATTATAGAAAAACCAGTTTCCAATCAAATCACTCAGTTCTCTACTCATACAGTTCTATCAAACAAAGATTATATGACCAATATTTCTACTGAAGATCACAACATGACTGATGAATTGAATACTTTGTCTATTGATAAAAACACAGATAATCTCATTTTGAGGTCAGAAATCAACCCAGTTGTTCCCATCGACATTGAAGACACTGCTTGCATTGATGATTCCATTTCTACTTCTCAGCATACTGGTTGCAATAATTTAGAATCTTCTTCCTTGACCAGAATTAAACCAACTCGTAAATTGAGAACAGAAGAAGCTCCTTTTGAATTCAAAGCCTCTTCGAACACTGATGTTGTGGAGAATCCTGCATGGTCAAATCTTGTATTACAGCTAAAGAATAAAGGAAAAAAAGCTAAAAAAGCGAAGACTACGGGGAAAGCTACTCCTCTGAAAGAAAGTGGCACTCCTAATAATGATTGTTAATGAAGTTACTAATTTGGAACATAAGGGGAATGAATGCCCCCTATAAACAACTAGAAATTTTAAATATCTTTAATTCAAATAAATATTCCTTTATAGGAATTTTGGAAAATAAGCTCTCTTCAAATTCAATTGATCGATTTATGGAGAAGATTGATAACAGGTGGAAGATGTCCCATAACATTTCAGATCGGAAAAGTCGTATTATTATTTTTTGGGATTCGTTGATATGGACTAATATCATTTTTCACTCCACAGATCAATACATAACTAGTATCATGTATAATGCTAATGATATTAATTTTATGTGCACCATTGTTTATGCTCACAATGAAGAATCTGTTCGCAATATTTTATGGGAAGATATCATTTTGCTATCTAAAATAGTTAATCTACCGTGGATTGTGGCAGGGGACTTCAACTCTATTCTGCATCACAATGAAAGAATGAATAACGGTACTTATAATTCTAGTGGTGATCCCTATTTTATGGATTGTATTAATTTATCTAAGCTGATTGAACCTGACTTTTCTGGCAACTTTTTCACTTGGCGAGGAGGTAACTCTTTTTCTATCCATAGTAAAATTGATAGAGCTTTTGTTAATTCTCTATGGTTAGACAAATTTAATAACTTTGGCATTAATTTTGGATATCACTCGATAAGCGATCATACCCCTATTTCAATTATGCTTCAAATTCAGAATATTAGAAAGAGGAAGATACCTTTTAAATATAAGAATTCTTGGCATACATATTCTGATTATAACACAGTCATTGTTGAGGCTATGGATACTACTCCATCTGGTAATCCTTTGTTTAAGCTACTCTGCAAAATAAAAAGGGTGAAAAGCTATCTGAAGAATTGGTCAAGTACTAAACCGAGCATGCAACTAATGATTAACAATTTGAAAGATCATAATAACAACATATATAATCAATTAGTTAGCAATCCTATGAATGACAATCTCCTGCAAGTCTATACTACTGGGTGTGATGCTTTGCACGAAATGATGAGGAAAATTGCCATGGATAATGAACAAAAAATGAAAATCAATTGGCTACTCAAAGGAGACATGCCTACAGAATTCTTTTTCAGTAAAATCTCAGAGTTCAAACCATGTCGAAGAACTAATTTTTCTATCAATAGCCAAGGTATATGGACATCAACATCAGGAAAATTAGCTCAAGAAGCTGTTATCTATTTCTCTGATTTATTTCAATTGCCACAAGCCTATAACCAATTTCCAACCATTACTTGCAAGAAAGTTCTTTCGGAAAATGCTAAAACCAATTTGTGTAAACCATTTTCGATGGAAGAAATCAAAGAGGCTACTTTTCAGATTAGTGATAATAGCTCCCCTGGTCCAGATGGATTAAATTCCAAATTTTATAAAATCCATTGGGACAGCATTAAAATGGATATTTGGGAAGCTATGAATGGTATTCTCCAAACTGGTAAAATCATTAGAGAAATTAATCATACTTTCATTTGCCTTATACCAAAATTTCCAGATGCTAAGAATCTAACAGACTTTCGACCTATATCTCTTTGTAATGTCACATACAAAATTCTTGCCAATTTATTATGCAACAGAATGAAAGCGTATATGAATGACTTAATCTCAGTTAATCAAAATGCTTTCATCCCTAATAAAACAATTTCAGAAAATTCCCTTCTTGCTTATGAAATGGTCAGAAGTTTTAATAGAAAAAACTCAAGTAATTTCTGTTTGAAAATTGATTTACATAAGGCTTATGACAAGATCAATAGAGAATTTATCCATCATATGCTGATTTCTATGGGCTTTCCTATCACTTTTGCTAATATCATATATGAATGCATATCTACCCCTTCGTTTTCTATTTTAATTGATGGTTCCCCACATGGTCTCATTTATAGTTCAAGAGGAATAAGACAAGTGGACCCCCTATCCCCTTATTTATTTGCTATGGTGATGGAATTCCTCACCCTAAAATTGGACATAGATTTTCTTAAAGGAAATATCAGCCCAATATATCAAGCTGAGCCTATAATTACTCATCTTCTCTATGCTGATGACATTTTAATTATGGCAAAAGCTACCTAAGGAAATGCTGAAATCATCTATCATATTTTACAAGATATGAAATTCTACTCAGGACTTGAATTAAACACTGAAAAATCCAAAATATTCTTCAGTAAAGGTGCTAAATTTAAACAGGAGATTGCTGACATCCTTAAGTTCAAAGTTGATAATCTCCCAATTATTTATTTAGGAATTCCTCTTTCGAATAACTCTTTGAAATCTAGAGACTTTGGATGGCTTATTGACAAAATTAATAAAAAGTTCAACCATTGGCAAACCAGATTTCTTAATATAGCTGGAAGAGCAGAACTTATCAAATCTGTTATCCATCCAATGTTGCTTTTCTGGCTTCAAGTCTCCCAGTTCCCTGCATCAGTTATTCAAAGAATAAACTCAGTTTGTTCTAACTTTCTGTGGAAATCTAAATCACATAATATGAGTTGGAATGATGTATGCAAAACCAAGAGTGAAGGAGGATTGGGTATCAGAAAAATTGAGGACTTAGCTGTAGCTACTGCAACTAAGTTATTATGGAATTTCATTAATGAAAATTCTCTATGGGCAAAATGGATGCATAATAGATATTGCAAAAAGAATAACTTTTGGACTATCAGAATGGACAACAATGCATCCCATACTTGGAAAATCATTCTATGTGCTAGACAATGGTGTAAAGGATACGTAGACAGAAAAATTGTGGATGGTGTTCATACTGACATTTGGTTTGACCCATGGTTAAATGGCAATTCTCTAATTGACAAATATGGCTGGAACTGTATGAGAACTTTAAATGGTTGTCATAAACAAGTTGTGCAGCTCATTTCTAATAATAAGTGGAAACAAAATCTAAACTTCATTCCCATGCAATCACATAATGAAGTAAGGAAAACTCCCATACATAACAACATGAAACAGGACTATTGGTGGTGGATTCCTAGCAAACAAGGGCAATTCTCTTTGAAATCTGCATGCAATACTTTTAGAAGCAAATATGATGAACTTGACTGGACCAATTTTATTTGGGGAAAAGGTTGTGCGCCTGAAATGTCTATATGCTCCCTTCTTGCCGTTAAAAACAAATTGAATACTAAAGTCAAAATTAGCAATTGGGCCCCGAATATAGATCAAAAATGTGTTCTATGTGCTAATCACAATGAAGACAGAGAACACCTTTTTTTTCAGTGCACATATTCGAAGAGTATACTGATGGAAATTCTTCCTAAGCTTAATATAACAGGTCACTACAATTTTGATATCTATTCCACTCTGAATGTTATTAAACAAGCCCAGGAACAAATGAATGCTTCCAACACTAATTTATTTAGCATTATTTTTACCAACATTCTATGGAACATTTGGTGCGAACGGAATAACCGTGTTTTCAAAGGAATTGAACAACCATTTGAACTTAGAATTAATCGTATTCTCCTTGACAGTAAACACATTATTCAAAATAAGACTCAATTTGGTAAGTTAAATTCAGAAGAAAGACTTATCTTGGCGAAACTCAACATGCTGACGGATCTTCACCCCCACCCCAGACCTCCTTGACCTGCTGTAGACTGGAGATGAGTGTTAATGTGTATTAATCGCTCTTGAAATTTGTTGTTTTCGTCTGATGCTTCGTTTTTAGTGGAGAAGTTCGTTTTCGATCTGCCATTTTGGGGATTAGGTTTCCTCTCTCCTATTAGCTGGGTAGCATCTGAAGTTTTACCGTCGCTTTTTGTTACCTTTGGTTTCTTTTTTTTTAAGATTTGTTGTTTATGTTGATTTCTGGTACCAGCTGCTCGTACGGATGGTTTTGAGAGTGTTGTGAGTGTTTTTTTATTCTCCTCCATCTGTTTGACAGTTTGGTCTAGTATTTGGAATATCGTATTGTTAATATATGGAATTGATATGTACTCTTTTTCCTTACAAGGCACCCATTTAGGTTAGGGGGGTTGTAAGGTTTTAATGAGGCATATCAAGGAAGTATATGCTCTTTTGTTTATCTATATAAAGTACCTTTTTTCAAAAAAAAAAATATAATTTTCCTCAAATGAAACATGTAAACTTTCTTCAATAGTATTATTTAGTTTATTAAAAATTCTATATGCTTTGCTTCGATCCGATTATCCAACAAAGATTCCTTCATCAGCCCTTGGGTCAAATTTTCCTAATTTATCTTTTGTATTTAATATAAAACATTGTGATCCGAAAGTTTTAAAGTATGATACTTTAAGTTTTCTTCCAAAAAATATTTCAAAACAAGTTTGTTAAGTCATAAGACGCATGGTTACTCGATTCAACACATAACAAGCTGTGGCAATAGCTTCAGCCCAAAAGTGTTTTGGCAGACCACTACCTTTCAGTAGTGTTCGTGCACATTCTTGTAATGTATGATTTTTTCTTTCAACTACACCATTCTGTTGAGGTGTGCAAGGAAAAGAAAAATTATGACTTATTCCTTTCTTATTGCCAAAATTGGTAAAAAGATCATTTTTGAATTCTTCTCCGTGATCACCTCGAATATTTTTAACTTCCAAGTCCATTTGTGTTTTAATTCTTTTAGCAAATATTTTAAACATACCAAAAATATCGCTTTTATGTTTTAAAAACAAAGTCCATATATATCTCAAAAAAATCAACTATTAAGAAAATATATTTATTGTGATTTATAGATCATACTTGTGTTGGATCAAATAAATCTAAATGTAATAATTCTAATGGTTGTTTAGTAGAAATATTATTTTTAGATTTAAAAGAATTTTTCTTTAGTTTTTCAATTTGACAATCGTCACATAAATGTTTTACTTTGTAATTTATTTTAGGTAAACCTCTAATTAGCTCATATTTTGCTAATTTATTAATATATCTAAAATTGATATGACAAAATCGTTTATGCCATAACCATGGATCATCATGTTTGGCGGTTAAACATAAATTTGAATTTCTATTTATATTCATGTTTAGAACATAAATATTTTTACTTCTAAAACCTTCAAATATAAGTTGTTTGTTATTATTGAAAATATTACACCTATCTTTTTCGAAATTGATTTGAAAACCTTTATCACATAATTGACTAATACTTAGTAGGTTGTGTTTTAGATTTTCTACTAATAAAACATCTGTAATAATAGGAGAATTAGAAATACTAGAGTTGATGACTTCTCCAATCCCACGACATATCCTTTTGAATTATCTCCAAAGGTTACTGTTCCACCATCGATGTATGTTATATTTGATGACATTTTTGAATTTCCGGTCATATGCTTGGAGCATCCGCTATACAATATCCATTTCTCCTTATTTTTTATTTTCGGTACCCACAAAATAAAAGATGTTTTAGTTGGTATTCATATACTTTGTTAAGGTCCTAGATGTTAGAAGAAGTTAGCCATACCCAAGATGGTTTGGTACCTTTGTAAATGTAATTTTTATTATAGACTACATTCTTTAAGAAATTATTAATATGTATTGTATAATCAAATTATTATTAGTCTTAGGAATCCAAATTTTCATATTTTTGGTATTCATATTAGATTTAGGTAAACTTTTAGTCTTTTTATAACTATAATTCTTAGCATCATTTTCTTTTTGTTTAGGAGTATTTTTAAATTCTATTCCATTTCTATTACCTGATGGTTTTGAAGTCCTGAAAAGATTTTCCAAATCTTGTTTTCCTTTAATAAATTTTGACACATTATTTGTAATTTTATATAATTTGTCTTTTAATTCTAAATTTTCAATTTTCAATATTTCAATATTGCTCTTCAAGTTGACATTTTCTTTTAACAAATTATCCTTTACTATTTAGTTTTATCAAAATCAATAGAAATAGCCTCACTTTCTACCAAATTATTTTTAATTTTTTTTTGAGATAATTCTAGTTCTTCTTCTAAGATATTTTTTTCATCTTTTAACATTCCTACTTCAAGTTCTAATCTATTTATTTTGACTATATGTTCTTTGTTCAATTTTTTAATTTGTCTAAATTTATCATCTCATTCTATGCTAAGTTCTAATAATTCATCATAGCTAAGATCGGGACATACCTTATCAGTTTGTGCCATAAAATACACATTAGCTTGTTCTCCGTCACTATCGCTATCACTTTTAGATGATGAAGAATTCGAGTCATCGCATGTTACTTTGAAATCCTTTTTCTTTTTGAGCTTTTCAAATTTGTTCTTCTTTTTATCATTATTAAGCTTGGGACAGTCTTTCTTTATATGTCTAAATTGATCATATTCATGGCATTTGATTGATGTTTGATTCGTTGAGCTTAATTTTCCTCCCTTTTGAAATTTAGTCATTTTCCTAAACTTCTTGAATTTGTTGTAATTTTTGGCAATAAATATCTTTTCTTCTTCGTCTAAGTCAGAGTCTTCATTTGTTGCTGGGAATGCCATGTTCTTCTTTTCCGAATTTAGTTCTTTTCGTGTCTGCAAATTAGCTTCATAGGACATTAAATTTCCTATCAATTCTTAAACTAAGAGTGTTGAGAGATCATTACTTCTTCGATAGCTAATACTTTTCTTTCCCACTCTGGAGTTAAAGAATTGAATATTCTATATACTAAACCAAAATTTGTGAATTTGACTCCAAGTGCCATTATATCATGTTGAATGGTTTGAAATCTAGAGTACATATCTACTATAGATTTATTTTGTTTCATTTTAAATTATGAGAATTGATTTTGTAAAATTGAAATCATGGTTTGTTTAACTTTATTTGTGCCTTCGTGTGTAACTTTTAAAGTACGTCAAATATCAAATGCAGTGTTATATAACATGACACGTGAGAATTCATTTTTATCTAATGAGAAAAATAAAATATTTATAGCTTTAGCATTATTAGAAGCTGCTGTTTTTTGTGCATCTATTCATGTATTCATAGCGGTAGTAGACGCTTCATATTTATCTTGAGTGGCTGACCAAATTTCTAGACCATTAGCTTCCATACAAATTCTCATACATGTTGACCAATATGCATAGTTAGAGCCATTAAAAAGTGTGGGTCGCGCTGTGGATTGTCTTTCTTGAAAAATACTTGCCATATTAAAATGATTCAAAAACGTGTTACTATACTTTGATCAAACCATGCTTTGATACATAATGAAAATCTATAGGATGGATCGTGTAGTGCATATGTAAGTATATGTGTCTAAGTATATGATGTAACTAATTATAATATTAATCTAGTAAAATATAGACTAAGCATACCAGGATTTTATACTGGTTCATATCTCCCATTCTACGTCCAGTCTCAAAGCTCCTCCTCGGAATTCGACTATCAAACACCCTCACTTCGCCCGGAGGAATAGGCTTGGTTACAATGGCTTGTTCTTGTCAAGTATGTGTTCTATCACATGGATATTGACTATTAAGTACAAATGCTTCCAATATACATATCCAGAGAATATTGATTGAGGAGTTCTGAATATATGAAAGAGTGAAATACAAGTATATGATTGCTAGAGATCAAGAATATATCCGAGTATAAGAATAAAAAAGCGCAAGTAAGTAAGGTAAGTATTTCTCTTTGATTCTTGATGTTATTTATAGCGGTAGAGAGATTCCTTGAGTAGTTGCATCCATTAATAAGTGTTCTATGGTCGCTTCTAATGGTGATGAAGAGTTACAACGAAGATGAGCGAAGGTGTCTTTTCAAGTGCGACAGTTGTTATTTGAACTTCAAAATTCGAGTTTAGTTCCATACATCTGTTATATGTTTCAGATGTCTGGCTCTATATATTTTTTGTATATAGTAGCCTTTCAGACGTCTGAGTACATTAACTAGACGTCTGATCCTGTCGGTGTTGAATTCTAGAAGATTTTTTCAAATGTCTGGCTAGTGTCTTCAAACGTCTGAAACTTGTGTATGTTGCTTATGTGCATCTGCGTCTTGCTCCATTGATCTATCGACTTGTCGTCTCTTGTTACATTCTTTGTGCCATATTCTTGTCTCTCTAGTGATTTTACTTTAGCAATTATATGTAAGTAGACATATATATGCATATTCGATTTTCATTGTATAGTTATTGTCATCGAAACCGTAGATTTGATTTCCTAACACCGAGGACTTTCTCAGTGCTTCAATGAGGCCATATAATGGCAGGCGCTAAAGGCTTACCCAACCTCCCTTTAGGAGGTGCTTCCGCGAGGCCTTTTGACAACAGTGAAAGCTTAAGACCTTTGATGGTTGAGACCTCTTATGGTCAAGCCTTTGATGGCTGGACCTTTGATCATCGAGAGTTTTTGCAGTCAAGCCTTTGATGGCTGGGGCCACTTATAGCCAGGACCTCTTGCGGTCAAGCCTTTGATGGTTGGAGCCTTTGATGATCAGGACCTCTTGCAGTTAAGCCTTTGATGGTTGGGATCTTTGATGGCCTAGACCCCTTACGGTCAAGCCTTTGATGGCTGGGCCCTTTATAGCCGAGACCTCTTACGGTTAAGCCTTTGATAGTTGGGGACTTGGATAGCCAAGACCTCTTGTGATCCAGCCTTTGATGGTTGTGGTCTTTCTTTTTCCCTAATAGAGCATTACTTCTTTCTATAACTAAACTGATCATTCCTTCTATATTAATCCATTGTCAGAAAGTAAGGCCATAAATGTTCAACGTTCTATGTTCTTGCTATGACATTACTCTCTGGTCAGCAAAGTTTACAAGTCCTTGGTAGGACTTTGTGCACGATTAAGGGTCCTTCCAAAATTGGCCTTAACAGTCCATCTGTAGGACTCTTGATATTTTCCATGACCCATCAGAGCACTAGATCTCCCTTCTGGAATGACCATTTTCTTACTCTTGAATTACAGTACTTAGTTGCTCTCCGTTGGTGCTTAGCCTTTCAGACGACTGCTTCATCTCTTAATTCATTAATTAGGTCCAAGGATTCTTTTTTTAACTCTTGATTTGGATCAAATGCATATGCGATCCTTTGGTGAGAAGGCTCCTCGACTTCGATTGGAAGCAAGACTTCACACCCATATGCGAGGGAGTATGGGGTGTGTTCTGTCGCAGTTTTAGTATAAGTTCTATATGCCCGCAGGATAAGGGGTAGCTCCTCTACCCAATTCCCTTTTGCTTTGTCTAACCGTTTCTTCAGAATAGTCCTTACGGTCTTTGCTGCTTCAACAACTCCGCTTTCTTTCGGATCGGTTACAGATGAAAGGCTTTTGGTATTCCCATTTTGTTGCAAAATCGGTGAATTCCTCGCTTTCAAATTAGGTTCCATTATCAAAAGTTATCATGTGCAGAATTCCGAATCGGGTAACAATATTTTTTTTTACAAATTTGAGAACCTTTCCCGACGTGATATTTAAGAGTGGTTCAGCTTCCACCTACTTTGTAAAATAATCAATAGCTACCACTATGTACTTAGCTCCTTTTTTGGACACTGGCAGTGGTCTTATCAAATCGATTACCCAAACATCGAAAGGCAACATGTTAGATATGGAAGTCAATTCGCTTGTAGGTAAACTGGGAATTTTAGAGAATTTTGGCACTTGTCACATTTTCTCACATAGTGGATGACCTGACTAGTTAACTAAGGCCAATAGAAGTCTTGTCTCATAAATTTCTAAGCTAGTTTTATTCCGTTAGAATGGTCTTCACAAAATCCTTCATGGGCCTCGTTCTGCAACTAGGCCCCTGTTCTTAGACTAACGCATCTCAAGTAAAGAAGTGAATATCCCCTTTCATAGAGTATTCCATCTGCCATGATAAAAGTTGAGGATTGGTGCTTTATCCTTCTCGTTTCATCTTATCCACTGGTATTTTTCTTTTTTTATATACTCAATAATAGGAGTCAACCAATTGTCCCCGTACTGATCATTAGTTCTTATGTAGGGTAGCTCTTTTTGAGGAATCCCAACTTCATTTCCCTTTTCTTTATATGTTGAAGCCCGAAATTTAATCGACACCAAGACTTTACTTTTTGAGTTAGTTTTACTCTCCTCAACGCTAGGATTTCCTGATATCCCACTGACACAATTCAAGCTCTCGATGCTCCTCGTGCGCTTTCCAGCTTAACCAAAGAGTCGACTGAGAGATCTTCTCTTTTGTTGCTTGACGTATTGAAAAATCTTTGAATTAAGTCGGCATCTTCAATATTTTCATGACATATAACGTTAACTTAGGATTCTTCATCTGATATTTCTTGTTTAGTTTTTTACTATCAACTGCGAATCAATAAAGATTTCAATTCTTGGGATTTTAAATTGAAGAGCTAGAGTAAGTCCTGCTATCATAGACTCGTATTCTGCTATATTGTTGGTGGTTGGAAACCCTAATTTCATTGCATAGTGCAATCGATGTCCAATAGGAATTATGACCACATATCCAGCACTAGCCTCTTGTTTATTTGAAGCTCCATCTACAAATAGTTGTCATCTAGTCTTCAAGTCTTTCTCCTTTTCTGATTGTTCCTTAATGAACCTTGTGTATTCATTAACAAAATCAGCTAGGGCTTGCCCCCCTTGATTGACACTCACGATAAAATTCGACGTCATATTGGCTAAGCTCAATCACCCATTTAACCAATCCTTCTGAAGCTTCTGGCTTACTAAAGACTCGCTTGAGCGGAAAATTAGTCGAAACTTTTATTGGGTATGCCTGAAAGCAGGCTCTTAATTTGCATGTCGCAAGCATCAGACAGTATGCTAGCTTCTCTATAACCGGATATCTAGTTTTCGCATCTTTAAGCCTTTACCAGTGTAATATACTAGAAATTGGGCTCCCTTTTCTTCTCTTACTGGCACCGAACTAACAGCAAGCTTGGAAACTGTCATATAAAGGTAGAGACTTTCCCCATTTAATGACTAGAAAGAATCGGTGGTTTTTCCTGATGGTCTTTCAATTCTTCAAAAGCCTTCTAACAATCTTCGCTCCATTCAAAATTCTTCTTCTTCTTCATTACATTGAAGAAATGAATGCATTTGTCGGTAGCTTTAAAAATAAACCTATTTAATGCTGCAGCTCTTCCATTCAGGCTTATCACATCTTCGCTTATCTTAGGCTCTGCTATGTCTCTTATTGCTTTGATTTGCTCAGGGTTGGCTTCAATTCCTCTTGCGCTAACAATATATCCTAGGAACTTGTCGAACTGGGTCCACAAGAACACTTTTATGGGTTAAGCTTAATTTGATATCTTTGCAACACTATGAACAAATCTTCTAAATTTTCTAGATGACAATCTTATATTTGGGGCTTAACTAGCATGTCATCTACATGCGCTTTCATGTTGCCACCTATATGTTCCCTAAACATTTGATTCACTAGTTTTAATAGGTTGCTCCAGCATTCTTTAAGCCAAAAGGCATTATTTTTGTAAAAATAAGTTCCCCAATCTGTTATAAAGCTGGTATGTTCTTCATCTTGTTTGAATATTGAGATTTGATTATAACCGGAATATGCATCCATAAAAAATAGGAGTCGATGTCCACTTGTTGTGTCAACCAACTGGTCTATCTTTCGGAGCGGATAATAGTCCTTCGGGCATGCTTTATTCAAGTCAGCGTAATCAACACAAGTCCTACATTTTCCACTTAACTTTTTAACTTGAACTTGGTTGGCTAACCATTTTGTATATAAAAGTTCTCTTATGAATCCACTCTCAAAAATTCTTCTTTATTTCTTCCTTTAGAGCATTAGATCGAACCTTATCAAATTATCTTTTTTTGTCAAACTGGTGTGACATTTCAATCTATATTTAGGGTATGTCACATAATGGTTGGGTCTATCCCGATCATGTCCGAATGAGTCCAAGCAAATACATATTTGCTTGACTGGAGAATTGAATTAACTCTTCCCTAGTTCGTCCATCTAGTTCTTTTTCGATCTTCATCGTTTTCATTTTATTTGTTGAATCAATGCATACTTCCTCAAGGTCTTCTATCGGTTTCATTCTTTCTTGCTCGTTTCTACAATGCAGCTTGGTACCAATCTCTTCTTCCTCAATTTTGTACCAAATTAAATTTGCCTCCTCTCCTTGGAGAAGTTAAATTTTCTTAGCATATACCCAATTGTCTTATCTGTCTTAGCTTTAGCTTTGGATGATGAGCTTGAAGAATCATCATCTAAAGGCTTTTTTACTATCACCCGTATTTAGTTTTTTTCCCTTGAAATTATAATGAGAAAGATAGCTTCATTCATTTTGTTCAATGGTTGCAAAATACATCTCTCGAGCACTAAATTGCTCACTCCTTATAGTTATCCATCTTTTTTTCATCAGAAATTTCACCATTAAGTATTTTAGGGACATAAAGGCATCTACCTCATCTTGAGCAGGACTCCCAAAAGAAAGCGTTATAGTAAGATGGTGTTAGGAACGGAGATTTTGGTTTTGATGACAACAACCTTTTTAACTTTCTTATTATAAAATATATAATAACACTATAATCTAGACAGATATGTATATGCAGGATATATAGATATGCATGTATTGATTACTGAAGACTGATCAGTATAAAGACTCAAGACTCAAGATTGAAGACTCTAGAGCATCAAGATCAAGATTTCAAGGTACGTGTCTAGTTTTTGTTAAAACTTCATAATAGCATGGAAATTTTCATTCCAAATTTTATTTGGGATGGAACCAATTTCTACCATCTTAGTAGCGTACAAACCCACGACATGTAGCTTACAAACCTATGACATGTGGCTTACAAACCCACGAACATTCTGGTTTTGTACAAGTTCTCGAGTCCTGATGTGATGAGTTATTCTGTAGGAAGAAGCTTGCGAAGCTACTTCAAATGGTTTTTCGAAACTGATTTTCAGAATGTTTTAGCCTTAAAACTATCTTTTCAAATGATTTTCAAAAAATGTTTTAGTCTTAAAATATTCTTTGCTTCTGTGTTTACATAGTAAAATTAGGTTATTTTACTCCAGAACCATTTCATTTTGTTTTCATTTCAATATCATTTTGAAAACAAATTTTACACTATTTCTAACATAGGGATGTCGACATCATGGGATACCCTATGTCGACATGGTGGCCGTTGAGTTCAAAAGTTTCAATTTTCAAAAGAAGTGTCTATTCGTTTAAGTCTCTTCACGAATGGTTATGACCGTTGGTGCTTTATAACTAGCCTTTTCAAATGAATTTTTTATCATACAATTCTCATATTTTCTTCATTTCTTCTTCCACAAATCCATGTTCTATAATTATCATATTTTTATGATCGTGCCGAAATTCTACCAAATTCTTAAGTGAATCAAATTAGAAGTTCATTCTTGTTTGATTCTCTATCCTCTCTCAACGATCAAAGCGCTATTCAGAGTTATAGGATCAGTTTGTAATCAAAAGTTTATCGAGTCTCTCTATAAGGTGTGGTTGTGCCTGGAAATCAATTGGGTAATCTTGTGGCCCGTAAATCAAGAGAGTTTGCTCCGGACTCGTGAGACATGAGGATACCTCAAGGCCTTTATAAATTAAGGTGTGTAATCTCGACACTGGTTTAATAAAAATCTGTATGAGGTGGTTTGCCTTGGTACAGGACTGGATGTAGGGTAACTTCGAACCAGTATAAAATTCGGTGTGTTCTTTCCCTTTACTGCTTTTTATTTACTTTCTACATCCGTGTTTGATTCTTTGATTGTTCTGTGATTAAGTTCTGCAATTGTTTGTGTCATAATTTCAATTTAGTTCATATGTCTTAAAATTCATTAAACACTATTCACCCCCCTCTAGTGTTAAATTAGCCTTAAGATCCTTAATCCGCTGTCCCTTTCAATTGGTATCAGAGCATTGGTTTTCATAGTTTTCGTAATCTAAACTTGAAAATTGTTTTAATGGCTACCAACACTGGTAATGTCAACTCTGGCACTAGTTCTGTTATCACTAACACTAGTTCATTTGTAGAAGGTCAGTCTACTGTCAAACCACCATTTTTCAATGGCAATAATTATGCATATTGGGCTTGTAGAATGAAAATTTATTTACAGTCAGTAGGATTAGACACTTGGAATATCACACAAACTGAGTATGTTGAACCAACTACCAATTTTGCCCAATGGTCTGGTGAGCAAAAGGGTGTTGCACAAAATAACTCAAAGGCCACGAATATATTATTTTGTTCATTAGATATGAATGAGTTTAATAGAGTGTCTATTTGTAAGTCTGCATTTGAAATCTGGAAAACTTTGCAATTTACTCATGAAGGAACAAGTAAAGTTAAACAGACTAAAATTTTCCTATTAACTAATCAGTTTTAATTGTTTAAAATGCATGCAAATGAGTCCATTTCCAAAATGTATTGTCGATTTCAAGATATTGTTCATTCACTAATTGCACTGGGAAAAAGCTTTTCGAAGGAAGATCAAGTCAGAAAAATTCTAAATTCACTCACTCTAGAATGGGATCAAAAGACACTTGCAATCGAAGAAGCAAATGATATTAGTTTCATGAAAATCGAAGAATTAATTGGGAATCTGATGTCTTATGAAGTTCAACTGCAAGGAAGAAGAGAAAACAAGGCTACAGAAAGGAAGCCATTAGCATTCAATGCAACAATTGAAGATTCAGAACCAAACAGTATGAGGAGATTGCTTTCATGACAAAAAACTTTCAGAAATTCCTAAAATATAGAAAAATGAATAATTACAAAAGAAATGATCAAAGGAATTCCAGAAATAATGCGAACAACATCAACAATGATAGATGCTTCAATTGCAATAAAGTCGGGCGTTATAGGAAAGACTGTCCTTATCCAGATAAATAGTTATTCCCTCCAAACAATGATCCATCAAGCAAAAGACAGGAAGCGTACACATGAACTCTTGATGACTCAGACTCATCATCTAGTGATGATGAAAAGAAGATGAAAAATTCAAATTTGTGTTTCACTGCTATTCATGAATCAGACGACGATGAGAGTGTGGATCTAAAAATAGGTATGCATTTACATTATTTTTAATTTTTCTTGGTTAAATGGATGCTTGTTTGTTTGCTTGATTGTATTAAATTCCTTGAATTTTAAATTCAACTTTATCCCTTGAAATTTGAATTTTAAGTTCAAAAATAATATTATTTTAATAATATTTTACATATTAAATTATTAATATTTAAGTATTATTATATTTAATGTTATCATAGGAATTATAGAATTAGAATATAAGATATAATATATATAGTTATTAGAAAATAGGATTAGACACTTGTTCTTTGAATCAATAGGCACATGTCGACATACCCGGATATCCCATGTCGGCATGCCCCTCAGAATTTGATTTCAAAATTTGAATTCAAACTTTGAATTTCCCTCCACCTTCTTCAAAGCTCTGAAAAGATGTCTCTTGACCAGAGAACATGACCATAGAATCTCTATTTATCTCACTCTCTTTATCATCACTTTTCACTTTCATTTCAAATTTCAAACTTACCTACATTATCTTCAACTCCTCTCAAACTTCTTCAATGACCTCTTCAAGCACTCCTAACACCATTTAGTGTAACGACCCATAATTTTTTTGATAATTTACGTGTTAATTTTATTAAATGTTTGTTATCTAATATTGGTAAAAACAGAAATTTGCGATTCATTAATAAAATAATAACTTGTAAAGACCCATAAATTTTCGATGTTAAATTTTTGTTATTTTATAATATTTTATGAGTTAATATTGAAAGAAATAAAATATTGCAATTTTATAATGGAATGATAACTAAATTTAGACTGAAACAATGTTAATACAAGTCAATTGTCAACAATCTAAATGAAATTCCAATTCATTTTATTTAAGCATGATACGTTTGGTTATAAAACTAAATATAAGTAACAAATGTAAACATTTAGTTATTGTACAAAATAGATAGTTAATGGTAATTAAATATGTTCAGTATTGTGTAAGAAATGATAATATGGGTGGTATTAATGGTTACACTGATTTATAGTGGGATGTAAAAGGTAATAAATTTATGTATAATTTGGGTAATAAAATAAGTTTATTATGGAGTTAGATTGGTTATATTATCTTAGGCTATAAACCAGATAGAAAAGAACAAGCATAAATTTTAAGGGTATAATAACAATTATTATATATTACCTAATTTATTGGTCAATCAATTTATTTGAAATAAAGTCCTCTTGAATGTTAAGTAATTTTAATACTGTTATGGAGGAAATGTTACTTAATGATTTTTAATTTTAGTAACGGAAGAGTGAATGAGAATTTACAGAGAACATAAATTATTTATAAGTAAAAAGGAGTATATATTGAACAAATTTATGATAATTGGATAATGCAGTGTTATTGGAAATTAATTAGTGTTATATATGGGATTTATACCTGGGTGGGCAAGTAGTAAACTTATAAATGAAAGAAAGTGAGTAGGTGACCCTTTATTTAGGTTATCTATTCATTTAGTATGTTAAACAAAAATTTGGAAATCAGATCTCAATTAAGGAAAATTAAGTTGTATGTTAATTTGAAATAAAATATATTAAATATTACATTTATAGGAATGTAGTACTAATGGTTAGGGATTGTCAAATTTGGTAAAAAGGGATTGGACTTAGGAAACTTTGTTAATTGACTATAAAACCTTAATTAATACGCGTAATTGACAAGATTCACATTTTAAAAAAAAAAACCGTTGATACAAATCTAAGATGTATATAAAAGTATTAATGTAGTGAAAGACAAACAAATATTAACTATGTTATTTGTGTAATTAATGGATAGGAATACCAAAGGCTAATTGTAGTAAGGAATATTAGTGGTAGAATAATAAAAATTTATGATTTTATTTTTGTTAACATATGTTAAGAGATATGTTTATGATCTTAATTTGAACTTATACTAATAACATGTATTACAGTAAGATAAAAAAAATGATAACATACGTCAGGTGTATTTAATGATATTGTTTGAATGTAATTAATAACGGTGATTTTAATAATAAATGTTAATAAAGAATAAGAATGAATAAGTTTAGTAAAAGAGTAAACGTTTATTTAGTAAAAATGTTTGGCAACTGAAAGATTGATTGTAGAGATGAGAAACTATTATTTAGTATAATTACTGTTTGTAGCGAGTAGTGTATTAATATGTTTAAATTACTATCAGATAGGAAATAATTGTTATACTTCTCATTACATTCATTTAGTCCATTTTGAAACTTAATCAACTGAAATTAATGTAATTGAAAATTTCCAATTAATAGGAGAGAAATACTAATTGTAAATTAATAGGTGTAAATAAAAGCAGCATATTTTTTGTGAAAATATAGGGAAAGTTTGATTTAATAAAAAGAAAATTTTACATCAAATAAAATGAATGTTTCATCTGTGAATGTATGTTTAATTTCGTTAAAATACGAACAGAAAGATTGATTTTAAAGAAAGAAATATATGTTTATTTGAACGGTATTTTAGCTTACAGACTGATTACAAGAATAGGAAAATAATCTATTTATTACGCGTGTGTATAAACAATAAATTTATAAACGTGTTTAAATAAACAATTGTTTTATTTCTTTATCCATTTTAGTTGTCTGTTTTAAAATCTAACTTTGTAAGTAACTGCAATTAATGTAATTCAAATGTTTCAATTAAAAAGAAAGGAAACGTTGATTACAATTAATAGATTTAATAAAAGAAACGCACATTTTGTGTTAAACAAAAAGGGTGTTTTAATGGAAATAAAAGATCATTTTGAGAAAACAAAATTGAACGTTCTCATTTTTAAGGTAAGTATAAATATTTTATTGCGTAGATGAAAACCTAAATGCGTACAAAATTCTACTTTCGTTTGCAAACTTTTCCATTCTTCCCTTATCTATTATTAATGCCTGAAGCTTTAATAATAAAACGTGACATTTATTTTTGTCCCTCCACATTCATTTTCTAATTATAAATAACCTACATCTTATTTCTTCTTCTACATTTTGTTTCTCCTAACACCTCATATTCAAAAGCTCTTATTCTTGCAACTTCAAAAGCATTCTTTCATAAAAATGATTTTTTTTTTCATTTTTCGTACCGGAGAAGAACGAAGTCCTGTAGCGTGCTAAAGCTTTTGCTGACGTGGCTTATATTTTTGTTAGGTATGTTTATTTGTTTGTTTAAATTAATTTTGTTTTCGAGCGATTTAACGCGTGTAACTTTCTCATACGAACCCCGTTTCACACGCGATTTTTTTTGTTAGGATCGTAATAAAATTCCGGATCTTTTGACGCTGGTTTGGACGAATTTGGAGGCTGTCCAATTTTTGGGTTTAAATTGAATTTTAATTCAATTTAAATTCAAAATGTGGGTGTTTTAACCCACTCACAACTTCTAAGTTTTCTTATGTTTGTTAAATTGATTTAAAATATGAGTAGAAATTTATTTATGACCGTTTTGCATTTTTTTTTCATCATCTCAGTTAAATCACATTTATTTAATTTAACTGTTAATTAATTTTATTATTGCATATAAATTGACAGTTAAAATTTATTTATTTTGCATATAAACTGCTAGTTAAACAATTATTTATTTATTTATTTATTTTGAATATAAACTGTTCGTTGATACCTGTTATATTTTATATGCTCTATTGATGTTTGTTTAAATTGATGATGATTGAAATAAAATTGGTTAATGATTGATATTGGGTGAATGGATGGTGTGTTCTATATTATATAAACTGCAAGGTATCATGCATTCTCATTTCATTTCGGGATTGCGGTTTGAAATGATATACAACCGCATTTTTTTATTTTTAAATTTGCGGATTGAAATGATAAATATCTGTATCACTTGACCATAGGATAGAAAATTATATACAGGCACCGCGGTATATATATAAAATTATTTTTGAAATGATTTCTATGGTTTGGTTAGGATGCGGTTTAATAAATATTAATTTTGATCTTATATAAAATCTTATTTTATATATACATATATAGTTAAATTATTGAATTTAAGTTATGTGTGAATTTATTAAATGGGAATAAATAAGTTGAAAAATGGAGTTTGATAATTTATATTTATGATTAAGTACAGGTTTAAGATATTGTATATATATAGAGTTTTAAATAGTTCAAATCAATTAAGATTGGAAATTAAATTGGAAATTTATTTGGAATTGGGCTTATTTTAAAAATTAAACTCCACAAGTTGGTGTAAACTTATTAATCTTGGAAATTTTAAAGGTATGATATTTATAACTGGATTTTTGTTCAAGATAAATTAAATGAATAATTCTAGTATAAATAAATGGAATGAAATATTTAGTGTTAATAAATTGGGTTTTATTTTAAATGGTTATGGATCTATTATGTAAACGTTTCAAAACTAAATAATAGGACAATGAATTGTTGAATAGAAATTCCCAACCTTAGTTTTGAAAGTTATTAAATACTCAAAGTTTGAAAATATTGAAATCGAAGTGTTTTTATTCAAACTGAAAGTGAATCTAAAGGTTATGGGTTTAGACTGAATTTAAAGTAAATAAAATTGTAAAGGCGTGGAAATTATTTACTTTATGAAGAAATTTTAAATTCAACTGTTTTATTTTATATACTGTTGATTATCCAAACCATTTAAGTTTTGAAAGTACGGTTTTAAAGCTATGAATTTCGAAATATTATGTTTTGAAAGTTATAATTCAAATGTTTGGGTTTCAGATATTATAAATTTTAAAGCAGTATGATTTTGGAAAAGATATATGTGAAATAAAGATGATATTATACTGATTTGGGTTTATAAATGATATCAAATTTATTTGGTTTTTAAAACGAAAAATGGTATCGTATTATATGGTTTTGAAATGGGTATATATTCTGGTTTTGAAAGTAAAACTATTTTGATAAGACCGCGGTGTTATAATAACGTTTGGTTGTAGAAGAGACCGGGATCAGAAGTTGTCATACTCTTTGCCAACTCCAAAAACCACTTTAACAACCATGTACGCGGTGAAGATTCCAGAATGAAATAGGATGGCGGCGGCGTTTCCTTTGAGGTAAATACGTGGACCCGACTCCCGTGAGTTGGCATAAGGTGGCTAAAACAGGAGCTATTCTCGGGCCAAGGGGGTTAGCGCCCTTTATCGGACACATCCCTTCGATACTATACTCTGACTTTGGATTGATTCGGTGGCCACCTTTATTTTTTTGATTTTGGGGGTGTTTGTTCGAGGTGGGCGGTAGCTGCGGCTATGCGTTACCACCAGTCCGGATAGTAATTGGTATATCTACTCTGACATTTCCTAGTTGTGCCGTGTCATCTACCCTAACGCGCCTTGTACGATTTTGGTTTTGTACCATACCTATGGAGTGCCCTCTGACAACGCCCTGTACGGGGGAGATTACGGTACTGTATAGACTATGAGAATATATAACCGTGTTAAGGTGGAAAATGTGAAGCCTTAACACTATTTAAAAGTAAGTTTATTTTACAATTAGACACTAGTATAATAGCGAAATATACTACATAGTAGATAGTTTTACGGACCTTAGGAGATGTAAATCCCGAGCATCTCTTAGGTTACTGCACTCATATTTATCTCTGTTGATTTAACTTACATAAGATCTTTTAGTTCTGATTTGAGTGTTTCGTCTTTTCAATTCGCTCGGGTCAGTCCGAGCGTTTCAGAATTTGAAGATTTTATTCTGGAGGACGAAGACGAAGATTTGTAGTATTGCTATCTATTATATTATTCCACTACACCATTTGATTCCGTTGCATTGATATTTATTGTTATGTGAACTCTGATATTTATTGTATAAAGAAAAATCAAATGTTTTTGTAACAGATTTATAAACTGTATATTTGATTATTATATTTTATCCTTCCGCTGTGAGATTCTGTTTTGTTTTTTTTCTTATTTACCCCATAACAATCCGCCCTTCCGTATGGTTTGAATTGGCACGTGTGTCGATTTAAAGCGTGCGAAAACGCGGGACGTTTTATAACTTAAATGAGATGTAATAAGGCTAGCCTAAGTTATTTATTAACTATATGAATGAAGTTACAATTAACGGAATTAATGTAAATGTTACACTAGGCAAAAATCGAATATAAGAAAAAAAAACGTAAATATTGAATTAATTAATGAGTTAATATATATTGAATGGTAATTGAAAAAAAAACAATGTTTAGCAAGAAATTATAACATTGATTTGGGAATGATAAACATATAAAATGTGATTGAAAGTTAATGATAACAATTATTATAAATTAATCATTTATTTAGTCCACTAAATCAAAATTTGTAATCAATTGCAATGAATCTCAATTCAACGTTATGTTAGTGTAAATTAAGGAAATAATTGGAAATAATGTTAATTCTAGTCATAATATGGCAATTGGCTAAATTAAAAGAATGGAAAATCAAGATTTATTAATTTATTTGAAATTTAAATTCAATAATTGCATTAATTGCAAATAAATGAAATTAAATATTTGATCATTACGTTAATGGAGATTTAAATGAAATTTGAGAATATTGATGTAATAAACCATGAACCAATGTTAATTTTATCTATTTGATGATAATGGATTGTATAACAAGATTTAAAATCAAATAAATGGATTTATTGGGAATTTAAATTTATAATTACTAGTCTAATTGAAATTGGAAATTTAATATTGTAAATGGTAAAATATACAACGATAAATTGATATAGAAATTTGTTTAAAGGAGTATAAATTACCAAGTAATCCAAATTTATAAAATTCATAAATAATTAAATTTGAATTGGGAATGTGATTTAATTTATTTAATATTAAATTATTTAATTAACTGAAATATAGTCATTTTGGCCACTGACTCGGATTTCGACGAAACCTGTTTCATCGGATCGTACGTGCTCGAAATGCCTAGAAATCGAAATCAATCTGAAATAATTTGACTTTAGAATAACTTCTTCATACGATGGAATTTTGACTTGAAACCTGTTCCATCGATTTTATAATATTCAAAAACATCTATTTTGAAATATGGGTTGATCCATTTTCGTTTCGTAGTCAAAAGGGCTTTTCGGGTCGTTATCGTTCAATTTTTCCAAACCAATCAAGCCCATTTGTTTCTATTGTGTTCTGCCTATATATATGTCGTTATAAACCCCATCAGCCTTTCTTTTTATTATTTCTATACGTATAGAAATTTCTGTTCCTCCTCTTTCCAAAGGCTGAAACCTTAAAACTCCTCAACCCAATATCAATTCAAAATTCAACTTCAAAAATTCAATCTCCTCAAACTATATCGAATTATATATCGATTTGAAGCTCTCAACGAGCGCATCACAGATCTGTAATTCGTTTTTCAATTCGAATCTCTATCTATCCAGAAATAGAAGAACAATCCATGGCCGTTCATTGTTCCACGATCAACTGTGTCAGATCGTCAAATCGAGGTTACAATCGCGTGGAGGGGGACGAGTGGAGTGCATCTGTGTCGTTCATCGGGTTGATTGATGGTTGGATTTTGCGCATAATTCAACTTGGGTTTCAAATAGATGCGGCGGCTGCTGTAGTTTGAGGCGTCGATCGCCTGAGGGGTGGTCGTCGCGACTGTGGTGACGCGTCGCAGGTGGAGGACGGAGCGCCGAGTGGCCGTACGCGGGGGCGTTTGCCGGCAGCTTCGTGATCGCGATTTGGTTCGTGCGGCTAGGGTACGATGTTTGCCTATACTGTTCGAGCACGAGGGTTCCGCTTTGTTCTTGTTGACGTGGTAAATCATTTATTTTGTTTTTATTTATTTTCAATATTAAACCCATAACTTCTAACGTAAATAACTTCTGCATAAGAGGTCCACGTGCAGTTTTCTCCGCTGGGTTCATATTGAAATTCCATACATTTTGACGCTGGTTTGGATGAATTCCTAGACTGTTCAATTTTGGGTTTAAATTGGATTTAAATTCAATTTAAATTCAAAAGGTGAGTGTTTTAACACACTCACCACTTCTAAAATTTCTTATGTTTGTTAAATTGATTTATGATATAATTAGAAATTTATTTATGACCGTTTGGCACATTTTAATCATCATCTTAGTTAAATTGAATTTATTGAATTAAATTGTTATTTAATTTATTATTGCATATAAACTGCCAGATAAACAGTTATTTAATTTATTATTGCATATAAACTGCCAGTTAAACAGTTATTTATTTTATTATTGCATATAAACTGCCAGTTAAACAGTTATTTAATTTATTATTGAATATAAACTGCCTGTAAATACCTGTTATTATTATCTGTTATATATTGATGTTATTGATTATATAGGATGATGATTGTGATAAATGTTTGATGATTTATATTGGATGAATGGATGTTGTAATTTATATTGTTATAAACTGCAAGTTGTTATGGATTTTATTTTATTCGGGATTGCGGTTTGAAATGACATATAACCGTATTTATGTTTTAAATTACGGATTGAAATGATAAATATCCATATCACTTAACCATAGGATAGAAAATTATATACAGACACCGCGGTCTATATATTATATTCTGAAATGATTTCTATAGTTTTGTAAAGAAATATATGGGTTATGTAAATATTGATTTTAGGTGTTATATAAATGTTATTTTATTATTGATTTAGCTATGTATAAATTTATTTTGAAATATAGAATAAGTTAATAATAAAGTTGATTTTATTTAAAATATAACATGGTTAAGTATTTATGTAAATTATATTTTAATATAGAATTTATAATGATTTCAATAAATTAAGTATGAAAGATAAATTGGACATTGATTTGAAATTGTATTTAATTGAGAATTTTATTTAATAAAAATCGATTTGAGGCTGATTGAATTTGAGATTTTCAAGAATATGATTTTTAACTTGATTTTTGTCTAAGGTCATATAAATGAATATGTCAAGTTTGAATAAATTGAGGGAAACATTTAGTTAATTGAAATTGGGGTTTATTTGAATGATATTGGAATTATTAAGTAAATATTTCAAACTAAATAATAGTAGACTGAATTTGATATATATAGAGTTAGCAAATTTAGTTTTGAAACGTTGAATATTGAAAGCTTTGTAATCTATTGAAATGGTTTATTTGGAGGTTCGAATCTATATTTGGAATCGATATAAATTGAAATGGTTTATTGAAAACTGAAAGTGAGTTGAAAGTTACGAATTGAGATTTAATTTAAAGTGAAAAAAATTGTGAGGTCGAGGAAATTATTTTACCTTCTAAAGTAATTCTAAATTTAAACTATTTTATTTTATGTACTGTTTGAATATCCAAACCGTTTAAGTGATGGAAGTTATGGTTTAGAAGCTATGAAATTCAAAGTATTATGTTTTGAAAGGTTATATTTCAAGCGTTTGGTTTCGAAATATTATAACTTTGAAAGTGTTATGATTTTAGAAAAGGGTATATTTGAAATGAAAATGATATCGTATTGATTTGGTTTTGGAAGGGCAATGATATTTGGTTTTAAAGAATAAACTATTTTGAAACTGACCGCAGTGTTATAATAACGTTTGGTTGTTAAAGAGACCGGGATCGGAAGTTGTCATGCTCTCTGCCAACTCCGACAGCCACTTTAACAACTGTGTACGCGGTGGAGATTCCAGAATGATGTAGGATGGGGGCGGCGTTTCCTTTGAGGTATATACGTGGACCCGACTCCCATTGAGTTGGCATAAGGTGGTTAAAACATGAGCGATCGACGGGTTAAGAAGGCAGCTCCTTTTATCGGACACACTCCTTCGATACCATTTTATTACTTTGTGATTGATTGGGGCCCTTTTGGTTTTGGGGGTGTGGCTCGACGTGGGCGGTAGTAGCATCTACGCGTTACCATCGGTCCGGAAGCATAATTGGTATATCTACCCTAACATTGCCTGGTTGTGCCGTGTCACCTATCTTAACGCGCCTTATACGGTTTTATTTTGCACCATACCTATGGAGTGCTTTCTGGCGACGCCCAGTACTGGAAGATTATGGTACTGTATAGACTATGAGAATATAAAAGCGTGTTTAGGTGGAAAATGTAAAGCCTTAACGCTATTTTCAAGTATATTATACTTTACTTTAGACACTATTATAATAACATATATTACTACATAGTAAATAGTTTAACGGATTCTTAAGAGATGTAAATCCCGAACATCTTTTAAGTTACTGCACTCATGTTAGACACTGGATAGGAGGTGTCAAATCCCGTAAACATCTCTGACGCTGTTCCACTCATATTATTTACCATTGATTTAACTTACGTGAGTAGTTCTGACTCAAGTGTTTTGTCTTTTCAATTCGCTCGGGTCAGTCTGAGCATTTCAGGATTTAAAGACCTTATTTCTGGAGGACGAAGACGAAGACTGTATTGCTACTATTATTTATATTATTCCACTTCATTCATACTACTCCGCTGCATTGTTAATTATTATTCTCTGATATGTGTAACTCTGATATGTTTTGGACAAGTATAATCAAATTTTTGTAAAAGAGCTTCATGAACTGTATTTGATTGTTATATTTTATCATTCCGCTTCAAGATTCTATTTTTTTTCTTTCTCTTTTTTCTTATTCACCCCAATAACAATCCGCCCTTCTGTATGGTTTGAGTCTGACGTGTGTGGTTTATCATCGATTTAAAGCGTACAAAAAGGCGGAATATTACGACGTGGTATCAGAGCTTTGGTTTAGCGAAAAACCTTAGCTTTGTGGGGTCTGACTCTTTATTTATATGGTAGTAATTCCCTATAACGAGTCGCCGAGTGTATATATATGAGAGAGCGTATTTGTTAGTGTTATAAAAAGGTTTTAATATTGTGTTAATTTGTTCCGTTTCGTATTTATAAATTCTGGTTGGTGCATTGGACGCTATGACATTAATAGGGATTTCTAAACACTTAATAAGATAGACCGACACAATATTTGTTTTGAATATGGGTGAATGGAATAATTTTTCCTATTATATTTTCTATATATAAAATATTTTTTTTATAAATGATATATATTATTGTGTTGTAATATATTGGTGGTTAGGTAGTGTAATTTATAAATATTAGTAAGGTTGGATTAAGATTGGAAAAGTAAAATAAATAGGAATAAATTGGAAATTTAGAACTTAAGTTTCGGGGTTTTGAAACTTTCTTTCGAATAATTTCGGAATATAATAATAATATTATTTAGAAGTATTTTCTGATATAAATATTTCAGTATGATTTGATAGAATTGTTTTGAAGAAACCTTGGAAAGTGATAAGTTATGTACTCCCCTCACTCTCGCTGGAAAATAATTTCGGTGATGAGTGAACGCATCATCGACATTCATTTTCGAGTTTCGAAGTGGGAATGCCACTGTAGTAGTTTTACTATAGATTTATTTTGATAAACAAATGTAAATTTCAAATTGTTTTAAATATAATCGGATATAAAAATTGTAAGCGTATACTTCTATCTATTATTTTAAAATGATTTGAAATTAAACCCGGTATTTGGTTCTTAAGTTTGCATTAATTAATAGTTTTAATTATTGTAGTGGAATGGGCTATAACTAATCAATAATTGGAACCTTTAATCAAAATAAGAGATTAAATGTTGGTTATAAATGGAATAACAAGAAAGTTGAGATTTGTAATCTATAAAAAGCAAAGGATATGATTATTGAACATTAGATTAATTAAAAGAAATGAGTTAAACTTGTATAAATTTCAATTGCATTCTTAAAAACATATATTTAACTTACCAAAGATTTAAAAGTTCTAATGTTTAATAAGGAAATGTAATAGGATATTATACAAGTAAAAATTTGAATTAACGAAAGTATTCAATGAAATTCTTTAATAAATAAGAATTTGATGTTGTAGTTGTTATAAACTTATGTTATAATTGAAATATTACTATAATAAATTGTGATAGAAAGTAAGTATTATAAGGAAGTAACTACAAACTTAAGTAGATGAATTGATATGCTAAGAAATTGAATTGAACATAAAAACTATAAACAAATGAATGTAAATAAATGAAGTTATACAATAATGAATGAATGAATAAATATAATGCAATAAAAAGGAACCGGCATGGCCTGAGTAAATGAAAATGAATAATTGCAAGTAATAAATGAAAGTAAATGAAATAAACACTGAATGAGTGAATGGAAATATAAGTTGTAAGAAATAAAGGTAAATATAAAAGATAAATCATTATATGGATGAAAAGGAAACCAAAACACAAATATTATGAAGTGAAATTATTAAGAATGAACTTGATCTATTGCCTAAGATTGTTGTTTGTTTGGTTTATGGTTGTTCGGGCAAGGACACTTTAAACTTGTTTGGATGTATGAATTATCAATTCAGTTTTATCTAAGACTATTGAGTAAATGGTATACTTAATGGTTATTTGCCATGCTATATAATTTAAAGGGTCTAAGCCTGAACTAACTACTTGTTTTGGTTGATGTGGACGAATAAATTGAATTGTGTTGATTCTGTATGATGATTGTATGCTGTGGTTGCAAATGATGGTTGTTTATATCAATTTGGTTGTTAGTGGTTGAAACAAGTTAAACATTTCATTTTATTTAATTATTAACTCTTTTTGGGTTGTATACGTGAAATACAAGTTATGGAAGCAATTGCTACTATTTTTGATTTCATAAATAAGCGTTATTTGCCCAACAAATAGGTATGTTCTCGGATTACATTTTATAGCGCCATTATATTATTTTTCCATTGTTGGGATATATTATTTTGAGATATTGTGTTATATATTGTTATATTTGATATTATATTTTCTCCCGAGCTTCCCCGTTCAAAGGAAACTCTGCCAAATTTTCCGAAAATTTTGGACTTAAAAAATTTTGAAAAATGTTTTCTAAACTTTATTAATTTGATTATAAAAAGATTTAATGGTTATAAATTGGTATATTTTATTTAAATTAATTAACTTTGTAAATGTTTTTTGGCTTATAAGGTTAATATTTTTGAATAAGATATTATTTACTCAATTCTCTCCTTCCTTTTCCCTTTTTGGGGACGAAAAGTTTTGAGTGGGGGAGAGTGTAACGACCCATAAAATTTTCGATAATTTATTTGTTAATTTTATTAAATGTTTGTTATCTAATATTGGTAAAAACAGAAATTTGTGATTCACTAATGAAATAATAACTTAAATGAAATGTAATAAGGCTAGCCTAATGTAATAGTCCTGGCTTTGGAGATTACTTGTTAATTTTAAATTCTGAATGTAGTTATAATTTAATATTTTAAATTAAAATATAATTGAAAATTTTAAATTTATTTATTTAGGATAAACAATGAATTTTGTAAATAAAATGTGAAAATAAAGTTTTGAAAACTTTATATTGAGTATTTGTGAGAATAATGAATGAAATATGATTTCATTTAGTGAAAATGCAATAATTCTTGTATCTATTGCCAATTGCCCCTTTTCATAATTTTTAAAGAAAGTATTTAATTTTAATATATGTTTATTTTAAGTAAAAAGGTGAAATTTGATTTAAAAATAAGTATTCATCATAAATTGGTGGAGAATGGTTTGTTGTATTTTATTACATAAGAAAATTATATTTGCGCAATTTTTGGAATTAAAAATAGTGTTATATGTAAATATTTGTGTTAAGTTGGGTATTTAATTAAAATAAGAGTTTTTAATAATGAAATTAATTTTTAGAGCTAAATTATCTTTTATTTCATTGAAAAAAAAATGTTTGTTAAAACATAGAAATGTAGTTGTAAGATTTTATTGTGTTCAAAACTTGTAAATATAAGTTGTTTTGATTTTAATAAAAGAGCTTTAGTTTAATTGGTGATAATTAGTATTCAGGCAAATTAATTGTTATTGGGTCTAAGCCTATTCTTATCTCTAACCAGAAGTAAAGAGAAAGCTTTTCTTCCTCAAAAAAAGTACGTACACCTTCAGCTAACCAGAAAGAAACAAAATAATTTAGAAAACCCTTTCCCTCTTCAAACACTAAGCCAAAATCTTCAAATTATTCAACCTGTTTGCTGAAGTTAATGAAATTAAAGGCAATAAAATCAGGTAATCACTCTAAAATCAAAGATGATTTCATCTATTCTTGATTTTGTGAATTTTTATCTGCTGTAACTTATGTTTTCTCTATGTATGTTTGTAAACTATCAATTTCTAGGTTCTTAAAGCATATACAAGGCCAAAGCTCAAACTTTCTTCAGATTTCCTCAAGTTTGATCTGATTTTGTTAAGGTGAGTATCAAAACTCATATCTTCTAGCATAGATTGAGATTTCAAAGTTAGAAATCTCAATTTTATTTTTGTTGCAAGTTCATTTAAGAATCACTGTCAGTAAATTGAGCATATCTCCTTCAATTTAAGTCGGAATTTGATTTATTTTGAAGTTCTGGAAAGCTTGAAAATAATGTGATAACTTTATTGTTAAACACTTTCGCAAATTCTGAGTGTAATGGGTCGCAAAACCCAATGCAAACTTACTATACTGTCACTGTAAAACTGTGACTTTCTGTGCTTAATGTCATTGGTAATTTAAGGTTTAATTTTTCATTTGATGTCCGAATTGGACGATTCTTGATGTTCTGAAAAGATAAGATTATCTGCTACAACTTTTGTACTTTGGGTTTTGTTAAATTTTGAGGTTTACATGGTCGAAAGTTCATTTTAGTATCGCTGTCCCGGAACTAAAACGACAGCCATAGCGAACTTCGGATCTGTATTTTGTTTTGGCCATATCTTCCACGTTTCTTATCCAATTTCAATAATTTTAGATGTTCTGGACAACGTAGACTTTGTGCTAAAAATTAAATGTTTTGAGTTTTTTGAAATTTCGAAGTTAGCTTGGTCAAAACTGTATTCGTTTGTTGCTGTCCCGAGAGCAAAATTATAGCAATAATAATCATTGACCTGAGAATTATATTTGCTTATTTTTGCTCTCATTCTTGTTCGATTTTTATGTTTTTTTGAGATGTTTTGAGAGCTCTGATACCTATCAATAGGATAGTTATATTTGAAGAATTTTAAATTTAAATTAAATAGAATTTGAATTAGTTTTGGGTTAAATTTAAATTGAATTCGTATTGAATTCAAGTTATCGGTATTGAGTTATCTTTCTTGTTTTCATTGTTTTCGAGCACAGTTTTCACTAAACCATTTTTGAAGTGATTTTTTTTGAAATAAATGGACATTTCAAGTTATTATTATATAGTTTTAAAATTATTTTTCATATAAAATCTATTTATTACCTATAATAAAGGAATTTCTAATATTGGTTTTGTTAATCTTTTCAGGAAATAGTTTTAAAACTTGTTTTCTCTAGTAGATTATTTTAAATATTAAACATAACTTTTACACTGTTCGAACGTATGAGAAAGAGAATTAAACGATTTAGTAAAACATGTGGTATGGGACATGTGCGTTTATTATTTCGGTTAATTCCGGACTTGTACGATCGAAGCTATTTGAGATTATTGATTCTGAGATGTTCTGCCATTTTATGGCATATTTTGAGTTTTATAATTCCTATTTATTGGACTTATTTAAGATGGCAAATATTTGGCAAGTATTATGGTTTGTGATCTCCTATGTAAAAGTATGGACGATGAGAACCATCACAACGTTTTATTTACTTGCCAATGATATAAGGCAAGTCTTGAGTATATGATTTCATATTTTGAGATTTATGGTTTATGAGAAACCATCACGATGTTTTCACTTGTCGATGAGATGATACAAGTTAAGATGCCATTTAGTATTTGTCGATGAGATGAGACAAGTATGACATCTCTTTACCACTTGCCAATGAGACGAGGTGAGATATGATTTTCTGAGTTTTATGATGTTCCTAGTGTGGCATCGACTAGCGGCTAGTAAACCGCTAAGTGCGAACGAGTGGTATGGGGCATACGTTAACACTTTTCGAATTCATATCCGTGAGTTTGTGACACATTTACGATGTTTACCTAACAGAACTGCTTTGAGAGGTGTTAGCGGCCTTGTCATGAGGACGAACTGCTTAGGGAGGTGTTAGCGACCTTGTTGGGGCTAAGAAAATAGCTTGGAGAGGTGCCAGCGACCTTGTCATGAGGACGAACTGCTTAGGGAGGTGTTAGCGACCTTGTTAGGGCTGACAAAGTGGCTTGAAGAGGTGTCAGCGACCTTGTCATGAGGATGAACTGTTTTGGGAGGTGTTAGCGACCTTGTCTAAGGCTTCGGCCGTCTGAATTTAGCACGTGCAGCATTGCTTCGGCATTGCAATCGCGGATTTGGCCAATCCGGGTTTTCTAGGTTTTCTGTTTTAGTGTGATTTCACCATTTTAAGATGTTTTATTACCTCGATAGCCTAGTGCTATATAAGATGTTTTATATGTGGTAATTTCATTTATGATATCTTTAACTCTTATTGAGTTCCTTCAGTCATGAGTTTGGATGATTTCATGATTTTATAGGATATTCTGGGTTTTTCCATTTTAGCGAGTTGAGATTGAGATTTATATACATTTATACCAACGAGATAAGGTATAATTGAATTTCGAGATTCTTCTATATTTGAGTTTTGGATCATCCTATTTGAGAATGTTTTATGTTTGCCATTTTGGCAAGAGTTTGTATTGACGTTTCTCCTTTTGAGGAGATATGATTCATGGAAACCATGTAGACATTTTGGGATGTCGCTAATGATATGAGGTGAATGTTTATATTATTTGAGTATTATTATTGAATTTACCTCTTTTGAGGTCTTTGTATACTTAAGTGACATTAGTTCACTTAACTCATGGGTTGTATTCTTTCTGTTGCTTTCTCTCATTCAAAAGAATTATCACCTTGTATCTTATGCTTCATATTATCGCCTATCCTCATTAACTGATTGTTTTAGCTAGACTGACCCGTGTATTTTGTACTCGGGTCAGATCGAGTTGTTTCATGTTAGCTATCAGTTACAGGACTTAGCTTTGATGCATCTGCTTGGATATAGTACTTTTGTGTAGTTTATACGTTTCTTTCCGCTTGACTCTGATATGTATTTGATTAGATGTTTATAGTGTGGCCTTTGTACCACTTTTGTGTATCGGTTTGTATCATACTAGGATGTATCTATGTATATGTATTTATATATATGATGATTATTGTTCTGTGATATGATATGCATTCTGTTATTGTATTTTGTTCTGATAGATCCATTAGCCACCTATAGTTTTTTATTAAGCATTTTGGATATGTCGATTCACTTGAAATAGAAAAAAATATAAAGCATTTATCGACGTATGCAGTAGATGTTTAAGACAAGATTATAGATGGTCGCTCCTAAGCAGTCCTATTCTTCACACTAGCAGACAGAATTATCCAGTAATTCTCTTTGTTAATGTGGGTCTCGGGGTGGGGCGTCACACCTAAGTTATTTATTAACTATATGAATGAAGTTACAATTAACAGAATTAATGTAAATGTTATACCAGGCAAGAAATCGAATATAAGAAAACAAACGTAAACGTTGAAATAATTAATGAATTAATATATATTGAATGGTAATTGAAAAAAAAATCAATGTTTATTAAGAAATTATAACATTGGTTTGAGAATGATAAACTTATAAAATGTGATTGAGAGTTAATGATAACAATTATTATAAGTTAGTCATTTATTTAGTCCATTAAATCAAAATTCGTAATCAATTGCAACGAATCTCAATTCAATGTTATGTTAGTGTAAATTAAGGAAATAATTGGAAATAATGTTAATTTTAGTCATAATATGACAATTGGATGAATTAAAAATGGAAAATCAAGATTTATTAATTTATTTAAAATTTAAATTCAATAATTGGATTAATTGCAAATAAATGAAATTAAATATTTGATCATTACGTTAATGGAGATTTAGACGAGATTTGAGAATATCTATGTAATAAACCATGAACCAATGTTAATTTTATCTATTTGATGATAATGGATTGTATAACAAGATTTAAAATCAAATAAATAGATTTATTGGGAATTTAAATTTATAATTACTAGATTAATTGAAATTGGAAATTTAATACTGTAAATGGTAAAATATGCAACGATAAATTGATATTGAAATTTGTTTAAAGGAGTATAAATTACCAAGTAATCCAAATGTATAAAATTCATAAATAATTAAATTTGAATTGGGAATGTGATTTAATTTATTTAATATTAAATTATTTAATTAACTGAAATATAGCCATTTTGGCCACTGACTCGGATTTCGACGAAACCAGTTTTATCGGATCCGTAGCGGTGAATTATTGTAGGATTTCAAGTTTCGTAGCGATCAGACTTGTCGTTTGATCGTACGGGCTCGAAACGCCTAGAAATCAATTAATTGAAATCAATTTGAAATAACTTAATTTTAGCATAACTTCTTCATGCGATGGAATTTGGACTTGAAACATGTTCCATCGATTTTAAAATATTCAAAAACATCTATTTTGATATATGGGTTGACCCATTTTCTTTCCGTAGTCGAAACAGGCTTTTCGGGTCATTATCGTTCAATTTTGCCAAACCAATCAAGCCCATTTGTTTCTATTGTGTTCTGCCTATATATATGTCGTTACAAACCCTAGCAATCTTTCTATTTCTCATTTCTATACGTACAGAAACTATTCCTCCTCTTTCCAATGGCTGAAATCATAAAACTACTCAACCCAATATCAATTCAAAATTCAACTTCGAAAATTCAATCTCCTCAAACTATATCGAATTATATATCGATTTGAAGCTCTCGACGAGCGCATCTCAGATCTGTAATTTTTTTTCCAGTTCGAGCCCATATCTGTCTAGATATAGAAGAACAATCCACGGCCATTCGTTGTGCCATGATCAACTATGTTAGATTGTCAAATCGAGGTTACAGTCACTAGAAGGGGACGAGTGGAGTGCATCTATATCATTCATCGGGTTGATTGTCGGTTGGATTTTGCGCATAATACGACTTGGGTTTCAAATAGGTGCGGCGGCTGCTGCAGTTTTGAGGCGTCGATCGCCTTGGGGGGGGGGGGTCGTCGCGAGTGTGGTGATGCGTTGTAGGTGGAGGACGGCGCGCCGAGTGGCCATACGAGAGGGCATTTGCCGGCGGCTTCGTGATCGCGATTTGGTTCATGCGGCTTGGATACGATGTTTGCATGTACTGTTCGAGCACGAAGGTTCCGTTTTGTTCTTGTTGACGTGGTAAATCATTTATTTTATTTTTATTTATTTTCAACTTTAAACCCATAACTTCTAACGTGAATAACTTCTGCATACGAGGTCCGTTTCACGTGTGGTTTTCTCCACTAGGTTCATATTGCAATTTTGGACATTTTGACACTGGTTTGGGCTAATTCTGAGACTGTTCAAATTTTTGGTTTAAATTGGATTTAAATTCAATTTAAATTCAAAAGGTGAGTGTTTTAACCCACTTACCACTTCTAAAATTTCTTATGTTTGTTAAATTGATTTATGATATAATTAGAAATTTATTTACGACTGTTTGGCATATTTTTAATCAGTATCTCAATTAAATTGAATTTATTGAATTAGATTGTTTTTTAATTTATTATTGCACATAAACTGCCAGATAAATATTTAATTTATTATTGCATATAAACTGCTAGTTTAATAGTTATTTATTTTATTATTGCATATAAAACTACTGGTTAAACAGTTATTTAATTTATTATTGAATATAAACTGTCTGTAAATAGCTGTTATTTATTATCTGTTATATATTGATGTTATTGATTGAATTGGATGATGATTGTGGTGAATGTTTGATGATTGATATTGGATGAATGGATGTTGTAATTTATGTTGTTATAAACTGCAAGTTGTTATGAATTTTATTTCATTCGGGATCGCGGTTTGAAATGATATATAACCGTATTTATGTTTTAAATTTCGGATTGAACTGATAAATATCCGTATCACTTGACCATAGGATAGAAAATTATATACAGACACCATGGTTTATATATAATATATTTTGAAATGATTTCTATGGTTTTGTAAAGAAATATATGGGTTATATAAATATTGATTTTTTGTGTTATATAAATGTTAGGTTATTATTGATTTTTAGCTATGTATCAATTTGTTTTGAATATAGAATAAGTTAATAATAAAGTTGATTTTATTCAAAATATAATATGGTTAAGTATTTACGTAAATTATATTTTAATATAGAATTTATAATGATTTCAATAAATTAAGGTTGAAAGATAAATTGATAATTGATTTGAAATTGTATTTAATTGAGAATTTTATTTAATAAAAATCGATTTGGGACTCATAGAATTTGAGACTTTAAAGAATATGATTTTTAATTTGATTTTTGTCTAAGGTCACATAAATGAATATATCAAGTTTGAATAAAGTGAGAGAAACATTCAATTGTTTGAAATTGGGGTTTATTTGAATGATATTGGAATTATTAAGTAAATATTTCAAACTAAATAATTTTAAACTGAATTTGATATATACAGAGTTAACAAATTTAGTTTTGAAATGTTGAATATTGAAAGCTTTGAAATCTATTGAAATGGTTTATTTGGAGGTTCGAATCTATTAGAATCGATATATATTGAAATGGTTTATTGAAAACTGAAAGTGAGTTGAAGTTATGAATTGATATTTAATTCAAAGTGAATAAAATTATGAAGTCGAGGAAATTATTTTACCTTATAAAGTAATTCTAAATTTAAACTATTTTATTTTATATACTGTTTGAATATCCAAACCATTTAAGTGGTGGAAGTTTTGGTTTAGAAGCTATGAAATTCAAAGCATTATGTTTTGAAAGTTTATATTTCAAGCGTTTAGTTCCGAAATATTATAATTTTGAAAATGTTATGGTCTTAGAAAAGGGTATATTTGAAATGAAAATGATATCGTATTGATTTGGTTTTGAAAGGGCAATGATATTTGGTTTTAAAGAATAAACTATTTTGAAACTGACCACGGTGTTATAATAACGTTTGGTTGTTAAAGAGATCGGGATCGGAGGTTGTCATACTCTCTGCCAACTCCTAAAACCACTTTAACAACCGTGTACGTGGTGGAGATTCCAAAATGAAGTAGGATGGGGCGGCATTTCCTTTGAGGTATATATGTGGACCCGACTCCTATGAGTTGGCATATGGTGGCTAAAACAGGAGCGATCGACGGGCTAAGAAGGTAGCACCTTTTATCGGACACACTCCTTCGATACCATTCTATTACTTTTTGATTGATTGGGCCCTTTTGATTTTGGGGATGTGGCTCGAGGTGGGCGGTAGTAGCTGCTACGCGTTTCCACCGGTCCAGAAGCGTAATTGGTATATCTATCCTGACATTGCCTAGTTGTGTCATGTCACCTACCCTAGCGCGCCTTATACGATTTTGTTTTGTACCATACCTATGGAGTGCCCTTTGACGACGCACAGTACGGTAGAGATTACGGTACTGTATAGACTATGGGAATATAAAAGTGTGTTGAGGTGGAAAATGTAAAGCCTTAACGCTGTTTTCAAGTATATTATACTTTACTTTGGACACTATCATAATAGCATATATTACTACATAGTAAATAGTTTAACGGATTCTTAAGAGATGTAAATCCCGAACACCTTTTAAGTTACTGCACTCACGTTAGACACTGGATAGGAGATGTCAAATCCCGTAAACATCTCTGACACCGTTCCACTCATATTATTTACCATTGATTTAACTTACATAAGATCTTTTAGTTCTGACTCGAGTGTTTTGTCTTTTCAATTCGCTCAGGTTAGTCTGAGCATTTCAGGTTTTGAAGACCTTATTTCTGGAGGATGAAAACGAAGGCTGTATTACTATTATTATTTATATTATTCCACTACATTCATACTGCTCCGCTGTATTGTTAATTATTATTCTCTCGTATGTGTAACTCTGATATGTATTGTATAAGTATAATCAAATTTTTGTAAAACAGCTTCATGAACTATATTTGATTATTATATTTTATCGTTCTGCTGCAAGATTCTGTTTTTTTTCCTTTCTCTGCTTTTTCTTATTTACCCCAATAACAATCCGCCCTTTTGTATGGTTTGAGTCTGACGTGTGTGGTTTATCGTCGATTTTGAACACAAATTGTCTTGGATTGTGAAATTTTGGGAAATATTTTGGGATGTAAGAATACCAGAATGAATCTCTCGGAATTTCAATTCAATGAAAATGATCGGAAGACATTTCATCATATCTTTGAAGGGGACGACAATTTTGAATTCAAAATTCGGTATTTTCATCCAAAAGCAAGAATTGTTAATCTTCTTATCCAACACACTCTTATACCAAGATCAGGAAATTACAACAACCCGACTTTGAAAGTTTGCAAAGCTCTTTTTGCAATTTTTGGAAATTATGATAATAATTGGGCTCAAGTTATTTTGGGTGAGCTAAGGCCCAAGAACTTTGCCATGAGTGAAAATACATTATACCATGGAATTTATCTTACTCGGATTTTCAATTATTCTGGAGTTAATTTTAATAGGGAGGAATTTACAACTGGAAAAGTGTTCAACCATGGAAACATTTCTCTTATGCAAATTCCACTAGTGTTTCAACCATATGAAACACTTATGGAAAAAGGAGAAAGCATTGCTCATGAAGAAATGGAAGAAATGGAGGAAGAAGAAGAAGAAGGAGAGGAAGAGGAATGAATGGAAATTGAGGAGGAGGAAGAGGAAGATCAAGAAACTTCCTTAGAAAGTATAGAATATCCTACTCATTCCTCTAATCCATCCAACAAGACCATTCTCAATAATCAAAGGATTAAGTGGAAAATCAAAAGACACTTGAAAGATCAATGAATAAGAAAATTGATAAGATTTCCACTAAAATCGACAAGTTCTTTAGGAAAATTAATAGAAAGCTTGGACTATCATCTTTTTCGTCTTAATCTAACTACTTTTAGTTCATGTTATCTTAAGTCCTATCTTTGTATTTCCTTTATTTTAGTTAATATTATATTATTTTATGTAATGTTGACTAGAATTATTAATGGAATCTTTCATTTCCTGTTATTCTTGTTCAGTTGTCTCTGTAATTGCTTGTTTTATATTATACAAATTTTAGTTTAATAGATTTTTTAATATTATTTAAAACAAAGCAAAATATCACATTAGGCAGAGGCATGTCGACATACACCATCCTCCCATGTTGACATCCAATGGGCAGAAACTAGTTACATTTTCAAATTTAAATTTCATGTAACTAACTTATGTCTATTCATTTCAAATGATTTTCTATTGCTATTTATATATGTTTCTCCCGGAATAAATTGTCAAATTTCATTTCTAGTCATTTTCGTTCATAGTTCTTTCTATTTCTTGAATTATGGCTTCTCCGATTAAGAATCTAAGTAACAACATTGAGGAAACTCTTATTTCCTTCAAGAATATTCATACATTCATACTTTGCAATCAATGCCACTTATAATTAAGTCAAATATAGATGATCAAGGAGCAAGAGAAAGATTTCGACCCCTTCGTTGTATGATCTCAGCCCTTAACAAGGACGATCTCGAAGGAATTCCAGCAGTCACTCTCGACAAAGATAAAGAAGAATGAGATGCCATTAAAGCAGACCCTATCTTTGGAGAAGATGGATGGGTGGAAGTACCAAGGAATTTCTAGTCATTCTATATGTTATTTGTTTGATTTGATTGGTGTGTGTTAAAACTTGATTGACTTAACTTATTTGATATAGTTTGTATATATGTTTAGATTGAATAATTACTATAAATATGATTGGCTGATGATTGATTTATTTGATTGCACTTATGATCACACTTAGCACATATTACGCTTATATATGGTTTACTCTATTTTATTAGGTTGATTATCTTATAACAAGTTCAGGAATTTTGTTAGTCAGAAGTTTTTGTTGATGACAAAGGGGGAGAAGTTATAAAATAGTAGTTGGCTTGGAGTAAGGGGGAGTTATGATGACTTGGAGTAAGGGGAATCATAGAGTATGAGGGAGTTATGATAGGAGTTGTGGTATAGTAAGTATATTTTATAAATACAGGTTGTCATCATCAAAAAGAGGGAGATTGTTAGGAACTGAGATGTTGGTTTTGATGACAACAACTTTTTTAGCTATCTTACTATAAAATATATACTAACACTATAATCTAGATAGATATGTATATGCATGATATATAGATATGTAGGTATTGATTACTGAAGACTGGTCAGTATAAAGACTCAAGACTCAAGATTGAAGACTCAAGATTGAAGACTCAAGAGTATCAAGATCAAGATTTCAATATATGTCGAGTTTTTGTTAAAACTTCATGATAGCATGGAAATCTTCATTTCGAATTTTTTTGGGGATGAAACCTATCTCTACCTTCTTAGTGGCTTACCAACCCATGACAAGTAGCTTATAAACCTACGACAAGTGGCTTACAAACCCATGAACATCCTGGTTTTGTACAAGTTCTCGGGTCCTGATGTGATGAGATATTCTGCAGGAAGAAGCTTGCAAAACTACTGCAAAATGGTTTTTCAAAACTGATTTTCAAATTGTTTTAGCCTTAAAACTATCTTTTCAAATGATTTTCAAAAAGATGTTTTAGCCTTAAATTATTCTTTGTTTCTGTGTTTTAAAACATAGTAAAGTTAGTTTATTTTACTCTAAAATCATTTCATTTTGTTTTCATTTCAATATCATTTTCAAAAATTTTTTTGTACTATTTCTAACATAGGGATGTCGACATCATGGGATACCCCATATCGACATGGTGGCCGTTGAGTTCCAAAGTTTTAATTTTCAAAAGAAGTTCTATTCGTTTAACTCTTAACGAATGGTTATGACCGTTGGTTCTTTATAAATAGCCCTCTCAAACAAATTTTTTATCATACAATTCTCATATTTTCTTCACTTCTTCTCCTCCACAAATCCATGTTCTATAATTATCATATTTTAAAGAACATGCCGAAATTCTGCCAAATTCTCAAGTGAATCAAATTAGAAGTTCATTCTTGTTTGATTCCCTATCCTCTCTCGAAGATCAAAGTGCTATTCAGAGTTATAGGATCAATTTGTAAACAAAAGTTTATTGAGTCTCTCTATGAGGTGAGGTTGTCCCTAGAAATGAATTGGGTAATCTTGTGGCCCGTAAATCAAGAGAGTTTGCCCCGGACTCGTGAGACAGGAGGGTACCTCAAGACCTTTATAAATTGAGGAGTGTAATCTCGACACTGGTTTAATAAAAATACGTATGAGGTGGTTTTCCTTAGTACAATAGTGGATGTAGGGTAACTCCGAATCAGTATAAAATTCGGTGTGTTCTTACCCTTTACGAATTTTTGTTTACTTTCTGCATCTGTGTTTGATTTTATGATTGTTCTGTGATTAAGTTCTGCATTTGTTTGTGTCATAATTTCAATTTAGTTCATATAAGTCTTATAATTCATTAAACACTATTCACCCCCCTCTAGTGTTAAATTAGCCTTAAGATCCTTAATCCGCTATCCCTTTCAGATGGTTGGTCCATAATAACAAAGAGGGTTTCAAAGGTCTTGCAACATGGCAGAATTTCCATTTGTACAAGGAGCTTCAATTGTCCTACTAGAGTCGACCCCTTATGTTTAACCAAAGATAAGATCCAAGCTTGGTTCTAGCTTCTCCTTCGGAATCCCTATTCGATTTAAAGCTTGTTTAAAGGTTACGTTGGCCACATTGCCAGTACCAATTAAAATTTTAAAGACCATAGAGAGTCCGATCTGTGCACTAATCATCAGCTGATTATTTTGTAGGTGGTGAATTCCTTTTAGTTCTGGTGGAGTGATCGTCAAAGTGTGCATTTGAAGCCAAAGTATTGGGTTTTTGAGCAATGGTTCTTCCTAAATAGAGAAAATCCCTTCCTTCGCTTCCCTGACATATAGGCTCTAGCCCTTTTGCTGCTCCCAGCCAATGCGGGCCACTGCGAATTACATCAATCCGATTAAGAGGTGGAATGAAGTCAAGCTGAACATCATCTTCCACCATATTTGTAGTGTTGTTTGGTAGCTTATGATTGTTGTTTCCTGAATAGGTATTCTCTGTCCATCTTTGATAAATTCCTTCAGTTGCCTATTATGGATCATCCACTGGATTATACCTGCCAACACCCTGCATTCATTTGTCCTGTGTCCGTTTGATTTGTGATATGCATAGTAGTCACCACCCTTTCTTGGTTCGAGGTCGGTTTTGGCCTTATAAGAAACAGGGCAATCATCCTTCTCCTTCATAATGGAGTATGTATAGAAGTGTGGCTCATTCAAAGTGACATGACTTGTATTTGAATCTTCTTACCACCTGAGCTTTTTATTATTACGACCATTGTCGAATTTTCCCGTTTCCTTCCCAACTTGAGCCTTCTTCCTAGCATGGTACATTTCATCCATGCAGATGAATTTTATAGCTTGGAAATGCTGCAAGTCTTTGCACCTGTGCATGTAAAGCTCCCAGCAAAATGGAGTTTGCACAATTAACCCCAAATACACAACTATCAACTTGTCTCTGTCAATCATGTTCTTTGCCTTCA
Source organism: Allium cepa (assembly GCA_030765085.1). Taxonomy (NCBI): domain Eukaryota; kingdom Viridiplantae; phylum Streptophyta; class Magnoliopsida; order Asparagales; family Amaryllidaceae; genus Allium; species Allium cepa. Next base: position 746,112,277 of record CM060935.1, read on the forward strand.
AAGCTTCCATATTGAATCTCTTCAAGTATTCATTTAGCAACTCCCCAAGTCTTTGCTTGATATTGGCCACTATAATGTAATCTATGGTAAGGTCTTTGCAGATGCAAAATTATGCCAAGAACTCATAATAAAATTGCTTCCATGAATATACGGTCTTGTCTCGATATTGCCGGTGCCACCTAGCTGCCACTCCTTGGAATATGGTTGGAAATATTCTACAATGAATAGCTCCGATGCATTATACAAATCCATTCAAAGGTTAATAGATGGCCGTATGGATTGGTGGTACCATTATATTCTATAGTAGGAATCTTGACAGAGGATGGAATCTTCTCGGCCATGATTTCATTAGTAAAAGGAGCCTCTCATTAGTTATCGCTAGCCCAGTCATCTAAACTCCTCTTTCCCTTGAGGTTGAGCATGTCCTTTGCCACCTTCTCTACTAGATCCTTCAAATTAGATTCATCACTTGGGTAAATGCTCCTCTCTAGTTTGTATCCCTCAGAAGTCGAACTTCCAGACCGCTCTCCATGTTTCTTTTTTATTCTTCCCTGATAGTCCGCCCTAGCTTGTTTATTATTTACCTCTTTCTATGGAGCATGAGTAAGCTTGCATTTGCTTTTACTTCTGAGCAGGGAATCATTTAAGTTTCTCCATGGAGATTCTACCTCGTCTCCACTCAGAAGTTTGGTATTTTTATAAGATTTCTAAGCGAGCATCGCTTCTAATGGCCCATTCATATCAAGTAATTGTTTTTACAAGCTTTTAATTTTTGCTTCGTTACTAGTTGTTTGTTCCAATGCAGATGGTTATCCCAGTTCAGCATTTCCTAAGTTGAAATTTAAGGTAATGATCTCTTCTAGTGTTGTTGCTTGCGCCACTTCGCCACCTACGATGTTAATATGTTTTGATTTTGCCATTTTCTAAAACAAAACTTTTCCTGATTAGTTAAAGAGGGAGCTTAAACAGGACCGGAAGTTCAAGCCCTCTTTCTAGCACCAAAAATGGTAGACCAAAAATGTTAAAACACCTCAGATGCTAAATGTAATAAACTATTCCTTGATTTGAATATATACGGAGTCATAACAAGCTAATCCCATGGACTTGACCAGTATGCAGAGACATAGCCATGAAAAAATGGCCATATCGATGTGATTAGTGCATATGGAAAGACTTCATATCGAAGTGATTGAGGACCACTTTGTAAGGACCCGATTCTTCGACTTCCGAAAACTGACATCAATACGTTCACTGTATCAACTGCCGAGCAATCGAATGCCGGAAAACCGAACACTTAGGGTTTTAAGAAAAGAAAAAGACAGAAGAAGAGAGAAGAAGATAGAAAATAGAGAGAAAAGAAAATAGAACGAAATAGAGAACAACAGAACAATATCAGAATCTCACAATCGCAGCGGAACAACATATAATAATAAATGAATAATCTTTAAACAAAGAACTATATCATTTATTACATTACATTACATTTCATTACATTACATCAGAGTGTACAACAACAAACAACAACAAACAACGGAAAAGAAATACTATATACTAGTTATACGCCATGCCATCCAGCTTGCCTCCAGCAATTCCTGAATTCCAGAATATCCTGATAAACCTTAACTCTTGACTGCCCGTGTGGAAATTGGTGGGCACCCAGAGTTTAGGAAGGAAAACAATAAACTCCGAGTCAGTCATGTGACTGGTGTGAGAACTCAAAATAGTTTATTTATCTTTAAAATCAAAATAGAGGAATATTTTTAAAGTCAATTCGCAATGCTTTTAAAAATGAGACTACCATAAGGCCTCCCGCACACACACACATGCAAACGTAGAATCGGAGGAGATTTCTCCTTATGATAGTCAAAGATGCTTGATACGCATTAAAAGAACATTTAATATTATTACTAGTGCATAGTGTAGGAAAAATTCATTTCGAAAATAAAGATATAAATCTTAGCCAACATAGACATTTCGAACTATGCCTACTATAGCTACCATCTAAACAGTGGTGACCACCATAAGTAAATGGCAGGTTCTACAACTAAAACCGTACAGGGTTTCGTATTGGGAATTGGATTTCCAATGAATGGTCAGGCCAAGGAACTTCCCATTGCCACATGAGAACGCCTCTGGAAGGACGTCCCCGAGAACCAAACCGGATCTCTGCCAACACAAGGCCGGGTTACCCTTAACTGGGTAACTACTGACACGAGTATGCCATCTTCCGGTTGTAACCAACCTTTAACCGGGGCCCCAGCAACAAATCACAAAGTAATATATATATATATCTACGATATCAACATAAGTTAAGTATCTGGGCTCCATACCATGATACCACTTCTATCCAGAAGGAAATGCACATACCCTAAGGGGTGCTACCCCCAATAACCTTGCTGCATCTCTCCTGTTTCGATCATTTCGGGGTGTGAGGTCCGACGAAGTCTCGTCCACAAAGCCACGCTTTATACAAAAGCTGTTCTTTGGGTCAACAAATGATCATAGAAATGATCACAAAGATAAATGATCAAACAATTGATCCTATCACAAATGATCAACACAATGATCATTTCACAGCAACACTCAGCATGTCACATTACCAAATTGGGAATATATCGCTGATAACCTTCAACTACATAACCTCTGAGCACGTACGTCTCAGAGAAGGGTGTTAAGCTAAAAGAATAAATTCTCCGCCACCAACAGAAATATATTTGAAAGAAATCAGCTTTATATCTCAACTTGTAATGTCAGACATACAATCCATACAAGTCTGTTCCGGGCTCGAACAGAACCGAAGGCACTTCCAAAGAAGTCCTTGCAATCCGGATATCCACAATCCTAATCGGATTCCCCATCACATATGGAGAACTCTATACCGGAGCAACTCGGTGCAGAGTCAATCGACAGGTCATCCTATCGCTCTCGCAAATACCCAGTCTTCAACACCGGTCTTCAATTGCTATCCATAACGTCGAATCACATATTCGAAATGGGTTATATGACACAAAGGTCCTTTCCCGGCTAATTCGAATAGTGAGTGTCAAATTTTAAAACATGTGGATGTCATTCACAAATATTCACAGGTTCGATGTGGGTTTCGGATAACCATCTGAAATCCGATTCCCTGTCGCATCGAAGTTTAAATGCCGTTTTACGGGCAACGGGGTTTTCACATCAATACAGAACAAATCATAATCACAGTTCAATAACATGGCAATTACATCATACAGAATCACAAACAGAACAGAGATATTAATATAAGTTAACAACAATAGTTAATTTATTTTCCAATGGGGTTTAAATAAATTAATGATTAAATTTGGATAATTTAATAAATCAACTCAATTAATTATTTCTTAATTAAAAATTAATTTAAATACTTAACTGTTTATTTATAAATCTTAATTACAAAATTGTATATCGTTCTTAATTTCTTTTCAAAATCATTAAAAATTATTTACCTTAATTATTATTTGAAAATCTTCTTTATATTTTGGAAAACAATTTATTATAGTTATAAAAAGTTTTAATGTTTACTAGCTTTAATATTAACTTAAATTAAATTATAAAACATTGTTAAGTAAGTTTCTAATTTAGCATAAATCAATATTGGCTAACTGTAAATGCAAGAATTTACTTGACATTGTAAAATTCAAATTTTTATTGGTCCTAACCCCAGTTTTAACTAAAACCCGAGTAAACCCAGGTTTGTACTCGAGTCAGACTCGAGTTTCCTCCCGTGCCTTCCCTGTACGTTTCTTCCCCAACCTTTATCTTTTCCCTGTTTCTCTGTTTTTTTTATTATACCTAACTACAATGGCTCGGATACACTTGCGTATGCGAGTTCATTCAGAGGCAACGTGCCTTCACTCGAGCCTCTCCCTTTATCTTCCCCGTTGCAACTTAGTTTCTTTTTTTTTACTTCAGTTTTTTTTCTTTAACGTGCTGATACTCCTCGCGCCTCCGTGCACGTGCACGGAGCGCCGCCACGTCTCCGGTGCCCTTCGACACCTCCCACAAACCAAAATTCGACCCCCAACTCAAGATCAAATCTCAGTATTTCGAACGAAAGTCGAAATCAAAATACGCCTATTTGCTCGACCCTTCAGCTCGAACCCACCGAACAAAATTTGCTTCGCCGCCACGCCTCGAGTCACCAGAAAGTTCGTGACTACGGTCTTACCATGTTCATACCCTAAGCCACCATTCCCCAAGTCCTCGTGGAGCTCGATCAACTCAAGAGGGCGAAATCGAAATTTTTACAGAACTCAAAAAAAAAATGGTATTAAAACCCTAATGCGACCTCGAATCCAAATCTCACGCCATAGAAAAATTCTTTGACAATTTTCGTGAAGTCTCTGATGTTCACACTTGCTACAAACCAAATTTTAGCATTTATAGTTGAATCGAATGTTAGGAATTGAAAAAAATGCAGATTTTGTTCAAATGTAAATTTTACTGAAAACACTTAACTAAAAATCATCACTATTTTTTTAAAAATCCTATTTTCATATGTTCATTCAAATTGTAAAATCAATTCAATAATTAAAATTTCTTGAATTTATCTTAAGATTTTGTCTGTACTGTATAATTTTGGTTACAGGGGCAAACCCTTCATATTCAAGCTGAAACAAATTTTTAGCTCATGAATAAGGTTTAAACAAACTTATTTGTTCAAGACCTTAAGTTTAAAGAAATTTATATGAAGATGTTTGATTGGGTTTCAGTTTATCCTGTAACTAAATTACAGAGAAGAACAATATGCAGAGTAACTTGTATATCTATACATATTTACCAAACTATATTCAAAGATAAACATATACAATGCCATGAAACAAAGAATCATCTTACAGTTAATTAAAACCTTCAAGTTGATGTTTACTCACTTGACAAAGGTTTGAAACAGAGACTATATTTATTTTCTTTGAACTGCAGTTTTAGCCCTTTAAAAATATTTTCACACGATCTTACCCAAGATTGAGCGTCAATAATTGACTCCTTGCCAATGAACGGTTTGCCACCAAGCTTTTCGAACTTCTTATATAAATCAGCCAAGTCCGGCTGCTGTTGAATTTCTATTACTGCTTCTGCGGCTGGGGGAATTTGATTAGGTGCTGCGGCATTGTTTGACCCCTAGCTCTTCCTCTGCGTCCACTCATTTTCACTATCTGAGATTAGTAAGAAAATTGATTCAGATATACAGACGAGATATCTTAAGGAATATCAGCAGTAAAAAGAAACAGACTAAGAAAATTTAAAGTTTCAGTCTTGGTTATACTCATTCTAGGGTATAGTTCACCCTATCTCTAATGAGCCATCTATTGTGTTATATTCCGTAGCTAAAGTTCTTACTCAACCAACAGCTCTGATACCACTTGTGAGGAACGCGCCGTCAGTGGTCACAACCGGTAGGCTTTTCAACCATCCCAGCCCCACCGTGGCTCACAAAGGTATCCCAAACCTGCTTTTACGGCCAGCCTCTCGACTGTCTCAGCTTACGCCTAACCAACCCCCTAAAAGAGAACATGTGGGGGCAAGAGTCTCCCGTTCGCCACCTAACCGCAAAGCGAGAACCCCCCATCACATAGCCCTAAGCTCAGCAAGACTGGTGTGAGTAAACAAAAACAGTTGCATTTAAATAAAACAAGATTTTATAAAAGAATTTTCGGAATGCAACATAATAACTATATACGCCAACATAGCAAATGCAACGAAAGCTATATATTCGACCATCAACCAACTAACATCCATAACCAATAAATATTCATTCATATTCTCATTAATATTCAATGAATTGGGTTTTTCAATTTAATCACATTTGATTCATTAACAGTGGATGTTTTTACTTAACTTAAATTCCCACTTATAAATCAAATTCAAATTCCAATTCTAAGTAAATTTCCATTTAACTCTAAATTCATTTTTATTACAACTCATATTCATAAATATATTCATATAGTTTCACTTCTTATATATATAAGTTTATTTCTCAATTGTAAATCACTTTAATTATAATTCAATTCTTATAATTCATTTGCTTATACAATTATTCTTCAATTTAGATTATTCAAACAATTAAACAATCAACTTATATACACTTTAATAATTCTGAAAAATTATTCCTTTATATATAAAATATAATCAAGGTAAAATTATTTCATTTACCCAATTTAAAACAATATCGTGTCGGTTTATCTTGTTTAAGAGTGTAGAAACCCCTATCTACGATAGTTAGCTAGACTACATCGACCGGAATCTATAAATAATCAACCGATAAGTCAACACAATACAAAACAATTTTATATTCACTAACAAATACGCTCTCATAGCTATTATTACACTCAAACTCATTCTAGAGTACTACTGACTCTATCTCTAATGAGTAACACCCAACAGAACCATGGTTGTCGCTTAACCATATGCTCTGATACCACCTGTGAGGACCCGCAAATCCGTACTCCTTGAATATACACTAATCTCCATAGATTAACTCAAGATGAACAGAAATACGAATTCTCAATGTTTAAGAAAAAGAAAAAGAAGAAAAAGACAGAAGGAGAGAGAAAAAGATAGAAGATAGAGAGAAAAGAAAATAGAATGGAACAGAAAGAAATAACAGAACAATATCAGAATCTCGCAATCGCAGCGGAACAACATATAATAAATAAATGAATAATCTTTAAACAAAGAACTATATCAGTTATTACATTACATCACATTTCAATTTACATCATCAGAGTGTACAACAACAAACAACAACAAACAGCGGAAAAGAAATACTATATACTAGTAATACGCCATGCCATCCAGCTTGCCTCCAGCAATTCCTGAATTCCAGAATATCCTGATAAACCTTAACTCTTGACTGCCCGTGTGGAAATTGGCGGGCACCCAGAGTTTAGGAAGGAAAACAATAAACTCCGAGTCAATCATGTGACTGGTGTGAGAACTCAAAACAGTTTATTTATCTTAAAAATCAAAATAGAGGAATATTTTTAAAGTCAATTCGCAATGCTTTTAAAAATGATACTACCATAAGTCCTCCCGCACACACACACAATGCAAATGCAGAATTGGAGGAGATTTCTCCTTATGATAGTCAAAGATGCTTGATACGCATTAAAAAGAACATTTGATATTATTACTAGTGCATAGTGTAGAGAAAATCATTTCGAAAATAAAGATATAAATCATAGCCAACATACGACCATTATCGTATGCCTACTATAGCTACTATGTTCAATAGCAGGTTAACGCCACATTCCATAGCAGGTTATACAACTAAAACCGTACAAGGATCGTATTGTTTCTTTGGATTTCTAATGAATGGTCAGGCCAAGGAACTTCCCATTGCCACATGAGAACGCCTCTGGAAGGACGTCCCCGAGAACCAAACCCGATCTCTGCCAACACAAGGCCGGGTTACCCCTAACTGGGTAACAACTGACACGTGTATGCCATCCCCCGGTCCTTTGGGACCTTTAACCGAGCGCTCATAATCAACATCACACCAAATAATAAGTGTTTCAACATGAGTAAGCATCTGGGCTCCATACCATGATACCACCCTTTTCCAGAAGGAAATGCACATACCCTAAAGGGAGCTACCCCTCATAACCTTGCTGCATCTTTTCTGTTTTGACCATTCCGGGGTGTGAGGCTCGACGAAGTCACGTCCACAAAGCCATACTTTATACAAAAGCCATGCTTTGGGTCAACAAATGATCATAGAAATGATCACAAAGATAAACGATCAAACTAATGATCCTATCACAAATGATCAACACAATGGTCATTTCACAGCAACACTCAGCATGTCACATTACCAAATTGGGAATATATTGCTGATAACCTTCAACTACATAACCTCTGAGCTTGTACGTCTCAGAGAAGGGTGTTAAGCTAAGAAAATAAATTCTCCGCCACCAACAGAAATATATTTGAAAGAAATCTGCTTTATATCTCAATTTGTAATGTCAGACATACAATCCATACAAGTCTGTTCCGGGTTCGAACAGAACCGAAGGCACTTACAAAGAAGTCCTTGCAATCCGGATAATCTCTAATCACGTCCGGACTTCCCATCACATAAGGAGTCTCTATACCGTAGCTACTCGGTGCAAAGACAATCGACGAGTTGTCCTTTCGCTTTCAAAAATATCCGGTCTTCAACACCGGTCATCAATGCTATCCATTACGTCGTATCACTATTCGGAATGGGTAATCCGAATAACGAGCGCAATAATTTAAAAATAAGTGTAGCATTCAAATTCAGCAGATCCCAACAAATACCCATTCAAAGGTAAATATTGATAGTCGGTTATTGAACTATCAATGGATATACACACATCACCAGATTCCAAATAATTTTCCAAATTATTTGTTTCCCAAAAATATCTTTACAAGATATATAATTTCAATACCTCAAAAATAAATCAATATTTATTTTTAAACAATTTCCCCCATTCTTTTATAAATTCCATAATGAATTTATATTGCAAAATGTCTATGAATATACGATTTCAATTATTCATTTTCAATTTATCTTCAAAAAGATAAATTCTCAAAATGTTTCATTTCACATTGGAAAAACATTTCCATGCTTATTTATTCATAAGTAATTCACAAATTTTATTTATTTTCAACCTTTGGAAAATATTCAATATACTTAAATTGAAATTAAGCATATATTTCATTCTTTAAGGAAATCATTCTCTTAAACATATTTATTTGGGTCAAAACGAATGTTGCGTAAAACATCGTTACGACAACCCAAAATCACTAGTATAGGGATTCGAAATTAAAATAGATATATAAATCCCAATACTATACAAAACATTTCCTTTCGAAAATCATTTACTATAACAACAGTGTTATAGTCCACCATTTCCTTTTATTTCTCGAAAACGTCTATTTCAACAATAAATGTTGAAATCTATGATTTCGAATCTCAACACATTTTAAAACATCGTTATATCGTTTTAATTCTGTTTAAAATATCACAACCAAAACATTTTCTTTAACATATTATTCACTATTCAAAAACGTGAATATACCTTGTTAATCAATTTCATCACTTCTATACATTTTATCTTAAAGGATTATTCACTGTCTAAAACGTGAATATAACTCCTTTAATATGCTATAGCAATTTACTTATCAAAATAAGTCATTTTGCGGATTTATAAAAACAATGTTTATAAATTCCATTCCTATTTGTTTTATAACTACTTCCTTTATAAATCTCCTTTATTAAAATTTCATATCTCAATGATATACTAAAAGTTCATATTATAAGTTAAATGCTTATAAAACGATTATTTTACAAAATCGTTCTTTTTAAGACTTTCCAAATTATAAATCTTATAACTTATAAGATTCATTTATTTACCCAAATCTATTCTTCAAATAACTTTACAAATTTTATAAACCTACTGCTTATAAAATTCCATTTATAACTTTACCGTTTATAATTCTATAAATTTCATTCATTTACAAAATTTATTCACAATTCATTCTAACACTTATAAAAACTCGTTTTATAATTCAAATGCTTTAATTTATAAATATCAATCTTATAAATTCCTTATATAAATCAATTTATACTATTATTTTAAAACATCTTTAATCTCCTTTATAATTTCATCATTTTGATTTATAAAATAATCAAATTTTACAAATCCTATATTTTCAACTTTTTATAATAAATTCAAAAATCCCGATTAAACTATTTTATAAAATCATTAGCCTCATATTTTCAAAAATCAACTTTTAACCATATTTCTCAAAAATCATAATTTTTATAACATAAAAATTATAACGTTTATTTATTTAAAATAAATCAATTTCCAAAAATATTTTATAATGTATACTTTCAAAAATCACTTTAAAATAATTTTAAAATTCCAAATTTGGTCCAATGATGCTACATACCAAATAGTCAATCACGACAACAACGACATCATATATCGATATGATAATCAACGAATATCAAAATATCCATAATCAAATAAATATTGTTGAGGAATCCAGTTGGATCCCTCCAACCTGTTTTCCTGCATCCAAAGATGTTAGCACAATACCAATTCCGTTCCAGTACGAAATTATCGCGGTATATGGGATTTAAAATATTATCCGCTTAATAGACGGTGCAATAGGGTCTCACCCGCTATACAATGCGGGAAATCAATAACTTCAATATATACATATGCCAATATATATATATATGTAACAGCCCGCTATTTTGGACCATTCAAATCGACAATAAAACCGTACATGTCCGACTTGAATAATTCAAAATACCGAATTGTTAATAAAAATTTGGCAAAACTTAAAATATACAGTAAATAAATCAATCATAGATCACTTACACAGAGTAATACAATGCAGCGGAATAGATAAAAATAGTAGTTCATGAAGCTACTATATACATTAAAGTTAGAAATAAAATACAACCGAATAGTTCAAATGCCATGAAGTCTCCAATGCAACAGATGGCTTCTCTGAACCAATCAACTGGATGACTGAAGGGATAGATAGCTGGATCTTCAAGCAAAGCTCCAACTTCGAAGATGAGTCTCAAATGCTGTATCTCTCAGTCTGACCCGAGCGTAAAGCAAAACACAAAACACTCGAGTCAGGATTAACATTCTTATATCTATAAATCTAACTCAAGTGAAATATCAACTAAAATATAATTAACTTAGAGGATGTTTGGGATAACCATCCTCTAAGGGTCCATGGAACTATCTATAAGATAGAAATATACACTATAACACCGTAGTCTTCCAACTTAATTTATACTTCAAAACCAACTGTCATTTTCACTTCAAAAATCTCTATACTTCCCAAATAGTATTTATATATATTAAATAATTTATTCAGTAAAGAAATTTCAATTCCCTCAACTTAACCAATCGTTTAACATCAACCCGACCTTCCCATTTAAATCTTTTTCAATCTCAATTTATCAATTTAAATTCAACTCAATTTCTAAAATAACCATTTCAATTTTATTGATCTCAAGTTCGGATTTGAAATCACCAAATACCCTTTATATTTCAATATATTTCAAAACTTTAAGTAATCAACGTTTCAAACTAAACTTTATTCAATTTAGTTTTCTAAATAATAAATTCAACTTATATCGATTCAAATACAGATCTGAAACACCCATTTATATTCTAGTATAGTTCAAAGATTTAATATTCTACATTCCCAAAGTTCAATTTTACAGTTTCATAAGATCTTGATTTAATCAAATTATTATTTAGCCTTGAAATATTTCCTCCTTAGATTCAACATCATTTAAGTAAACCTGAAATTACCCTTTTACTCAATATTTTCTTTAATTTATTTAAACATGAAACATTCAATAAATCACTTAAAACAAAAATCCAGTTACAAAATCATACCCTTAAATTTCCCATTCAATAAATTCAAATTGATTTAATTAAATAAATCTTCATTTGAATACCATTTTTAATAAACCAAATTTATCTCCCAATCTTAATTATTAAAATTCTTTACACGGTAAAATTTGAAATATAAATCTTAAATAATACTTAAACATATTTTATGGATTAAATCAGTCTAAAATATTATTAAATTTATATATAAAGTTTCCATTTATATATAATATTTTAAGAACCAAAATTTATTAAACCGTATATTTCTTTCCAAAATTATAGAAATAATTTCAAAATATTTATATGGACCAACGGTGTCTGTATATATATTTCCTACCATATAGTCAAGTGCTACGGATATTTATCATTTCAATCCGTACACTAAATATATTCGGGTGGATATCATTTCAACCCGTAATCCCAAATTCAATTTAAATGAAAATCGTTTGGGTTTATCATTTCAACCCATAACGATTTTCTCCTATTCTAAAGTCCGTTCGGGTATGTATCATTTCAACCTATAGTGATTTTTATACTAACAGGGAACTTGCAGAGTGATAGCAGATATGAAAATAATAATAATAACAACAGGTATATATCATCAAAATAAATATAAACAATAGGATATGGTGTCATATCCCATAAGTGAACTATTACAGATAATAGCATAAATATAACAATTTAAATAACTACAGCAGCATATTTCAATTGTCATTTCAATTGAAATCAAATTTAATAAATAAAAGAACGTTAATCGTGAGTGATTGCTCACCTTTCGAGGCTAGAGATATATGATGATGAAATGAGCTATGAAATCCAAAGCAACGCTGGATGGACAAGATTTGATGTAGAAAATAGGCACGACGGACAAGGCTGATAATGGGAAATCGATGAGAATGAATCGAATCAATTTTGATATTATAGAAAAAAATATAAATTATTATGATATTAATTCTCCCAAAACCAATTTTCAAATTAAATATGTATATTTAAAATCTATATATACCTATATGTAATTTAAACATAATTCGTCCAAAAAAACCATTGTATTATATTTTATAGTCAATAATTATTATAAAAACAATATAACCACTTATTGTAATATATATTACTTAAAAACCCCATGAAAGCAACCTATATATGTTCATAATAAAAATGTATATATAGAAATTCCAAATGCATAGCCTATATTCGGTTATATATATATATTACGTAAGTCTGAAACAAACACCTAAACGCATATATATGTCTCGAGATTTATAAACAACAAAATACTTATAATGACACATGCACTCATATACTTATATAGACTGTGAACAAGTATACATACTATGCCGTATAAAATCCAACACTAAAAAAAAAGTAAACTCACACTGAAAACATTTTAGTCAATTATTAAATATATATATTAACTAGCGTATAAAACTAGCGTATCCTGTAACTTTATAATATATAAGCTATATCAGATATGAAACTATCATTATATCAGATATATAAATAGTTAAACATTTTATACAAAACTATCATAACTTTATTAAATTAAACATACATTACACACTTACACAAATAGACCGTAAACTGTAAAACTTCACCCATTTTAAAGTGGTAACAATACGCTTGCTAAAAATATAACCCACATAGCTCGTACTTCCCTATAAAACTATATAAATATTTGTAAGCTAACCATTAATATAGTCTAATTCACAATATGCATACCTTTATAACTTTAAATCAAATGTGTATATATATACTTATAACCAGTTATTCACAAAATACATAGCTTTAAACATATCATATATTTAAATACATATACAATCGACTGATAAGATGAGTATGCTTTACGTTTTATATATGTACTAACTTTTTATATAATATTTATATATACACTTATCAAATTTTATAACATGCGAACAAAATTTTATATTATATAGAATCTGAAAACTGCAAACATTTCATACTTGGAACCATACTATATTTATAAGATGTATATATGATATCTTAAATCAAATCAAAAAAAAAAAAAAACTTACTTTGCTATAATACATACAATATTACTGCATAGATATACATTACTGACATATATTAAACTATATATTAACTAATATATAACCTTCAAACTTTTAAAATTGAATACCAACGTGACACATAAAGTATAAAACAATCAAGTTATCAAATCTCTATACATAGTATAATATCATACACACTATGAACGAAAAAAAAAAAGAAAAAAAAAAAAAGAATACTGTTATGAACTCATATATATAATACCATATGATACATAACTAACATGAATTTAAAATCATGTAGGACAGATCACATATTCCAAATACAGACTTATAGAAAATATACAATAACACATATATATTATAAATATATGCTAACCTATTACTCAAAGATAACGTGTGGCATGATTGTTGATGGTGAAGGCTCTGAGGATGGCTGAGCATGCAGGCGATGACAACACGTGTAGAGAGATATGTGCATGAGAGGAGGAGAGAAAAACGCGGAGGGAGAGGGATGAGTTGGATGTGGTGGGTGACGAAGCGATGGGAGGTGGAAGCACGGTAAAAGAAGGGAGAAAATAGGTGGATCTGTAGAAAGAAAAATGGAAGAAGGAGGAGGAAGAAAACTTAAAATGAGGAATGAGATTGGAAGTGACAGCAGTTTGCAATATGAAAGAAACGAAGTCAAACAAGGTTATAAAGGCAAAATAAATAAAGAAAAGAACCGTTGCATACGAAACATATACAATAAATATGAATTGATTTGAATAGTAATGGTCAAATTCAGCTGAAAAGATTAAAGCGAATAAATACGGAGCATTGGTTATGGTAAAGTAACGCACAAAATTAGGGGAATAACAAAGGAAAGGACTGGTCAAAATAAATGAATGTAAACGTGCAACGAATATAAAAATCTATATAATTGAACCGATGGAAACGAAGGAAGCAAATAAAAGAAAGGGAACGAAGGAAAAAAAAATGAGCTGTGTCCCGAGCATAAATAAAAGTGGTAACGTATGAGAGGAATGAGAAAAACAAACGGGCACAATTTGAAATCAATGCAATAAAACGGCCAAAAGCTGATTTTTAGGAAAATTATTAAAGAAATATTCCTTGGGCTGCGCGTTTGAGATCCGAAAAGGCATGGAAATCAAAAAGTTATAATTTAGATTGGAATGAAAATGTACAGGAAATAATAAAGGAAAAAAAATAAATGCGAAATAATCATATAGCATTTATTACGTTTCAAACTTTTGACATGGCATGGGATGGAAACAGCTGTACGCTAATTGAGAAGCTATTAAAGCAATTTATTATTAGTGGCATGTTATACGTTTTTATATTTATTTATTTCCTAGATCTCAATTCATATCTGATTATACTATGCAGATTTATCTTTATTACTAAACGTTCAAAAAGAATAAAACGTATACAAATTTTCTTGATTTTCGAAACAAAATTAACGGCTAAAAGATGATGAAGGGATAAAATATAAGAAAGGGAAAGAGATGAATGCGTACAATTATTTATAAGAAAAGAGAGAGAAAAGAAAAACCCACAATTAAAATGAATGAATGAACGCTGAAAGTCAGTCAGGAATATAGAAGGTACAATATGAAATAATGGTAATCAGAACTACTTTTTTTAATGCAGACCTTAAATCAACCCTTAAAACATATACTTCATATATGTAGTTAAATATAGTATATACTTCTCTTCTTCTTTGGTTCATATGATATATGAAACCCTTAACTATCGTATTTATAGCTGACGACATATGTATAGATATACTAAATATGCACTAAAATAAACTGGAAATGGTGACACAAAAACCCAAAATCAAATATATATATATATTTAACATGACTAGAAATCAAACTTCAGTAAAACTATATACTAGTATCAAGACTAACATATATATATAGCTATTATAACACATATAAATTAAATAAAACTTGGTATAAATACGCTTTACTATATATACACTTCAAATAGACCATCATACATATACAGTGGTTTTCCAAAATAACTATATATGGAACGTACTCAACATACTTAAAATTTACACACCTTGCTGAAAAGCAAAAGGAGACCGTAAATTTATTACCCACGCTATTGATATTTATACCCAATAGAAATGAACTATGCTACCAAATTTACATCAAACTTAACTTATATTATAGTATAAATAATAGTTTATAAAGTTTTTGTACTAGATCTTATAGGTATAACCACAACCAAACTTTAAAATATATGTACACAGCTCGTACTACAAATCATTAATATACATAACATATTTTCTTTTTTTTTTTCAAAATTTTATTATTAATAATTTCTCAAAATCCAATTCAATACGTTAAATACCAATTAAAAATTGCTAAAATTTTATGGGTCGTTACACTCTCCCCCACTCAAAACTTTTCGTCCCCGAAAAGGAATAAAGTAGGAGAATAGAAACAACCAGATGAAAAATTTAGACTTTGAAAAACAAATTAAAAAAATTTATTTAAAACCATATACTTTTTCTTTTGTTATTATTTAAATTGATTAATATTTAATAGATTACTCATTTTATCAAATCCATTCAATTAATTATGAGATCAATTATTTATAAAACACTAATTTTTCTCTCTTATTAAACCAGGTAGAATATAAATAAACAATGTTTTAAAGGATATATTCAAAAGAAGGAAAGAAGGAAAGAAGGAAAGAAGATAGATTCGGAAAAGAGAATATAGTTGAATAAATAAAGCAGGGCAGATAAGGTAGATTCAAAAGAATAGAATCGGGCAAGAATCGTACATTTCAAACCATGAGAGTTTCAATTTCAAATATTAACACAAAATTTCTTTGTTGGAAATACTTTTATAATAAATACCTTTTATATCGAAATAAATCTTTTCTTTCAAAAATATTTTTATAACTCGATGTTTCAACAAGTTTATCCTCGTTCTTGCAGACTCTGGCCATGCGTTGATCAGGCGCAAAGCTAGAATTCTTCAAGTACTTAGTAGACCTGTTTCAACAACCAGTGAAAATACTTGAAAAAAACTTTAAAAACAGATATGGAAAGTACAATCCAAACAAAACAACCAAACCAAAACCTTTGTCCGATCATGGTTCGCAGATACACAATGGTTACGCCTGGGTCCCCCAGGAAACAATCCATATCCGTAAGCTTTCTCAGCCCTGCGAGTTACGCCATGATGACTAGTAGAGTGCAGGATACACAATGGTTACGCCTGGATCCCCCAGGAAACAATCCGTACCCCTAGGCAAGACTCAGCCAGGCACTTGCGCTACTATTCGCGACCTACACAGATTGCAGGATACACAATGGTTACGCCTGGATCCCCCAGGAAACAATCCGTACCCCTAGGCAAGACTCAGCCAGGCAATTGCGCTGTGCATTCACGAGAGGAAAAAAAACCATGGGTTACGCCACGGTGGGAAACACTCGAGTATTACATCCGGAAAACCGAAAATCAGAGAGAATAATATCGATAGAATGAATCCACGATGTGGCCACAAAGCGGATATCAAGCAGAAGGCACTTTCCATATCTTTACTTCGAAAATATATATCATATAGTACCTTTTCAAATCACTTTCAAATATTGTACTTATATAAAGTCCATATATATAGGATTCCTTTCTCAAATCGAATACTTTCCAAATCAATAGTAGATCAAATCATACTTATATAGATTTCGATTAAATAAAATCTCTTTCCAAATTGAGTACCTTTCAAATCAATAGATTTCAAATCAACCTCATACTTATACAATCCATTTTATATAAGTTCGACCACTCCCAAATCAAGTGCTTAGTAATCTAAGGTTCTCAATTTCAAATTATTTCAATACCAATTCAGTTTCAAAATCATATATGATTTCACCAAATTTTCTTCCAAATTAAATGTCTGAATTTCAAAGTTCCCAAAATAATAGGTGTAGAAAATTATCCCAGTTTCCAAATTAAAATAATTCAAGTCAAACAAATTCATTTCCAAAATCACCATATAAGTACTGGGTTTTTTTTTCAATTTAATTTTCAAAACCAAATATTTTTCTCAAAATCAATTATATTCAAAATGGTTTCCAAATTTATAATTATCCCTTTAAAACCTTTAAACTATTTACTTCGATTTGAAATATCCAATTTACCTTTTTGAAAACCATTATTTAAAACTAAAATTCTTTCAAAACATTTAAAAACTAAATTCCATATTAGTATAATTAAAATAGCCATATTCTCTTACTTAATAAAAGGTTTAACCTCATACAACAAAACTTGCATACTTTATCAAATATTTTATACCTTTCGAAATATCTTGGTTTTTAAACCTTTAAACCTTGATTTGGAAGTGCTCGAACCTTCAAAATAGTCGGTGAAAATCAATTTCAAATCCAAGAGATGGAAATCAATTTTTATAAATAGAGTTATTCTAAGTCAAATCAAAAACTCGAGGACTGAACACCGGTCTTACTTCAAATAGTTTCAAATATATACATATATCTTTCGAAAATATCAAATTATACTTCGAAATTTGAAATCAAAAACGGTTTTACAAAATCACTCGCATAGCGAAGCTATTAAAGTGGCCTCTCCCCCACTCTGAAACTCGAAAATCAATGTCGATGATGCATGCACTCATCACCGAAATTATTCTCCAGCGACATAAGTGAGTTCTGGACTTCTATTTTCTTGAAAACTTCTTTGAAATTTCTTCAAAATTATTGGAATTCATTTGAATTCATTTGAAATATTTCTTATTCGGAAAAATACTTTTAAATCGTATTATTTATATATAATTTCCAAAATCTTAAAACCAATTTCAAAATACCGGAATTAAATTCTCGAATTTCAAATTTAACACTTCAATTATAAATCATTTTTATATAAATCAATTTCTTATAATTTTTTCAAAATTTCAAATCCTTTCAAAACCCTTTTTATATAGAATAACATTTCTTATTTGCTTTATATATAGGTATATAATCTCTACCGAAAACATTTTCTTTATATATATAGAATAAAATCATAGTTATCAAAATAATAATTTCGGTATAAACAATTTCTAAAATACAAACAAAACCCGATTTTCAAAGGATGATTTAAGGATGGATTTCAAAACAAAGATAGAGATTTAATTTAAAGGAACTCTAATCAATAGAATCCTGATTCGAAGATAGACTCGATCGAAGATGAGATAATTAAGTTACAAAATAGAAGATGGATATACTTCTATAAATCGCAGGCGACCTTTACCTGTCAACCGTGATTCCAAAATTAGATCGGTGTAGAATTCTGAGGCAATTCGACATTCGATCGTCGGAGATATAGAATTCGGCATAACAAGATATATCAGCATCGTAAACCGAGGATACAGGAATCTTCGGTGAGTCAATGCCAATTGAAAAGGAGTTTTCACCCCCTTTACAAATCATTCAATGGAGTTATGGGATACTCCAGAATCAAACGAATATAAATAGGGAGAGACAGAATGAATTTCGAAACCGAGGGACATTCCAAAACTCAAAGGAAATTGAGTCAAAAAGGAAGAGATTCAACTCGAACGAAAGTGATTCTGTAAATAAATTTACCATATATGCTAAGTTTTGCCTAGAGCCAAAGCTCTGATACCAACTGTAACAGCCCGCTATTTTGGACCATTCAAATCGACAATAAAACCGTACATGTCCGACTTGAATAATTCAAAATACCGAATTGTTAATAAAAATTTGGCAAAACTTAAAATATACAGTAAATAAATCAATCATAGATCACTTACACAGAGTAATACAATGCAGCGGAATAGATAAAAATAGTAGTTCATGAAGCTACTATATACATTAAAGTTAGAAATAAAATACAACCGAATAGTTCAAATGCCATGAAGTCTCCGATGCAACAGATGGCTTCTCTGAACCAATCAACTGGATGACTGAAGGGATAGATAGCTGGATCTTCAAGCAAAGCTCCAACTTCGAAGATGAGTCTCAAATGCTGTATCTCTCAGTCTGACCCGAGCGTAAAGCAAAACACAAAACACTCGAGTCAGGATTAACATTCTTATATCTATAAATCTAACTCAAGTGAAATATCAACTAAAATATAATTAACTTAGAGGATGTTTGGGATAACCATCCTCTAAGGGTCCATGGAACTATCTATAAGATAGAAATATACACTATAACACCGTAGTCTTCCAACTTAATTTATACTTCAAAACCAACTGTCATTTTCACTTCAAAAATCTCTATACTTCCCAAATAGTATTTATATATATTAAATAATTTATTCAGTAAAGAAATTTCAATTCCCTCAACTTAACCAATCGTTTAACATCAACCCGACCTTCCCATTTAAATCTTTTTCAATCTCAATTTATCAATTTAAATTCAACTCAATTTCTAAAATAACCATTTCAATTTTATTGATCTCAAGTTCGGATTTGAAATCACCAAATACCCTTTATATTTCAATATATTTCAAAACTTTAAGTAATCAACGTTTCAAACTAAACTTTATTCAATTTAGTTTTCTAAATAATAAATTCAACTTATATCGATTCAAATACAGATCTGAAACACCCATTTATATTCTAGTATAGTTCAAAGATTTAATATTCTACATTCCCAAAGTTCAATTTTACAGTTTCATAAGATCTTGATTTAATCAAATTATTATTTAGCCTTGAAATATTTCCTCCTTAGATTCAACATCATTTAAGTAAACCTGAAATTACCCTTTTACTCAATATTTTCTTTAATTTATTTAAACATGAAACATTCAATAAATCACTTAAAACAAAAATCCAGTTACAAAATCATACCCTTAAATTTCCCATTCAATAAATTCAAATTGATTTAATTAAATAAATCTTCATTTGAATACCATTTTTAATAAACCAAATTTATCTCCCAATCTTAATTATTAAAATTCTTTACACGGTAAAATTTGAAATATAAATCTTAAATAATACTTAAACATATTTTATGGATTAAATCAGTCTAAAATATTATTAAATTTATATATAAAGTTTCCATTTATATATAATATTTTAAGAACCAAAATTTATTAAACCGTATATTTCTTTCCAAAATTATAGAAATAATTTCAAAATATTTATATGGACCAACGGTGTCTGTATATATATTTCCTACCATATAGTCAAGTGCTACGGATATTTATCATTTCAATCCGTACACTAAATATATTCGGGTGGATATCATTTCAACCCGTAATCCCAAATTCAATTTAAATGAAAATCGTTTGGGTTTATCATTTCAACCCATAACGATTTTCTCCTATTCTAAAGTCCGTTCGGGTATGTATCATTTCAACCCATAGTGATTTTTATACTAACAGGGAACTTGCAGAGTGATAGCAGATATGAAAATAATAATAATAACAACAGGTATATATCATCAAAATAAATATAAACAATAGGATATGGTGTCATATCCCATAAGTGAACTATTACAGATAATAGCATAAATATAACAATTTAAATAACTACAGCAGCATATTTCAATTGTCATTTCAATTGAAATCAAATTTAATAAATAAAAGAACGTTAATCGTGAGTGATTGCTCACCTTTCGAGGCTAGAGATATATGATGATGAAATGAGCTATGAAATCCAAAGCAACGCTGGATGGACAAGATTTGATGTAGAAAATAGGCACGACGGACAAGGCTGATAATGGGAAATCGATGAGAATGAATCGAATCAATTTTGATATTATAGAAAAAAATATAAATTATTATGATATTAATTCTCCCAAAACCAATTTTCAAATTAAATATGTATATTTAAAATCTATATATACCTATATGTAATTTAAACATAATTCGTCCAAAAAAACCATTGTATTATATTTTATAGTCAATAATTATTATAAAAACAATATAACCACTTATTGTAATATATATTACTTAAAAACCCCATGAAAGCAACCTATATATGTTCATAATAAAAATGTATATATAGAAATTCCAAATGCATAGCCTATATTCGGTTATATATATATATTACGTAAGTCTGAAACAAACACCTAAACGCATATATATGTCTCGAGATTTATAAACAACAAAATACTTATAATGACACATGCACTCATATACTTATATAGACTGTGAACAAGTATACATACTATGCCGTATAAAATCCAACACTAAAAAAAAAGTAAACTCACACTGAAAACATTTTAGTCAATTATTAAATATATATATTAACTAGCGTGTAAAACTAGCGTATCCTGTAACTTTATAATATATAAGCTATATCAGATATGAAACTATCATTATATCAGATATATAAATAGTTAAACATTTTATACAAAACTATCATAACTTTATTAAATTAAACATACATTACACACTTACACAAATAGACCGTAAACTGTAAAACTTCACCCATTTTAAAGTGGTAACAATACGCTTGCTAAAAATATAACCCACATAGCTCGTACTTCCCTATAAAACTATATAAATATTTGTAAGCTAACCATTAATATAGTCTAATTCACAATATGCATACCTTTATAACTTTAAATCAAATGTGTATATATATACTTATAACCAGTTATTCACAAAATACATAGCTTTAAACATATCATATATTTAAATACATATACAATCGACTGATAAGATGAGTATGCTTTACGTTTTATATATGTACTAACTTTTTATATAATATTTATATATACACTTATCAAATTTTATAACATGC
Organism: Allium cepa; assembly: GCA_030765085.1. Taxonomy (NCBI): domain Eukaryota; kingdom Viridiplantae; phylum Streptophyta; class Magnoliopsida; order Asparagales; family Amaryllidaceae; genus Allium; species Allium cepa. Next base: position 746,134,430 of record CM060935.1, read on the forward strand.
GAACAAAATTTTATATTATATAGAATCTGAAAACTGCAAACATTTCATACTTGGAACCATACTATATTTATAAGATGTATATATGATATCTTAAATCAAATCAAAAAAAAAACTTACTTTGCTATAATACATACAATATTACTGCATAGATATACATTACTGACATATATTAAACTATATATTAACTAATATATAACCTTCAAACTTTTAAAATTGAATACCAACGTGACACATAAAGTATAAAACAATCAAGTTATCAAATCTCTATACATAGTATAATATCATACACACTATGAACGAAAAAAAAAAAGAAAAAAAAAAAAGAATACTGTTATGAACTCATATATATAATACCATATGATACATAACTAACATGAATTTAAAATCATGTAGGACAGATCACATATTCCAAATACAGACTTATAGAAAATATACAATAACACATATATATTATAAATATATGCTAACCTATTACTCAAAGATAACGTGTGGCATGATTGTTGATGGTGAAGGCTCTGAGGATGGCTGAGCATGCAGGCGATGACAACACGTGTAGAGAGATATGTGCATGAGAGGAGGAGAGAAAAACGCGGAGGGAGAGGGATGAGTTGGATGTGGTGGGTGACGAAGCGATGGGAGGTGGAAGCACGGTAAAAGAAGGGAGAAAATAGGTGGATCTGTAGAAAGAAAAATGGAAGAAGGAGGAGGAAGAAAACTTAAAATGAGGAATGAGATTGGAAGTGACAGCAGTTTGCAATATGAAAGAAACGAAGTCAAACAAGGTTATAAAGGCAAAATAAATAAAGAAAAGAACCGTTGCATACGAAACGTATACAATAAATATGAATTGATTTGAATAGTAATGGTCAAATTCAGCTGAAAAGATTAAAGCGAATAAATACGGAGCATTGGTTATGGTAAAGTAACGCACAAAATTAGGGGAATAACAAAGGAAAGGACTGGTCAAAATAAATGAATGTAAACGTGCAACGAATATAAAAATCTATATAATTGAACCGATGGAAACGAAGGAAGCAAATAAAAGAAAGGGAACGAAGGAAAAAAAAATGAGCTGTGTCCCGAGCATAAATAAAAGTGGTAACGTATGAGAGGAATGAGAAAAACAAACGGGCACAATTTGAAATCAATGCAATAAAACGGCCAAAAGCTGATTTTTAGGAAAATTATTAAAGAAATATTCCTTGGGCTGCGCGTTTGAGATCCGAAAAGGCATGGAAATCAAAAAGTTATAATTTAGATTGGAATGAAAACGTACAGGAAATAATAAAGGAAAAAAAATAAATGCGAAATAATCATATAGCATTTATTACGTTTCAAACTTTTGACATGGCATGGGATGGAAACAGCTGTACGCTAATTGAGAAGCTATTAAAGCAATTTATTATTAGTGGCATGTTATACGTTTTTATATTTATTTATTTCCTAGATCTCAATTCATATCTGATTATACTATGCAGATTTATCTTTATTACTAAACGTTCAAAAAGAATAAAACGTATACAAATTTTCTTGATTTTCGAAACAAAATTAACGGCTAAAAGATGATGAAGGGATAAAATATAAGAAAGGGAAAGAGATGAATGCGTACAATTATTTATAAGAAAAGAGAGAGAAAAGAAAAACCCACAATTAAAATGAATGAATGAACGCTGAAAGTCAGTCAGGAATATAGAAGGTACAATATGAAATAATGGTAATCACAACTACTTTTTTTAATGCAGACCTTAAATCAACCCTTAAAACATATACTTCATATATGTAGTTAAATATAGTATATACTTCTCTTCTTCTTTGGTTCATATGATATATGAAACCCTTAACTATCGTATTTATAGCTGACGACATATGTATAGATATACTAAATATGCACTAAAATAAACTGGAAATGGTGACACAAAAACCCAAAATCAAATATATATATATATTTAACATGACTAGAAATCAAACTTCAGTAAAACTATATACTAGTATCAAGACTAACATATATATATATATAGCTATTATAACATATATAAATTAAATAAAACTTGGTATAAATACGCTTTACTATATATACACTTCAAATAGACCATCATACATATACAGTGGTTTTCCAAAATAACTATATATGGAACGTACTCAACATACTTAAAATTTACACACCTTGCTGAAAAGCAAAAGGAGACCGTAAATTTATTACCCACGCTATTGATATTTATACCCAATAGAAATGAACTATGCTACCAAATTTACATCAAACTTAACTTATATTATAGTATAAATAATAGTTTATAAAGTTTTTGTACTAGATCTTATAGGTATAACCACAACCAAACTTTAAAATATATGTACACAGCTCGTACTACAAATCATTAATATACATAACATATTTTCTTTTTCTTTTTTCAAAATTTTATTATTAATAATTTCTCAAAATCCAATTCAATACGTTAAATACCAGTTAAAAATTTCTAAAATTTTATGGGTCGTTACAATATATATATATATATATATATATATATATATATATATATATATATGTTGCTATTATATATATTACCAATTTCACTGTTTATGAAATATTCGCGGTATATGTTTTTAATAAATAACATCCACTTACTGACGGCGCATAATGTCTATTTTAACAATCAATAGATAACAATCATCATTCAAATATGCATTCAAATATTTTAAATCTAACTATTTAAAATTAAAATCGAAACCGATTCGATTGAGTGAGAAGTTCTCACCTTGATTTCAATTTCGTTTTAGCGATTTATTTCGAATAATTTTACCCGAAATCCTCACTAACTCCAAATGACTCCAATTCAATTCCATAGCATAGTGCTCGTCCATACGATTCCAACGCAACTGGTTTCGCGCGTTTTCGACCTCGTATGAAAAAGTTATGATTTTTCAAAGTTTCATGGATTTATATATACATATTTACAACATAAATTAAATTTTCTTTTTAAACCTAACTATTATCTGCCGTTCGTTTGCCTCCAACAAAATCTGGCCGGTCCATGCTTTCTTCCATCTCCTTCACGCGCGTCATCAGGAAAACGCACGAACCCATATACGAAATTAGGGTTTAATAACGCGGCCTCTACGAAGCTCAAAACTTCATCACCACACCCCCAACAGGACCGTCATCATCTACTCTATGCTCGGCCAAAGTGGCACAAAGCTCGGTCATCACATTTGCACGCAGTTCGAGACCGACCGTGCTTCCTCCTCAAGCCAATTGCCGTTAATCTAAAGCTCCAAACGCGATCTCAACCGTTGAATATAAGGATCTTGTCATGCTCTACAATTTTCATTTAGAAAGTTTGTTATATAGATTGACGGATTGAAAGATAATTGGAGGGGAAGAACTGTGATTTTCGGCCATCCATTGAATAGGAGGCGGCGGCTGTAAGTTTTTGACCTAGGGCTTTGAATATTTGTGAAAAAATGAAGTTAAGGGGGGTTTTATAGAAAAATTTCCCAATTTACTATTCACCCAGAATTTCCAAACTCCAAATGAAGCGTGCCGGTTGGCGTTTCTATGGTTTACCCCGCGTTCCAGACACAATGGAATAGGTTTCGGAAGCTAATTCGGTCATCTGTGCGAGTTATGGCAATAAACGTTCGATTTAAAATTAAACCGATTAAACGATTTTCTAGGCGTTTTAGCTTGCACCGGACAAACGGTAAATCCGATTGACACGAAATTTGAAACCTTACAATAATATCACATTACGGATCCGATGAAACTAGTTTCGTCGAAATCCGAGACTTTTTGAAAAATGGCTATTTTAACTCGCCAAATTAATATTAAAACAATTTTGATGCGTTTCGAGCTGCCACGATCAAACGACAACTTCGTTTGCTACGAAATTTGAAATCCGATAATAACAAACTATTATGGATCCAATGGAACTAGTTTCGTCCAATTCTGAGACTGTTCAAAAATTGACTATTTTCACTAGTCGATTAAATATTAAAATATTTAATTTTCACAAATTAACTCTTAATTCGATTTTAAAAGTTCTAAAATATCGTTCTAACTCCAATATGATATAATAAAATTTTACAAATCATTTTCAATCATATTTTACCCAATTTTCAATTTTTTCCATAATTTAACATATTAAATTATCGATTTAATTATTCAATTAAATCCAATTATTCGAAATAAAAATTGTTCGACTTATAAATTCCACTTATTAATATTTAGAATTAATTAAATATTCAATTTTTAATTAATAAAAATTCTGGGACGTTACAACGTTGCATTGATATAATGATATACTAAGGCATAACTTATTACTTTGGGACCAATCATATGATATGATCATTAAATATGAAAGACAAAATGGCCTTTGAGAAAGAGTTCATCTTTGGTGCTATTATTCAATATTCTTGAAGTCCTCTAAGGCCATTAGAAGTGTCATTTACATATGAGTCCATCTTAGCCTTTAGACCAGATAATCTAATGGGCTCATGTTATTCCATATGTTCAATAGGCAAAAAAATAAGACTCAAAGTTATGCTATTGTCCATTATGTACGACATTAGGCTAGGCACTTGTCCTTATGTTCAAAGTACATAGTTCATATAAATATGATTATAGGAATTCATCATAATCCAAGGCATTTTGACTTAGTTCATGTCGATTTGGACACGACAAGTTCATATTATGCAAGTCCAAGTCTAAAGTTCAATAAGGTTATAATCGAAGTCAATATGCAAGGCTAAGTTCATGTTCATTCAATTTGAATATGACTATAGTCAAATTGAATTATCCCTAATTCAGTTTAGGGTCACCAGACTTTGATTTTACGAGAGAGAGAAATGAAAAATTGGCCCCGTAAATGTTTCCCCTAGAATCGTATTTATAGAGGTAGGCGGCCCCCTCTTCGCGTCTCCTGTCATTGACTTGATGGACATCAGTGGCTTGTGACTTCGGTAGTATTTATCCTTGTTTTGGTCTTTATAGAGGTGGAATCTTCTTATTTTCACATCTTCGATGTTATTAACCATCACTGTTTGTGTAAAAGTGGTATCATTGAGGCATTGTTGACTATGTCTCTGCATTTAACATAGGGTCTCCGAGCCCGTTGATGATGCTACCAGCGACTTCCTTTAAACTGTGCCAAGGTCTTTACAACTAATGATGTTGCTTACCATCGACATCCTCTTACTTGATTATGCGGTTCTCTAAATGCTTTTGAAGTGCTTGTAAGATGGGATGCTGCTGTGGTATTGATAGTCTCTTCAACTGTTGATGAAATGCCTCTTCAATGTCAACTTATCATTGATACTTAATATCTTCGATATCATTTGAATATGGTGCTGGTAATATGCATTGCCATTAGACTTTAAGTCCTTCCTAGCTTTGCTGGTATATAATGTGGTTGGAATGTCTTTGGGTTTAGTGCTATGTGAGAGGCGATGAGGAATACCGTCGAAGATGGGATTTTTCAACTTCTTGGAGGTATGTTATTGACGAAATGAGTAAGCATAGAGAGTCACCTCGAAGAGGTATGTTGTTTGCTAAATGTGATTTTATTCTTCAGTATTAGACTCTATAGCCTTAATCTCCTTGCGATGTCACCTCTTATACGATTACTTCCGGTATTGAAATTATATGGATAATAATTAATAATAAGAAAAATTAGATTTACCCAAAAAGGTGTATAACTGATAAATTCAGCCAAAATGGCACACACCTAAGCTATGGTGACATGTGACGGTAATGTTAGAATTGTTTGATATTAATCGACGGCTAAATTTATATCTTTCAGTCGCACAGCTGAAATGATGAATTCTTTGGAAAACCACATGATTTAATAAATTTATAAATAAATTAATCAATCTTTGAGAAATATAAATTATTATTTAATTTTATTTGATATATTGGAGTTATTTCAGTTATTTGAATGCACGTATAAAAGTTATATTTGCATGCATTGATATATGATATCAATGTATTTTTAAAATGATTAAATAAAAGATAACTACATGAAAGGATTTATGGAAATCCTTTGCTATTTGATGATAATTAAATTTGGCCTTACCATACAAAGAGAGAAAAGTGGAGACAAAAAATTAAGGGAATAGATTAGGATAGTTTTAATTAAGGGAATCGAAAATTTTTCATTCCTCCAATTAAAACATGTGTACAACTTCATTTTCTAGAGGCATTTGTTCTCTCCTAACAAACTTTTATTTTCTTTCTCATGCTCTCCTCCTTCCTTCAATGGACAAAAATTTCAATGGTCTCCATGGCATCAAATTCCTATAAAACATATACAAACAAAATCAATTTATAAATCGTGGTTTAATTGTAACGACCCAGAATTTTTAATAATTTAAATTTGAATATTTAATTAATTTTAAATATTTATAAGTGAATTTATAAGTCAAATAAATTTTTATTTGAATTTTTGGATTTAATTGGATTATTAAATCGATAATTTAATATGTTAAATTATGGAAATAATTGAAAATCGAGTTAAATATGATTAGAAATAATTTGGAAAATTTTATTTAATCATACTGGAGTTATAGAGATATTTTAGAACTTTTAAAATCGAATTAAAAGTTAATTTGTGAAAATTGAATATTTAATATTTAATAATCGACTGTAAAATAGTCAATTTTTGAACAGTCTCAGAATTGAACGAAACCAGTTTCATTGGATCCGTAATAGTTAGTTATTACCGGATTTCAAATTTCGTGTCAATCGGAGCTATCGTTTGATCGTGGCAGCTCGAAACGCATCGAATCGTTTTTAATTTAAATTTGGCGAGTCAAAATAGCCATTTTTCAAAAAGTCTCAGATTTCGACGAAACCAGTTTCATCGGATCCGAAATGTGATATTATTGTAAGGTTTCAAATTTCAAGTCAATTGGATTTACCGTTTGTCCGGTACAAATTAAAACGCCTAGAAATCGATTTAAATCGGTTTAATTCAAATTGAGCGTTTATAGCCATAACTCGCACATACTTCCGAATTAGCTTTCGAAACCTGTTCCATTGTGTCCGGAACGCGGGATAAACCCTAAGTACGCTGGTTACGGCGCCTAAATCGGAGTTCGGAATTCCCGGGATGAATAGTGTTTACGCTTGCTTTTTCTATAAATATACACCTTAACCCTTCATTTAAAAAAAAAAAAAAAAATATAAACATTAAACCCTAGCCGCCTCCACCAGGTCCAATGGCCAGAAATTGTCCAAATTCAACTCTCAATCTCTCCAAATCCATTCACATTCACGCGAGGTGTTCAAAACGAAGATTGAAGAGCAAGGCGAGGGCTTTAATTTCATACGGTGATGATCGGATTTGGTGTCGCATGGAGGGAGCAAATGTGGGCCGTTCGTGGGCTGTTAGGGGACGTGCGCACGCTTACCTAGGTGGCCGAGCTTCATGGTGGGGGAGGTGGAGGTGGCTCTCGTCAAGGGCTTCGCGTTGGCGTTGGTGTGATCGAGTTTCGTCGAGTATCGGGGGAGTAATATTAAACCCTAGTTTGTGATTGGGTGGGTTTGTTGTTCGGCCAAAACCTGTAGGTTACGTGAGTGTTGGAGAAGAAGGGGTGTGCGGTGGAGATGAGGAGAGGTTGGATCTAATGGCTCTAGTTTGATCAAGGTGGAAAATTAATTAAGTTATGTTGTAATTAGTTTGTTTAAATACGTGTAAACTTCAAAAATTCATAACTTTTTCATACGAGGTCGAAAACGCGCGAAACAAGAAGCGTTGGAATCGTATGGACGAGCACTACGTGATGGAGTTGGTTTGGAGTCGTTTGGAGTTAGTGAGAATTTTGGGTAAAATTAAACGCGCGTTTAATTTTATTCGAAATAAATCGCTAAAACGGAAATTAAAACCAAGGTGAGAACTTCTCACTCAATCGAATAGATTTCGATTTTTTTTTAAATAGTTAGATTTAAAATATTTGAATGCATGTTTGAATGATGACTGTAAATTATTGATTGTTAAAATAGACATTATACGCCGTTAGTAAGCGGATGTTATTTATTAAAAACATATACCGCGAAAATTTCATAAACAGTGAAATTGGTATTATATATAATATCAATATATATATATTGGCATATGTATATATTGCAGTTGTTGATTTCCCGCATTTTTGTTTAGCGGATGAGACCCTATTGCGCCGTTATTAAGCGGATAATATTTAATAAGAACATGTACCGCGATAATTTCATACTGGAGCGAAATTGGTATTGTGCTAATGTTTTTGGATGCAGGAAAACAGGTTGGAGGGATCCAACTGGATTCCTCAACAGTTTTTATTTGATTTCAGATATTTTGATATTTGATGGATTATCGTATCGATATATGATATCGTTGTAGTCGTGATTGACTATTTGGTGTGTAGCATCATTGGACCCAGATTTTGGGATTTTTAAAATGTTTTTAAAGTGATTTTTGGAAAGATAAAATATTTTTGGAACTGATCCATTATAAATAAATGAACGTTATAATTTTTAAAGTTATAAAAATTATAATTTTTGAGAAATACGGTTAAAAGCCGATTTTGAGAAATATGAATTAATGACTTTATAAAATAGTTTAAACTGGATTATTGAATTTATTATTAAAAGTTTAAATATAGGATTTATAAAATTTGATTATTTTATAAATCAAAATGGTGAAATTATAAAGGGAATTAAAGACGTTTCAGAATAATAATATAAACTGACTTATATTAAGAGATTTATAAATGGATATTTATAAATTGAAATATAGACATTATAAAACGAGTTTTTATAAGTGTTTGAATGAAGTGAAAATGAATTTCATAATAGAATGAAATTTATAGAATTATAAACTGTGAAGTTATAAATGAAATTTATAAATAGTAAGATTTATAAATTTGGTGAAATTATTTGAAGAATAGATTTGGTTAAATAAATGAATCTTATAAGTTATAAGATTTATAATTTTGAAGTTTAAAGGAACGATTTTTGTAAAATAATCGTTTTATAAGTATTTAACTTATAATATGAACGTTTAGTTTATAATTTAGTTATAAACTGGAATAGGTTAATAAAGGAATTTATAAAAATGAAGTTTTTTATAAATAAATAGAAATGGAATTTATAAACGTTGTTTTATAAATTCGCAAATGACTTATTTTGATAAGTTAATTGTTATAACTTAGAAATAGAGTTATATTCACGTTTTTAGACAGTGAATAATTCTTTGAATTAAAATGAATAAAAGGATGGAATTTGTTAAAGAAGTATATTCACGTTTTTGAATAGTGAATGATATGTTAAAGAAATTATTTTGAATGAGATGTTTAAATTGAATTAAAACGATCTAACGATGTTTTAAAATGTGTTGAGATTCGAAACCATAGATTTCAACATTGATTGTTGAAATAGATGTTTTCGAGAAATAAAAGGAAATAGTGGACTATAACACTGTTGTTATAGTAAATGATTTCCGAAAGGAAATGTTTTGAATAGTATTGGGATTTATATATCTATTTTAATTTCGAATCCCTATACTAGTGATTTTGGGTTGTCGTAACGATGTTTTACGTAACATTCGTTTTGGCCCAAGTAGATATGTTTAAGAAAGGATTTTCTTAATATAATGAAATATATACTTAATTCGATTTAAGTATATTGAATATTTTCTAAGTGTTGAAAATAAAAGAGATTTGTGAATTACTTATAAATAAATAAGTATGGAATTGTTTTCCGATATAAAGTGAATATTTTGAGAATTTATCTTTTTGAAGATAAATTGAAAATGAATAATTGAAATCGTATATGCACGAATTTTTTGAAATATAAATTCATTATGGAATTTATATGTGAAAAGTGAAATTGGTTAAAAATAAATATTGATTTATTTTTGAAGTGTTGAAATTATATATCTTGTAAAGATATTTTGGAAAATAAATAATTTGGAAAATTATTTGGAATCTGGTGATGTATGCATATCCATTGATAGTTCAATAGCTGACTATCAATATTTCCCTTTGAATGGGTATTGGATGTGATTTGTTTGAAATTGAATGCACACTTATTTTTGAATAAGCGCTCACTATTCGGGTTAACCGGGAAAGGACCATGGGGTCGTATAACCCATTCCGAATATGTGATACGTCGTTGTGAATTGCATTGAAGATCGGTGTTGAAGACCCGGTATTTGCGAAAGCGATAGGATGACCTATCGATTGTCTCTGCTGAGTTGCAACGGTATAGAGACTCCCTAAGTGATGGGAAATCCGATCAGGATTGTGAATATCCGGATTGCAAGGACTTCTTTGTAAGTGCCTTCGGTTCTGTTCGAGCCCGGAACAGACTTGTATGGATTGTATGTCTGACATTACAATTTGAGATATAAAGCCGATTTCTTTCAAATATATTTCTGTTGGTGGCGGAGAATTTACTCTTTGCTTAACACCCTTCTTTGAGACGCATGTGCTCAAAGGTTATATAGTTGAAGTTATCAGCGATATATTCCCAGTTTGGTAATGTGACATGCTGAGTGATGCTGAAATGATCATTGTGTTGATTATTGTGATAGGATCATTTATTTGATCGTCTATCTTAGTGATCATTGTGTTGATCATTTGTTGACCCAAAGCATGGCTTTTGTATAAAGTATGTTTTTGTGGACGTGAATTCGTCGAGCCTCACATCCCGGAAATGGTCAAAACAGGAAAGATGCAGCAAGGTTATGAGGGGTAGCGCCCTTTAGGATATGTGCATTTCCTTCTGGAAAAGGGTGGTATCATGGTATGGAGCCCAGATACTTACTCATGTTGAAACACTTTGTTTTTATGATTGTGTGAATTGATTAGAGAGCGCTCTCGGATAAAGGTCCCAAAGGACCGGGGGATGGCATATTCGGTCAGTTGTTACTCAGTTAGGAGTAACCCGGCCTTGTGTTGGTAGAGATCCGGTTTGGTTCTCGGGGATGTCCATCCAGAGGCATTCTCATGTGGCAATGGGAAGTTCCTTGGCCTGACCATTTGTTGGAAATCCAATTCCCAATACGAAACTTGTACGGTATTAGTTGCAGAACCTGCTATTCACTTATGGTGGTCACCACTGTTTGGATAGTAGCTATAGTAGGCATAGTTCGAAATGTCTATGTCGGCTAAGATTTATATCTTTATTTTCGAAATGATTTGTTATACATTATGCACTAGTAATAATATCAAATGTTATTTTAAATGCGTATCAAGCATCTTTGACTATCATAAGGAGAAATCTCCTCCGATTCTGCGTTTGCATGTGTGTGTGTGCGGGAGGCCTTATGGTAGTCTCATTTTTAAAAGCATTTCGAATTGATTTAAAAATATTCCTCTATTTTGATTTTAAAGTAAATAAACTGTTTTGAGTTCTCACACCAGTCACATGACTGACTCGGAGTTTATTGTTTTCCTTCCTAAACTCTGGGTGCCCACCAATTTTCCACACGGGCAGTTAAGAGTTAGGTTTATCAGGATATTCTGGATATTCTGGAGTTGCTGGAGGCAAGCTGGATGGCATGGCGTATTACTAGTTTATATAGTATTTCTTTTTCCGCTGCATTGTTTGTTGTTGTATGTTGTTGTACACTCTGATGTGATGATATGATGTAATAAAATGTGATGTAATGTAATAACTGATATAGTTCTTTGTTTAAAGATTATTCATTTATTATTATATGTTGTTCCGCTGCGAATTGTGAGATTCTGTTGTTGTTCTGTTGTTTCCTTTCTGTCCCGTTCTATTTTAAAAATTCTCTGTTTTCTAAAAAAAATCGTCTATCTTCTTTCCTCTCTATTTTCTATCTTTTCTCTCTTTTTCTTTTCTTAAATTCTTTTTAAAACCCATAACATCTCGGTTTTTCGGCAACGAAAATCCGTACTGTTACATTTGGTATCAGAGCGCTGATGGTTAAGCGACAACCATGGTTCTGTAGGGTATTACTCATTAGAGATAGAGTCAGTAGTACTCTAGAATGAGTTTGAGTGTAATAATAGCTATGAGAGCGTATTTGTTAGTGAATATAAAATTGTTTTATATTGTGATGATTGGTTTATTGAGTGGTATATGAACCTTCGTCGGCGCAGCTCGAAACTGAATCGAAGGGGTTTCTAAACACTTGAATAGAACAATTCGGCACAATATTGATTTTGAAATTGGGTGAATGAAATAATTTTGCCTTGAATATATTTTATATATAAAGGAATAATTTTCAGAATTGTTAAAGTATTTATAAGTTGATTGTTAGGTTGTTTGAATAATCTAAATTAAAGAATAATTGTATAAGCAAAAGAATTATAAGAATTGAATTATAATTAAAGTGTTTACAATTGTGAAATAAACTTATATATATAAGAAGTGAATTTAAAGTTAAATGGAATATAACTTAAGTGTTGTTGAATGGAATTGATTTTGGTATCGAAGTAAATAATCAAGTGGATTAAAAGAAATGTGAACTTAAGTTATGTGAATGAAATTCAACTTCGGAAATTGAATTGAATTAATGAATTGAATATTAATCAATTGAATGTAATTTAAAGTTGATATGAAATAATGAATAAAAGTGTTAATTCATTAAATCTAATGTTATTGGGAGTTGAATAAATTGAATGAAATCAATTTAATTAAACCAATTGAAAGTGATGGTGTTAAACCAAATGAGAATGAATATAAGCAAAGGAATTTGATTGTATTAATATACATTGGTTGTTATATGATTGTTAGTTGATAGCACATAATTCATTAAGTATTAATGAAAGTGAATTAATGAAATTGAAAGCTATGGAATTGAATTCAAATTAGAAGTAAATAAATTTGAATAGAATTGAATGTGAATTAGATTTAATTAGTAAATGTAAACTAATTGAATTGAGAATGAATGTTAGTAAATCCAATGTAAATAAATCAAATATGATTTAAATTGAAAACCAATTCATTGAATATTAATGAGAATATGAATGAATATTATTGATTATGAATGGTAGTTGGTTGATGGTTGAATATATATTGCTATTGTTGCATTGCTATGTGACATATATAGTCATCATGTTGCTATATGTTGTATATTGAGATTATTGTCTATATGCATGATTCTCATGTTGTTTGTTGAGTGTTTAGTAGGTGCGGATCGCGTTTGCTTCGCATTTGGAGTTCGCTTTAGCGCTATATTAGCCGTATATGCTTGCTAATAAAATATAAGGTACATATCTCGGATTAAATATCGTACTTTTACACTTTTTTCCCTTCGGGATGCCTCATTACTTGATGAGATGTATATTTGTGATATATATACTGTCATTTTTTTTTTCGGATCGAGCCGCGCAAAGGAGACTATGGCGAATTTTTCCGGAAATTTAAGGCGTTAGAAAAATTTGAGAAAATTGGAAAATTTTGAAAACTTTAAACTTTGTTTTAAAGTTGAAAGTTAAATGATATAATTGTTTTTGAAAAGATAACTAAGTATGATTTGAAAACTTAGTAAAGATTTGAAAGAAGTTTAATTATAAATTTTGGAAAGTTAATAGATTCTGTAATCTTCTTACTTGTAATTTCGAGGACGAAATTCTTTTAAGGGGGAAAGATTGTAACGACCCAGAATTTTTAATAATTTAAATTTGAATATTTAATTAATTTTAAATATTTATAAGTGAATTTATAAGTCAAATAAATTTTTATTTGAATTTTTGGATTTAATTGGATTATTAAATCGATAATTTAATATGTTAAATTATGGAAATAATTGAAAATCGAGTTAAATATGATTAGAAATAATTTGGAAAATTTTATTTAATCATACTGGAGTTATAGAGATATTTTAGAACTTTTAAAATCGAATTAAAAGTTAATTTGTGAAAATTGAATATTTTAATATTTAATAATCGACTGTAAAATAGTCAATTTTTGAACAGTCTCAGAATTGAACGAAACCAGTTTCATTGGATCCGTAATAGTTAGTTATTACCGGATTTCAAATTTCGTGTCAATCGGAGCTATCGTTTGATCGTGGCAGCTCGAAACGCATCGAATCGTTTTTAATTTAAATTTGGCGAGTCAAAATAGCCATTTTTCAAAAAGTCTCAGATTTCGACGAAACCAGTTTCATCGGATCCGAAATGTGATATTATTGTAAGGTTTCAAATTTCAAGTCAATTGGATTTACCGTTTGTCCGGTACAAATTAAAACGCCTAGAAATCGATTTAAATCGGTTTAATTCAAATTGAGCGTTTATAGCCATAACTCGCACATACTTCCGAATTAGCTTTCGAAACCTGTTTCATTGTGTCCGAAACGCGGGATAAACCCTAGGTACGCTGGTTACGGCGCCTAAATCGGAGTTCGGAATTCCCGGGATGAATAGTGTTTACGCTTGCTTTTTCTATAAATATACACCTTAACCCTTCATTTAAAAAAAAAAAAAAATATAAACATTAAACCCTAGCCGCCTCCACCAGGTCCAATGGCCAGAAATTGTCCAAATTCAACTCTCAATCTCTCCAAATCCATTCACATTCACGCGAGGTGTTCAACACGAAGATTGAAGAGCAAGGCGAGGGCTTTAATTTCATACGGTGATGATCGGATTTGGTGTCGCGTGGAGGGAGCAAATGTGGGCCGTTCGTGGGCTGTTAGGGGACGTGCGCACGCTTACCTAGGTGGCCGAGCTTCATGGTGGGGGAGGTGGAGGTGGCTCTCGTCAAGGGCTTCGCGTTGGCGTTGGTGTGATCGAGTTTCGTCGAGTATCGGGGGAGTAATATTAAACCCTAGTTTGTGATTGGGTGGGTTTGTTGTTCGGCCAAAACCTGTAGGTTACGTGAGTGTTGGAGAAGAAGGGGTGTGCGGTGGAGATGAGGAGAGGTTGGATCTAATGGCTCTAGTTTGATCAAGGTGGAAAATTAATTAAGTTATGTTGTAATTAGTTTGTTTAAATACGTGTAAACTTCAAAAATTCATAACTTTTTCATACGAGGTCGAAAACGCGCGAAACAAGAAGCGTTGGAATCGTATGGACGAGCACTACGCGATGGAGTTGGTTTGGAGTCGTTTGGAGTTAGTGAGAATTTTGGGTAAAATTAAACGCGCGTTTAATTTTATTCGAAATAAATCGCTAAAACGGAAATTAAAACCAAGGTGAGAACTTCTCACTCAATCGAATAGATTTCGATTTTTTTTTAAATAGTTAGATTTAAAATATTTGAATGCATGTTTGAATGATGACTGTAAATTATTGATTGTTAAAATAGACATTATACGCCGTTAGTAAGCGGATGTTATTTATTAAAAACATATACCGCGAAAATTTCATAAACAGTGAAATTGGTATTATATATAATATCAATATATATATATTGGCATATGTATATATTGCAGTTGTTGATTTCCCGCATTTTTGTTTAGCGGATGAGACCCTATTGCGCCGTTATTAAGCGGATAATATTTAATAAGAACATGTACCGCGATAATTTCATACTGGAGCGAAATTGGTATTGTGCTAATGTTTTTGGATGCAGGAAAACAGGTTGGAGGGATCCAACTGGATTCCTCAACAGTTTTTATTTGATTTCAGATATTTTGATATTTGATGGATTATCGTATCGATATATGATATCGTTGTAGTCGTGATTGACTATTTGGTGTGTAGCATCATTGGACCCAGATTTTGGGATTTTTAAAATGTTTTTAAAGTGATTTTTGAAAAGATAAAATATTTTTGGAACTGATCCATTATAAATAAATGAACGTTATAATTTTTAAAGTTATAAAAATTATAATTTTTGAGAAATACGGTTAAAAGCCGATTTTGAGAAATATGAATTAACGACTTTATAAAATAGTTTAAACTGGATTATTGAATTTATTATTAAAAGTTTAAATATAGGATTTATAAAATTTGATTATTTTATAAATCAAAATGGTGAAATTATAAAGGGAATTAAAGACGTTTCAGAATAATAATATAAACTGACTTATATTAAGAGATTTATAAATGGATATTTATAAATTGAAATATAGACATTATAAAACGAGTTTTTATAAGTGTTTGAATGAAGTGAAAATGAATTTCATAATAGAATGAAATTTATAGAATTATAAACTGTGAAGTTATAAATGAAATTTATAAATAGTAAGATTTATAAATTTGGTGAAATTATTTGAAGAATAGATTTGGTTAAATAAATGAATCTTATAAGTTATAAGATTTATAATTTTGAAGTTTAAAGGAACGATTTTTGTAAAATAATCGTTTTATAAGTATTTAACTTATAATATGAACGTTTAGTTTATAATTTAGTTATAAACTGGAATAGGTTAATAAAGGAATTTATAAAAAGGAAGTTTTTTATAAATAAATAGAAATGGAATTTATAAACGTTGTTTTATAAATTCGCAAACAACTTATTTTGATAAGTTAATTGTTATAACTTAGAAATAGAGTTATATTCACGTTTTTAGACAGTGAATAATTCTTTGAATTAAAATGAATAAAAGGATGGAATTTGTTAAAGAAGTATATTCACGTTTTTGAATAGTGAATGATATGTTAAAGAAATTATTTTGAATGAGATGTTTAAATTGAATTAAAACGATCTAACGATGTTTTAAAATGTGTTGAGATTCGAAACCATAGATTTCAACATTGATTGTTGAAATAGATGTTTTCGAGAAATAAAAGGAAATAGTGGACTATAACACTGTTGTTATAGTAAATGATTTCCGAAAGGAAATGTTTTGAATAGTATTGGGATTTATATATCTATTTTAATTTCGAATCCCTATACTAGTGATTTTGGGTTGTCGTAACG
Organism: Allium cepa; assembly: GCA_030765085.1. Taxonomy (NCBI): domain Eukaryota; kingdom Viridiplantae; phylum Streptophyta; class Magnoliopsida; order Asparagales; family Amaryllidaceae; genus Allium; species Allium cepa. Next base: position 746,151,240 of record CM060935.1, read on the forward strand.
ATGTTTTACGTAACATTCGTTTTGGCCCAAGTAGATATGTTTAAGAAAGGATTTTCTTAATATAATGAAATATATACTTAATTCGATTTAAGTATATTGAATATTTTCTAAGTGTTGAAAATAAAAGAGATTTGTGAATTACTTATAAATAAATAAGTATGGAATTGTTTTCCGATATAAAGTGAATATTTTGAGAATTTATCTTTTTGAAGATAAATTGAAAATGAATAATTGAAATCGTATATGCACGAATTTTTTGAAATATAAATTCATTATGGAATTTATATGTGAAAAGTGAAATTGGTTAAAAATAAATATTGATTTATTTTTGAAGTGTTGAAATTATATATCTTGTAAAGATATTTTGGAAAATAAATAATTTGGAAAATTATTTGGAATCTGGTGATGTATGCATATCCATTGATAGTTCAATAGCTGACTATCAATATTTCCCTTTGAATGGGTATTGGATGTGATTTGTTTGAAATTGAATGCACACTTATTTTTGAATAAGCGCTCACTATTCGGGTTAACCGGGAAAGGACCATGGGGTCGTATAACCCATTCCGAATATGTGATACGTCGTTGTGAATTGCATTGAAGATCGGTGTTGAAGACCCGGTATTTGCGAAAGCGATAGGATGACCTATCGATTGTCTCTGCACTGAGTTGCAACGGTATAGAGACTCCCTAAGTGATGGGAAATCCGATCAGGATTGTGAATATCCGGATTGCAAGGACTTCTTTGTAAGTGCCTTCGGTTCTGTTCGAGCCCGGAACAGACTTGTATGGATTGTATGTCTGACATTACAATTTGAGATATAAAGCCGATTTCTTTCAAATATATTTCTGTTGGTGGCGGAGAATTTACTCTTTGCTTAACACCCTTCTTTGAGACGCATGTGCTCAAAGGTTATATAGTTGAAGTTATCAGCGATATATTCCCAGTTTGGTAATGTGACATGCTGAGTGATGCTGAAATGATCATTGTGTTGATTATTGTGATAGGATCATTTATTTGATCGTCTATCTTAGTGATCATTGTGTTGATCATTTGTTGACCCAAAGCATGGCTTTTGTATAAAGTATGTTTTTGTGGACGTGAATTCGTCGAGCCTCACATCCCGGAAATGGTCAAAACAGGAAAGATGCAGCAAGGTTATGAGGGGTAGCGCCCTTTAGGATATGTGCATTTCCTTCTGGAAAAGGGTGGTATCATGGTATGGAGCCCAGATACTTACTCATGTTGAAACACTTTGTTTTTATGATTGTGTGAATTGATTAGAGAGCGCTCTCGGATAAAGGTCCCAAAGGACCGGGGGATGGCATATTCGGTCAGTTGTTACTCAGTTAGGAGTAACCCGGCCTTGTGTTGGTAGAGATCCGGTTTGGTTCTCGGGGATGTCCATCCAGAGGCATTCTCATGTGGCAATGGGAAGTTCCTTGGCCTGACCATTTGTTGGAAATCCAATTCCCAATACGAAACTTGTACGGTATTAGTTGCAGAACCTGCTATTCACTTATGGTGGTCACCACTGTTTGGATAGTAGCTATAGTAGGCATAGTTCGAAATGTCTATGTCGGCTAAGATTTATATCTTTATTTTCGAAATGATTTGTTATACATTATGCACTAGTAATAATATCAAATGTTATTTTAAATGCGTATCAAGCATCTTTGACTATCATAAGGATAAATCTCCTCCGATTCTGCGTTTGCATGTGTGTGTGTGCGGGAGGCCTTATGGTAGTCTCATTTTTAAAAGCATTTCGAATTGATTTAAAAATATTCCTCTATTTTGATTTTAAAGTAAATAAACTGTTTTGAGTTCTCACACCAGTCACATGACTGACTCGGAGTTTATTGTTTTCCTTCCTAAACTCTGGGTGCCCACCAATTTTCCACACGGGCAGTTAAGAGTTAGGTTTATCAGGATATTCTGGATATTCTGGAGTTGCTGGAGGCAAGCTGGATGGCATGGCGTATTACTAGTTTATATAGTATTTCTTTTTCCGCTGCATTGTTTGTTGTTGTATGTTGTTGTACACTCTGATGTGATGATATGATGTAATAAAATGTGATGTAATGTAATAACTGATATAGTTCTTTGTTTAAAGATTATTCATTTATTATTATATGTTGTTCCGCTGCGAATTGTGAGATTCTGTTGTTGTTCTGTTGTTTCCTTTCTGTCCCGTTCTATTTTAAAAATTCTCTGTTTTCTAAAAAAAATCGTCTATCTTCTTTCCTCTCTATTTTCTATCTTTTCTCTCTTTTTCTTTTCTTAAATTCTTTTTAAAACCCATAACATCTCGGTTTTTCGGCAACGAAAATCCGTACTGTTACATTAAATCTCTTCTTCCTTGTAACATCTAGAGGTTGATTCAAAAATCTACGTGCTTTTGATTCACCATTCAAGGTGTGATTTTTTGGCACATCCCAAGGTAATTATTTGATTTATTTTATTTATGATCACTCATATATTTGGATTCCATATGATTTATTTAGTATTTTAACAGTTCATGTCATAACAAGTAATTTAAACCCTTTTATGTTCATCTCCGTTGAAAGTATATCAAATTTGTTGATTATTCGGAACTACCTTTTGCCCTTCTCCTCTTTTTAAAATATGTTCGTTATTATTGATATGATTTAACGTTCTTTCTCCTTCTTAATTTTATAGTTGGTCTTTGTATTGTTTTGATGTGAATATCCTTATCACGAATTTACATATGCCCAAGTTGTCCAAATCGTTATTGTTTTCCTTTTGTTGTATTAAAAAATATATTTTTAATTGGCAACCATCTTTATAATACTATACTATACATATACATACATACATACATATATATATATATTAATCATTTATACCTGTATTGAAAACCGGTTTGTTTTGGTACATTGATTGATATCTTGAATATAATTGTTTTTAGTATTATTTTATGAAAAGGGGATTTTTTCTGTATTGATGGATGTATGAAAAATCCAACATCTTTATTTCTTTTCTAAATTTAAAGTATTATGTAAAATTCTATATCTATTTTTTCTTTTCTAAATTAAATGTTTATCTCAAAACCATCATTTTGAATTTTAATAAATCAATACACATAAATTACAAATTACATGTCTATATAAATAAGTTAACTTAAGATCCAAAACATCACATGCTACTTTGCGTATATGGAAACATATTTGCCCTGCCCTAATTTAGTTAATAAGATGTATTCCATGTAATTTATGTAATTCTTGATTTCAAATCCTTCCTTAATTAAAGTTAAATTCATTAATGTTAATTTTATTCAAATTATATAAGTTTTCCAAATGTTATTTTTGTGTATATGTACATGCACATACACAAAAACTATTATACGTCTTTTATTATGTATTTTTTTCAAGTCAAAAACCTATACAACGAAAGCATATGTAAAGGGGAAATAGGTCCATTGCGGTGTAAATCCTAGCACCTATATACAGTCATGTTAACTATGTACATTTTTTATCTATAGCACGTGCACTTCACACAAACAAGTTATTTAATATACTTGTAAATTAAAACTTTAAATAAACACCTTATTCCAAACATGATAAATAAAATGAAGTTTTTATTTAATATACTTTAGATTGGATTTAAAAGCCATTTAGGCTTCATAGATGTAATTAAGATCAAAATAGAAATTTTCAAAATTCATCCATTTAACCGGCTTCTAACGAGCTCAGTTCTTATGGTGTATCAGACCCAAATAATTTAAGTGCTCTATATTATTAATGTCAGGGCTAGCCGATTAAACCCTGTTTCTTTAGTAGAGTATTTAAAAAGTTTGTATCGAAAAACTTGGTTTGGGTATCATATCCTGTGCCCTACATAGCTACTCACCTAGCTTGAAGTATGAAGTAAGCCCAAAGGTTATCCCTAATATAAATGCTAAATTTTATTTTGGGCCTTGGACTAATTTTTTGAAATATGTTTTGAGAATTTTAAAAAATTATATTCTAAATTTAAAAGTGAAGTTTAAAATATAACATGTTATAAACTTTAAAAATTTTCAAAATTGGTTTTAGATGTTTATCTTAATCATTTAATTAATTATATTAGTTAATAAATAATCAATTATTTAAAAGTTAATTAACCAAATTAAAACATATGATGTTATAACTATATTTATCTTAAAATGTTTAAGGTAAATGATGATAAAATTTTGAATAATTTATTTAAAATATTGGTTTAAAATATTAAATTAATTAAAAGTTAATTATTAAGTTATATACATGTATAATAATATATATGTATAATTACTATAAATGTTATAATCTATGTTCATCCTTAAATTATTAAAGATAGAAATTTTAAAATTCAATTTTTGAAATTTAAATTGAATTAATTAAAATGTTAATTAGGTAAGTAATTAAATATGATTTAATTATTAAAAATTAAAGAAGTAAAATTGAATAGGATTTAATTAAAAAGAGTGGAACTTGAAAGAAATTTAGATTAGATTTGAAGAATAAATACACATGTATAATATGTATACTGTTATTTCAGATGTGTTTGACACTTGAATCACAAGGTCTTTCAAAAGGAATACATTGTTACCAAAATCGATATCACTCAATATATATTTTAAAAATTATTTTAATATAAGTTTTCTTCTACGATTTATATATTAATAAGTACTTCCATACTCTTTAGTTGCTGATCTTCCTCAACCTAGAGATGTTATGTGTAATACTATTAATATATTGACTAGATGAGGAAAGATACATGCATATATTTGTTGATCTTTTTCAAGGTACATGCATTATACTTAGGCCCTCGTGAAATGGTGGGTATGGGTGAATAATCTCTCTCGAATTGTTGATCGTCCTTAAGGTCAAGATTAGATTATGACAAAGACCATAGGTTAGGAGTTGCATATAATAAAATCAATAAAATATTATCCATCGCTTTTAGGTCAATGATTGTTGATTATCCTCAAGGCTAAAACCTTAGGTGAAGCGAGTCATAATACCCATTAGACAAATCAAAATGTTTCTATATTTTTCTTAGGTTTTGTAAAACATAAAAAATCTAACCGAGGGCCTTATTAGAAAAATGAAATGGTAATATTTGATCTTCATAATATTGTAAGAATATATGTTATAAGTCAAAATAATCTACTTAGATAAATTTGTGCAACCATAATAAAATTGATAAAATATTTGTCAGTTAAGATTTATAAATGAACTAAATTAAAGATTGCGAAAAAATATAAAATATACTTACCTTTAATAATTGGATGTTGCCGCTCTAGGACCCATGCAAGAGCCAATATGCAAAACCACTAAAACATTTGTTTCTTGGTGGCTTAATTTGTTATTTGTATAAGACCGTATATTGTCTTTTATGAGTGTCGAACTCTAATAGGAATACAATGTTTGATCCATATTCGATTACAAATGAATGTTAAATGGTGAATGGTCTGTAACAACTCGCATATTTATCGATTGTATATTTAAATATTTTATTTAAATATTTCATCGTTCGTCGGATTTTAGTCCGAAAACCTACTTTTAAAAAACAGTCGAATTGGGACTCGAGACCCCTTCCATTGAGTTCAAAATGCCATTTGCAACCTTTTTGAGTATAAACATTGATTTGTTTGGAGCTAGCTAAAAATTTGACCTTTTTCACTTTGGGCTTTGGGTTGGGTTTCAGCCCAATAACCCCACTTATTACTCTAGCTCAGTCCACCTCTCCTCTTCACTTCATTCTTATTCTTCTAACACTCAAGCTTCAACTGAAAATGGAGAGAGGAATGGGAAATTAAAATTCAAAACCCTAGTTTCCTTCGCAAATACAAATTCTAGCTCCAAACTCAAAAGAGAAGCTTTGGTAAGCAACTCCTTCTTCTTCTCCAACTCATTCTCTTTTCAATTTCAGAAAATTCCTAAACCTAACTTGGGAAATGTTTCTCTTTTAAGCTTAGATTCAAGCTTCTTGGGTTAGGATTGAAGAGTGATTGTTCTTGCCTTGCTCTATAGCTTCTCCTTCATTGATTTGGGGTTAAAGTTGAGATTTTTATCTCACATCTATGTCTATGTCTATCTTTGTTATTAGGTATGAATTCCTAACTCTTATTGATGTTCATTTGCTTTTGATTTGAGTTGATTTTGTGAATTTTTCAATTTTGGTGTTTTGAAGTCAAAATCATTAAAAATGCTATCTTGGATGTTTGGACTTGTTTTGGTGGTGTATCGAAGAGCTTGTAAGGCTGGGTTGTTGCTTGACATAAATCTCTAGTCTTTGTCGCTCGTCCGATCGCTTCCGGTTTGGATTTTCGCCCTTTTTGGGCTAGGCTGATTTCTGCCTACCAGGAAATTTCAGACGTTTGGCTTCAATTTCAGACGTCTGATTTCAAATTCAGACGTCTGGTTGAAAAATCCAGACAACTGGAATTGATCCCTGGAAAACGTAAAAACACAGAGAAGAAATCCAGACGTCTAGAAATCCAACCAGACGTCTGGTTTGAATTTCAGACGTCTGAAATGTCCAGTTTTGGCTATTTTGGCTATTTTTGAGTGGATTTTCAATTTTTAATCGATTGTTGTTGATCCGTTTAGTTGTTATCACTTATTATCGACTTTGGTGACTTCTTTCTTTGGATTTTTGGGAACATCCATTTTGATGGATTTGATATCGATTTCTTTGGATTTAATTCATGTCTTCGTATGTGGATTTATAGTGATTGATTGCTTCTACAATTATTTCTATGTTTTGTCACTTTAAAATGCAAAGGTTTCTATACTAGCAGTAAATATCAAAACTCTTTCATCAAAACGATTTCAACACTATTTTATCACAAAGCTTGTTTCTTAAACCATTTTCCAATCTTCTAGTATATACAAACCTTTACCTCACTCGTATGAGAAATCTAATTAAATGGCTTAGTAAAACAAGTGGTATGAAACGCTTGTGTTTACTTCGCCGGTTAATTCTTGGACTTGTTCGATTGAATCTCTTGTGATAATTTTCTAGTGGAGATCTATAATTTGTTCGTAAATATTTAAGTTAAGCTAGTGGTTATGGGACATGAAGCTAAACTCATATATTTACTCGCTTAGTGTAATTGACACTTCTTGATGATCGATGATGATCATTTTATGGCTTAGACTAGCAATGTGCGATGTCTCTTTGTCCACGTGGAGGACTGTACCTCATTTTATTGAGCTTCGTCTCATTTCTTTGTAGGCTTGTGACCTATGCACTTTTAATGTGTTTCAATTCATTGGATGTACCGTTTGTACTACATTGATGTCTCGGCTTTGCGATTCATTGGACGTACCGTTTGCACTGCGTCGATGTTTCGAATTGTTTTGTGTTTCGATTCATTGGATGTACCGTTTGTACTACATCGATGTCTCGGGTTTTCGATTCATCTGACGTACCATTTGTACTGCGTCGATGCTCGGAATTGTTTTTGTTTCGATTCATTGGATGTACTGTTTCTACTACATCGATGTATCGGCTTTTCGATTCATCTGACGTACCGTTTGTACTGCGTCTATGTTCCGCATTGTTTTGTGTTTCGATTCATTGGATGTACAGTTTATACTACCTCGATGTCTCGGCTTTTCGATTCATCTGACGTACCATTTGTACTACGTCGATGTTCCGAATTGTTTCGTGTTTCGATTCATTGGATGTACCGTTTGTACTACATCGATGTCTCGGCTTTTCGATTCATTGGATGTACCGTTTGTAATGCGTCGATGCTCCAAATTGTTTGTGATATACGTGTTGGTGAGTTTTCATGCTCCTGCTTGGGATTGGCCATCCTTTTCTTGTGATTTATGAATTTCTAATTATTGATTTCTGCAATTTATGTTTCACCAACGTTTACAATTGGCATTGATATGTCTGTCATTTTTTGTGGCTTGGTGAATTAATAAAGAATATGACATTCTTTTTGGTGCTATGAGATTCTTGAGATATTGTACGACTCTTGTGGATTTTCTAATGTATACTTATCGTAGTATGACATTTTTGGTTATCATACGTTTTATTATTATATCTCTTCTTATATCTCATTTTATCTGATAATTATAGCTAGACTGATCCGTTTATTATTTTCTTCTTAAATAATTCTTGGGACAGACTGAGATTTTACAGGTGCTTCTGCTTGACTCCTTATCGGGCCATCATCTGACTTTTGGCTAACTACTTTAGATTAGTAGTTTTTGGTTGTATATATTTGAGATATTGACTCCTTGATGTATACATATTCTTTTGTCTTGCACGTGTATCTATTCTTTTGTGTTATTGTGGATCTTGTTTGACCACTACTCTGATGTACACTTTCATGTGTTATATTCATATCTGTTTCCGCCTTTGTGATATGAATCATCTGTGACTGATTTGTGTTATGTTTATTTCTATATTTGTTTTCGGAGAAAACGTAGCCACTGTGTAGTAACTTTGAGTTTGTAGCGGTATGTCGGATTTCCTCTTGAATTGAAATGAATGTTCTCCTATCTGACATACCGGTGCTCGCATAAAGCCATTACACGGATGGTCGCTCCTAAACAGCCTTATTCTCCGCGCTAGTTGACGGCATTACACCGTAGTGCCCTTGGCTAGCGTGGATATAGAGGTGGGGCATCACAGCTTGGTATCAGAGCCAAAACTTCAAAACAATGTAGAATAATCTAGCAAGGATCATGTCCTAAGTCTTTCTTAGGAGTTGTGCCTTAGGATTTAATTCGTGTCTTCGTACCGTTCTATCCTATTTTCTTTTATGATTCCTTTTTATCAATCAAGTTTGTTTGATATTAATTCTAAGAATAACCTTTTCTTCTTCTTTTCTTTCTTTCTTAATGAAAAGAAATGGTTAGATCAAATCGTCCCAGTGCCGGACAATCTAGTGCTACTCCCCGAGATGGAGTATTTATGTCTGCCCAGCAGCTTCTTGATCTAGTAAAGAACGCTCAAGCAGCCGGACCCATTCCAGTGCCTACTCATCCTAGATTCGGTTTTGCATGCTTGTGCAGAGACTATACCGATTTGGGTGGAAGGATGTTCATGGGATCCGAGAGTGTTATAGAAATTCAAGCTTGGCTCAAATCGTGCGATCGCATCTTTTCTCGCATGAACCTTATTGATCTACTCGAGTCCAAGTGGCTTCTAGCATGCTCCAAGAAAGAGCGTTAGATTGGTATGAGCTCTTGACTTTGGAGATTATCGAAGTAGATCTTACTTGGGAGCAATTCCGGAAAAGATTTGAATCAAAATTTGTGATGGAGGCTTAAAAAGTAACTTTGGCCCGGCGTTTTATTGACCTTGTTCAAGGTGAATCTTCTGTGGCAGAATATGTCGTATCTTTTGAATCTCTTTCTAAATACGGGGTTGAATACATTAGCACCCCATTGAAGAAGAACCAAAAGTTTGTCTATGGCTTGAAAAAAAATCTCAAGAAGCCACTACTTCTAAAGTTAGAAGTTCCTTTTGATCAACTCGTTGATATCGCTCTTCATCTTGAAGAGGCCGATAATGAGGGTGATGTTGAAGTTGTGGGTGCCCAACAGAACTTCAACAATAACATGAAGAGTCCTATCAAATTCAAAGGCCCCACTCCCAACAAGAAAGGGAAGCAACAAACTCCGGTGGCAAAGACTTTTGCCTCTAGTAGTGAGCAATTCTACAATTGTGTTTCTAAAGACCATTATGTTAATAAGTGTTCAAATCCCCTTGCTTGTCGCTATTTCAAAAGTTCAAGCCATTATATATCCGCATGTCCCAAACTTCAAGGCAGGAAGGAGGGAAAGCTTAATGTTGTGGAAACGCTTAGTGACACTTCTCTTGGTCAAGGTACTTTTTATTCAATCCTTGATGACATTGTTTTATTTCGTGATCTTCTTATTTGAATTCTTTTTGATATGGGTTCATCTCATTATTTTTATATCAAAAGAACTTGTTGATCCTTTTTCTTTAAACATTTTTGGGCTTGTTGACTCCTTTGATAATGGCGAATCCTGTTGGTGGATCCGCAACTCTCAGTTGGTTTCTTGTATTGATGTCGAAATTATTTTATGTGATTTTTCTTTCCGAGCCAATTTTTTTACTTATGCTTCGGAATTGACTTTTATACGAATTGGCTTAATTATTATGAAGCCATATCCTATGTCCCGAGTGGACTATTCATCTTCGACCTTTTTAATCTGTTAAGCAGATTACTATTTTTCTTTGTAATTTTGATTCCAATTTGATAGCATCATTTTATTCTTTAAGCCCTCATAATGAGAAAAGTGTTATTTCTCTCATTCATGTAATTTGAGAATTTTTTGGTATTTTTGGATTTTGTCTTAGGATCATCACCTAAGCCATATCTTGTGTGGTGTTAAGGTCTTTTCAGCTCGACCTTGCCACCGGTTTTCATTTGCTACGAGTTGCGGCAGTTAGCATTCCACTTACCGCATTCCGCACTCGTTATAATTCTTATGAATGACTTATTATGTCATTCAGTTTTCCTATCTTATTTCATCCATTATATAAATCGAGTATTCTATGAATATTTCAATAATTCCATTCTTGTATTTATTGATTTTGGATAAAAATAGAAATTTAAAATTTTGCAAATCTTTTTCATAAGATATATTTATAAGTACAATTGGATTTTGATCTTAAACGAGCAATGAATATTCTTAAAAATTTTAAGAGATATTTTCATCATATAGAAGAGGATTTTGTGATTTTATTGTCTATTGAGTGCTTTAAGAATTCTGGTCGACGCGCTTGAACAACGTTATCGATAGGAATTTCCTAAACGCTTTGATGAGACAATCAGACATGATATATTGACTTGTAAAATGTAAATTTTGCTAGAAAGATTTTTACATTGAGAAAATTGTAATTTCAAAAGTTTTAGCTTTTTAGGAAAGAAGATTATTTAAAAGAACTCTTTTTCGATACTCTTATTCTTGTGATTCCCGAAGGGAACCAAGACTTTATCTTTTGTACCGATGCTTATCGTATTGGTTTGAATGTCGTTCTCTTGCAAAAGAGAACGTGCTATCATTTATGTTTCTAAATCATTAAAGCCTACCGAGACTAGATATGCCATTCATGTTCTAGTGCTCGTGGCTATTGATTTCACTTTTAGAATTTGGCATCATCATTTTTGGATGAGAAATTTGTTCTCTACCCCAATCATAAATCTTTGGAATATTTATTTTCTCATGAGGAACTTAATGTTGGCTAGAGTTCCTTGCATCTTATGATCTTAATATTCTTTGTATACTCCCGGAAGGGAAATCATGTTGCCAATGCCCTTAGTCGTAAGCAACAAGTGGTTGTCTTTTTGATGATGTCCGAATGGAATGATCTTTTACCAAATTCATCGGACGTTTCGATGTACCTTGTTTTATTGAGCTTCGTCTCATTTCTTTTATGGGCTTGCGTCCGATGTTCTTTTACAGTGTTCGGTTCATTGGACGAACCATTTTTGTACTGCGTCGGTGTTTCGAATTATTTGAGCTTCGGTTCATTAGACGTACCGTTTTTGTACTGCGTCGGTGTTTCGAATTATTTGAGCTTCGGTTCATTGGACGTACCGTTTTTGTACTTCGTCGATGTTTCGAATTATTTGAGATTTGGTTCATCTGGCGTACCGTCATTGTACTACGTCGTTGTTCTAAATTATTCGAGTTTCTAGTTTCTCGGGCGTACTGTTATTATACTGCGTCGTTGCACCGGCTCAATTTTCTATTATTCATGACGTTTTCTCACATCTTTCTACTACGTAAATGCCTTAGGGATTCCGATTTTTATTCTTGAGCCCGGTGCTATTTAGGAAGTCGAAGTTTCACCAGATTTGACTTATGAGCAACATTCCATTCGCATCATTGCTTCGGAGGTTGAGCGCCTTCGAAATAAAGATGTTCTTCTTGTGAAAGTTCAATGGTTCTTAGATCCTAAGGATTCTTCTTATGTATTGCAAGGACGCAATTTCTTTAAGGAGGGGAGTCTGTAAAACCCGCATATTTATCGATTGTATATTCAAATATTTTATTTAAATATTTCATCGTTCGTCGGATTTTAGTCCGAAAACCTACTTTTAGCAAACAGTCGAATTGGGACTCGAGACCCCTTCCATTGATTTCAAAATGCCGTTTGCAACCTTTTTGAGTATAAATATTGATATGTTTGGAGCTAGCAAAAAATTTGACCTTTTTCACTTTGGGCTTTGGGTTGGGTTTCAGCCCAATAACCCCACTTATTACTCTAGCTCAGTCCACCTCTCCTCTTCACTTCATTCTTATTCTCCTAACACTCAAGCTTCAACTAAAAATGGAGAGAGGAATGGGAAATTAAAATTCAAAACCCTAGTTTCCTTTGCAAATACAAATTCTAGCTCCAAACTCAAAAGAGAAGCTTTGGTAAGCAACTCCTTCTCCTTCACCTTCTCCAACTCATTCTCTTTTCAATTTCAGAAAATTCCTAAACCTAACTTAGCAAATGTTTCTCTTTTGAGCTTATATTCAAGCTTCTTGGGTTAGGATTGAAGAGTGATTGTTCTTGCCTTGCTCTATAGCTTCTCCTTCATTGATTTGGATTTAAAGGTGAGATTTTGTCTCACATCTATGTCTATATCTATCTTTGTTGTTAGGTATGAATTCCTAACTCTTATTGATGTTCATTTGCTTTTGATTTGAGTTGATTTTGTGAATTTTTCAATTTTGGTGTTTTGAAGCCAAAATCATTAAAAATGCTATCTTGGATGTTTGGACTTGTTTTGGTGGTGTATCAAAGAGCTTGTAAGGCTGGGTTGTCGCTTGGCATAAATCCAAAGTCTTCATCGCTTGTCCGATTGCTTTCGGTTTGGATTTTTGCCCTTTTTGGGCTAGGCTATTTTTGCCTACCAGGAAATTTCAGACGTTTGGTTTCAATTTTAGACATCTGGTTTCAAATTCAGACATTTGGTTGAAAATTCCAAACGTCTGGAATTGGTCCCTGGAAAACATAAAAAGGCAGAGAATAGACGTCTGGAAATCCAACCAGTCGTGTGGCAGACTTCTGGTTAGAATTTCAGATGTCTGAAATGTCCAGTTTTGCCTATTTTGGCTATTTTTGAGTGGATTTCCAATTTTTAATCGATTGTTGTTGATCCATTTAGTTGTTATCACTTATTATCGACTTTGATGACTTCTTTCTTTGGATTTTTGGGAATATCCATTTTGATGGATTTGATATCGATTTCTTTGGATTTAATTCATGTCTTCATATGTGGATTTCTAGTGATTGATTGCTTCTACAATTATTTCTATGTTTTGTCACTTTAAAATGCAAAGGTTTCTATACTAGTAGTAAATATCAAAACTCTTTCATCAAAAAGATTTCAACACTATTTTATCACAAAGCTTGTTTCTTAAACCGTTTTCTAATCTGCCAGTATATACAAATCTTTACCTCACTCATATGAGAAATCTAATTAAACGGCTTAGTAAACGAGTGGTATGAAACGCTTGCGTTTACTTCGCCGGTTAATTCTTGGACTTGTTCGATTGAGCCTCTTGTGATAATTTTCTAGTGGAGATCTACAATTTGTTCGTAAATATTTAAGTTAAGCTAGTGGTTAAGGGACATGAAGCTAAACTCATATATTTACTAGCTTAGTGTAATTGACACTTCTTGATGATCGATGATGATCATTTTATGGTTTAGACTAGGAATATGCAATGTCTTTTTGTCCACGTGGAGGACTGTACCTCATTTTATTGAGCTTCGTCTCATTTCTTTGTGGGCTTGCGACCTATGCACTTTTAATGTGTTTCGATTCATTGGATGTACCGTTTGTACTACATTGATGTCTCGGATTTTCGATTCATTGGATGTACCGTTTGCACCGCGTCGATGTTCCAAATTGTTTTGTGTTTCGATTCATTGGATGTACCGTTTGTACTATATCGATGTCCCAACTTTTCGATTCATCTGACATACCGTTTGTACTGCGTCGATGTTCGGAATTGTTTTGTATTTCGATTCATTGGATGTACCGTTTGTACTACATCGATGTCTCGGCTTTTCGATTCATCTGACGTACCGTTTGTACTGCGTCGATGTTCCGAATTATTTTGTGTTTCGATTCATTGGATGTACCGCTTGTACTACATCGATGTCTCGGCTTTTCGATTCATCTGATGTACCGTTTGTACTGCGTCGATGTTCCAAATTGTTTTGTGTTTCGATTCATTGGATGTACCGTTTGTACTACATCGATGTCTCGGCTTTTCGATTCATTTGACGTACCGTTTGTACTGCGTCGATGCTCCGAATTGTTTGTGATACACGTGTTGGTGAGTTTTCATGCTCCCGCTTGGGATTGGCCATCCTTTTCTTGTGATTCTGGATTTCTAATTATTGATTTCTAGAATTTATGTTTCACCAACGTTTACAATTGGCATTGATGTGTATGTCATTTTTTGTGGCTTGGTGAATTAAATAAAGAATATAACATTCTTTCTGATGCTATGAGATTCTTGAGATATTGTATGACTCTTGTTGATTTTCTAATGTATACTTGTCGTAGTATGACATTTTTGGTTATCATACATTTATTATTATATCTCTTCTTATATCTCATTTTATCTGATAATTATAGCTAGACTGATCCGCTTATTATTTTCTTCTAAAATAATTCTCGGGTCGGACTGAGATTTTACAAGTGCTTCTGGTTGACTCCTTATCGGACCATCATCTGAATTTTGGCTAACTACTTTAGATTAGTAGTTTTTAGTTGTATACATTTGAGATATTGACTCCTTGATGTATACATATTCTTTTGTCTTGCCTTAGTATCTATTCTTTCATGTTATTGTGGATCTTGTTTGACCACTACTATGACGTACACTTTCATATGTTATATTCATATCTTTTTCCGCCTTTGTGATATGAGTCATCTGTGACTTATTTGTGTTATGTTTATTCCTATATTTTTTTCCGAAGAACACATAGCCACTTTGTAGTAGCTTTTTTGTTTGTAGCGGTATGTCAGATTTCCTCTCGAATTGAAATGAATGTTCTCCTATCTAACATATCGGTGCTCGCACAAAGACATTAAACGGATGGTCGCTCCTCAACAGCCTTATTATCCGTGCTAGTTGACGGCATTACACCGTAGTGTCCTTAGCTAGCGTAGGTATAGAGGTAGGGCGTCACGAGTCGCAATTCATAATGTACGGTACTTAAATGAAATTAGTTCGCTGGAAATAAGAAAATAAAACATAATGTGGATTCGTGTATTCAATACGATTAATTACAATAAGGATCCTCAAAATGGTTTGACCATTTTAAAAAAAGGAAAGGGAATAACATAAACATAGTTGAGATGAAGAGAGTGAATAGTCCCTCTACTTCATTAAGAGACATCGAAAATGAGAATTGTACAAAAAACTAAAAATGTGATGTCTCGGAATTTTGAGCAATACTTATTTAATAATTTCCATTTATAATTCATTTTAAAATATGTTATATTGATTTAAAAATCTAATTAACCAAAATTATATATTCAAAACTAATAATTGATCTAATTTAACAAATGTTATTTTTTTTCTTTTCAAAAATTCAATGATAATTTAATTTGAATGTTTATTCTTTTCAAATTATAATAATAATATATGTGTGTAATTAATAATAATTAATCTTTTAAGTTAATAAAAATATTCCATTTGTAATGTATATATGTATACATTGTAAATAGTAAATTGGTTCAATTTAAATTTAATAAAAATATTTTCAAAAGTAATTTAAAATAAATTTTTATTTATAAAAACTAATTAATGGCCTCCTGGCGTTTTCTTTGTTGCGAGTTCCAATTTTCTTCGTGACTGTCCTCTTGCGCACCCCTCCGCTTCTTCGTCCCCCTCATGCCCTCTTCCCCTCTTCTCAAATCTCTGCGTCTCCCCTCCCCATCCTCAACTCGCTCAGGCCGCTGTTTTAGGTCCATGGACGCAGTTATCGCTCGACCTGACTTGCACTCACCCCAAGAATTTCCTCCCCTTCGCGCTATTGAATCGACCCCCTCTGCTCCAACTTCTCGCCCTTGCTCTAGTGTTGCTCGAGCTGATGCAGCCAGGCTTTCAACTGTGTCTTCTTTGACGTTGTTACCTGATAATTCGACTATCCAGCTTCCGACGGTATCTGATGTGAGTGTTGTTGATAGGCTCGGTTGTGTTTTGGGTCAAAATGCTTTGGATTCTAAGGTAAACAATCGTATATCAGTTAGTATGTCAGGTGAAGCTTTCGGCTTGGATGGATCTGTAGTGTCTGAAAGTTGCAAGGAAGGTGTTTGTTTAAATGCTGCTGAGGGATCTGTTCCTATTGCAGGTGCTAATTGTATGGCTTCCCCTTCGGCTATGCCTGAGTGTCGCCCTGCTGCTCCTAGCACGCCTGTACCCAAAATATGGTCATCACTTTTTACATCCATGCCCCGCAATACGGGAGTTTATGAAGCAGTTGAGTTTGACATCGTTGAGGAAAATGGAGTGATGATCCCTCCCCCCTGTGTTATACAAGCTGGAATGGACTTTTGGTCAGGATATGTTGTTGGATTCTTTCTGGACCCTAAACATCGCCTTCATGATGTGGCAGCTGTCTGTCGTAGGGCCTGGAGACTTCAGGGTGGGCTTAAAGTTAAGATGGTTGATTCCTTGTACTATCTATTGTTCTCCTCCTTTGAGGAACGTTGTCGTGTTCTAGAGTCTAAGCCTTCCTTCTTTGACGGACAGCCTTTTATTCTTACCCCCTGGTCTCCGACGGTAGTTAGTGTTCGTGAGCAAGTTTTTTCTGTCCCTGTTTGGGTTTATTTCTCCCAAATTCCATCTGCTTTACAGCCGTTGCTAGGCTTGAATTGGCTTGCGTGCAATATTGGAAAATTGAAATGTTTTGACACTAATACGGTTGCGCGTGATAAGCTTGTATTCGCCAAAGCCTTGATTGAGATTACTCCCGATAAGCCTCTAACCACCTCTATTCCTGTCCAGCTAGCCGTTGGTCATGTGGTGGATGTTCGCGTTCGTTATGGATGGGTCCCTGACATTTGTTCCTCCTGTCATTCTTTTGGGCATATTGAAGCTGATTGCGTACGCTCTGTTGATCCTACTGCTGCACCTAAGATCCCTCTGCCTCGTCCTCCGCTAAGGAAATTGGTTCCCAAAGCCTCTTTGGTTGCTGCTATCTCTGGACCAGCCCTCTCCTTAGTGCATCCTGTTTCCCCTGATCCTGGTGATGTTCCTCCAGTTCCCCCTGCTGTTCCGGTTCTTTCTCCGTCGCAAGTTGTTTGGGCTCAGACTGAACATTGTTGGGTTGATTGTCGTTCTGATATGAGATTCAACCCCGTGGATAACTCATATTTTAGATATATCTCTGATGATTTATTGGATCTTCGATGCCTTTATTATAGTATTTCTGGTGATTCCTTGGTTCTAGACATGGATGGTTCGTTTGCTGAGATTAATTCTGTTCTTTTTGCTGATTCTGCCTAGGATCGATCCTTTGTATACTCTACTGGCTCTGACTGTTATGATCCTTCCCTTGCTGTCCTATTTCGTCCCTTTTTTGGACTTATTAAGGGTGGATCTCTGAATTCTTCCAATGTTGTTGAGGGACAGGGTTTTTCTTCCTCAGCTGAAGAGGACTAGCCGTGATATTTTTTCTTGTAGTTATGACGTATCAGTCATACTCCTGTGCTGTATTTTATTTTTATTTCGCATACATAGTAGCTAAGGTGCCTCTACCTTACTCCTGTACTTCAACCTTATTACGTTCGTAATAAAAGTGGTCGGTCCACTATAAAACCGTCGGCCTTGCCAAATTTTTATTTATAAAACACTTAAAGGAAAAATCTTTTTTTATTCAATGAATAATAACTTGAAATATAGTACATTATTATAAAGATTTAATTTGTTTTCCTTTGATTTTTGAAAACAAATTTAGATTCTTAATATAATATTAATTTTAGTTATAGAAATTTATGTTTAAACTTTGAAAAATAAAATTTAAACAAATGTTACATTCTTTTAAAACTTATCTTTAGGAAGTAAGTTTTAAATAATTATAACTAAATCACAAGGATATAAATATATTGCATTGCATAGTTATATATAACATGAGTATTTGGTAAATATTTGTAATTAAGGTTCAATTTATTTTTAAACAAGTGATTAATGTAATTCTTAAAACACTTGGCAATATAGGAATTTATAAAAGCACACTTGTAAGCTTATGGATCAACTCACAAAACAAGTGGCAATCTATCTTTTAAAGGAAAAGTTTGTTTTAATTAAAAGTTCAAAAGTTAATAAAAATTCAAGAGAAAAGTCTGTATATTTTCTTCAGCTAGTATACTTGTTCAATTTTTCTTCAACCAAAATAAAAAAAAAGAAACCAAATGCAAGAAGATTCAAACTGAAAAGAAAAGGAAAACAGAATTCAAATCTGTAACTAATGAAAGAAATAGAAAATTTGAAGCTATACAACTTCAACCTGGAAACATGCAAATTCATCAAGAAGATTTCAGGAAAAAATTTCAATGTTCAACTGAGAATCAACTACTACAACAATCAACATGCAAATGCAAATGCAAAATTCAATGTTTCAACAACAAGTTAAGAAGCAAAAGCAAAATCAAATTCCAGGAAAATCCAAATGCAGTAATACAAAAAACTATTCTCTGCTTTAAAATTCTGGTGAGTAAATACCCTTTTAAAAACAGTTTTAAATCTTTTATTTGTCTGATTCTGTGAAATGAATGACATAATAAATATAAAATCAAGGTTTGCATGTTTGATTTGTAGATATATGTATATTTATTTCGCAGTTTTAAATGCCTGTGAATATGGATGTTTTAAAACTCTGTTCTTTTGCATGATCCAGTTTTATAGAATTTCCTAACTTCCAAGTTGATCATTATTAATCACTGAATATTGGAAGAAATTTGAGCATAACAATGTAATCTTGTGATAAAAAAAATAAATTTAGAAATTTATATTGAACAATGTACTGTAAATATTATATTTACAGTGCAAAACCAAATTTGAGTGAAAATCAATTTCCATTATTTAAAATTCACATCATATGGCCAGAATTGGAATTCAAAATTGTGAATTTTAACATGAATTTGGGAATTTATAGTTTAGTATTCAAAGAAATACTAAGGGTTTTATGAAATTGGGTTATTGGTTGATTGCCGATGATTGAAGTTGTGATGGAGGACGAGCTTTGGCATGGAGGAGGGTACGGTGATGGGTGATGTGGGAAAAATAGAGGTTGATTTTTACAGCGAGCGTGGTGGCCGTGGAAGGGGTTAGTAGGGTTTGGGGTTGTTTTCTGTTAGGGGTCGGAATCGTGGAGTTTGCGTCATCGTTGCTGGGTTTTGGTGAATCGCGTGAGGGGGAGAAGATAGAGTGGATCGAGGCGCATGCATGGGTGAGATGGTAGGACCTCCGGTGATGGGATGCGTCGACGACAATGTTTTCTTCGGTCGAGTTCTTTCCTGTTGAAGCGCTGAAGCAACTTATTTTCGAGACAGTGATGGATTCGTCGATCCAGGGGACGAATGGTTAGAGGGGGTTAAGGACGACTTGTGGGGCATGCCGGCGTTGATCCCCGTTGACCATGGCCGGCGTGCACATGCACAAGATCGAAGTGTGCATCTGGAATTTGATCAGGGAAGACAGTGTTTGGCTAGGTTCTTTTTCGTTGTTTTTCTCGAGTGTTGACTCGTGTTGATGTCGCGTGTGACTCGAAGTTGTAGGAGGAGGGTTGCGTGAGATTTGGGTTACAGGATTTATATCCTGTTCGTTTTTAAAAAAATGAAAACTACAAAATTGAATTTTCTGAAATTCAATGCAAACTGAGTTTTAAACCATAGTTTTAAATTGTTTTAAATATGTTTTGAAATGTTTTAATTTAAAATCTTTGTGTTTTAACAAGTTATGTTAAATTGGTTTTAAATAAAAAAAATAGTTTGTTTGTTTAAAACCAAGTTTGAACTTTATAAAAATGAAGTTTCAAAAGTTAAAACAAATTTGTTGTTTAAACAAAGTGTTTAAATTAATATTATTAAGAATGAAATGTTGACTTTAAAGAAATTTTAGTTTTAAAGCTTGGATTTATTTTATAATTTAAACTTTTGTTTAAAATAGATTGTTTTCATTTAGTTTTGTTAATGATATAAAAATGTTTCAAATAAATTGTATTTGAAGTTATTTTTAAATATGAATAAGTAAGGGAATTTAAAAAAAAATGATAAATTAAAAATGTTTTTGTATAAACCAAATACAAGTTTTCAAGTTTAAATAATTAATTGATTTAAGTTAATAAAATGTTTGATTTATTTTAATTAAGTTTTATTTATAAGGGTAGTTAAAATAAAATGCTTAATTTACTTAAACAATTAATGCAATTAATGAAATTAAGGTAAATTAGTTGTGTAATTAATTAAGTATAATTAATTACTTGATTAGAAATTAATTGAATCAAGTTTAATCATTAAGAAATAATTATTTAATAAGTAATTAAGAAGTTAATTACTTAATCATTTTGAGGAATTATTGGAAATAATTACTTAATGAATTAATTAAGCTAATTAATTACTCAGGGTAATTAATTAAGTTAAGTATAGTTAATTTTCATTAATTAATTAAGTTTAATTAATTAAAAGGATTACTTAATGATGGGATTAAGTGAATTACTTAATGTAATTAAAGATGTGTAGTTACTTAGTAAAGTAATAAATGAAAAATTACCAAATGTAATTAATTAAGGAAATTACTTAATGGATAGTAATTAAAGAATGGATTAATGTAATTAATCAAAGTGATGGATTAATTAGTAAAGTAATTAAGGAAGTTAATTACTGATTTTGATTTAATCAGGTTTTAATTAATAATTGTAATTAATTTCATAATTAATTAATAAATGTAATAATTGATTAATAAAGTAATTAGAGTTCATTAATGTAATTAATGAATAATTATTGTTTAATTAATTTATAAATGTGATTAATTATGAGATAATTAATCAATGAAGTAAGAAAGAAGTAATAATTATTTAATGAAATTAATTAAGGCTTTTTTTGTAATTAATTATTGTTAATTAATTGATTAGAAATTAATTGAAATTAATTAATGATTAAAGAGAAATTAATTTGTGTAATTAATTTAAAGGATAATTACCCAGTGTAATTAAAGAATAATTAATCTAGGGAATTAATTAAGAATATGATTAAACGATAATTAATCTCTAATTGAAGATTATTCAATTGGATTTTGAAGATGATTAGAGAATGATTACTTAATTAATTGTAATTAATTAATGGTTGTTTAAGCAGGATTAGTTGTTTAATTCTCAAGTAATTAATTTAATTTAAGATGATTAAATTAATTATAAAAGAATTAATATTGCCTGTTTGTGTATGATTGATTGTGAAATATCTGTATTGGTTGATATCTATTGGATGATAGGTTGTGATATTCTACGGTATGATATTTGATATATCAATGATGAATGTGTGATATTTATCTATGGATGATGCTGTGAATTCAATAATTAAATTGAATTAATTTGATAAACTTAAATCACTTGGACATTAAGATGGCGTTTGGATTCGATGAGACCGGGATCGGATTTCCAATTTGGAATTCCGAAAACCACCTCGATCCAAGTTAAACGTTAGGTCGTAAATCCAAGGGGAGTGCAAGTGAAGACTCGAGGTGTTAGAACTATTCGTCAGTATAACTCTGGGGGTGATTCCATGATGAGTTTGACGAAAATAGTACTTATAGGCACGAGATGGTGATTCAGAGTGCAAGGGTTATCGTCGTTAACTCTGAGGGTGATTCCAATACGAGTGTAACGAGATAATGCCTTTGGTTTCGTTCGAACCCGGAACGAACTTGTATGGACTGAATGCTTTCAGAACATCGTCAGGTGGACGATGAGCATTCTAAGATAGATGTGTTATATAAAGGTAATCGTAGCCTCAAGCCTCATCAACCGGGAATGGCTAAAACAGGGGACGTGCAGCAAGGCTTCGTGGGTAGCCCCCACTGGAGAGCAAGATTTACCCCTGTCTAGAGGTCCCGTTTTATTTCGGCTGTGTGGGCGGTTGATCATGACAACTGCCGGGGTGGTCTTGTTCGGGACTGTCCAGTAAGGGATGGTTCCGGCTTTGTGTTGCAGGGGAGTGGGCGTACTCCTCGGTACGGTGATCTAGGCCACGTACTGTGACAGGCGGTACCCCAGTAGCCCTGCCATTGTATGGAATCTAAAACCCAATAAGTGCCTGTACGGTTTTGATTGTGTCCAACTATGTTGGAACGTGAGATGTAAGCATTCCAGCTATTTCTGTATTTTATTTTGAAAACCCTAGACACTATTATAATATCACTGGATTTCCTATCAAATGTTTTGGTTAGCGTAAGGTAAAAACTTTTCCATGTTTATGTGTGGGAAGTCTTACGTGATACCTTTTGTTTTCAAAGGATTTTCTAAAGTTAAGCAACTTTTAAACCCGTTTACTCACACCAGACCCATGTCTGACCCGAGTGTTTATTTTCTGTTTTATTAAACTCTTGGGTACTCATATTACGTATCATTAGTCAAGTGATTCAGGTTTTGCTTGACGAGTTCTGAAGGAGATATGGAGCGGGTGGCTTCAGTGTGAAGATATATATATATATATATATATAGTTTTCCGTTGTGTTTGAGTTATTTCTATTATGTGATGCACTTGAGTTGTAATATCTAGACAGGTGTTTATAACTGTCCAGTTTTGTGTAGTTTGAGATGTATAACTCTGATGTATATGATACTATGTAATATCTTATTTGAGTAATATAATTTATTCATTCCGCTGTGAGATTCTGATGTTGTTTGGTTCTTTCTTTTCTCTTTTCTATCCCTTTCTTTCTTCTTAATGATGCGTCTTTCTATGGACGAAATTCTTTTAAAGGCGGGTCGTTACATTGTGGTATCAGAGCTCTAGGTTGAGCGAATACCTGGACTCTGGAGTTGTGTCTTCCTTGAGAGAGCGTATTTGTAATTTTGAATATATATATATATATATTTATATTTCTACCTATTTGGTTGGGTTATATGTTCGGGTTTTCCAATATAAGTTGTAAAGGTAGATAAGGTGGTGGTGTGTGTAACACGACTACTACCATTGGTTGGAAGTGTATTTGTCGAGACTGTAGACCTAATACCGTCTCAAGTGAGCTTTGCAGCTTGGTATATGCATTTCACCGATCTCTGAAGGAAATCTTTTAAAGGTTCGGAGTTTATCTTTGGAGTGTAAGTTTGGATTGCGCTCGTGTGAGAGGATTCTCTAGAGATTGGATCAGTTGGGAGAGCTGAAGCAAGTAATGGTATTTGGTAACCATAGGAAGGAGTCTTATCTGTATTGGAGTGGGAGACTCAGTTCTGCTAGGTGTTTGTGCTTGGTTTGAAGACCGAGTTTCTTGAGAGGTTTCTGCTCATCTTGAAGACTCTTTTTGTGGAGTTGGTTGATGTAGCTTTGGAATTCAAGGAGTTTTGGATAGGAGGTCTGTGGTAGCAAGGGCAGCTCATAGGTGTTGAATGTGCTGTCAGGAAGATCTCTTGGCTCAGCAGTATCCTAAGGGTGGAGTTCGGAAGCAGTTGTGTGGTCCGTTTCTCTGATGGTTCAGAAGTCTTTTGAGATTCTACTGTCAATAGATCGGGCAAATGGTGATGGCTTGTCTTCTTCTTCTGGAAGCTCATCTAGGGTAAGATGTTTGTGGTTGAGGTGGACCATCAGTTTCTTCTTTTGAAGGGCTTAAGCTGTTCTATTATGTAAAAAAGAATAGTTTCTTTGGAATCCGAATTTGGTAGTATTATCGCAAAAGCGACTTGCGATGGTTCGGAAGTTCTTTTAGTAATCTTTTCTTTGGTTTGAAACATCTCTGAAGATGTTTGAGCTATCGAAGTGGTTTGAGACATTCTGAATATTTTCAAGGAAGTCAAAGGAGTTTTGTCCGTATCGGAAGATGGAGTTCTGTTTCGATTAGGTATTTGGATTTTCTGGTGGTTTGGCCTAGTAGAGAGAAGATTCCAGGAGAGAGGATTTTGTGAGCAATCAGGATTGATTGGATCTAATTTTCTGACTGGATTTCTGTTATAGTATTTGTGACCAAATTAAATAGGTCACTAAGCTTTTATGGAATTTTATGCACAATGTTTCTGGATGAGGTGATCAAGTTTGTGCTTTTGTTCATCAAAAGCATTCTCATCTTCTTCAGATCAGAGTTGTGCAGCGGAAGCATGATGGCAGCTATTTCAGAATAGAAGCAACCTCGGATTCATCGGAAGATTTGTGTTTTCTTGGATTTAAGGTTTTCTTCAGAAAGTTCTTTCGGGATCTGAAGGCTTGGCTGTCAAGAGCATCTGTTTTGTTTTTCAGATAGGAGAAGCTAGTTTGAGGTTCATGATGCTTGTATGGTAGATTGGTGTTTTGGTTTTCAATGGATTTTGGGAGAATCATCTTGTTGAGTAGAATCGTGAAGTCATCTCATTCTTGATTCAATTTTGATTTGAGATGCATCTGTGAAGTGGATTGTCAGGAAGATTGAGGGCAATCCACGATCAGCAGAGGTTGTGATCAAGAGACGAAGAGATTCGGAATTCCCAGTCGGAGATTTAATTTTTGGATAAGTTTTCTCTGATCATAAGAGCTTTGAGATTGGATAAGATGGGAAGCTAGCTCGAGAGTGTATGGGAATCTTTCTGTATTCTCTTAAGGTTAAGTGTTTGATCTATCACTGGTTTAGAACCAGTTGATCATGGAGATTTGTAAATTAATCAGGTTTTTCTGTGATCGGGTATCCTGTTTAGATTGTAGATCTGGATATATAGGAGTTCTAGATCTGAGTAGAGTAGTTAGTTTGGATTCTGTAGAGCGAGTAACCCGGTGTTTATACCTAGGAAAATCTAGGAAATTTTGTCCAAAA
Organism: Allium cepa; assembly: GCA_030765085.1. Lineage (NCBI taxonomy): Eukaryota > Viridiplantae > Streptophyta > Magnoliopsida > Asparagales > Amaryllidaceae > Allium > Allium cepa. The sequence goes on from CM060935.1 coordinate 746,176,236, forward strand.
TTTTGTTTGGATAGTTAGAATTGATTGTTTGAATTAGAGGTTATGGTTTCTAATATGGTTGATAGCATTTTTTTGCTATTTTAAAATTAAAATCTATATGGAATTATTAAATTATCTTTGCTTTTAATTTCGGGGACGAAATTCTTTTAAGGGGGGAGAAATGTGATGTCCCGGAATTTTGAGCAATACTTATTTAATAATTTCCATTTATAATTCATTTTAAAATATGTTATATTGATTTAAAAATCTAATTAACCAAATATTATATATTCAAAACTAATAATTAATCTAATTTAACAAATGTTATTTTTTTCTTTTCAAAAATTCAATGATAATTTAATTTGAACGTTTATTCTTTTCAAATAATAATAATAATATATGTGTGTAATTAATAATAATTAATCGTTTTAAGTTAATAAAAATATTCCATTTGTAATGTATATATGTTTACATTGTAAATAGGAAATTGGTTCAATTTAAATTTAATAAAAATATTTTCAAAAGTAATTTAAAATAAATTTTTATTTATAAAACACTTAAAGGAAAAATCAATTTTTATTCAATGAATAATAACTTGAAATATAGTACATTATTATAAAGATTTAATTTGTTTTCCTTTAAATTGATTTTTGAAAACAAATTTAGATTCTTAATATAATATTAATTTTAGTTATAGAAATTTATGTTTAAACTTTTAAAAATAAAATTTAAACAAATGTTACATTCTTTTAAAACTTATCTTTAGGAGGTAAGTTTTAAATAATTATAACTAAATCACAAGGATATAAATATATTGCATTGCATAGTTATATATAACATGAGTATTTGGTAAATATTTGTAATTAAGGTTCAATTTATTTTTAAACAAGTGATTAATGTAATTCTTAAAACACTTGGCAATGTAGGAATTTATAAAAGCACACTTGTAAGCTTATGGATCAACTCACAAAACAAGTGGCAATCTATCTTTTAAAGGAAAAGTTTGTTTTAATTAAAAGTTCAAAAGAAAATAAAAATTCAAGAGAAAAGTTTGTATATTTTCTTCAGCTAGTGAACTTGTTCAATTTTTCTTCAACCAAAATAAAAAAAAGAAAGAAATCAAATGCAAAATGATTCAAACTGAAAGAAAAGGAAAACAGAATTCAAATCTGCAACTAATGAAAGAAAAAGAAAATCTGAAGCTATACAACTTCAACCTGGAAACATGCAAATTCATCAAGAAGATTTCAGGAAAGATTTTCAATGTTCAACTGAGAATCAACTACTACAACAATCAACATGCAAATGCAAATGCAAAATTCAATGTTTCAACAGCAAGTTAAGAAGCAAAAGCAAAATCAAATTCCATGAAAATCCAAATGCAGTAATACAAAAAACTATTCTCTGCTTCAAAATTCTGGTGAGTAAATACCCTTTTAAAAACAGTTTTAAATCTTTTATTTGTCTGATTCTGTGAAATGAATGACATAATAAATATAAAATCAAGGTTTGCATGTTTGATTTGTAGATATATGTATATTTATTCAGCAGTTTTGAATGCCTGTGAATATGGATGTTTTAAAACTCTGTTCTTATGCATGATCCAGTTGTATAAAATTTCCTAACTTCCAAGTTGATCATTATTAATCACTGAATATTGGAAGAAATTTGAGCATAACAATGTAATCTTGTGATAAAAAAATAAATTTAGAAATTTATATTGAACAATGTACTGTAAATATTAGATTTACAGTGCAAAACCAAATTTGGGTGAAAATAAATTTCCATTATTTAAAATTCACATCATATGGCCTGAATTGGAATTTAAAATTGTGAATTTTAACATGAATTTGGGAATTTATAGTTTAGTATTCAAAGAAAAATTAAGGGTTTTATGAAATTGGGTTATTGGTCGATTGCCGATGATTGAAGTTGTGATGGAGGACGAGCTTTGGCATGGAGGAGGGTACGGTGATGGGTGATGTGGGAAAAATAGAGGTTGATTTTTACGGCGAGCGTGGTGGCCGTGGAAGGGTTAGTAGGGTTTGGGGTTGTTTTCTGTTAGGGGTCGGAATCGTGGAGTTTGCGTCATCGTTGCTGGGTTTTGGTGAATCGCATGAGGGGGAGAAGATAGGGTGGATCGAGGCGCATGCGTGGGTGAGATGGTAGGACCTCCGGTGATGGGATGCGTCGACGACAATGTTTTCATCGGTCGAGTTCTTTCCTGTTGAAGCGCTGAAGCAACTTATATTCGAGACAGTGATGGATTCGTCAATCCAGGGGAACGAATGGTCAGAGGGGGTTAAGGACGACTTGTGGGGCATGTCGGCGTTGATCGCCGTTGACCATGGTCGGCGTGCACATGCACAAGATCGAAGTGTGCATTTGGAATTTGGTCAGGGAAGACAGAGTTTGGCTAAGTTCTTTTTCTTTGTTTTCTCGAGTGTTGACTCGTGTTGATGTCGCGTGTGACTCGAAGTTGTAGGAGGAGGGTTGCGTGAGATTTGGGTTACAGGATTTATATCCTGTTCGTTTTTTTAAAAAAGAAAACTGCAAAATTGAATTTTCTGAAATTCAATGCAAACTGAGTTCTAAACCATAGTTTTAAACTGTTTTAAATATGTTTTGAAATGTTTTAATTTAAAATCTTTGTGTTTTAACAAGTTATGTTAAATTGGTTTTAAATAAAAAAAATAGTTTGTTTGTTTAAAACCAAGTTTGAACTTTATAAAATTGAAGTTTCAAAAGTTAAAACAAATTTGTTGTTTAAACAAAGTGTTTATATTAATATTATTAAGAATGAAATGTTGACTTTAAAGAAATTTTAGTTTTAAAGCTTGGATTTATTTTATAATTTAAACTTTTGTTTAAAATAGATTGTTTTCATTTAGCTTTGTTAATGATATAAAAATGTTTCAAATAAATTGTATTTGAAGTTATTTTTAAATATGAATAAGTAAGGGAATTTAAAAAAATGATAAATTAAAAATGTTTTTGTATAAACCAAATACAAGTTTTCAAGTTTAAATAATTAATTGATTTAAGTTAATAAAATGTTTGGTTTGTTTTAATTAAGTTTTATTTATAAGGGTAGTTAAAGTAAAATGCTTAATTTACTTAAACAATTAATGCAATTAATGAAATTAAGGTAAATTAGTATTGTAATTAATTAAGTATAATTAATTACCTGATTAGAAATTAATTGAATCAAGTTTAATAATTAAGAAATAATTATTTAATAAGTAATTAAGAAGTTAATTACTTAATCATTTTGAGGAATTATTGGAAATAATTACTTAATGAATTAATCAAGGTAATTAATTACTCAGGGTAATTAATTAAGTTAAGTATAGTTAATTTTAATTAATTAATTAAGTTTAATTAATTAAAAGGATTACTTAATGATCAGATTAAGTGTAATCACTTAATGTAATTAAAGATGTGCAGTTACTTAGTAAAGTAATAAATGAAAAATTACCAAATGTAATTAATTAAGGAAATTACTTAATGGATAGTAATTAAAGAATGGATTAATGTAATTAATCAAAGTGATGGATTAGTTAGTAAAGTAATAAAGGAAGTTAATTACTGACTTTGATTTAATCAGGTTTTGATTAATAATTGTAATTAATTTCATAATTAATTAATAAATGTAATAATTGATTAATAAAGTAATTAGAGTTCATTAATGTAATTAATGAATAATTATTGTTTAATTAATTTATAAATGTGATTAATTATGAGATAATTAATCAATGAAGTAAGAAAGAAGTAATAATTATTTAATGAAATTAATTAAGGCTTTTTTGTAATTAATTATTGTTAATTAATTGATTAGAAATTAATTGAAATTGATTAACGATTAAAGAGAAATTAATTTGTGTAACTAATTTAAAGGATAATTACCCAGTGTAATTAAAGAATAATTAATCTAGGGAATTAATTAAGAATATGATTAAAGGATAATTAATCTCTAATTGAAGATTAATCAATTGGATTTTGAAGATGATTAGAGAGTGATTACTTAATTAATTGTAATTAATTAATGGTTGTTTAAGCAGGATTAGTTGTTTAATTCTCAAGTAATTAATTTAATTTAAGATGATCAAATTGATTATAAAGGAATTAATAATGTCTGTTTGTGTATGACTGATTGTGAAATATCTGTATTGGTTGATGTCTATTGGATGATAGGTTGTGATATTCTATGGTATGATATTTGATATATCAATGATGAATGTGTGATATTTATCTGTGGATGATGCTGTGAATTCAATAATCAAATTGAATTAATTTGATAAACTTAAATCACTTGGACATTAAGATGGCATTTGGATTCGATGAGACCGGGATCGGATTTCCAATTTGGAATTCGAAAAACCACCTTGATCCAAGTTAAACGTTAGGTCGTAAATCCAATGGGAGTGCAAGTGAAGACTCGAGGTGTAAGAACTATCCGTCAGTATAACTCTGGGGGGTGATTCCGTGATGAGTTTGACGAAAATAGTACTTATAGGCACGAGATGGTGATTCAGAGTGCAAGGGTTATCGTCGTTGTAACGACTCGGATTTTGCCCGCTCGAAAATCGACATCCATACTTCAAATCGTACTCGAATGCCGTATATTCGACCGTTCAAATTTCGATTCGCCGGAGCTTATAACAATCATTAAGTAAATAACACAGCGGAATAAAAGAATAATACATTGATATACAGCTTTGATACAATATCTGATACAACAGATGATCCAATAGATATCAATATACATCAGAGATATGATACAATAAAATAGCAGCGGAAAGAAAATAGATAACATTTAACAGCGGAACAAATAACTCTAAGATAGTCTTCAACGAAGAACTCCAAATCGGAACTGTAACTCCATTTCCAAGAATCAATCCAGCAATAGCTCGAACTCCCAATAACAATGCACAAAGATAAGCAAGACTGGTGCGATCCAAAGACTGAACTAACTCCAGATAATCCACTATATCTAACTATCTGTAAAACCCAACTCTAGACTGCTCGTGTAGAAAATAATGAGCACCCAGAGTTTAGGAAGGAAATAATAAACTCTGGATCAGTCGTGGGACTGGTGTGAGCAACAAAAACAGTTTATCTTTAAAAACATTCAATAATAGATTTTCAAAGTCAATTCACAATGCTTTTTAAAAATGAGACTACTATAAGGCCTCCCGCACACACACACAATGCAAACGCAGAATCGGAGGAGATTTCTCCTTATGATAGTCAAAGATGCTTGATACGCATTAAAAAGACATTTGATATTATTACTAGTGCATAGTGTAGAGAAAAATTCATTTCGGAAGTAGAATATAAATCTTAGCCAACATACGACCATTATCGTATGCCTACTATAGCTAACCATGTTCAATAGCAGGTTACCGCCACATTCCATGGCAGGTTATACAACTAATACTGTACAAGTCTCGTATTGTTTCTTTGGATTTCCAACAAATGGTCAGGCCAAGGAACTTCCCATTGCCACATGAAAATGCCTCTGGAAAGACATCCCCGAGAACCAAACCGGAACTCTGCCAACACAAGGCCGGGTTACCCCTAACTGGGTAACTACTGACACGAGCACGCCATTCCCCGATCGTAAACGACCTTTCTCACGGGATCCCGATAACCAACAACCACAAAGTAATAAATTTGTAGTAACCACATAGGTTAAATATCTGGGCTCCATACCATGATACCACCTCTATCCAGAAGGAAATGTACATACCCTAAAGGGTGCTACCCCTCATAACCTTGCCGCATCTTTCCTGTTTTGACCATTTCCGGGGTGTGAGGCTCGACGAATTCACGTCCACAAAAACATACTTTATACAAAAGCCATGCTTTGGGTCAACAAATGATCAACACAATGATCACTAAGATAGACGATCAAATAAACGATCCTATCACAATAATCAACACAATGATCATTTACAGCAACACTCAGCATGTCACATTACCAAATTGGGAACATATCGCTGATAACCTTCAACTATATAACCTCTGAGCTCGTACGTCTCAGAGAAGGGTGTTAAGCTAAAAGAATAAATTCTCCGCCACCACAGAAATATATTTGAAAGAAATCGGCTTTACATCTCAACTTGTAATGTCAGACACACAATCCATACAAGTCTGTTCTGGGTTCGAACAGAACCGAAGGCACTTATGAAGAAGTCCTTGCAACCCGGATATTCACAATCCCGATCGGATTTTCCCATCACTTAGGGAGTTTCTATACCGGCGCGACTCGGTGCAGAAACAATCGATAGGTCATCCTATCGCTTTCACAAATACCCGGTCTTCATCACCGGTCTTCAAATGCTATCCATAACGACATATCACATATTCGGAATGGGTTATACGACACAAAGGTCCTTTCCCGGTTAAACCGAATAGTGAGCGAAAATATTTTCAAAACATATGGATATGGGATTTCAATTAAGTCACAACTTAATAATTCAAACTTTCTTTCAAATGGTTTAACAAATTACTATTTCCAATCTTTAAACAAAAAGATTCATTTTCACAACCTTTAACGGTTTAAACAATTTTCACATTTAAATCTTTTAAACAAAAGATTCATTCACATATTTTCCAAATCAATTTTCATTTCAATTTGATTTAACTCGTTAAATCTTTAAATCAAAGATTTAACTTATAGCCTTCAAAACAATTTCATTTCAATTTGATTTAAACAAATCATCAATTTAAATCTGTTAAAAATAAACAGATTTAATTCATAGCTTTCAAAAAGAATTCATTCATAACTTAGGAAAATCATTTCTCTATTCAATCTTGCAATTCCCCTAATTAACTGGAATCTCAGTTCTTATCTAAAAGTGTTTATCATTTGAAAACAACAGTTTTCATTTTGGAAATCTGATTCATTTATACGAGTTGAAATCCTTGAGTTAAATTCAAATTCCCAAAAATAATACTTAAAAATGGTTTAACTCATAATGACTAGTATAATATCATTAATCCCTAATTTCAAATTACAGAATTCAATTTCAAGTATTGAATTTAAATTTAAATCAACTTATTTAAATTCCAAAACTTAATCAAGTAATTTAAAAATAATAAATTCTATTTTGAAATTCCATTTTGAAATTCCATTCCAAAAGCTTTTCACATTTATTCCGATTCCATTTCCAAAACATTTGAATTTAAAAATTCAAATTTAACTATTTCAAAAATCTGCGACTTAATCGATTTCCTCGTGAAATCCATAATTGTGTGTGTATGGTGTGGTCCAGGGGTTTTAACACACTAGTGCAACATCATTTCAATCGTCACAGATTGAAACATAGAAATATAGTAGATAAGCGATATAAGCTATAACGCTTATCGTCTATTCACAGATTCACAGATAATATACAAATGTATCATCCATAAATGAATAAATTATACATACCACAATCTACAGAACAAAATATCACAGATCAGATAGGAAAAACAATTCAAGGCAACTCATTCAATACAATCATTCATAAGTAAGGCCAAGCATTTGATAATCATTTATAAATAGGATTAATTAATTGTTTAATCCCAAGTAATTTGATTTATTTTCAATTTAAATTATCTACTTATGAATAAATTTTCAAATCCTGATTTATTATACAAATCATTTGATTTAAATTAATTTATCAAACACTTATCAATCTATCAAATGATTTCTTAAATTAATTAAACTAAATTAATTAATTAAAATTAATTATATTATCAAGATTAATCGCAATAAATAATTAATATTTAATTACTTTCATCAAGTAATTACACTTAACCCATTTACAAATGATTATCTTAATTCTTAATAAAACTTAATTAATCAGTTATTTATCACAAATCACTTAATTTAATTACTTAGTTAATGATTTAAACCTTTAATTACTTATTTAATTAATCCAAGTCATTAATTAATAAATTTAAATAACTTATCCATTTAAATTGACTAAAAAATTTTTTACTTCTTAATTACTCAATTAATTAATTCTTAATTTGACCAAATATCTTAATTAATTAAGCAATTATGCTTTAATTTCTTTTGTAAATAAAATTGGATTTAAATTAAGATAGAGCGTTCATTTACATTAAACTCTTGTCTTCCCTTTTAAATTAAATTAACCTAAAGCTTGAATTTGATTTATTTAAAATCATCATCTTTTAACCTATTAAGTTAAATATCCTTTCCAAAAATTGTTTAAACTATCATTTTCTAACTTAAAACATTTTATACAATGAGCACTGTTTAAAGCTTTTCTTTTATACTTATAGCTTTCTTATGCATTGAACATATTCCTATTACATACCTTCAAATACGTTTATTCTTTGTTTTGAAACCCAGTAGAAATCATTTAAGTGATATCACTTTGCTTTGCAAATTTTTGGAATCAGGCCAAAATAGATTAACTAGAGGAAGGAGAACTCAAACCAAAGTAACGGGCCGAAGCCCAAACCCATCAGCAAAATGAATCAAAATCCTTTCTCGTCCGTTCTGCTTCATTCCCAAATCATTTGAACTACTCCAAGATAAACGTGCACCGTGCACGTGCACTGCCACCGGAGCCACTTCCGATCATCCTCTGCAACCTCGACACGTCGATCACCGACGCAGCAACTCCCCCTCGATCACTAAACCCGAATCGTAAGCCCACGACAAAAATTAGCATTCCCATTGAAAACTGGAAACAGACCTATGGCCAACATCCACCTCGAAGTCGCTCCTCTGACCATCAGGCGACGCGCGTCACCGTTCACTCCATCTCCATTCATCCACGAAGCTGTTGCACACGGTCCCATCGAACTCGATGCTTCAAGGGAGAAACAGCGACCCATTTAACAAGCTAAACCCAAAATTAGGTTTAGAAACTTTGAACCACGGCCATCGCCACCACCGTCATTACTGACGCCACCACCCATTTTTCCCAGCACCTCCATAAGCTCCCGCGTCTCCAGCCCAAATTCTGACCTCTCCCATCATCGCTACCGACCACGGCAACTCGAAATTCCCAAAATAGATAAACACAAATTGCTCTTAACCCCAATCACTAAAAATCTGAATTACTGCTTTAAAATTCATATTAATGTGTGTGAATTCGACTTACCTACCTGAATTCATGGAACCAGAGATTTATATTTTGACACATTTTGAGTTTGCCCAGTTTCTTCTTGGTTTCCAGAAGTATTTCTAATTTATCTAACTTAAATAAATTTAAAACTATAATCTATGATACCTTTAACATAATTTGTTTGAAATTTTAAACCTTAACATAAATTAGATTTTGAGGTAATGATTATTGATCAGAACCTATTCTTTTTATTATTGGTTATAAACAATCAGAACAATTGAAATGGAATTCCTTTGAACTAAAAGTATAACCTGTACTTCTTATAACAGGGTTTTATTCCTTATTATATATTCACACTAACAGGCATTACCAAAACCATATCGGCATATAACTTTAAATATGACAGCACAAAAATCAATGATTCAAACTGAACTCAGGTTTAAGATGAGTTTACTCACTTTCCAGATTACCATTCAGAATTTTTTTTAAGTGGATGTTGAGATTATAATCAGGTTTTGATACTGAAGCTTCTTTGCTTCCTGATGTCCAGGCCTTGATTTCTTTGATATCACTTCTCCTCTGGTATAGCTACCAATTCATACACTTGAAGTTTAAATTTTGTTTGAGCTTAAAGGTTTCTTACTTCAGTCATATATATAATTTTTTTTTAATGAACGAGCTGAGATGGAGTTGAGGTATATAGAAATCTATAAAAATCTAAAAGTTGTACAGGTTAATATTTTTTTGTACAGAGTGATATAAATAGGTTTGTAGGTTGATACATATTATATTATGTACTTTATTTTGTTTATTACGGTAAAGATTATTATTATTTTTTTCTTTCTTTTCTTCTTGCAGGCTAAGGAGGCTGAGGTGATCTTGTATCATGGCTGATGTTTCTTGCTTCTGTGCTAGTGTACTGGTTACAGTAAATGCATGTTTCCCCCATGCCTACATCCTTATCCCATTTTCCTCTAAGTACATAGATATTTTCATTTTATACTTTGTTTCCATGCTTGCATGTATTTGCTGTCTTTTATTTGTTTGATTTATTTCTTGGTTTTCTTATACAAGTTAATTCATATTCATCTACTTACTTTTGTTCAACTTGGACAATAACATTGTCTTTGCTTTTATATTGCCTTGTTTTATATGCTTATGCATATCACTTTTTTTTTTCTATTTCCATTTGTTTGCTTTGTTTATGTTTCGATAGATATTTATTTTACTTTATGTACATTTTATTGCCTACATATATTTTATTATTTTGTTTATTCTAGATAATGTGTTGTTTTAATTTAGCAAATTTGTTTATTTTATTTTAAAGACTTCGTTTTGAATTTTCAAATCAATTTATAAATAAATTTCACCATTATTAAATTAAGTTAAAAAATAATTTTATCTTTAAATCGTTTAGTTAAAAGAATAACTCAAACTCAATGTATGTTCATATATACGTATATATTCATATTATCATATATTCATTACTTTGAAATTCGAATCCAAATCACATATGCAAAATGTTTAAATTCATATGATTTAATATATATGTTTATTTGAATTTTAGGAAACTCGCTACTATTTAGAATAAATTTTTTGCAAATTTTAATTCAAAAATCCATTTAAATTCATAAAAATCTGGGGTCGTTACAGTCGTTAACTCTGAGGGTGATTCCAATACGAGTGTAACGAGATAATGCTTTCGGTTTCGTTCGAACCCGGAACGAACTTGTATGGACTGAATGCTTTCAGAACATCGTCAGGTGTGACGGGCGATACCCTAGTAGCCCTGCCATTGTATGGAATCCAAAACCCAATAAGTGCCTGTACGGTTTTGATTGTGCCCAACTATGTTGGAACGTGAGATGTAAGCATTCCAGCTATTTCTGTATTTTATTTTAAAAACCCTAGACACTATTATAATATCACTGGATTTCCTATCAAACGTTTTAGTTAGCGTAAGGTAAAAACTTTTCCATGTTTATGTGTGGGAAGTCTTGCGTGATACCTTTTGTTTTCAAAGGATTTTCTAAAGTTAAGCAACTTTTAAACCCCTTTACTCACACCAGACCCATGTCTGACCCGAGTGTTTATTTTCCGTTTTATTAAACTCTTGGGTACTCATATTACGTATGAGTAGTCAAGTGATTCAGGTTTTGCTTGACGAGTTCTGAAGGAGATATGGAGCGGGTGGCTTCAGCGTGAAGATATATATATAGTTTTCCGCTGTGTTTGAGTTATTTCTATTATGTGATGTACTTGAGTTGTAATATCTAGACAGGTGTTTATAACTGTCTAGTTTTGTGTAGTTTGAGATGTATAACTCTGATGTATATGATACTATGTAATATCTTATTTGATTAATATAATTTATTAATTCCGCTGTGAGATTCTGATGTTGTTAGGTTCTTTCTTTTCTTTCTTTTCTCTTTTCTATCCCTTTCTTTCTTCTTAATGATGCGTCTTTCTATGGACGAAATTCTTTTAAAGGCGGGTCGTTACAAAAAAATACTTAATACCAAATGTGAAATATGATTTCTATTCCAATTGAGTTAAAATATAGAAAATTGCTTTCAATTACGGTCATTTATATGATTTTAAGCTATCATATCAAAAACACTCAACTTTTAATCAATTATTATAAAAGAAATAAATAGCCCATAATAAGTAATTAAATGAAGCATCATACTTCAATGCTATTATAATAATGGTGGAAATAGTGAGAGCATGCCATATGATACATCAGTGGATGCATCCCATATGAAATATTATTTTCGTAAAATATACCAAATATTATTTATGAAATAATAACTTTTTTTATTTTTGATTGAAAATAAATATAGTTTTATTTTGTTATGAATATTTTGAAAATTTGTTATGAAATAAATTTGTTAGAATAATGATATTTGATGCATAGCTACCTAACACAAAAGTATCTCTAATTATTTTTGGAATTATGGACTAAGTGATAGTTTTTAGGAATAATTCTTAAACAATTGTATAACTATGAATTATTTGGTTTGGTGAATTATATCTCAGAAGATTGAGGGCGAAACATCCATTCAGTTGAAGAGACAAAAGAGTCGGTGAATTCTTTGAATAAATACTATAGATGTATGCAATTTAAAGTCTAATGATACCAAAATGGTTCCACATACTTCATTTAAATTCACCGATGAATTATCACAAAAATGAGCGTGTGTTTTTGATGCATAAATAGTATGTCTATGATAAGTTCATAAAATTTAATGCGGAAGTAGAGGACATAAAATGTAAAGTTAATTTGATTTGATCGACTATGTAAGTGTGTTGTAAAGGGTTCCAAAAGTACCTAACAACAACAAGCTTTGAGTTTGTAGCGGTAGTAGAGGACATAAAATGTAAAGTTAATTTGATTTGATCGACTATGTAAGTGTGTTGTAAAGGGTTCCAAAAGTACATAAAATTTCAATCTGTGACTGATTTGTGTTATGTTTATTTCTATATTTGTTTCCGAAGAACACATAGCCACTGTGTAGTAGCTTTGAGTTTGTAGCGGTATGTCGATTTCCTCTTGAATGGAAATGTATGTTCTCCTATTTGACATATCAGTGCTCGCACAAAGCCATTACACGGATGGTCGCTCCTCAACAACCTTATTCTCCGTGCTAGTTGACGGCATTACACCATAGTTTTCTCGGCTAGCGTGGGTATAGAGGTAGGGCATCACAGGTCGCAGTTCATAATGTACGGTACTTAAATGAAATTAGTTCGCTGGAAATAAGAAAATAAAACATAATGTGGATTCGTGTATTCAATACGATTGATTACAATAAGGATCCTTAAAATGGTTTGACCATTTTAAAAAAAGGAAAGGGAATAACATAAACATAGTTGGGATGAAGAGAGTGAATAGTCCCTCTACTTCATTAAGAGACATTGAAAATGAGAATTGTACAAAAAACTAAAAAATACTTAATACCGAATGTGAAATATGGTTTCTATTCCAATTGAGTTAAGATATAGAAAATTGCTTTCAATTACGGTCATTTATATGATTTTAAGATATTATATCAAAAACACTCAACTTTAATCAATTATTATAAAAGAAATAAATATCCCATAATAAGTAATTAAATGAAGCATCATACTTCAATGCTATTATAATAATGGTGGAAATAGTGAGAGCATGCCATATGATACATCAGTGGATGCATCCCATATGAAATATTATTTTCGTAAAATATACCAAATCTTATTTATGAATAATAACTATTTTTATTTTTGATTGAAAATAAATATAGTTTTATTTTGTTATGAATATTTTGAAAATTTGTTATGAAATAAATCCGTTAGAATAATGATATTTGATGCATAGCTACCTAACACAGAAGTATCTATAATTATTTTTGGAATTATGGACTAAGTGATAGTTTTGAGGAATAATTCTTAAACAATTGTATAACTATGAATTATTTGGTACTGGTGAATTATATCTCAGAAGATTGAGGGCGAAACATCCATTCAGTTGAAGACACAAAAGAGTCAGTGAATTCTTTGAATAAATACTATAGATGTATGCAATTTAAAGTCTAATGATACCAAAATGGTTGCACATACTTCATTTAAATTCACCGATGAATTATCACAAAAATGAGCATGTGTTTTTGATGCACAAGTAGTATGTCTATGATAAGTTCATAAAATTTAATGTGGAAGTAGAGGATATAAAATGTAAAGTTAATTTGATCGACTATGTAAGTGTGTTGTAAAGGGTTCCAAAAATACCTAACAACAACAAAAATTCAATATTAAAAGTTACTCTTCTCTATGACACATGCTAATGTATCAATAACAAATTGGGCTTTGTTGACAAAGTACGATTATTGATGAGCGAAGTTGAGTTAACTTTTTTCTGTAAGATCATGTGCTATAAGAAAGTGTATATGGTCAAAATTAATTTCATCTAATAGAAATTTTGCAAAATCATGCAAGATAGAAGTTTATAAGAAACTCTTAAATATCTTAGGTCAAGGAAATGACAGATTGTGCAAGCATGGAGACTGTATGTAATACTTATGCATAATGTAACAACCCTAGAATTTTGCTTATATTTTTAAATTGACTTTATTTTTATTTTAAGTTATTTTAAATTTGTTTTATTTCAAACATTTCATTTTTAAATATAAATGATAATTATTAAGTGATTTATAGTTCAAACTAGTATAATTTGAATATTTTACTGTAAAGTGAATTTCTGGTCAAACCGTTCAAACTTTGACTTTTAAATTTCAAATTTAAATTATTTTAAATTCTTAAATTTTATCTTTTATTATGAAAGTACATAAAATAACTTGAACATTGCTTTTTGTTTCATTGAAAAACAGACTTAAACTGTAAAAGTTATGTACATTTCAATTTTGAGTGTAATTTGATTTATTTAACAATTTTGTCTATTATAAATTATATAAATCTTATTTTCTTTGTCATATTTTATTTTAATATGTTATTGTATGTATATCTTTGTATTATAATAATTTTAAAATGAAGTAAACAATTTTCCAAAGTCAATGGTGATTTATTGTAATTTCTGGACACTGTTTTGGATTTTTAAGAAATTTCTTTAAATCCTTTTCTATTTTCTTTAAACTTAATTTTTTTTATATGTTTTAATATGTTATTTTAAGTATATTTTGTCTTTTAAATATTTTTAAAGTGATGTTATAATTTTTCCAAAGTTTACTGTGTTGATTTCTTTTTTTTAAAGGCTATTTTCTTATTTTCTGCTATTTTCTCCATTAAAATTATATTTAAATTTTTTTTATTTATTTTGTGAATTTAATTTTATATTATTATTTATGTTTAAAAATATATTACAAGCTCATATGAATTTTCTAAAATTTATTTCATTTAATTTCAAATTTTATAGACTAGTTTACTATTTTTAGCTATTTTCCTTAATTTAACTTTGTATAATTAATAAATATTATATATATTTTTATATTTTGATAAATTTTCTAAATTTAATCTGGGATTATTATTATTTCCAGAAATATCAAGTTATATAAACAAATTTAAGGAATTTGAAAGGTTTGAAACTTTTGGAATTCCTAAGTCTTTTCATCTCCCGACCTTTCATTTTCCCAACTCTTCTCTTAATTGTTTTGGCCGTATAATCTATTCACTTCAGCTGCATTTTTTTCCACTTTCACGAAAATCATTTCTCTTTCTCTCAAAAAAAATCATGGCTATTCTCCTTGTGAAGCTTTGGTTAAAAATTCTATCTTCTTCTTGTCTTTTATTGATTTTCTACTTGAGTTTGCGCATGCTCTCCACCTTTATAGTTGTATTCCCCCTCCTCCAAGCTGTGGCCGACCACCACCACCACCACTTTCTGACCATCACACATCCTAAAACCTCTCCTCCTTAGGCGAAGACAAGCCATGGTGAAGATCATCACAAAAATCCATCTAAACTAGCACTAGCCATCACCTGTACCAAACCTTGTCTAGGATTGCCATCTCCTTCTTCCTCCACCTTTGGCCGCCACAACCTCCACCACCACCACCTCTGACCTGACCTCCACCCTCTTCCACACCACTCCGTAGCCATGTATTTCAGATCTATATCTGAAACATAGGTGGTAGAAAGCAAGTGCAAAGACATTGGAATTGTTTTATGCATTTATTCTTAACATTGTTTATTTATTTTGAGTTGAAAACTTATGTTATATTTATTTGTTTTGTCTCATGTATTCAAGGCAATTAACCTTGTCTCTCTCTCATTTTCAAATCATTGTCGTGCCTTCATGCTTTCTGGGTCTTTGTTTGTGTGTCTGAATCTGTTATCTCCAACTTATAGAGGTAAGTATTTCTCACCAGACATTATGTACTTATATAAGTAGTAAATTGACACCCTGTGAATCTGTAGAACTATATGATCATGTTATAACTGCTTATATTATTATCATATGATGTTCACACCTGTTATTACACCTATTATATTATATGTTACTGTTATTTCATGCTATTCTGTTTATTTTATCTGTTCATCACACTGCAAGTTCCCTTTAGATTAGAATCACTATGGGTTGAAATGATACATACCCGAACAGAATTTAGAATAAGGGAAAATTGTTATGGGCTGAAATGATAGGCCTGAACGATTTTCAATTTATTTCATTTGATTGGGACTGTGGGTTTGAAATCGTAAAACCCAGATTTTAATTTGTAAATTACGGGTTGAAATGATATATTACCCGTACCACTTTACCTAGCGTAGAAAATTATATACAGGCCCGTAGTTAAGATATGTTTTTCTAAAAATTTTAAAATACTTCATAAATTTAATTATTATAATATTTTGATTTAAATTTAAATAAAAATATGATTTTTGTAAATATTATTGATTTTCTGAATAATAGTAAGTGAAATGAATTAATGAAAAAGTTAGAAAATTTTGAATGTAAGTTATTTTAGAAATTTTGATTTAATTTTTAATGGAAATTAAATTAACTTTGGAAATATGATAAATTTATGATATTTTGAATTTAAATGAATTTAAAGTGATTTTATATCATATTAATGATTTTTAATAAAGTTGAAATGTGAAATGAATGAATATTTAAGTTGAAAATTTGAAATATAACTAAAATTGGAAATTTATGAAATTGACTTAAAAGTGAAATTTTAGTTAAGTAAATAAAAATAAAACTATGTTATATTTGAGAATTTTAACTTAAGTGTTAAGTTGAAATTTAATGTAATGAATTTAAATTTGAACGTTGAAATTTAATAAGTGAATTATTAATAAATATTGGTTTTTGAAAGGAAACTTAACTTTATAAAATCATGAATTTAAGGAAAATTAAATGATGCTTATAAATGTGAAAATGTATGATTTTGTAAGTTAAAAATGATTTAAATAAAAAAATAGTGTTTGTGAAATTCTATTGAATATTTGAAGTTAATTAACAGCATTTTTAAATGCTGTCTTTTGTTAAATTTAATTTGTTTTGAATGTAACTTTCTGTAGCATTTTCCAAATGCTGCGAAACTTGAATTTTCATTGTTTTAATAAATTTCAGTGCATAAATGAACAATGAAAAGTTTAAATTTTTAGAATTTAATAATTTAATTATTAAATGTAATAAATTCATTTTTATGATTTAAAATGAAGTAAATTGTTTTGAAATATAACTATTTGGTATATTGAAATGATTTGAAATGTGGTTTTGAAAAGATATGATATTTTGATATATTAAAATGATTTGAAATGGAGTTTTGAAAGATATGACATTTTGATATTAAAACGATTTGAAAAGAAGTTCTGAAAGATATGATATTTTGGAAATGAAGCTTTGAAAGGTTATGATCTTTTGATATATTAAAATGATTTGAAAGGAAGTTTTGAAAGGATATGATAATTTAATATATTGAAATGGTTAGAAATGACTTGATATTTATCTTGATAAATATTTGAATTGAAAGATATGGTATGATGATATATTGAAATGGTTTGGAAATGATTTAATCTTTATTTTGATAAAGATTTAGGTTGAAATGATATTTTATTTTGAAGTATAAAATATTGTTTTAAAGTTAAAACTACGGGTTATAATAACGATTGGTTGTTAAAGAGACCGGGATCGGATATTGTCTTATAGCCGGCCAATACTGAAAACCACTTTAACAACTGTCTATGCGGTGGAGACTCCAGAATGAAGTAGGATGGTGGCGACGTTCTCGAGGTATATTATATGGACCCAACTCCCGTGATTTGGCATAAATGACTAAAACAGGAGCTATACCGGGCTACACAAAGGGTCGCACCCTTTCATCGAGCATGCTCCATCGGAAACCATTCTATTACTTTTGTGATTCGATATGTGGCGCCACTTTGATTCGGGGGTATTGTTCGAGGTGGGCGGAAGCTGCTGGCTTGCTGTCACCACCGGTCTGGGAGTGCAAACGGTGTATCCACCCTGGCATTGCCTCGCGTGCCGTGTCATCTCCTTATAGCGAGCCCACTACGATTTTGGTTTTAAAGATCCGACCGCGTTAAGGTTCACCATCCCCTTAACGCTATTTTCTATATGATTATACTTTACTGATTAGACACTACTGTATATAGCGCAATATACTACATAGTAAATAGTTTACCGGATACTTAGAGGATGGGCGGTCCCAAGCATTCTCTAAGTTACTTGTACCTTTGCTACAGTTCACTTGAGTTGGTTTACATTGTATAAGTATGTATGTCCTGACTCGAGTGTTTGTATTTTTATTTACGCTCGGGTCAGCCTGAGTATTCATAGATTTGGATTTCCACTTTCTGGAGATTTGGAATCGCTGGAGATTATCTCTTTTGTCTAGTTTTATCTCTTTTGTCTGTTGGTCCTTTCCAGCTATTGTATTAGTAGATTTCTATGTATTGAGACTTCTTTTGTACTTTATTTCTTCTGTTGTATCTTATGTAACTCTGATATATTTATATAGTAGCTTCATGAACTACTATCTCTTTTACTTCCGCTGCATTATTATTACTCTGTGTCTGTGATATGCGATTTTTATTTACTGTATATTCTGATATTTGCCAAATTTTTATTTACAACGCGGTATTTTGAGCAATTCAATTCCGACATGAGTGTATACCTATACACTTATAATGGATGCGAATGGTTGAAAATACCTGGTCATTGTTGGAATAGATCAGTTGGTATCAGAGCTCTGGTAGCTCTAGGCAAAAGTCAGCATATGGAGTGAATGTATTTGCAGAATCACTTTCATTCGAGTTTGAATCTCTCCCTTTTGACTCGATTCCTTTGAATTTTGGAACGTTCCCTACGGTTCCAAAATCCATTCGTGTCCTTCACTATTCATCTTCTTTTGACTCTGGAGTATTCCATAACTCCGCTTCGAACGATCTTTCTAGTGAGTCGGCGGTCACGCCAATTTCAAATTGAATTGAAAACGGGGGAAAACTCCTTTATAATTAGCATCGATTCACTAGAGATTTATATCTATCCTTGGTTTAGATGCTAATATCTTTTGTTATTCCAAACTTTATCTATTGAGATCGAATGTAGATTTACCCCAGAAAAATCCACATTGATCTTATTCTTTAAGTCACGGTTGACCCTGTTAAGGTTGCCCGTGATTTACTTAAGCTTATCCACCTCCCTATTTTGTTATTTAATCATCTTGTCTTTTGTTTCCAATCTATTCTTCCAAACATTTTGAATTATACTTGTATATCTATGTTTTGTTTTATATATTGTGTTGTTTGAGTTGTTGATGTTGAATTGGGTTTCTGATCGATTCGTCTGATCAACGCTATCGATAAGATTTCCAAAACACTTTGACAGAACAAACTGACACAATATTATTTTAAAATTTGGTTAATGAAATAAATTTTGATATATAAGTAAATTTATGGAACTTAATAAACTGATTTAAATTGATTATTTGAAGTGATAATAATTGATTTATCATTTATTGTTCTATAAATGAATTTATAGATAGTTATAAATTGATTAGGGAACTGAAATGAATTTAGAACAAGAAATCTGAGAATTTAATTTCCGATGGTTTCAAACCTTGTGTTTAAAAGTTTTAAAAGGTTATATTATTTAAAGTATTTTCGAATAGAAATTTGTTTTCAAAGAACTTGAAAGTTTAAAAATTAGTGCTCTTCTCTTTGTTGCTGGAAAATAACTTCGGTGATGATCGCGACATCATCAACGTTCATTTTCGAGTTTCGAAGTGAAGAGACCGCTCTGTAGACTTACCACAGCTTTGTTTTGGTAAATCAAATTGATTTGAATTGAATTTCTAAAATATGACTTGATTTATAATATATATAGATATATGATTTAAATTTGATTTGATAAACTATGTACATACCTTTAGTTATCCCTAAATGGTTTGAAGAAATCGGAAATTTAATTCTTAAATTTTATTTTTAAAGAATAATTTCAATTATAAAAAGAAAATCAAAATTTTTGAATAAATGATTTAAGCTTGAAATGATTGAATTGGAAAGTTTTATTTGTATAATACAATTGCATTCAAATATAACTTACCTTAACTTCAGAAGTTAACAATGTAATTGGATAATATACAATATAAAAAGATTTTTTTTAATAAAATTTGAGTGGTTATAATAAATATTATACACTTAAATTTTAATAAATATTATACACTTAGAATAAAATTTATTAAGTACATTGTGAGTGTAATAAATGATTATTTTTCAAACCCATGGTTTTAGAAATTGTTAATTTAAGATGATGGGATAATAAGATAATGAAATTTGGGATAGTTAAGATTTATTTAACTTGCGTAAAAGATTTATTCTCTATTTAAGTTGAAATTTCCATGCTTTCAAATTTATTTCCTTATTTTGCTTTTTTTTCAAACTATCTTTTGGTTGTCCTTATCTTGCTATAGACTGGTATAGGCATCTTTCTATAATCTTTCCATTTAGAAATCTTTCTATAATCTTTGAAAATCTTTGGTACTCATTTTGAATCTATTTTTGCGTGCTTGTGCTCTTGATTTTATAGAATCTTGGAAAGATCATCTCCACCTTGCGAAACTTACCTATAACAACAGTTATCAGGTATAATTTCAATCTTCTTGTCATCTTATCTTAATCCTAGTTCACTCTATCTTTTTCTGTGCTTTTCCGTACCTCATCCCTCTTCGACGACGAAAAGTTTTGAGTAGGGGAGAGTGTAACAATCCTAGATTTTTGCTTATATTTTTAAATTGACTTTATTTTTATTTTAAGTTCTTTTAAATTTGTTTTATTTCAAACATTTCATTTTTAAATATAAATGATAATTATTAAGTGATTTACAGTTCAAACTAGTATAATTTGAATATTTTACTGTAAAGTGAATTTCTGGTCAAACCGTTCAAACTTTGACTTTTAAACTTCAAATTTAAATTATTTTAAATTCTTAAATTTTATCTTTTATTATGAAAGTACATAAAATAACTTGAACATTGCTTTTTGTTTCATTGAAAAACGGACTTAAACTGCAAAAGTTATGTACATTTCAATTTTGAGTGTAATTTGATTTATTTAACAATTTTGTCTATTATAAATTATATAAATCTTATTTTCTTTGTCATATTTTATTTTAGTATGTTATTTTATTTATATCTTTGTATTATAATAATTTTAAAATGAAGTAAACAATTTTCCAAAGTCAATGGTGATTTATTGTAATTTGTGGACACTGTTTTGGATTTTTAAGCAATTTCTTTAAATGCTTTTCTATTTTCTTTAAACTTAATTTTTTTATATGTGTTAATATGTTATTTTAAGTATATTTTGTCTTTTAAATATTTTTAAAGTGATGTTATAATTTTTCCAAAGTTTATTGTGTTGATTTCTTTTTTTTAAAGGCTGTTTTCTTATTTTCTGCTATTTTCTTCATTAAAATTATATTTAAATTTAATTTTTTTATATTTATTTTGTGAATGTACTTTTATTTTATATTATTATTTATGTTTAAAAATATATTACAAGCTCATATGAATTTTCTAAAATTTATTTCATTTAATTTCAAATTATATAGACTAGTTTACTATTTTTAGCTATTTTCCTTAATTTAACTTTATATAATTAATAAATATTATATATATTTTTATATTTTGATAAATTTTCAAAATTTTATCTGGGATTATTATTATTTTCAGAAATATCAAGTTATATAAACAAATTTAAGGAATTTGAAAGGTTTAAAACTTTTGGAATTCCTTAGTCTTTTCATCTCCCGACCTTCCATTTTCCCAACTCTTCTCTTAATTGTTTTGGCCGTGTCATCTATTCATTTCAGCTGCATTTTTTTTCACTTTCACGAAAATCATTTCTCTTTCTCTCAAAAAAAAAAATCATGGCTATTCTCCTTGTGAAGCTTTGGTTAAAAATTCTATCTTCTTCTTGTCTTTTATTGATTTTTTACTTGAGTTTGCACATGCTCTCCACCTTTATAGCCGTATTCCCCCTCCTCCAAGCTGTGGCCGACCACCACCACCACTTTTTTCTGACCATCACACATTCTAAAACATCTCCTCCTCAGGCGAAGACAAGCCATGGTGAAGATCATCACAAAAATCCATCTAAACTAGCACTAGCCATCACCTGTACCAAACCTTGTATAGGATTGCCATCTCCTTCTTCCTCCACCTTTGGCCGCCACAACCTCCACCACCACCACCTCTGACCTGACCTCCACCCTCTTCCACACCACTCCGTAGCCATGTATTTTGGATCTATATCTGAAGTATAGGTGGTAGAAAGCAAGTGCAAAGACATTGGAATTGTTTTATGCATTTATTCTTAACATTGTTTATTTATTTTGAGTTGAAAACTTATGTTATATTTATTTGTTTTGTCTCACGTATTCAAGGCAATTAACCTTGTCTCTCTCTCACTCAAATCATTGTCGTGCCTTCATGCTTTCTGGGTCTTTGTTTGTGTGTCTAAATCTGTTATCTCCAACTTATAGAGGTAAGTATTTCTCACCAGACATTATGTACTTATATAAGTAGTAAATTGACACCCAGTGAATCTGTAGAACTATATGATCATGTTATAACTGCTTATTTTATTATCATATGATGTTCACACCTGTTATTACACCTATTATATTATATGTTACTGTTATTTCATGCTATTCTGTTTATTTTATTTGTTCATCACACTGCAAGTTCCCTTTAGATTAGAATCACTATGGGTTGAAATGATACATACTCGAACGGAATTTAGAATAAGGGAAAATTGTTATGGGCTGAAATGATAGGCCTGAACGATTTTCAATTTATTTCATTTACTTGGGACTGCAGGTTTGAAATGATAAAACCCGGATTTTTCTTTGTAAATTACGGGTTGAAATGATATATTACCCGTACCACTTTACCTAGCGTAGAAAATTATATACAGGCCCGTAGTTAAGATATGTTTTTCTAAAAATTTTAAAATACTTCATAAATTTAATTATTATAATATTTTGATTTAAATTTAAATAAAAATATGATTTTTGTAAATATTATTGATTTTCTGAATAATAGTAAGTGAAATGAATTAATGAAAAAGTTAGAAAATTTTGAATGTAAGTTATTTTAGAAATTTTGATTTAATTTTTAATGGAAATTAAATTAACTTTGGAAATATGATAAATTTATGATATTTTGAATTTAAATGAATTTAAAGTGATTTTATATCATATTAATGATTTTTAATAAAGTTGAAATGTGAAATGAATGAATATTTAAGTTGAAAATTTGAAATATAACTAAAATTGGAAATTTATGAAATTGACTTAAAAGTGAAATTTTAGTTTAGTAAATAAAAATAAAACTATGTTATATTTGAGAATTTGAACTTAAGTGTTAAGTTGAAATTTAATGTAATGAATTTAAATTTGAATGTTGAAATTTAATAAGTGAATTATTAATAAATATTGATTTTTGAAAGGAAACTTAACTTTATAAAATCATGAATTTAAGGAAAATTAAATGATGCTTATAAATGTGAAAATGTATGATTTTGTAAGTTAAAAATAATTTAAATAAAAAAATAGTGTTTGTGAAATTCTATTGAATATTTCAAGTTAATTAACAGCATTTTTAAATGCTGTCTTTTGTTAAATTTAATTTGTTTTGAATGTAACTTTCTGTAGCATTTTCCAAATGCCGCGAAACTTGAATTTTCATTGTTTTAATAAATTTAAGTGCATAAATGAACATTGAAAAGTTTAAATTTTTGGAATTTAATAATTTAATTATTAAATGTAATAACTTCATTTTTATGATTTAAAATGAAGTAAATTGTTTTGAAATATAACTATTTGGTATATTGAAATGATTTGAAATTTGGTTTTGAAAAGATATGATATTTTGATATATTAAAATGATTTGAAATGGAGTTTTGAAAGATATGACATTTTGATATTAAAACGATTTGAAAAGAAGTTCTAAAAGATATGATATTTTGGAAATGAAGCTTTGAAAGGTTATGATCTTTTGATATATTAAAATGATTTGAAAGGAAGTTTTGAAAGGATATGATAATTTAATATATTGAAATGGTTAGAAATGACTTGATATTTATCTTGATAAATATTTGAATTGAAAGATATGGTATGATGATATATTGAAATGGTTTGGAAATGATTTAATCTTTATTTTGATAAAGATTTAGGTTGAAATGATATTTTATTTTGAAGTATAAAATATTGTTTTAAAGTTATAACTACGGGTTATAATAACGATTGGTTGTTAAAGAGACCGGGATCGGATATTGTCTTATAGCCGGCCAATACTGAAAACCACTTTAACAACTGTGTACGCGGTGGAGACTCCAGAATGAAGTAGGATGGTGGCGACGTTCTTGAGGTATATTACGTGGACCCAACTCCCGTGAGTTGGCATAAATGACTAAAACAGGAGCTATACCGGGCTACACAAAGGGTCGCACCCTTTCATCGAGCATGCTCCATCGGAAACCATTCTATTACTTTTGTGATTCGATATGTGGCGCCACTTTGATTCGGGGGTATTGTTCGAGGTGGGCGGAAGCTACTGGCTTGCCGTCACCACCGGTCTGGGAGTGCAAACGGTGTATCCACCCTGGCATTGCCTCGCGTGCCGTGTCATCTCCTTATAGCGAGCCCACTACGATTTTGGTTTTAAAGATCCGACCGCGTTAAGGTTCACCATCCCCTTAACGCTATTTTCTATATGATTATACTTTACCGATTAGACACTACTGTATATAGCGCAATATACTACATAGTAAATAGTTTACCGGATCCTTAGAGGATGGGCGGTCCCAAGCATTCTCTAAGTTACTTGTACCTTTGCTACAGTTCACTTGAGTTGGTTTACATTGTATAAGTATGTATGTCCTGACTCGAGTGTTTGTATTTTTATTTACGCTCGGGTCAGCCTGAGTATTCTTAGATTTGGATTTCCACTTTCTGAAGATTTGGAATTGCTGGAGATTATCTGCTTGTCTAGTTTTATCTCTTCTGTCTGTTGGTCCTTTCCAGCTATTGTATTAGTAGATTTCTATGTATTGAGACTTCTTTTGTACTTTATTTCTTTTGTTGTATCTTATGTAACTCTGATATATTTATATAGTAGCTTTATGAACTACTATCTCTTTTACTTCCACTGCATTATTATTACTCTGTGTCTGTGATATGCGATTTTTATTTACTGTATATTCTGATATTTGCCAAATTTTTATTTACAATGCGGTATTTTGAGCAATTCAATTCCGGCATGAGTGTCTACCTATACACTTATAATGGATGCGAGTGGTTGAAAATACCTGGTTGTTACACATAAGGAATGTTGGGTGGACCACCCCAAATAAGTTTGGGACAGATCGATATTGATTGACTAATTTATGCAATAAACATAAGTTTTAAGAACTTAAAAACCAAATCAATTTTATACATATAAATAGGAAATCCATAAAATGTTTATGAACTCCTACTCCATTACACTAGTATAACAAACTGCATTTTTTGACCCTCAGATTCAACGCCTAAATCGAAGTTAACATATCAAGACCAAAAAAGGCAAGTTGTTATGGTATGATAACAAGTAAAAAAATAGAATCTAACTACTATCTTTCTAAACTCAGTGAAAATAAACAACATATAATATAAAACATCTTATACTCAAATCATAGAACCAAATACATAGTTGGATGTGCAAAATAAATCCTAATTCAATCCATTACACGCAGAGATATAATGTTATAGGTTATATTTACTATTTATACAATATTTACAACCCAAAGTCTTCATCACCATGTCCACCACACCACTAGGGTCCATCAACCTGCTGATGTAGATGAAAAAAGGGGCGGGTCAAGCATACGTCTAAGTAAGCGAAATGAGTCTATCTCATGTATACTAGAAAAAGACTGGTATAACATCGTTAGTAACTCCTAACCTATAATCATACCATAATCTGCCAACTTGCAATTGAGCAGTAATACCAACACTAAACTAGACTGATTACTCGATTAAGGTCATTTTTAGTTTTATTTTATGTTATATATAATTATACATGTATGTGCTTAATAAATAGAGTTTACCAAATCCATAACACTAGGGAACACTAGGGAACACAAGTCTTCCAAAATGACTAACAAGATATCATTGAGGGAACAATAATTTCGGAATAACTGTTTGCTGAATCACTAACACCGATACTAAGGGAACACCCATTTCCCTAAAACAACTATTTCTATATCAAATACTAAGGGAACAACAATTTTCCTAGAACAACTATTCCCTTGACTATGTATACCTCATACACAAATTCCAATATCTAATATCTATCCACTCGACAATCAATATCATATCAAACGTGCCCAACATCCAATAGACAACCATAAGTACTCATTATGATATCCAAACATAAATAAACCAGTCAAATAGCCGATATCACACATACTGGACACACGTATATTCAATGACATCTACATGTTTTTAATATCACATCGTAC
Source organism: Allium cepa (assembly GCA_030765085.1). Classification (NCBI taxonomy): domain Eukaryota; kingdom Viridiplantae; phylum Streptophyta; class Magnoliopsida; order Asparagales; family Amaryllidaceae; genus Allium; species Allium cepa. The sequence goes on from CM060935.1 coordinate 746,202,827, forward strand.
CGCATTGCCTCTTCCAAAGTAGCCTTAAGTTCCATGTGAAGTCTTGATTCGCAAAGCGTCATCGGTTCGTAATAACAATGATCGACCAATCAGATTAGTGGTACGCTAGGTCATGACTACCAGGCTCTATGCATTCTTATCTCCTTTTCTTTCATTCTATTCGATCATCCTCCACTATATTTTGATTTATTTATACATGGTTTATACATCATTATATCGGTCCCTAACACAAATTCATCAATTTAATCCATTTTAATCATTAAAATTCATATATTAATTCATTATTCTACGTTCATCAAACTCTTAGCAATGACTTAACAACCTAATTGTATTATACACAAGTGGAGATGATCCACTCACTAAAGTTATGATCCAAATCCTGAATTGCTTGCTGTCCTGACTGATGTGTGCATAGACCTTTGAATTTCATCCTAGTTCCTTTTCCATTTTGTATCATTTGTTATCCTCTTCGATTTTCCAATGATTTCATCAAATTTCATCTGGATTTGAAAAAATGATAGGATTTTGAAGTTTGACAGTGGTAGAAGAAAATAAAAATTAGAAAAAGAAGAGGTTACCTAAAAAAGAACGTACGTTTAGGTTTTTGGGACTATTTATAGATGAGCGGAATTTCTGTTGCATATTTAAATTAAAAATTGAAACTTAGCACAAATACTGTCCAAAACTCGACAACTACTTCGTTGGTATCTCCTTCGTACGACCTCCAAATCGAAAAAGTAAACATACGATGCGAATCAAGAAAACAAGCCGGTCACAAATGGCGCATGTTCTATCGTCAAATTCAAAGTAGGAAAAATGAATATTTTTCCCCTCTAATATTTTAAATTAATCAAATTATCAATTACATTATTTGTTATTAAATATTAAAAATACCAGTTAATTAGAAAGAATTTTGTCATCGACTCTCACTACATATCACTTGTATGCTGTTTGTAACATTCTCTAACACCCAATGCAGCTATCATCCATTCAAGTTAAGCAACCAACCAGACAACAAAGAAGCCAATCAAACCAAGCATCCATACATAGCATATAAAATATGAAATCGAATTCATCAATTAGTGTACGTGTGTTCTATTAGCATATATAAATACATACAGTAGTGCATGTATACTTTATGAAATGCGGCCAATAACATAGCATCATGATATTTATCATATGGCATATGATATTATATATATGAATGCAGATATCGATAATTTGGGCCCTTCTACTTGAATGAGATGATATGACATATAAAGCATGCATGCAAGCATTCTATAGTGAAAATATAAATTCTATATGTATGCACAACCAATCACATCAGTATAGCATATAATGAATACATACGCAAATAAACATAAGAATCAAAGCATATAAAACACATCAAAATTATAGAAAAATCCATAAAACGAATAAAATAATCGTCCAAAGAAACTATTTGACCAATATTAAGTAACCTAACAAAAAACAATGATGAATCCAAACAATCATTCAATCGAACCTAGTTACTAACTAAAGTAAAATAAATCAAGCAAATAGAAAACATTTTTGGAAAGGAGTCAAATTGAAAAGGATCTACTCCTCCACTTTCAAAGTATTCTTGAGCAGATCATTTATTTCTTCAACATAATCTAAAAACTCTACTACCAGCATAAACTAATTTTGAAACATCAACCAAAAATGTACATGCATGTCTATAACGTCAATCCATTCTACCAACTCATATAAATGACTCCATAATGCATAGCAAAGGGTAGTCTTAGCAAAATGTTCCCAACCAAATTGCGGTCTCTCATACCGTTCCTAAGTGCACATACTTCACAAAAAAACTTTCTAGTAGTACTTTCCTCAATTCATCTTTCGAGTCGCTAAGGTAAGACAACTAAAACTTGATGGCGTCTTACCCAAACAAATCCAAACAATTTAAATTACTATACTATTCCTTCTTTCACTTAAGAAAATTCAAAATGATCAATATAGTAACCTAGTGTATGTAATATATCTCCTATCAAAATCTTTACATGCTTATGATTTCACTTCTCCAAATATCCAATAAATTTGATACTCAAGTGTCACCTCTACAACTATTCAAATATTACATCTTAATTTCCAAACATACAATCAAGCAAGCATCCAAACAAAAGAAATACCACCATATTCAACCATTTCAAACATAGCAATTAAATTCCTAAACCTAAAAGTGCTAAACTAGGATGGTGATAGGGTTAAAATAATTGATTGTATAATATATTGTCTACATGCACCTCATTTGCAATCTAAACTCTACGCCTTTAAGTCGCCACTCAAAGAGTTGCTTTGAATAAACGATCACTTTTCAAGCCGAGAGACGATCGAGAAGAATCTATCATTATTCTTTCAAAGTCACATTCAAACCTCCAAAATTCCAATTCCATAAAATCGGCTTCTCGTCCTTTGTATATATGGAAGCTATTTACCTTCTACTCAATCTTTCTAATAAATTTCCTTCAATTATCATGAAACACTTGAATTCACACCAATCGGTGGTACTTTCTTATTTTTCCTTAGTATCCATTCAATCTTGAACATCCCTTCTTCAAATTCTCAAAATAGGCGATCCTTTTAGCTCAAGGTCCATTATTGAATCATTTATCTACCCTAACCAGAAATACTTCTCATAAAACTCTAACTACCAATCCAATTTGGAACGTCCTTTACAAACAATGGTCCTATTTCTAATCAATCTTTATTCTTTCCAAATCCTATATATCCACACAATTCCAATTATTTCATTTTGTTAATGATAATATAAACTCCTATGATCTCTGTATCCATCTATGTTTGAGCATTTCGCATACTCATTAATCTTATCACAACACTTATCTCTATCAAAATCTTAGTACAAATATAATTTGGGAAATCCATTACAATCAAAAAGATCAAGCTTAATATCTGCAACAGCCCAAATTTTAGCAATATTTTATTCTTTATTTATAACTCTGGGGTTTTATTTTTCGAAAATTTGATTGTCTAAATTTAATTATAAATAATGTGAAAATTCTAAAATTCTTATTTTGGTTAAAACTTAACATTTTTTTTGAAGTTATAAATCTTTAAATTTTTAATTTTTAATCTTTTGGTTTAATTTAATATATTCGTAACAACGTTTATTTCACCTTTTGTTCTTTAAAAAAATTGAGTTTGTACTTTTAAAAAATTTAATATTTAATATTTTACTTATATACATTTTTGAATATAAATTTCTTAGTAAATGTGTAAACAAATCATATTTTTATATAAGTAATAAATTTCCAAAACTTTGTGTATAAATAAACTGCTTAATTTCGCGTTTAAAAGGCGCGTTATTTGATGGAATAAATAATGTATATACACATACAAGAAAATGTATAAAATTTAAATCCGTTATTTTCATTTTTTTGGACAAAAATCACTGCGTCAGTTGTACGTATTCTAATTTTATTCACTTTCCTTTTACTCTCCTGATTTAATAGGAACGTTATTTACAAAATTTATAACCGTTCGCCTTTTTAATTTCTTGCCATTGTTCCAATCAACGCGAGCTTTAAATTTTAAACGCATTCAGTATTGTTTAAAAATCTTATTCCAAAATCTAATCTTAGCTGACCGTTTCTTCTGCTTTAATTTGGAAACCCTTTTGCTTAAAATTTGTTAAAAATCTAGTAACCGTGTATAACAAGAAAAATCAGTGCTCAATCAAAATCGTGGCCTTTTTTTTAAAATCAATATCTTATTTCTTGCCTATAACTACTCATTAAAAATCAACGCTAGTTTAATTTCCTTTCCATTTCAAAGCAAGCTGATTTATAGCCGTTCTTTCTTCTCCTTAAATCGCGCTACCTCTTTGATCAAACCTATATAACTCACGCAAATATTCATTTCTCAACAAAATTTTATATTTCTGACCTTTCCTTTCCTACGCTCCCTATTTCCACTTCTTTCTTTATGACCATTCATTATATATATACACTACAGCTGGAAAGTTATAAACGTATAAACTTAGAAACGTTTTGTATTTATTAAAAATTTGAAGTTTACCTTTAATTGTGACTTTTCTCTTTCCTTCCGTTCAAATTTAAACGCGCATCAATCAATTGCTTTAATAAATATTGCAAAATCAATGTATAGATGTTATCAATTTCATTTTATGGTGATACGCTTTTTTTCATTTCCTACCGTTTGAATATTAAATAATTTGCTTTTATGGATCAGCTGAATCAAGCAACGTGACCGTTGCTTTTTATTTCTTTTATTAATTGCTACAATTATTTTCACCAAATCAAGGGTTGACCGTTACAATCACTTTTATTTATTTATTCACTTAAAATTTGGTTGCCTATTCATTTTCTTCCGTTATATTTGCCTGAAAACATGCGGTTCATCCCTATTTTTTTCGCTTTCACTTCTCTTTTCTCTAGATCTGTTCGTTCCCCTCCCTACTTTTCTTTGAAAAAAAAAGCTAACTGAAGCATGCGGCTGTCACCATTATTTGCATCCGCCACTTCACCTTTCTTCCAAACCTCCCTATCAAATGAAACCCATCACCTCGCCTTCCGGTTGCTTCTGTTTGATCAGTGAGGTATAGGCGTGTAAGCACATATATGTTTTGATTTATATTCGTAATTACATGTGTTTTTTTTGTCTTTTTGTTTTTGATTTGTTAGTTGTGATATACATACTATTTACATAAGTACTGAATACTATTTTTTCAAAAGTTTATTTTCATAACATGACAGTGTATATTTATATATAGTTTCTATTTGATCTTCCTCACAGATTATAAGTCATGTTAATATTTTGAATTATGTATGCGACATTTTGAAGGGAACATACTATAAAATAAGTATCTTTCATTTTTAATAAGAATATATATATATATATATATATATATATATATATTGTGTTTTATATTTTAATATGGGTCAGCTTCTATTTGTTGATATCAGATTTCCTATAATATGGTTATTCGCTTATGTAAATCAATATTTGTTTTGTTACAGACTATATAAAATACTTTAATATATGTATATTATGCGGTTTGTTACCATATGGGTTTCTATGTGGTACTGACTTATTTAGTTGATGATTTTATATATTTTGGATTTAAGATGATTCTATAAATACTCTACTTTATAAATTATTTTAATACACATATATAATTTGGAAATTTATATAGGTTGAATATAATACGTTATTGAATGTAAAAATATGGATGGATTTAAATTATATATATATATATATATAACATTTAATATATATAGAAATAGTTATATATATAAAAAAAGTTTTCTTTTACGTATTCATATTTAAACATTTATTTTATCCGTTTGAGAATATATATATATATATACTAGTTATATAAGTTTAGTATAAAGGTGTTAGTATATTTTTTTTTAAGTGTATGTTGATTTTAAAAACAATGTAAGCTTGATTTATTTATTTATTTATATGTTTGTAAAACATGTAAATTAAATTTGTGATGTTTGAACTTAGAATATAAATTTCATATGTGTATATATAGTTATAGGTGGTTATAAAAGTTCGCTTATACCATTTATCTTCATCGTTCCAGTTCCAGTTCTGATCTGATCTGTTTCATCAATTCGAGCCAATCAGCTTTGATCGTTGAATTCGTGCCGATTTTGCTTTTCTTGGATTTGAAATTTAATTTCAGTGTCTGTATCAGTGTGCGTATCCGTGTCTCCTTCTATATTCTCTAGCCTCGAAATGTGAGCAATCACTCACGATTAACATTTTTTTATTCATTAAATTGGATTTCAATTGAAACGACAATTGAAATATGCTGCTGTAGGTCTTTAAATTTGTTATATAGGCTATTATCTGTAACTGTTCACCTGCGGATATGACACCATATCCTGTTGTTTGTATTATATTGTTATTGATGATATATGCCTGTTATTTTATTGTATTTTCTGTTATCACTCTGCAAGTTCCCTATAGTTTAGAAATCACTATGGTTTGAAATGATACATACCCGAACAGACTTTAGAATAGGAGAAAATCGTTATGGGTTGAAATGATAAACCCAAGCGATTTTCATTTAATTGAATTTGGGATTACGGGTTGAAATGATGTCCACCCGTATATATTAGTATACGGATTGAAATGATAAATATCCGTAGCACTTGACTATATGATAGGAAACATATACAGACACCGTTGGTCCATATAAATATTTTGAAAATAATTTCTATAATTTTGGAAAGAAATATATGGTTTAATAAATTTGATTCTTAAGATATTATATAAATGAAAATTGTATATATAGATTTAGTAGTAATATTTGATTTAAATTAGATTGATTTAATACGTATAATATGGTTAAGTATTTATGTAAATCTATATTTCAAATAGATTCTCTTGTAATAAATTGAATAATTATGATTGGGAGATAAATTTGGGTTTATAAAAATGGTATTTAAATAAGGATTTATTTAATCAAATCGATTTGAAATTTTTGAATGGGAAATTTAAAGGGCATGGTTTTATAACTGGATTTTTGATTTAAGTGATTTAATGAATATTTCATGTTTAAATAAATTAAAGAAAATATTTAAGGTTACTTAAATGATATGGAGTCTAATAAGGGAGTATTTCAAGACTAAATAATAATGAGGTTAAATCGAGATCTATATGAAACTATTATATAGAACATTTAAATATTAAAGCTTTGAACTATATTGGAATTTAAATGATTTGTGTTGAGATTCAGATCTAGATTTGAAATCAACGTAGTTGAATTTGTTATTTAGCAACTAAACTAAATTAAAATGAAAATTTAGGTTGAACTAAATTTGAATTTATTATTTGGACAACTAAATTGAATCAAAATTTAGATGAAACGTTGAATACTTGAAGTTTTGAAATATATGGAAATATAAAGGGGTATTTGTGATTATAAATCCGAATTTGAGATCGATAAAATTTAAGTGGTTATTTTAGAAATTGAGTTGAATTTAAATTGATAAATTGAGATTGAATTTAATTTGAATGTGAAGGTCGGGTTGATGTTGGAACGATTTGTTAAGTTGAGGAAATTGAAAATACTTTACTGTATAAATTATTTAATATATATAAATACTATTTTGGGATAAATAGAGATATTTGAAGTGAAAATGAGATTTGGTTTTGAAGTATAAATTAAGCTGAAATGACCACGGTGTTATAGTGTATATTTCTACCTTGTAGAAAGTTCCATGGACCCTTAGAGGATGGTTATCCCAAAAATCCTTTAAGTTATTTGTATTTCAGTTGATATTTCACTTGAGTTGGATTTATTGATATAAGAATGTTAATCCTGACTCGAGTGTTTTGTGTTTTGCTTTACGCTCGGGTCAGACTGAGTGATACAACATTTGAGACTCACCTTTGGAGTTTGGAGCTTCATTTGGAAATCTAACTATCAATTCAGATTCCAGCCTTTCTAGTTGATTGGTTCAGAGAAGTCATCTGTTGCATTAGAGACCTCACTGCATTTGAGCTATTCGGTTGTATTTTTCTAACTCTGATGTATATAGTAGCTACATGAAACTATCTATTCCGCTGCAATATATTACTCTGTGATCTGTGATTGATTTATTTACTGTATATTTTAAGTTTTGCCAAATTTTAATTAACAATTCGGTATTTTGAATTATTCAAGTCAGATATGTATGGTATTATTGTCGATTTGAATGGTCCAAAATAGCGGGTCATTACAGTTGGTATCAGAGCTTTGGCTTTAGGCAAAACTTAGCATATATGGTAAATTTATTTACACAATCTCTTTCGCTCGAGTTGAATCTCTTTCTTTTGACTCGATTTCCTTTGAATTTTGGAATGTCCCTCGGTTCCGAAATTCATTCTATCTCTCCCTATTTATATTCGTTTGATTTCGGAGTATCCCATAACTCCACTGAATGATTTGTAAAGGGGGTGAAAACTCCTTTTCAATTGGCATTGACTCACCGAAGATTTCTGTATCCTCGGTTTACGATGCTGCTATATCTTGTTATGCCGAATTCTATATCTCTGGCGATCGAATGTCGAATTACCTCAGAATTCTACACCGATCTAATTTTGGAATCACGGCTGACCGGTAAAGGTCGCCCGCGATATATAGAAGTATATCCAACTTCTATTTTGTAATTTAATTATCTCATCTTCGATCGAGTCTATCTTCGAATCAGGATTCTATTGATTGGAGTTCCTCTAAATTAAATCGCTATCTTTTTCTTGAAATCCATTCTTGAATCATCCTTTGAAAATCGGGTTTTGTTTGTATTTTTGAAATTGTTTATACCAAAATTTTATTTTGACAACTATGATTTTTTTTATATATATAAAAGTGAAAATGTTTTCGATAAGGACTATATACCTATATATATAAAGCAAATAAGAAATGTTATTCTATATAAAATGGTTTTGAAAGGATTTGAAATTTTGAAAAATTATAAGAAATTGATTTATATAAAAATGATTTATAACTGCAAAGTTAAATTTGAAATTCGAGAATTGAATTCCGGTATTTTGAAATTGGTTTTAAGATTTTGGAAAATATATAAAAATAATACGATTTAAAAGTATTTTTCCGAATAAGAAATGTTTTAAATGAGTTCAAATGAATTCCAATATTTTTTAAGAAATTTCAAAGAAGTTTTCAAGAAAATAGAAGTCCAGAACTCACTTATGTCGCTGGAAAATAATTTCGGTGATGAGTGCACGCATCATCGACATTGATTTTCAAGTTTCAGAGTGGGGGAGAGGCCACTTTAATAGCTTCGCTATGCAAGTGATTTTGTAAAACCGTTTTTGATTTCAAATTCCAAAGTATTATTTGATATTTTAGAAAGATATAATTATATATTTGAAACAATTTAAAATGAGACCGGTGTTCAGTCCTTGAGTTTCGGATTTAATAATTGATTTATTGATTTATTGTTGATTTTCAATTCTTGAATTGAAAATTTGATTTCCCTAACTATTTTAAATGTTCGAACACTTCCAAATCGAGATTAAATTTTCAAAGCTAAGAAATTTCAAAGAGTATAAAATGTTTGATAAAGAATATAAATTTAGTTTTGAAATGTTTTGAAAAAAATAGTTGAATAATGGTTTTCAGAAAGGTAAATTGGATATTTCACATAGAAATAGATCGTTTAAAAGTTCTAAAAAAAGTGATAATTATAAATTTGGAAACCATTTTGAGTATAATTGATTTTGGGAAAATATTTGGTTTTGAAATTAAATTGGAATTAAAAACTAGTACTTATATAATGATTTTTGGAAATGAATTTGTTTGACTTGAATTATTTTAATTTGGAAAATGGGATAATTTTCTAAACCTATTATTTTGGGAACTTTAAAATTTAGATATTTAATTTGGAAGAAAATTTGGTGAAATCATATATGATTTTGAAACTGAATTGATATTGAAATGATTTGAAATTTGAGAACCTTATATTATTAAGCACTTGATTTGGGAGTGGTCTAACTTATATAAAATGGATTGTATAAGTATGAAGTTGATTTGAAATCTATTGATTTGAAAGGTACTCAATTTGGAAAGAGATTTTATATAATCGAAGTCTATATAAGTATGATTTGATCTACTATTGATTTTGGAAAGTATTCGATTTGGAAAAAATGGAATCCTATATATATGGACTTTATATAAGTACGATATTTGAAAGTGATTTGAAAAGGTACTATATGATATATATTTTCGAAGTAAAGATATGGAAAGTGCCTTCTGCTTGATATCCGCTTTGCGGCCACATCGTGGATTCATTCTATCAATATTATTCTCTCTGATTTTTGGTTTTCCGGATGTAATACTCGAGTGTTCCCACCGTGGCGTAACCCATGGTTTTTTTTTCTCTCGCGACTGCATAGCACAATTGCCTGGCTGAGTCTGGCCTAGGGGTACGGGTTGTTTCCTGGGGGATCCAGGCGTAACCATCGTGTATCCTGCAATCTATGTAGGTCGTGAATAGTAGCGAAACTGCCTGGCTGAGACAGCCTAGGGGTACGGATTGTTTCCTGGGGGACCCAGGCGTAACCATTGTGTATCCTGCACTCTACTAGTCATCATGGCGTAACTCGTAGGGCTGAGAAAGCTTACGAATACGGATTGTTTCCTGGGGGATCCAGGCGTAACCATTGCGTATCTACGAACCATGGTCGGACAAAGGTTTTGGTTTGGTTGTTTTGTTTGGATTGTACTTTCCATATCTGTTTAAAATTTTTTGAAGTATTTTCACTGGGTGTTGAAACAAGTCTACTAAGTACTTGAAGAATTCTAGCTTTGCGTCTGATCAAGGCATGGCCAGAGTCTGCAAGTACGGGGATAAACTTGTCGAAACATCGAGTTATGAAAGTATTTTCGAAAGGAAAATCTATTTCGATGTAATAGTATTTTATTATAAAAGTATTATTATAAAGGTATTTATTATAAAAGTATTTTCCCAACAAAGAAATTTTGAATTAATATTTGAAATTTAAATTCTTATGGTTCTAGATTAATTATTCGTGCCCAATACTATTCCTTGCATCTACCTTATCTGCTCAGTTTAGTTATTCACCTTGATTCTGTTTTCCAACTCTACCTTCCTTCCTTGTTGGATATATCCTTTTTAAATATTGCTTGTTTGTATACTACATTGTTTAATAGAAAATTTTAGTGTTATAAATATTTTGAAGTTATTAATTTAATAAAACATGTTGACATAAAATGATTATTGATGTATCTAGAAAGTATCTTAAGATTTCCAAGTGAAGTTTTCAAATGAATATTTCGAGTAAAATTTATATAATTTTAAAATTTATTGTTTATCTTGTCTTTCAATCTATTTTCTTTCTGGTTGTTTTAATTCTCCTACCTCCTTCCTTTTCACGGACGAAAAGTTTTGAGTGGGGGAGAGTGTAACAGCCCAAATTTTAGCAACATTTTATTCTTTATTTATAACTCTGGGGTTTTATTTTTCGAAAACATGATTGCCTAAATTTAATTATAAATAATCACCCAAGATTTTTATTAGTGTGAAAATTCTAAAATTCTTATTTTGGTTAAAACTTAACATTTTTTTTGAAGTTATAAATCTTTAAATTTTTAATTTTTAATCTTTTGGTTTAATTTAATATATTCGTAACAACGTTTATTTAACCTTTTGTTCTTTAAAAAAATTGATTTTATACTTTTAAAATTTTAAAATTTTATATTTTAATTATATACATTTTTGAATATAAATTTCTTAGTAAATGTGTAAACAAATCATATTTTTATATAAGTAATATATTTTCAAAACTTTGTGTATAAATAAACTATTTAATTTCGCGTTTAAAAGGCGCGTTATTTGATGGAATAAATAATGTATATACACATACAAGAAAACGTATAAAATTTAAATCCGTTATTTTCATTTTTTTTGGACAAAAATCACTGCGTCAGTTGTACACATTCTAATTTATTCATTTTCCTTTTACTCTCCTGATTTAATAGGAACGTTATTTACAAATTTTATAACCGTTCGCCTTTTTAATTTCTTGCTATTGTTCGCATCAACGCGAGCATTAAATTTTAAACGCATTCAATATTGTTTAAAAATCTTATTTCAAAATCTAAACTTAGCTGACTGTTTCTTCTGCTTTAATTTCAAAACCCATTTTCTTAAAATTTGTTAAAAATCTATTAACCGTGTATAACAAGAAAAATCAGTGCTCAATCAAAATCGTGGCCTTTTTTTAAAAATCAATATCTTATTTCTTGCCTATAACTGCTCATTAAAAATCAACGCTAGTTTAATTTCCTTTCCATTTCAAAGCAAGTTGATTTATTGCCATTCTTTCTTTTCCTTAAATCACGCTACCTCTTTGATCAAACCTATATAACTCACGCAAATATTCATTTTTCAACAAAATATTATTTTTCAAACCTTTCCTTTCCTACGCTCCCTGTTTCCACTTCTTTCTTTATGACCATTCATTATATATATACACTACAACTAGAAAGTTATAAACGTATAAACTTAGGAACATTTTGTATTTATTAAAAATTTAAAGTTTACCTTTAATTGTGACTTTTCTCTTTCCTTCCGTTCAAATTTAAACGCACATCAATCAATTGCTTTAATAAATATTGCAGAATCAATGCACAGACGTTATCAATTTCACTTTATGGTGGTACGTTTTTTTTACGTTTCCTACCATTTAAATTTTAAATAATTTGCTTTTATGGGTCAGCTGAATCAAGCAACGTGACCGTTGCTATTTATTTCTTTTATTAATTGCTACAATTATTTTCACCAAATCAAGGGTTGACCGTTACAATCACTTTTATTCATTTATTCACTTAAAACTTGGTTGCATATTCATTTTCTTCCGTTATGTTTGCCTGAAAACATGCGGTTCATCCCTATTTATTTTCGCTTTCACTTCTCTTTTCTCTAGATCTGTTCGTTCCCCTCCCTACTTTTCTTTGAAAAAAGCAAACTGAAGCATGCGGCTGTCACCATTATTTGCATCCGCCACTTCACCTTTCTTCCAAACCTCCTCATCAAATGAAACTCATCACCTCGCCTTCCGGTTGCTTCTGTTTGATCAGTGAGGTATAGGCGTGTAAGCACATATATATTTTGATTTATATTCGTAATTACATGTTTTTTTTTGTTTTTTTGTTTTTTGTTTTTGTTTTGTTAGTTGTGATATACATACTATTTATATAAGTATTGAATAATATTTTTTCAAAAGTTTATTTACATAACATGGCAGTGTAGATTTATATATAGTTTCTATTTGATCTTCCTCACAGCTTATAAGACATGTTAATATTTTGAATTATGTATGCAACATTTTGAAGGGAACATGCTATAAAATAAGTATCTTTCATTTTTAATAAGAATACATACATATATATATATATATTTTGTGTTTTATATTGTAATATGGGTCACCTTCTATTTATTAATATCAGGTTTCCTATAATATGGCTATTCGCTTATATAAGTCATATATCTGTTTTGTTACAGACTATATAAAATACTTTAATATATGTATATTATGCGGTTTGTTACTATATGGGTTTCTATGTGGTACTGACTTATTTAATTGATGATTGTATATATTTTGTTACAATATTATATTTATACTATTTTGGATTTAAGATAATTCTATAAATACTCTACTTTATAAATTATTTTAATACACATATATAATTTGGAAATTTATATAGGTTGAATATAATATGTTATTGAATGTAAAAATATGGATGGATTTAAATTATATATATATAACATTTAATATATATAGAAATAGTTATATATATATATATATATATAAAGTTTTCTTTTAGGTATTCATATTTAAACATTTATTTTATCTGTTTGAGAATATATATACTAGTTATATAAGTTTAGTATAAAGGTGTTAGTATATTTTTTTTTTAAGTGTATGTTGATTTTAAAAAAAGTAAGCTTGATTGATTGATTTATTCATATGTTTGAAAACATGTAAATTAAATTTGTGACGTTTGACCTTAGAATATAAATTTCATATGTGTATATATAGTTATAGGTGGTTATAAAAGTTCGCTTATACCATTTATCTTCATCGTTCCAGTTCTGATCAGATCCGTTTCATCAATTCGAGCCAATCAGCTTTGATCGTTGAATTCGTGCCGATTTTGCTTTGCTTGGATTTGAAATTTAATTTCAGTGTCTGTATCAGTGTGCGTATCCGTGTCTCCTTCTATATTCTCTAGCCTCGAAATGTGAGCAATCACTCATGATTAACATTTTTTTATTCATTAAATTTGATTTCAATTGAAACGACAATTGAAATATGCTGCTGTAGTTATTTAAATTTGTTATATATGCTATTATCTGTAACTGTTCACCTGCGGGATATGACACCATATCCTGTTGTTTATATTATATTGTTATTGATGATATATGCCTGTTATTTATTGTATTTTATGTTATCACTCTGCAAGTTCCCTGTAGTTTAGAAATCACTATGGGTTGAAATGATACATACCCGAACAGACTTTAGAATAGGAGAAAATCGTTATGGGTCGAAATGATAAACCCAAGCGATTTTCATTTAATTGAATTTGGGATTACGGGTTGAAATGATATCCACCCGTATATATTTAGTATACGGATTGAAATGATAAATATACGTAGTACTTGACTATATGATAGGAAATATATACTGACACCGTTGGTCCATATAAATATTTTGAAAATAATTTCTATAATTTTGGAAAGAAATATACGGTTAAATAAATTTGATTCTTAAGATATTATATAAATGAAAATTGTATATATAGATTTAGTAGTAATATTTGATTTAAATTAGATTGATTTAATATGTATAATATGGTTAAATATTTATGTAAATCTATATTTCAAATAGATTCTCTTGTAATAAATTGAATAATTAAGATTAGGAGATAAATTTGGGTTTATAAAAATGTTATTTAAATAAGGATTTATTTAATTAAATCGATTTGAAATTTTTGAATGGGAAATTTAAAGGGTATGATTTTATAACTGGATTTTTGATTTAAGTGATTTAATGAATATTTCATGTTTAAATAAATTAAAGAAAATATTGAGTAAAATGTAATTTAAGGTTACTTAAATGATATTGAATCTAATAAGGGAGTATTTCAAGACTAAATAATAATGAGGTTAAATCGAGATCTATATGAAACTGTTATATAGAAAATTTAAATATTAAAGCCTTGAACTATATTGGAAAATGGTTTATGTTGAGATTCGGATCTGTATTTGAAATCAACGTAGTTGAATTTGTTATTTAGCAACTAAATTGAATTAAGATGAAAATTTAGGTTGAACTAAATTTGAATTTATTATTTAGAAAAGTAAATTGAATGAAAATTTAGATGAAACGTTGAATACTTAAAGTTTTGAAATATATGGAAATATAAAGGGGTATTTGTGATTATAAATCCGAATTTGAGATCGATAAAATTTAAGTGGTTATTTTAGAAATTGAGTTGAATTTAAATTGATAAATTAAGACTGAATTTAATTTGAATGTGAAGGTCGGGTTGATGTTGGAACGATTTGTTAAGTTGAGGAAATTGAAAATACTTTACTGTATAAATTATTTAATATATATAAATACTATTTTGGGAAATATAGAGATATTTGAAGTGAAAATGAGATTTGGTTTTGAAGTATAAATTAAGCTGAAATGACCACGGTGTTATAGTGTATATTTCTACCTTGTAGAAAGTTCCATGGACCCTTAGAGGATAGTTATCCCAAACATCCTTTAAGTTATTTGTATTTCAGTTGATATTTCACTTGAGTTGGATTTATTGATATAAGAATGTTAATCCTGACTCGAGTGTTTTGTGTTTCGCTTTACGCTCGGGTCAGACTGAGTGATACAGCATTTGAAACTCACCTTTGGAGTTCGGAGCTTCATTTGGAAATCCAACTATCGATTCAGATTCCAGCCTTTCTAGTTGATTGGTTCAGAGAAGTCATCTGTTGCATTGGAGACTTCACTACATTTGAACTATTCGGTTGTATTTTTCTAACTCTAATGTATATAGTAGCTACATGAAACTATCTATTCCGCTGCATTGTATTACTTTGTGATCTGTGATTGATTTATTTACTAAATATTTTAAGTTTTGCTAAATTTTAATTAACAATTCGGTATTTTGAAATATTCAAGTCGGATATGTATGGTTTTATTGTCGATTTGAATGGTCCAAAATAGCGGGTCGTTACAATATCCTTCGCATCCAAAAATCTAAGCTCAATTCATTTTCTAATAATAATCGACCAACGGTAATTTCCTTATATACCATTTCATCGACTTACTATTTTTCAACTCAACAGGAGTAGAACCTAATCAAATTAACAAAATTATAGTTAACCACAATAACTTTTTATGATATAACTAGGAACATCGAAAAAAGGGATGATGTCCTAGTATAGTGAACATGTTATCAAACTCATGTCACACCCAACCTAAACCATATGCTAGCAGTCACATCTATTACTCAAGTATCAGTAACCTATAACTATTTCTAAAAACATATACACCAAGACGAAAATCACTTGCTTGGAGAACAACATTATCTAAGCCACCTAAAATAAATTGTGTAACGTTACCCAAAACATCAAGCCAACGACACCCATCTACTAATCAATTCAAACCATCTACCAAATAACATTTGTGGTGTAACATTGCATGTAACATGAAATCGAAAACACTCATTAATAGATTGATTCAAATAATATACCTTTACAATGATTCCAAACAATAAAGCATTCTAAATATCATTTGCTTCCATCTCCGATCATTACACGTTGGCCTAGTACAAAAGAAAGTGAATGTCAATTATTTCAATTTTTGAACTATGGATCGATCACTGAGTCAAATCACATAGCAGCATCATTAGGCCATTAAAACCCTATCCTAAAATAAACTCTAGGCCCTTCAATTAAAAATCTTTATCCACATATCAAAATATTTTTAATCAATTTGTTAATGAGATCCAACCAATTGAAACACCAATATCACTTATCTCTATTTTTAATACCAAAATTTCAAAGTCAACTGTACTACGAATATACCTTCAATTCTTCCAATACCAAGCAAATATTTCTTTTATCCAACCTCCTTCATATATGTCTCAACCCAAACAATTATTATAATGCTATCGTCTCCTCTATGTGATTTTTTAACCAAAGATAGATATCAACTTGTCATCTTATAACTATCTGGATCATGATGTAAAATAAAATCATACTCAGTCTTTTACTCCTCATTTAAATCATACAACTATCATCCAATGTTATCTCATAATGTGCCATCCAATCTGTTCCAATGTTTTAACCTATATGCTAAAAATCTCAATACATAAGTGTCACTAAAGGACTCTACACCATATACACTTATTTCAAATGATAACACAACACCACTAAATGATTTACGAACAGTGTAAGATTCCAATCATAACTATCAACAATAACACTTTAAAACTCAAAACTAATAACTTACCTTCTATCTAAATTCGCTCTCCTTTCTCTTGAGTTAAGGGTAGTACCTTAGCAATTAGGACCGCTTCTACTCCATAAGCCTTAATAATTCGATTTTTCTTTAGTAAACTCGAGCATTCTCTTTTAATGTGTCCCAACTAGTTGCACTTATAACGCTTAATCTGAGTAAGGTCAACTATACAATCCTTTACTACACGCCTTTTCTTTATACATGGTTACACCTTTTCCTTTTGGACTTTCAATCGCGATCCTTGCATTTTCTTTGTTGTTGGTTGACCTCTTTCTTGGGTTGTTCCTTTACTAGTTCTCCATTAACCAAATTCGACACTGCTCCTTCAACTAACTGTAACAACCCTAGATTTTTGAAATATTTTTAAACTTGACTTTATTTCAATTTGAAATTATTTTTTAATTTATTTTTATTTCAAGATTTCATTTTAAATATATTTTTAAAGTGATTTTATAATTTTTCCAAAGCTTATTGTATTTATTTAAAAAATTTAAAACCTAGTTTCTATTTTTAAGTTATTTTCTTAATTAATTTATATTTATCTAAAATTTATTTATTTATTTTTTTCATACTTTATTTTGTTTTTATTTTATTTTATTTATTTACATTTTTCATGTGTTTAAAAATGAATAATAAAAATGGGAAATATAAAGAGTTTTATAACCTTTCATTTGCCCTAACCTTTTCATCTCCTTTTACCTTTTCATTTGCAAATCAACACTTGCGTTGATGAGGCCGACTACTTCCTTTCTTCAGCCGTGTCTTCTTTTCATTTCTCACACACAAAATTTTCTTCCCATCTCTAAAACTCTCGACCATCATTTCTGAAAATTTCTTGGTAATGGTCTCTTCTCATTTTTCTTAATTTCTTTGCTTGTTTTATATATTTTCATGCCTTGCTTTCACTTCACTTGCTCGGCCGTAAGCTCCTCCTTCACCACCGCCTTTACCACCACCTTACTCGGTTGCAAAACCCCTAAATCTCCACTGACCTGTCAGGCCGTGGCCATCCTTGATTGAAAACTCCAAAAAAAAATGCATGCACCACTTGAAACTAGCACAACCGAACTCAACATGCGTTCACCACTTCACCACCCCTCTCGGCCACCACTAGCATCACTTTCTCCAGCACCTACCTAACCCTAGACCACTTCCACATCATCCCCTGACCTCCACCAGGCATGGCCGTGCCACATATGGCCATGGCCGAACCTTGTTGATGCACCAAAATTGCCTTTTGCCTTGACCTTTGTTGCATGCCATAAACAACTTCCACTCCTTCATATCCAAGCTTGGCTGACCCTAGATGGATCCATACTTGACTCATTCACACCACTATGGTCGTGCATTTTAATCCCTAGGGCGAGCATGGGATGGGTGAAAGCAAGTGCAAGTTTTTTAGTTATTTGTTTTTTCTAATTTTCTTGTGTTCAATGTTATATTTGGTGTTGAAATTCATGTGCTTTATATTATTTTGTTTGATATGCACAAGATAACCACTTTAGCTCTCCCCTCATTTGACTCGTAATCGTGCTTTCATGCTTTTGGATCTTAGTTTGTGTGTTTGAATTTGTTATCTCCAGCTCGTAGAGGTGAGTATTTCTCACCAGACATTTTGTACTTATATAATTAGTAAATTGACACCATTTGAATCTGTAGATTTATATTATCATGTTATACCTGCTTGTTATATGATCATATGATGTTCACCCTGTTTATACACCTGTCAGATCATCTGTTACTCTTATATAATGTTATTCTATTCATTTATATCTGACTATCACACTGCAAGTTCCCTGTAGATTTGAATCACTGTGGGTTGAAATGATACATACCCGAACGGACTTTAGAATAGGGAAAAATCGTTATGGGCTGAAATGATAAGCCTGAGCGATTTTTATTTATTTCATTTTACTTGGGACTACGGGTTTGAAATTATAAAACCCGGGTTTTCTTTGTAAATTACGGATTGAAATGATATATATCCATATCACTTGACCAAGGATAGAAAATTATATAGACCCGTGGTTAATATATTTTTCTAGAAATTTTAAAGTATTTTAAAAATGTAAATTTATCATATTTTAATTTAAATTGTATTTAAAATGATTTTATAAAGTGTAAATGATTTTTGTATAAGTTAAAAATGTGAAATAAATAAATGGTTAAGTTGAAATTTGAAATATAACTTAAATTTGAAATTTGAGAAATTTGGTTAAAAGTGAATTTTAACTTCACTAAATAAAATGAAAAAAAGTTATATTTTGAAATGGAAAATTTAAATATAAGTGTTAAGTTAAATTTTTAGTTGAAATTGAATGCTTGAATTTAATAAATAAATTACTATTAAAATTTGATTTTTATTTGTGCAAATTTTACTTTATAAAATCATACATTAAGAGGTATTTAAATGATCATTTTAAAGTGAGAAAATATGATTTTTATAAGTTAAAAATAGTTTAAATTAAATTTTAATTGTTTATGAAATTTTATTGAAAAATTGGAATTTAATTAACAGCATTTAAAAAAAAATGCTGTCATTTCTTAAGTAGAGGATATTACAGCATTTCTAAGTGCTGTAGTTGATACAAATGAACTAAAAGACTAAGTTGAACTAAGGGCTATTACAACACTTTGTAAGTGCTATAATTGAAGAAAACTTAACTAAATCTATTATGCATTTAAAATGCTATCTTTGATAAATTGAATTTTTTGAAAACATAACTTTTTGTAGCATTTTCTAAATGCTGCGAAAGTTGAATTTTCACTGTTTTAATAAACTTAAGTGAACGGATGAACTTTTAAAAGATTAAATTTTTGGAAATTGGATATATTTGAATTTTAAATATGATAGCTTCATTTTAAATGGTTTAAATAAAGTAATTTGATTTGAAATATAAACCATTTTGAAATGTGATTTGGAATGATATTTAAATTAAATAAAATGAATGTGGTTTGGAAAAAATATGATACTTTGATATTTTAAAATGGATTTGAAATGATATTGAA
This sequence comes from Allium cepa, assembly GCA_030765085.1. Taxonomy (NCBI): domain Eukaryota; kingdom Viridiplantae; phylum Streptophyta; class Magnoliopsida; order Asparagales; family Amaryllidaceae; genus Allium; species Allium cepa. The sequence continues at coordinate 746,222,912 of CM060935.1, forward strand.
TTGTTAAATGATATTTGATTTTCAAAGTATAAAATACTATTTTGAAATTATAACCACGGGTTATAATAACGATTGGTTGTTAAAGAGACCGGGATCGGATGTGGACATACTCTCTGTCAATACCGAAAACCACTTTAACAACTGTGTACGCGGTGGAGATTCTAGAACGAAGTAGGATGGTGGCGATGATCCTATTATGGTATGAATGTGGACCCGACTCCCGTGAGTTGGCTTAAGGTGGCTAAAACAGGAGCGATCGACGGATCAAGTGAGGTAGATCCTCCGATCGGACACACTTCTTCGATACCATTCTATTACTTTTGTGATTGATTGGGTGCACCCCTTTGATTTTGGGACTGTGGCTCGAGGTGGGCGGTAGTGGCTGCTATGCGTTACCTCCAGCCCGGAAGCGTAATTGGTATATCTACCTTGGCATTGCCTCGTGTGCCTTGTCACCTGCCATAGCTAGCTTTACTACGAGTTTGTTTTTCTTCCGTAGCCCATAGAGTATTTAGGGAAGTCTCTCGATCTGGAGATATGCTGATATTGGATGGACTATTGGGACTATTACGTGTTGGGGGCTATATGGGTAACCCTTCGACGCTATTTTAAAGTAAATTTATTTTACTATAGACATTATTATAATAGCGCAATATTACTACATAGTAAATAATTTAACGGATCCTTATAGGATGGGTAGTCCCAAGCATCCTTTAAGTTACTTGTACTTTATTACAATTCACTTGAGTTGGTTTACATTATATAAGTATGTATGTCCTGACTCGAGTGTTTTGTGTTTTGCTTTACGCTCGGGTCAGCCTAAGTATTCTCAGCTTTGGATTCTCTTTCTGGATTGGTCTTTGTTGGAGATTCTTCCTATCTTTTTATATACCTATTTCAGTTTCAGCTGTTCTAGTTTACCTCATGTATTAGTGAACTTCTATGTATTTGGGATTTCTATTATGTTGTTTTCAGACTGATATTATGTATTTGTTTTGAGACTTTGTTATAGTTGCTTCATGAACTACTATGGTATTTTATATTCCGCTATGAGTTTTTCTGATATTTCTGTGTCTGTGATTCTATGTCATTGATTTCATTTGCTCCAAATTTATTTACAATCTGTTATTTTGCATCATTCAAGTCCGATATGTGTGTGGATTATTGTCTATTTGAATGGTACAAAATAAGGAGTCGTTACAGTTGGTATCAGAGCTTTGGTTTTAGGCAAACCTTAGCCTGCGGAGCAAAAAATCATTGGAGACAGGATATAAATACCCTAGAATGAGTGAAATCTATCTCAGAATCATATCTTTGTGAGAGAACGTGTTTTCAAAGTATAAAATGATTTTTAAAATGATTTCAAAGGATTTACAAAGATTATTTTGATATAAAAATTTTCTTGTTTTAAAAGCAATTTTCTAAATTTCCTTCCTTTTGTATCTACCTTGTTAGTATTTCCTTTCATTAGGATATTCATCCAAGTGAATTTATCTTGTCTTATCTTTGTCTTCTCTATACTTTGTCCTAAATTCATTCTTGATATTTTTCAGGATGAATCGAGGAAATGCTAGAGGTAGGGGTCATGGTAGTGCCCCAGCTCCTCAGTCTGTTGCTCCTGTTAAATTCACTGTTCTATGTAAGGAATTCACTCAACTTGGTGGTACTAAGTTTTCTGGTTCAGAGTGTATCATTGAGGCTCAACAGTGGTTGCGGAGTCCAGAGAGGATATTTACTGGTCTTGAGATTACAGATGCCCAAAAGCGTCAGTTAGCAGCTTGGTAGTTGCATGAGGCTGCTCTAGATTGGTGGGAGTCTGTTACGGCTAACACCGTAGAAGATGATATTACTTGTGAGCAGTTTAGATATTCTTTGTGTTATTTTGAATTTTGTTCCTATTTTTCCTTTTCTTTTGAATCTATCTTAAATTTGTTTCTGTATCTCTTTTCCAGGGAGACTTTTGTGGCAAAATGGATGCCATAAGCCGGCAAATCTTAGCTTTATCGTGAATTTATGGATCTCAAGAAGGGTACCATGTCTTTTGCTGAGTATGAAAGGAAGTTCAATGAACTTTCCAAGTTCAGTCCTGGCCTGATTGACACTCCTCTCAAGAAGAATGAGAAGTTCATTGCTGGTACTCGTCATGAGTACTATAGTCGTCTCATTTCTCATGTTCATGGCACTTTCACCCAGCTTATAGATATGTCCATCCGTTATAAGAACCCTACTTCTAAGGGTCCTGCTGCTTCTGGTGCTCCTTCATCTCAGTCTTCCTCCGCTAATTCTAGGAAGAGAAAGCCAAATTATCACCAACAGAAGAAGAATTGGCACAAGCATCCGGGTTTGGGATCTTCATCATCTGCTCCTTCTTAGAGGCAACCCGTTGATCTTTCCTCTATCACTTGCTTTTGATGTGAACAGAAAGGACACTATGCTAATAGCTGTCCTACTTTAGCTGGTGCTGCTATTGCTCCATATGCTCAGTTGCCTAGGCATGGTCTCTGCCATATCTGTCTACAGCCTGGTCATTTTGGGAAAGATTGCACTACCTAGCAGAAGGGTAAGCCTTCTGGCATATTTGCTGTCTCATCTGCATCATCTCCAGTTCCTCCACCTACTCCTACTCCTAGTGATGACCAATGTACTCTCCAAGGTACATTTACTTTATTTCATCATCCTGTTTATGTGTTATTTGATACTGGAGCTTCCCACAGTTTTATTTCCGTTGAGTTGTGTGATAAGTTCAAGCATCTCCTTTCTCCTAGGTATGCTTCGGTCCATTTATGTGTTTCTAATCCTATTGGTGGTCCCGCGAACCTTAATAGGATTTGTAGAGGAGTGAAACTCTTCCATTCTGGTTATCGATTTTCTGGTGATTTCTATGTTCCGGGTTTCGATGCTTTTGATCTATTGCTTGGTCAAGATTGGTTGAGGAATCATGATGCCCGTATCTCTTGCAAATCTAAAATTGTCACTCTTGTCGGAGATAGGGGTGATTCTTTGATTATTCAGTGCCGCATGGCTTAGGATTTTGCTGGCAGTTTTATTTATTCTCTTGATTCTTCTCCTAGTGATCTTAATTCGACTCCTGTGGTCAGACTATATCTTGATGTATTTGGTGAAGTCACTTCTTTGCCTCCTAAGCAGAAAATTGATTTTCGGATTGATCTTATTCCTGGTGCTCGACCTATTGTTCTTCCTCCTAGAAGAATTGCACCCCGAGAGAAGGTCGAGTTAAGGAAACAAATTGAGGACTTAGCTTCCAAAGGTCTGATTAGGCCTAGCTTTTCTGAATAGGGAGCAGCGGTGGTTTTTGTCACCAAGTCCGATGGTTTTTTGTAGATATGTGTTGATTATAGGGAGCTGAACAAGCTCACTATAAAAAACAGATATCCAATGCCTCGTATCAATGATATGTTTGATCAGCTTTATGGTGCCACTATTTTCTCTCAGCTTGATCTTGCCACAGGTTCCCATCAGCTCAGGGTTGCTGAGGATAGAGTTTCCAAGACTGCTTTCCACACTGAGAATGGGTTTTATGAATGGTTAGTCATGCCTTTTGGTTTGACTAATGCTCCTGCTTTCTTTGTTGATTTGATGAATCGTGTTTTTCGTGATGTGCTTAATAAATTTGTTCTAGTCTTTGTTGATGATATCCTTGTCTTCTCTAAGAACAAGGAAGAGCATGAGTCGCATTTGAAATCTGTTTGGAGACTCTCAGAAATCATCAGCTGAAGGCTAAATTTTCTAAATGCCATTTCTGGAAGGATGATGTCCGATTTCTCGGGTATATTGTTTATGCTAAAGGAGTTTCTGTTGATCCAGTCAAGATCGCCGCGATCAATGTAAGCGTTCTTTCCTCTCTTTTCTTTTATCATTTAATAATTCTATCTTTTTGTTTGTCCTTATCTTTTCCTAATTCTGTTACAGGATTGGGAAACTCCAAAGACTACATCTGATATTCGTAGTCTTTTGGGCCTTGCCAGTTACTACCGGAGATTCATCAAGAATTTTTCTTGGATTGCTGCACCTCTCATTGCTTTGACTTGTAAGAATGCTAAGTTCATCTGGGATAAGAAATGTGAAGCTGCATTCAATGAGTTAAAGAGCAAGCTAACTTCCGCACCAGTTCTTACCGTTCCAAATGAAAGTGAAGAATTGACGGTATACACTGATGCTAGTCGTGAGGGTTTGGGGTGTTATTCTCATGCAGGATGGTAAGGTCATTGCCTATGCCAACCGTCAGTTGAAAACCCACGAGGCAAATTATGCTGCTCATGATTTAGAGTTGCATGCTGTTGTCTTTGCTTTGAAGCTTTGAAGGCATCATCTTCTAGGAACCAAGTTTAGGCTTTTCATCGATCATCAGTCTCTGAGATATATCTTCTCCCAGAAGGATTTGAATCTGAGGCAAGTTTGTTGGCTTGAGTTTCTGGCTTCTTATGACCTTGATATTAGCTATACTCCCGGTAAAGCTAATGTTGTGGCCGATGCTTTGAGCCGGAAGAAGGCTTTGTTGTGCCAGCTTGTTGTTTCTTCTTCTCCTCTTTTGGATCGTATCATGGCTAAGCAGGATGAGGATGAGATCTTAGATTGATGAAGGAGAGTGTCCGTAGCAAGGTTGGTGGTGGTGGTAGTAGTAGTGGTAGTGGAGCTCAGATCGATGATGGAGGGACTTTGAGGATTAATGGCAGGATTTGTGTCCCGAATGTTGATGGATTGAGGCAGGAGTTGCTTCGGGAGAATCATCGATCCAGACTTTCTATTCATCCTAGTGTGTCGAAGATGTATCAAGATATGAGGATGCTTTATTGGTGGAAGGGGATGAAGCGGGATATCTCTATCTTTGTTAGTCAGTGTGCGACTTGTCAGCAAGTCAAAGTCGATCACCAGAAGACCCCTGGTTTGTTACAGCCCCTTGAAATTCCTAATTGGAAGTGGGAACAGGTTTCCATGGATTTCATTGATGATTTACCGAAGACTCGGAGGGATAATGAGAGTATCTAGGTTATTGTGGATAGGCTGACCAAGTCTTCTCATTTCATTCCAGTCAAGTCAACTCGTTCTGCTTCTAGCTTGTCTGAGATCTACATGAGAGAGATTGTTCATCTCCATGAAGTTCCTCTCAGCATTGTTTGTGATCATGATCCTATCTTTACCAGTCAGTTTTGGAAAACTTTTCAGGAATCATTGGGTACTCATCTGAATCTGAGCACTTCTTACCATCCACAGACCGACGGTCAAACGAAAAGAGTGAATCGGGTTCTTAAGGATCTTCTTCGTGCTTATGATCTTGATTATGGAGGATCTTGGAACGATCATCTCCACCTTGTCGAATTCACCTACAATAATACCTATCAGGTACAATCTAATCTTCTGTTTTAAGCCTATTTTAACCTCTTTATCTATCTCGTTCCATCTTTGCATTCAGGCCAGCATCAAAATGTCTTAGTTTGCTGCTCTATATGGACGACGTTGTAGATCTCCATCTTGCTGGATTGAATCCGGTAATCGTTTGGTTCTTGGTCCTGATGTGATTTTGGAAGCTTCTGAGAGAGTTGAGGAGATTAAGAGGAGGCTGAGAGATGCTCAGGATAGGCAGAAGAAGTATGCTGATAGGCGTAAGCAGAATTTGGAGTTCGCTATTGGTGATCAGGTTTTCCTTAAGGTATCTGCCTTACGGAATGTCATTCGCTTTGGTCGTAGAGGGAAGCTTTCTCCTAGGTTCATTGGTCCTTTCTGCATAGTGGAAAGAGTTGGTTCTTTGGCTTATCGTCTGAATTTGCCCGAGAAGCTTTCTGGAGTGCATGATGTATTCCATGTCTCACATGTTCGTCGATATCTTCATAATCCATCTCTTATTGTCCAGCCTTTTATTCTTGATAGTTTGGATATTGAGCCTAATCTGACTGTTGAGAGGAAGCCACTTCATATTGTTGATAGAGGTATGAAGCAGCTCATAAGGAAATATATTATTCTGGTCAAAGTATAGTGGAGTACTGATGATCGAGATTGTACCAGGGAGATGGAGAAGAGCATTCGTGCTTCGAATCCGGAATTGTTTTTTTCAGGTATTATTTTGTGTTTCTATCTTGTTGTCTTTATTTTCCTTGTTCGTTCTTTTCAAGGATGAAAAGATCTAAGTGGGGGAGAGTGTAACAACCCTAGATTTTTGGAATATTTTTAAATTTGACTTTATTTCATTTTGAAATTATTTTTAATTTATTTTTATTTCAAGATTTCATTTTAAATATATTTTTAAAGTGATGTTATAATTTTTCTAAAGCTTATTGTATTTATTTAAAAATTTTAAAACCTAGTTTCTATTTTTAAGTTATTTCCTTAATTAATTTATATTTATCTAAAATTTATTTATTTATTTTCTTTCATACTTTATTCTGTTTTTTTTATTTTATTTACTTACATTTTTTCATGTGTTTAAAAATGAATGATGAAAATAGGAAATATAAAGAGTTTTATAACCTTTCATTTCCCTAACCTTTTCATCTCCTTTTACCTTTTCATTTGCAAATCAACACTTGCATTGATGAGGCCGACTACTTCCTTTCTTCAGCCGTGTCTTCTTTTCATTTCTCACGCACGAAATTTTCTTCATCTCTAAAACTCTCGGCCACCATTTCTGAAAATTTCTTGCTAGTGATTTCTTCTCATTTTTCTTAACTTCTTTGCTTGTTTTATGTATTTTCATGCCTTGCTTTCACTTCGCTTGCTCGGCCTCAAGGTCCTCCTTCACCACCACCTTCACCACCACGTTGCTTGGCTGCAAATGTCCTCCATCTCCACTGACATGCCAGGCTATGGCCATCCTGGATGAAAACTCCACAAAAAAATGCATGTACCACTTGAAACTAGCATAGCCAAACTCAACAAGGCCTTCACCACTTCACCACCCCTCTCGGCCACCACTAGCATCACTTTCTCCAGCCCTTACCTGCCCCTAGACCACTTCCACATCATCTCCTGACCTCCACCAGGAATGGCCATGCCACATAAGGCCATGACCGAACCTTGTTGATGCACCAAAATTGCCTTTTGCCATGACCTTTGTTTCATGCCATAAGCAACTTCCACTCCTTCATATCCAAGCTTGGCTGACCCTATATGTGATGCAGCGGATTAACAAACTTTGACGTGCTAGTGATGTTTGATACAAATTGATGCAATTTCTTCCTCACGAAATGATTCGTGTCAAGTAAAACAAGATAAATGCCCAAATCCGTTGATCTCTCGAGATACCGGATTCTAGCTATCTTTAACACGTTGATCGCGCACGATTCCGCGTTAGAAGATCTACAATTCTTCGACGTTGTTCTCGCACACGAGATTCCATGAATCGACTTCAAGTTCGTTGATTCGAGCGCACTCGAATAACCGAAGATGGAAGAAGAAGGAGATCATACTCAACTTCAACAAAAGTGGCACAAAGCACACAAACAAATTTTATTCAAAATCAACTCAACTCTTACAAGTGACACCATACCACTATTTATAGAAAAATTACAACACAACGCAGCCATGCAACTTAATGACGCAACCTACGACCTAACTTCCCACGAGTTATAAACATACATGATTTAACACACACGCGACCTACGACCTATCATATACATGCGACCTAACAACAGCACAAACGACCTAACGATATAACAATTTAGCGACTTAAACAATGCGGCATAGGACATTAGCATAGGTGCGTGACTTAAGGGCGGAGCGACTTAAGTACTGGAGCGACTTAAAGGAGTGTGCACTGAGCGACTTAAATTTGAACGACTTACTGAAGCGGCTTCAACTTAAGAACCTTGCGAGTTAGGCTTCAAGCGACTTAATGTACACACGACAGCGACATAAGACTTGTTAAGTCGCTCAAGCGACTTATCTTGGTGACTTACCTCGTTAGGTCGCTCAGGCGACTTAACTTGCTGTTAGAAAAATCCGCTAGGTCGCGGGCGACTTAAGGAATGCGAATGATTTAAAGCCCACGAGCGACTTACGGCGAGATGCGCTGCATCATCCCCCATGGTTGAAAAGAATTCGACCCCGAATTCACACTTTACTCTTCCTCGACAAGCTCGTCTTCATGATACGGAATCAAATGTTTGACGTTGAAAACGTCAGCAGTATGAATATGATCCGGTAATCTTAACCGATAAGCATTATCACTGGTCTTCTTCAAGATTTCTACTAGACCAATCTTTCGAGCTTTCAATTTGTTGTAAGTTCCAACTGGAAAACGATCTTCGTCAATACTGCATAAACAAAATCACCCTCTTTGAAGTCCACACTCCTTCGCTTCTTATCTGCCAGTTGCTTATACTTTTCATTTGACTTAAGCAATCGTTCATGAACAATCCTGTGACATTCCTGCAACTCATTCACGAAATCACAAGCTCGTTTAACAACTCCTTTCTGACGTGGAACCGTCGCCAAATCAATGGTCCCTTCGGAATGGCTGAATATACTATTTGAAATGGACTGAATCTAGTACTTCGATTAACGACATGATTATGTGCGAATTCTTCCTGACACAAGTTTACATCCCAGCTCTTCAAACTATCCTTCACAAGACATCTTAACAAGTTTCCCAAAGATCTGTTTACCACTTCCATTTGCCCATCCGTTTGTGGATGATAGGCGCTACTAAAATTCAGTTTAGTCCCAACCATCTTCCACAGACTCAATCAAAAATGACTTAGAAATCGAGTATCCCGGTCAGAAACAATGGTCTCAAGTAGCCCATGTAGTCGATAAGCCTCTTTAAAAAACAATTGAGCAACACGGACTGCATCAGCGGTCTTTTTACAAGCTATAAAATGTGCCATCTTCGAAAATCTATCCACCACAACGTATATAGAATCATTCCCTCGTTGAGTTCTTGACAAACCCAAAACAAAATCCATGCTACTATCAACCCATGGTCTAGTAGGCACGGGCAATGGCATATACAATCCTGCATTCGTAGCTGTCCCTTTGGAAACTTGACATATGTGACATCTCTACACAAATCTTCCAACTTCTTTCCTCATGGAAGGCCAAAAATATGATTGAGAAATCAACTACAAGGTATGATATCTTCCCACATGACCTTCTTCATGCAATTCCTTCACAATCTTCATCCGCAAACTGCATTCTGGTATACATAACCGATTTCCTTTGAATAGAAAACCATTTACCAACACATACTCATCCGTCTTCCCTTTCTCGACTTCATCTACAATCTTAGCAAAGTAAGGATCCTAAACCAACAATTCTGGAAATGCATCAAACCCCGTCACTTCAACTCTCATCATAGTCAACAAATGATTTCTTGTACTCAATGCATCTGCCACTCGATTTGTAACTCCCGACTTATGCTTTACAACAAATGTAAACTGTTGCAAGTATGCGATCCGTGAAGCATGTCCGGCTGCAATCTTATCCTGTCCCTGCAAATGTTTCAATGCTTCATGATCAGTATACAACACAAACTCTTTATAAAACAAGTAGTGTCTCTAATGCTTTATGGCTTGGACAATAACATAGAACTCCAAATCATAGGTACTGTATCTTGTCTTGGCTTCAGAAAGTTTCTCGCTAAAATAAGCAATTGGACGCCCTTTTTGACTTAACACCCAGCCAATTCCAACTTTAGATGCATCAGTATTCAGCTCAAAGAGTAACTGAATGTCCGGGTATCTAAGAATCGGTGTTGTAGTCAAAAGTGTCTTGATCTATTGGAAAGCAGAATCAGCCTCTTCAGTCCACACAAACTGCTTTCCTTTCATAAAATCTGTCACTGGTGCCATCATTCTACTGAAATAAGGAATAAACCTTTGGTAGAATGCTGCTAAACCATGGAAACTTCTCACTTCAGTTATAGTCCTGGGTTGTGGCCAATCCTTGATTACTTCAACTTTGCCTTGATACACATGAATACCTTCCTTGGACAACACATGTCCCAAGAACAAAATACCGTGTGTCATGAATATGCACTTCTTTGTTGCCGCGTAAAATTGCTCCTGATGAAGTATCATCAAAACTTCCCGCAAGTGTTGTAGATGTTCTTCAGTGCTTCCACTGTATATCAATATATCATCAAAGTATACCACCATGAACTTTCCAATAAACGGTCGAAAGATCTAATTCATCACTCGTATAAAAGTACTAGGTGCATTCGAAAGACCAAATGGCATGACTAGCCATTCATACAAACCCTCGCGTGTCCTGAAGGCTGTCTTCCATTCATCCCCTATTCGAATTCGAATCTGATGATACCCACTCTTTAGATCAATCTTTGAAAAGATAGCAGCTCCACTCAACTGACTTAACAAGTCATCCAATCTTGGCATCGAAAATCTGTACCTCACTGTAATCTTGTTTAGTGCTCGACTATCTGTACACATTCTCCAAGTTCCATCCTTCTTTGGCACTAACAAGGCTGGTACTGCACAAGGACTTAAACTTTCTTGTACGTGCCCTTGTTCAAGTAACTCCTCCACCTGCCTTCTCAACTCTTCGTGCTCCTATGGACACATTCTATAATGTGGTCTATGTGGTAACACAGCTCTTGGAACAAGATCAATCTGATGTTGTATGTCTCTTAACGGTGGTAATTCTTCAGGAAATACATCTTAAAATTCCTTCAATATTGGCTTAACTACCTTAGGAATTTCAACCGTTTCATAATTTCACATCCAATCAACAGAAATACTTCAGGTCCATCCTCTACTTCTTTGAAAAAAATCCTTCAAAGATAACAGAGTCTTTAATTCCTCAATTTCCTCCAACTTGCTTTCACTTTGTTGTCGCTTTTTAGGAACTAAAGTGATTCTAGTGCCATTGAACACGAAACTATACCAGTTAGTCCTACCTTTGTGTTGCACGGCTCTATCAAATTGCCACGGTCTTCCCAACAACAAATGACATACATCCAAGCCAATTTGTAAGGTTTGGGATGCTTCTCTGTCTTTGACGCTAACTTCTTTACAGCTTCTGTAGAGATGATGTTATCACAACTTCCTACATCGATAACAAACTTGCAAACCTTTTCCAAAATTGTGCATGTCGACTGAAAAATATTACTCCTCAACCAACTAGTCTCCTCTTCCTGCTTTGGCGTCAAGCAAGATCTCCTTATCATTAAAGAATATCCCTCGTCTCCCGTTAGTAATTCTTCTTCCTCCTCAACTTGTGGTGAATTGGAGCATTCTATTTCTGCATCCTCATCCTCAAGCTCAGCAACGTCGCTCGCTTCTTAGGCCTTGGGCATTCATTGCTCTTATGACCAAACTCCTGACAATTATAACACTTGAAATTGTTGTTGACCTTGGTCTTAGCAACTTCATTGACAACCGGTTTACTAACAGCCTTGGAAACATTAGTATTGCTACTAGCCCCTTTCACCTGATTGATTGAACTTGTAAGTGCACCACCTCCTCTTCTACCTTGCTTCTCCCAAACTAGAGCCTTCTGGTGTGCTTCAGCAACGGATCTTGGATCAAACATATTTACCATATCCTGAATTTGCATTCTCAATCCTCCAACAAATCTAGATGTCAACTGTTCCTTCATTTCCATGATATCGTTTCTAGCAATCAGTTGATAAAGCTCATCTGCATAATCATTTACCGACTTTGTCCCTTGTCTCAAATTCTGTAAGCGCTGATACATAAGAGACCGATAATTATAGGGCAAGAAAGTAGCCTTCATCAACTTCTTCATATTTTCCCATGAAACAATCTTCGACTTTCCCATTCTTTCCCGTGTAAGTTTAGTTTGTTGTCACCATGCCATAGCTCTAACCCTCAACCGTGTAGCAACCTACTTAACTCTACGATGCTCGGGTACTCCCTTGAAGTCAAAAATTTCTTCAACATTTGATAACCAATCCAGAAACTCTTTCGCTATCATTCCCCCTTAGAACTCTGGAATTTCTGTTTTCATACCTGATTCCCATTTACGATCATTCTCTGAATCAATATATCGATTTCGCACTTAGCCTCGATCTCGATCATGAATACTTCCTCTATCACCATATTCCTCAAAATCATATGTATGTCGATATCGATCTCGTCCATCTACATCTCTATGACTATGCATGTCCCTTCTATCATGTCTTTCGGCATCACGATACGGATCATCTTCAAATCCATGATGAGTTCTTCTCTCTTCACCTCGATACTCATGATGTTCTTGCCTCATAGAAACTGATGATTCTCTCCGATCTCGATAAGGTTGGGGTGACATTCTTCTTTCTCTTGCAACTGAAGGTGAAACTCTGTTTCCACTATGGTGCGAAACTGGTGAAGTTCTCCTTTGACTTTGATTCATGTCTCTCATCAACTTCTCTAACTTTCCAATACCTTCATCAAAATTTTCATTGATACGCTGTTTCCATCTGTTCAGCTTCTTGTCTTCTATATACAACTTCAACATTTTGAAATCGATTAGCACGTCTCGGAGGCATGATTATCAAAAAACTCTTTCCCGATCTAACTTTGATATAGTTCGACTTAACCGACTTGCACTAGGACTTAGCTCAGCTCGGCCTGACTTGGCTTCGACCTAGCTTAGCTCTGCTTCGAGTTAACTCGGCCTTGATCTCAATTAGCTTCAACTTAGCTCTTCAAGCTCTGATACCAAATTGATGCAGCGGATTAACAAACTTTAACGTGCTAGTGATGTTTGATACAAATTGATGCAATTTCTTCCTCACGAAATGATTCGTGTCAAGTAAAACAAGATAAATGCCCAAATCCGTTGATCTCTCGAGATACCGGATTCTAGCTATCTTCAACACGTTGATCGCGCACGATTCTGCGTTAGAAGATCTATAATTCTTCGATGTTGATCTCGCGTACGAGATTCCATGAATCGGCTTCAAGTTCGTTGATTCGAGCACACTCGAATAACCGAAGATGGAAGAAGAAGGAGATCACACTCAACTTCAACAAAAGTGGCACAAAGCACACAAACAAATTTTATTCAAATCAACTCAACTCTTACAAGTGACACCATACCACTATTTATAGAAAAATTACAACACAACACAGCCATGCGACTTAATGACGCGACCTACAACCTAACTTCCCACGAGTTACAAACATACACGATTTAACACACACACACACAATCTACGACCTATCATATACATGTGACCTAACAACAGAACAAACGACCTAACGACATAACAATTCAGCGACTCAAACAATGCGGCATAGAACATTAGCATAGGTGCGTGACTTAAGGGCGGAGCGACTTAAGTACTGGAGCGACTTAAAGAAGTGTGCAGTGAGCGACTTAAATTTGAACGACCTACTGAAGCGGCTTCAACTTAAGAACCTTGCAATCTAGGCTTCAAGCGACTTAATGTACACACGGCAGCGACGACTCGTTAGGTCGCTCAAGCGACTTATCTTGGTGACTTACCTCGTTAGGTCGCTCAGGCGACTTAACTTGCTGTTGGCAAAATCCGCTAGGTCGCGGGCGACTTAAGGAATGTGAATGATTTAAAGCCCACGAGCGACTTACGGCGAGATGCGCTGCATCAATATGGATCCATACTTGACTCATTCACACCACTATGAGTGTTCATTTTAATTCCTAGGCCGAGCATGGGATGGGTGAAAGCAAGTGCAAGTTTTTTAGTTATTTGTTGTTCTTTATTTTCTTGTGTTCAATGTTATATTTGGTGTTGAAATTCATGTGCTTTATATTGTTTTGTTTGATATGTACGAGATAACCACTTTGGCTCTCTCCTCACTTGAATTGTAGTCGTGCTTTCGTGCTTTGGGATCTTAGTTTGTGTGTCTGAATTTGTTATCTCTAGCTCGTAGAGGTGAGTATTTCTCACCAGACATTTTGTACTTATATAATTAGTGAATTGACACCATTTGAATTTGTAGATTTATATTATCACGTTATACCTGCTTGTTATATGATCATATGATGTTCACCCTGTTTATACACCTGTCATATCATCTGTTACTCTTATATAATGTTATTCTGTTCATTTATATCTGACTATCACACTACAAGTTCCCTGTAGATTAGAATCACTATGGGTTGAAATGAAACATACCCGAACGGACTTTAGAATAGGGAAAAATCATTGTGAGCTAAAATGATATGCCTGAGCAATTTTTATTTATTTCATTTTACTTGGGACTGCGGGTTTGAAATGATAGAACCCGGGTTTTCTTTGTAAATTACGAATTGAAATGATATATATCTTTATCACTTGACCTATGATAGAAAATTATATACAGACCCGTGGTTAATATATTTTTCTAGAATTTTTTAAGTATTTAAAAATGTAAATTTATGATATTTTAATTTAAATTGTATTTAAAATTATTTTATAAAGTGTAAACGATTTTTGTATAAGTTAAATATGTGAAACAAATAAATGGTTAAGTTGAAATTTGAAATATAACTTAAATTTGAAATTTGAGAAATTTGGTTAAAAGTGAATTTTGACTTAAATAAATAAAATGAAAATAAGTTATATTTTGAAATGGAAAATTTAAATAGAAGTGTTAAGTTAAATTTTTAATTGAAATTGAATGCTTGAATTTAATAAATAAATTATTATTAAAATTTGATATTTAATTGTGAAAATTTTACTTAATAAAATCATAAACTAAGAGGTATTTAAATGATCATTTTAAAGTGAGAAAATATGATTTTTATAAGTTAAAAATGGTTTAAATTAAAGTTTAATTGTTTATGAAATTTTATTGAAAATTTGGAATTTAATTAACAGCATTTTAAAAAAAATGCTATCATTTCTTAAGTAGAGGATATTACAACATTTCTAAGTGCTGTAGTTGATACAAATGAACTAAATGACTAAGTTGAACTAAGGGCTATTACAACACTTTGTAAGTGCTGCACTTGCAAAATACTAAACTAAACCTATTACAGCATTTAAAATGCTATCTTTGGTAAATTGAATTGTTTTAAAACATAACTTTCTGTAGCATTTTCTAAATGCTGCGAAAGTTGAATTTTCACTGTTTTAATAAATTTAAGTGAATGAATGAACTTTGAAAAGACTAAATTTTTGAAACTGAATAAATTTGAATTTTAAATGTAATAACTTCATTTTAAATGGTTTAAATGAAGTAATTTGATTTGAAATATAAACCATTTTGAAATGTGATTTGGAATGATACTCAAATTAAATGAAATGAATGTGGTTTGGAAAAAAATATGATACTTTGATATTTTAAAATGGGTTTGAAATGATATTGAATTGTTAAATGATATTTGATTTTCAAAGTATAAAAATACTATTTTGAAATTATGACCACGGGTTATAATAACAATTGGTTGTTAAAGAGACTGGGATCGGATATGGACATACTCTCTGTCGATACCGAAAACCACTTTAACAACTATGTACGCGGTGGAGATTCCAAAATGAAGTAGGATGCTGGCGAAAATCCTATTATGGTATGAACGTGGACCCGACTCCCGTGAGTTGGCTTAAGGTGGCTAAAACAGGAGCGATCGACGGGCCAAGTGAGGTAGCTCCTCCGATCGGACACACTTCTTCGATACCATTCTGTTACTTTTATGATTGATTGGGTGCACCCCTTTGATTTTGGGAGTGTGGCTCGAGGTGGCGGTAGTGGCTGCTATGCGTTACCACCTGCCCGGAAGCGTAATTAGTATATCTACCCTGGCATTGCCTCGTGTGCCTTGTCACCTACCATAGCGAGCTTTACTACGAGTTTGTTTTTCTCCCGTAGCCCATGGAGTATTTAGGGTAGTCTCCCAATCTGGAGATATGCTGATACTGGATGGACTGCTGGGACTATTACGTCCTACGTATTGGGGGCTATATGGGTAACCCTTCGACGCTATTTTAAAGTAAGTTTATTTTACTGTAGACATTATTATAATAGCGCAATATTACTACATAGTAAATAGTTTAACGGATCCTTATAGGATGGGCAGTCCCAAGCATCCTTTAAGTTACTTGTACTTTGTTACAGTTCACTTGAGTTCGTTTACATTATATAAGTATGTATGTCCTGACTCGAGTGTTTTGTGTTTTGCTTTACGCTCGGGTCAGTCTAAGTATTCACAACTTTGGATTCTCTTTCTAGAGCTGGTCTTTACTAGAGAATCTTCCTATCTATTTATATATCTATTTGAGCTTCAGCTGTTCTAGTTTACCTCATGTATTAGTGAACTTCTATGTATTTGGGATTTCTATTATGCTGTTTTCGGACTGATATTATGTATTTGTTTTGAGACTTTGTTATAGTAGCTTCATGAACTACAATGGTATTTTATATTCCGCTACGAGTTATTCTGATATTTCTGTGTTTGTGATTCTATGTGATTGATTTCATTTGCTCCAAATTTATTTACAATCTGTTATTTTGCATCATTTAAGTCCGACATGTGTGTGGATTATTGTCGATTTGAATGGTACAAAATAAGGGTTGTTACACTAACATTTCAAATGTGGCTCCAAATGTAATCTGTTTCAATGCTAATTCTTTAAGTGGTGAATTTAGTCCTTTCATAAATTTCTTCACCTTCTTATGCATGGTATTGACCAATTCATACCTGAACCTAGCTAACTTATTAAACTGGTTAACATACTTACCTACAGTCATTTCACTCCACTTTAGGTGAATGAATCTTTCCAATAATAATCCTTGATCTATTCCAGAGAAAATATTAATTTTAAACTTTCTTAAAAGCATCCCATGTAGTATTCTCCTCGTCAATTTTAGTGGTAATATTTCCCATTAATTTATTACTTCTCCCTAGATGTGCTAAGAAGCCAGTTACCTCCTTCTAGTATCACTTAAACCCAAAAGATTGAATACTTTCTCACACATGCCTAGCTAAGCCCACGTTGCTGCATATCCGTTCTAATAAAGGGTCAACCATCCAACTAGTGAAGTCCCTAGACAACTTTGGGAAATTCACATTAGATGGCATCTATATCTGAACCACTTCGTGGGTTGTAGTTGCAAGTTACTCTGGTTTAACTGGTCGCTTGCATATATCGATGGAACCAAGCTAAAATTCTCACTGCAGGAGTGCCATAGCATCCACTCTAGTGCCATTATAGTTCAAGAATTGACCCACCAAAATTGTTTCCTATTCCAGTTTTCGTCGATGTATTCATATTCTCCTACCTAAAAATGAGATTCATTAACAACTCCCTAATAGGTAGTAAATGATTTAGGAATAGTAAACATGAAATACACTTATATCCGATTCATACATCATATTGTTATATTTAAAATCACATCTATAAAAATACAAATACGCTCACTTGATAAGTCCTGGTACATAAATTAAGGAATGTTTTGCTTTGATAACAATGTAAAAACCCGCCTTTTTGAATCTCAGATTCAATGCCCGAACTGATGTTAACATCTTAAAGATCGAAAATACCAGTTGTTATTATATGATAACAAGTAAACAAAGTAGAATCTAACTACTAAATTTTTGTATTCGCAGCAAAAGGAAACACAAATCATAGTACCAAATATTAGTTAGATATGTAAAATAAATCCTAATCCAAACCATAACACATAGAAATATGCTGTTGTAGGATATATTTACAATATTTACAACATGAAATCTTTTTCACCATTCCACTATGCCACCAGGGTCCATCAACCTAGTGATATAGATAAAAAAATAGGAGTGGGTCAGACATACGTCCGATTGAGTGAAAAATGTCCATCTCATGTAACCATAAAAAGATTGGTAAAATATTGTTAGTGTCTCCTAACCTATATACATGCCTTAAACTGCCTATTTGCAAACGAGGAGTGATATCAGTACTAAATCTATGTGGACTATTCGATTAAGGTCATGCATAATTATACATATATGTTCTTAATAAATAGATTCTACCAAAACTACAACCCCAAGGAACGCCGATCTTTCCAAATGATTGACATGATATCTCTGAGGGAACAACCATTTCCTTAACAAAACTGTTTCCTAAATCTCTAGCGCCGATGCTAAGGGATCAATCATTTCCCCAAAATAACTTTTCTATTTAGAATATCGAGGGAATGAAAATTTCCCCAGGTCAACTACTGCTTGACCATTTGTGCCTCAAATATGAATTTCAATATCCAATATTAAATATTTAATCACTCGAGAATCACTAGTACATCAAACATGCCTAATATCCAATAGCCAGCTATACCAACTCAATATGATATCCAAACGTAACCAAAGCAGTCAAACAACCAATATCACACATATTGGACATATGTATATTTAACAACATCTAGATATTTCACAAATCACCATCGTACAACATTACCTCCGCCAAAGTTGCTCAAAGTGCCATATGTTGTCCTAGTCCTGCAAATCGTCTCCGATTCGTACTGGCTCGATTGGTCTAGGTTCAACCTGTCCTAATATTTAACCATTGGTCCAATAGTAGGAATACCATCGATAGACCAATCAGACCGGTGGTGCCTAGTAGTGCACCAATTTAGGTCACAATTTCCAGCCTCTGCGCATTCTTTTTTCTTTCTTTTTGTAATGACCCAAAATTTTATAGTTTTGATTTTGAATATTTAATTAATTTTAGATATTTTAATAATTGATTTTAAAAACATATTAAATCCTTAATAAATGATTAATAATTAATAATGGTGAATCGTTATAGAAAATTATTTATGAAAATATTTAGTTCAAATAAATAACGGCATGAGGCTGGAAATCATTCTAAATGGTAAATGATCTTGAAATGCATGAAAATATTGTATTGGGGCACTATCTTGGATTTTGACGTAACTATGCCAACAGAACTGGAATAGTAAGGTGTTATACGCTGATGAGTTTCGTGTCGATCGAACGTCCTGTGTGATCGTGCGAGCTCGGAACGTGAATCGATTTAAAAAGAGAAAATTAAAATAATTATTTATATAATATTATAAATAACCCTTAACCCTTATTCCTCTCTTTCACTCTTCCCTCCCTCTTTCTATTTTTCATTTCCAGTAAATATTTCATAGCCGCCATCCTTCAATCAATTGTTCTCAAAGCTATGGTCAATGAAATTCATCGACGTTGGGGTTGTTGTGTTCATATGAGTGAGATCTTCAAATTCTTAGCTTGAAATTAGGAGTAGCCTCGTTTAGGGTGATTGACATGGTGATACCGTATCTAGGTTAAGGGTGGAGGCGATTTAGGCAGAATTAGTGGAAAAGAGGAGTGGCATCGACTTTCTCTTTGAAGGGAAAAATTAGGGAAGAAACTGAGGGTAATGCAATCACCATTTAGGGCCCGCAACTTTTGCCTGGACACAGAGGAGTGGAGAGGGTTACGATGAGGTAGAGAGGATCGTGCTTAATGTTGAGGTGTCGGTAGTAGGGAGAAATGTAATGTGAAGTTCATTGATGGTGGTCGTTCGTCAATTCGTAGAGACCAGCTCTGCCAAGTGGAAGGTGATACACAACCTGGGTATGTGCTACGTGTACAGAGATTTTCATTTAGGGAAAAGAAGGATTAAGGGGTGGGTAATTAGTTTAAGCAAATAACTAGTTAATTTAATTAATTAATTAATTTAAAATCTTATAAAATTCATATCTTCTACATACAAGGTCCAAATCAAATGTGATCTTTTATGTTGCTCTCATGGAGTGTTACCTACGCACTAAAGTTGATTTCATCATATTTGGAGTGAGAATAATTTTGAGCTAAAATCGAACACCATTCGGTTTTAGATCTAGTAAGAACAGGTAAGCATTAGCTGGAATTTTGGTGAGTTCACTCACCTTTGGATAAACACTACACGATATATGTGTTGATGTAAATTATTATTTGTATGCTTGAATGATTTCTTATCCTGATGGATGAATAATGGCACCGCATTGTTGCTTGGAGGCCAGTTTTAGCATCCCAAGAGTGATTTTCTAAAAAGGTAAAACATAACTTCAAGCCTCACACTCGAGAGTGACTAAAATAGGTGATGTGCAATAGGGCTATGTGGTTCGCTACCATTAGGGTATGATCATCCTTGATCAAGATTGATATTATTTTGGATGTATGCTTCGGGACTAATATGGTGGTGGATTCAACCGAGGGATGATCATATTAAGTACTATCCAGGATGGGGTAGGTCGGTCCTATGCTGGCAGGATGTCCTTGTGAGGCCCTCGGTACATTTATCTAGAGGTGTACTGTAGAAGACGGTACCCGATGCCTTGTCATTGTATGGAATCAATTTTCCAATACATGCCTTTAGGGGCTTAGTTGAATACTAAGTATGCTTTTGAATGTAATTAATATAACCATTTTGGCTATGTAAAATATTAATTTTAAAATCTAGACACTATTATAATATTAATGGATTTTCTGATTAAAAGGTATGGTCATCGTAAGGTAAAAACCCTTCCATGTTTATGTGCGGCGTGGTCTTAGGTGTACCTTTGTTTTGAAAGGTTTTATAACATTAAAAATCCATATGATTTTTATTTTTCATGCTGGTACCAGACTGATCTGAACGTTATTTTCTTATAATGCTTGTTGTTAGCCTTGAGCATATTTGTAGATTCGGTTATGGATGCTTTAGAGCTTTAGAAGACAAGCTGAATACCTCCAAGACGTATTTACGTGTTTTATTTTCTATTGCATTTATTATTTTGTATTTACCAACATTTGCGACGACATGATGTTATAACTGTCTAGGCTGATGATAGATTAGTTTACTTTGATTGATGTATGTATATTACTGTTTTCTTTTATACAAATCAAGTGTATATTATATACTACTTGCCATGATGTGAGTTTCTCTTCTGTCTTTTATTTTTCTTTAACCCAACAATCTGTCTTTCCGGCACTCGGATGCTCGATTTGTGAATAACATGGATGTAACACCGTCGACTTTTGAGGGCCGAAAAGGTCGGTCGTTAAACTTGGCATCAGAGCTTAGGTGGACCAAACACTTAGACCTTGGTGGGGGAAACTCATTAGAGATAGTGTTAGTAATTTCCTAGAATGTGTTTGAATGTGTGTGCGTGTGTATATATATGCGCATGTACTTTGTTAGTTCCATAAAATTGTTTTGTATTGTGTTGATTGGACTGCTAGGTGGTTTATGAATTCAGATCGAGACGTAGGATTCCACGGTATCGATAGGGGCTTCTAAAATCTTGGATAAGGCAAACCAAGATAGTATTGTTTTGAAATTTGGTAAATGAAATATTTTTACCTGGATTGTATATTATATATAAAAGAATAATTTTCAGAAATTGATATAGTTATTTATGATGTATTTGTCTATTAGGAGACAATGATATTTAGTTATCACCATTTGTTGTTTGATTAGTTACGCTTGACTAGTTTATGAGTATTGACTATTATTTGCTGACTTTTGAATTGTGCTCGACCAATTTATGAGTAGTTTACCTCTTTCAACATACGTTAAATAGATAGTAACTTATGGAGAATTGAAATAAACACCTTGTGAATTAAGTTTCACAGTTTGACTATAATGCGTTCGGTGACAACATTGGGTTAAAATTTAATTTTAATAAATGTTGTTTATTATAATCTAAACAAAAACATACATTTATGAAATGATTTTATAGAAAGTGAAATTATAGAAGCATGGTTTATAAATATTATAAGCAAGGAATTTAAGCTGAGAATTTGAGAACCTAAATCCAAATGCTTTTAAAAATTTTCTTCTTCAAAGTTTGGGGAAAATAATAATTGTATTATTTGAAAGTATTGAATAATAAAAGTATTTTAAAATGATTTTAAAGGAGATAGAAAGTACTGAACTTACTTTTGTCACTCAAAAATACTTCTGGTGATGACTCCCGCGTCATCAACGTTCATTTTCAATTTTCTATGTAGGGATGCTACTACAATAGCTTACTACAGTGTTGTTTTAGTAAAATAGTTTTTGATTTAATCCCAAAAGTAGTGCCATTGGAACTTGAATAACAAGGTGATGTACGTCGATGAGTTTCATGTCAATCGAGTGTCCTGTGCGATTTTGCAGCTCGACACGCTAATCGATTTAAAAAGAGAAAATTAAAATAATAACATATATAATTATAAATAAACCTTAGCCCTCATTCCCCTCTTTCACTCTTCCTTCTTCTCTTTCTAATTTACATTTCTAATAAACACTTTATAGCCGCCACCCTTCAATCAATTATTCCGAATTGTGGTCAACGAAATTCATCGAAGTTGGATCCATTATGCTTGTATGAGTGAGATCTTCGAATCCCAAGTCTCGATCATGTTTGGGGATGATCGATGTGGTGAGGCTGAACCTAGGGTTAAGGGTGAAGGCGATTTAGGTGGAGTTAGTGGAAAGAGGAGTGGCATCGACTTTCTCTTGCAAAGGCTAACTTAGGGAAGAAGTTTGGGGTGGTGCGATCACCATTAGGGGCCACAACTTTTTTCTTGGACATAGAGGAGTAGGGTGAGGTCGCAATGAGGTAGAGAGAATTGAGCTTGACGCGAGGGGTTGGTCGCGGGGAGAATGCAAAGTGGAGTTCGTTGGTGATGGCCATTCGTCGATCGATGGAGTGTAGCTCCGGCAATAAGAAGGTGATACATGGCTTGGGTATGTGCACATCTATGTGCATGTATATGGATTTTGATTTAGGGGAGAAGAAGGATTAAGAGTGTAAGTGAATAACTAGTTAACTTAATTGATTAATTAAACCAAAATCTTATAAAAATCATATCTTCCAAATTGAACGTGGTTTTTTACTTGTGCTCAAAGGAGTGTTTACTAACCACTGGAGCTAATTTCTTCAAATTTATACAAGCAAAATTTTAAGCTAAAATCAAACGTCGTTCGATTTTAGATCAAGGAGGGACGCGTAATTATTGGCTAGAATTTTTGTAGTTGACTGTAATGACCCACTATTTCGAACCATTCGCATCCGCACATGTTGGACTTGAATTACTCAAATTATCAGAATGTTAATTTTTATTTGGAAAAACTCAGCATATACAGTAAATAAATCAATCACAGAATCACAAACATAGAGTAATTAAAATAATAGGCAGCAAAATAAATAGATAATATTTCATGAAACTACTATACTGTGGCGACCCGACTTCCTGACACCAGAAAGTCGCATCACTAATTAAGAAAAAAAGGGCTAGAAGAAGAAAAGAAAGAGGAAGAAACACAACAACGTCAGAGTACTCACAGCGGAACGAATGAAATATAATATATCACATAAAATATTACATAGTATCATATTACATCATAGTACACAACTATACAACACATATTAGACAATTATAAACATCTGTCTAACTATACAACTCAAGTACATAAGATACAGATACAACACAAACACAGCGGAACCATAATATATCTACACATGGAAGCCTCCTGCTCCATTACTCCTCCAGAATTCGTGAAGCAAACCTGAATCACTTAACTAGTCATACATAATATGAGTGCCCAAGAGTTTAATAAAACAAAAAATAAGCACTCGGGTCAGACATGGGTCTGGTGTGAGTAAACGGTTTAAAATTGCTTAACTTTAGAAAAACCTTTGAAACGAAAAGGTATCACGTAAGACTTCCCACACATAAACATGGAAAAGTTTTTACCTTACGCTAACCAAAACATTTGATAGGAAATCCAGTGATATTATAATAGTGTCTAGGGTTTTCAAGTAAATAAGAAATAGCCGAAATTGTTACATTATTAAATTCTAGCTACTAGCCACAAAAGTGGGTAATACAAACAAAACCGTAGGGTCTCGTAGGAAGAATGGGTTTCCATCAATGGCAAGGCTACCGGGGTACCGCCCGTCACAGTACGTGGCCTAGATCACTGTACCGAGGATTACCCCTAATCCCCTGCATCACAAAGCCGGAACCGTTCCTTACTGAACAGTCCCGAGTAAGATCACCCCGTGATTGGCGCGACCAACCACCCACAAAGCCGAAATAAAAGGGACATCAAGACAGGAATGACCTCACCCTGAAATGGGTGCTACCCATCTAGCCTTGCTGTACCTCCCCTGTTTAGCCATTCCCGGGTTGATGAGGCTTGAGGCTGCGATTACCTTTATAGAACATCTATCTTAGAATGCTCATCGTCCACCTGACGATGTTCTGAAAGCATTCAATCCATACAAGTTCGTTTCGGGTTCGAACGAAATCGAAGGCACTATCTCATTCCACTCATTTTGGAATCACCCTCAGAGTCAACGACCATAGCCCTTGCACTCTGAATCACCATCTCGAACCTATAAGTACTATCTCCGTCAAACTCATCACGGAATCACCCACAGAGTTATACTGACGAATAGTTCTTACACCTCGAGTCTTCACTAAGCTCCACTTGGATTCACGACCTAACGTTTAATTTGGATCGATGTGGTTTTCGGATATCCAAATATGAAAATCTGATCCCGGTCTCACCGAAACTAAACGCCATTTTAATGTCCAAGTTGTTTAAGGGTTTAAACATTTAAACTTATATTCAGGATGATATAATCAGATAGATGAATCACATTATCACAATAGATAATTCATATCAAAAATTCATCTCACAAAGTAGCATATCACATATCATAGATATCACATCCAAGTCATCCAACATTACTCATCCAATATCAGTCATCTAATATCAATCACCCAATATCAATCAATCATCCATAAACAGAATTTATTAACTCCAAATCAATTGGATTACCTTAAGCCTTCTTCATTAATTTATTCCAAATAAATAAATTTAATCATCTCTTAATGATCTTCCTTGATTAATCTTCCTTTAATTACATTCAAGTAATTATCCTTAAGCTTATACAGTAATTAATCTTTAATTACTATCAGTAATTACAATAATTAATGATCCTACATTTACTTCCATTAATTATTCAATTATAATTAATTACATTTAACCTCAATTAATTACAATTAATTAATCACACTTAAATTAATCACTTTTATTAATCAACCTTGATTAATTCATTAATTATATTAATGATCCTTATTAATTAATTGTTCCTTTAAATTAGTTAAATAATTAACTTGTAATTAATCATCTCATTAATCATAAACAGTAAGTAACAATTTGTAATTATTTATATTAATTAATTAACTTCTTAATTAATTATATTAACCCTTTGATTAATTAATCTAATTAATTAATCTTTAATTACTTCACTAAGAAATTAATTATTCAATTAAAATTAACAAATAATCCTTAATTAATTACTTTCTTAATTAATTGCAATTTTAATTAATTACACTTAGTAATTAATCCTAAATTAATCTCATTCATTAATTAATTAATCACATTAATTAATTAACTAAGTAATTAACCCCTTAATTATTTACAAAAGTAATTATCTTCTAATTACTTTCATTAATAAATCTTAATTACTCTCTTAATTAACTTAACAAATAATTAATTCCATCATTAAATAATTCTTAATTCTTTAAATTAATCAATTACTCCATAACCAATTAATTTCAAATCAATTATATTAATCAATCCTTAATTAATAACATAATGTGATTATCCATTAATCACTTCCATTTAATTACTCCCATGAGTATTTCCCACTAATTACTTCCATAAGTAATTACTTCCATTCTAAATTACATTCAATTATTAACCATTAATTACTTCATTAAGAAATTATACTTAATTAATTCAAAATAAAGTGATTATTTAAAATTAAATAAACAATTAACTAAATATTTAAAATTAATTAAATAATTAATTAATTAACTTCTTATATTTAAAAAAATCCTTAAATAATTAAGAAAACATTAATCTTAATTAACAAATCATATTTATTAAGTATTCCTAAGTTCATAACAAAATAATTTAACCATATTTATCTTTATAAATAAATTATTTGAATTTAAATCAAATTTTAATAACTTAACAACAAATTATTCTATTTGGATTTCAAAATTTAAACAATAACCTTATTTGAAAATAAGGTATTTAGAAATCAATTTCAAATTTTAAAACACATTAATCATCTAAGTTAAATTTATTTATTTTCAATAAAATTTGAAACTTAGTTATTAAACATTACTTTAAAATTTACTTAAAATTTTGATTCAATATTTTAAAATGAAAACATTCCCTTTGAATTAAAATTCAAAACACTTCTTTTTAAATTAGAATTCAAAATTAAATTAAGATAATTACTTACAAAAGAAATCGTATTAAAACAATTTAAATTTGCAAATAAATTTAATTAACACTTTTATTAGTTTGATTAACATTTATTTTAAAACAATAAGTTTTAACTTTTGTTTTCTTTTATAAAACTTGTTTATAGATTTTAATGCTTACCTTCATTACTCAATCTCGAGTTTACTTTGCAACTTAATCATTATACTTTTACAGTACTTAACATTACAGTACTAACAAAACACAACAACCTATACACTCGAGTCGAACATAGGAATCACACGTATCTACCCCGAAGCAAACATACACTCCTTCTACTTCGAGTCAATCGCGATGAAATGCGAGTGCTCCGTCGAGTCTTCAACTCGTCTTCCCCAAAACCCATCAAGTAAATCAGACAAACCCAATCTCGTGCACCTGCACAAACCACCTCAACGCCGATGATCACCACTGGTGACGTCGACACACCATCCTTCATCTTAACATCAGTGCTCGATCATCCAAACATACTCACAATCCTTAAATCAAATTCGAGCCATGAAGATGAAAGTTCAAATAACACAGCATCACCAAAAATGTCTCGATCACCTTCCTCCGACCACCAGAATTGCCGTAACTCCAGCCACGTCATCACCAGACTTCCACGAACCAATTTCCAGAATCTCATTAAGCTCTATGCATCAGAGAAGATGAAGGAACCCAATTTTCCAATGCGACCTAAACTAGGTTTAGAAACCTAATTGCTTCGCCGTCGACGCCACTCTGATCGGTCACCCTTCCCACCATTTTTGCCTAATACTCCTATCGTTCCTCTACCCCCAACCAAAATCCCAATCATCCTAGACCCTTTGATCATCGTTAATTGCTCAGAGAACAAATTCCAAGCATCACTGAAATGCACCCCCAATACCCACTTATAAAATTTTGATTTTTGTTTTAAAATTCCTTAATTTCAATATGGATTCAAGTTATGAAATTAGATTATCAAATTATAACATTTGATTTATCATGCATTTTAGAATTTTCCACTGCATTTCTTGGTTCTAGGTAAAATTTAAACTTATACTACTTGAATCTAATTTTAAACTTTAACTTGAGAATAATCAAACATAAAATGTTTGAATCTCTGATCTTAATAAAGACCAGTTAAGTAAGTTTGGATTTTTGATCAAAATTATAATATACAGAACCAAGAACATAGGTGATTAAATATATAGACATGCACACTTGCATCTCACATAAATACAGAGATAATTCATATATATGCACAAACACAGTAACATTCACCTTAGAATTCTCAAACCAACAGACATATATATATATATATATATTTAGATTTAATTTAATTTTTTAAAAAAAGTTTACTCACCAATTTAATATGCAGAGCAGTTTCAATTTATTATTCCAGGCTTCCAATCTTTAAATCTGAAAAAAAAACTTTGATTTTGCTTTCTGTTGAAGATGAATCTCTGCATGCTTACAAACTGTTGTTAAAAGGTTGAAACTGCTGTTGATTTCCGTTTGAAATGCAGGTGATCTAATGTTGCAGCTTTGGAAAAAAAATTCAGATTCTAATCTTGCTTTGCAGATTTTACTTTAAAAATGTTGAAACCGTTGAGAAGATATTTTCTTGCAAATTTTACTTTCAGGTTTGTTTTTGCTTTTTGCTTGATTTCCAGTTTCAGATTTTAAGAGAAATTTTCTGATTTGGGTTAAGAAGTGAAAACAAAGAAATAAAAATGTTTGTGGAAAAAACACTAGTTTTCTTCTTAAAAACATTTAATAAAAATTAAAATGAAAACATTGCCACTTGTTAATAAATTGGACAAGTGTCTCAAGCATATTTTAAAAAGTTACAAGTGTAAAAATGTTTCATCTTTGATTAAAAAGTGTTAACCCCATTTAATTAAATCATTTAATGTATTTATAAAATATTTTTATGTGCATATGAAATGTGTTTAAGTATTTTTAATTAATTTTCATTTAATTTAAATGATAATATAAGCTTACATTTTAAAGAAAATATTATAAAACTATAAATAAATCTTTATACATGTATTTTTAAAATCTAAAACATTAATATATATATTTATAACCATTTAAAACTGAAACACTTTAAAGAAAACAAAAATAAAACTTTGATTTAAATTCTTTATAAACTATCATATTTAAAATAAATAATTATCTTATATTTTAAAACAATTGAATTAATCTTTAAATTAACTTTTGAAAAATATAAATTTTAAGCAAAGCTTTAAATTACAATTCATACATATATAAATTATCAATGGATTAAATTAAATTTCAAAACAATATCAAATTATAACATATACATACATATATATTACCATTTGAAAATTCATTCTTTTATTTTAAAAAAAGATATTCTATTCACAATATATATCAAATATATATATAAATAGAATAAAAATTAATCAGCTGTGAAAAATAATTCTTATCAATATTAAATTGTTAAAAAGATATTGATCAAAATTACCAGATTAAATATTTATTAACCTTTTAAAAGATTAAACTAATCAATTTAAATTAAAATTATAAAGAAAAATTATCAAATCAATTAAACTATTAACACAGATTATTAAATTGATATTGCTCAAAATTCCGGGTCGTTATATATACACATCAGAATCTGAAACACAATACAATAGAATATCTCAAATATAATGTAGTCTTAAATACAAACAAATGGCAGGACTAAACAAAACAGCTGGATAGCTGAAAGCTAAATAGATAGATCTTCGAACAAAGCTCCAATCTCCAAAGGTGAGTCTCAAATGCTGTGATACTCAGTCTAATCCGAGGGTAAAGCAAAACACAAAACACTCGAGTCGGGATTAACATTTTTATATTAATAAATTCAACTTAAGTGAAATGTCAAGTGAAATACAAGTAACTTAAAGGATGTTTGGGATTCCTATCCTCTAAGGATCCGCGGAACTATCTACTATATAATGCAACACGCTATTATAATATGTCTATAGTAAAGTAAACTATTAAAATAGCGTTAAGGCATTACCCATATCCCTCTTAACACAATTTATATAATCCCGTGGTCTATACAAATACTATAAACTGCACTCGCAAGTGGGCTATCAAGGAGTACTCCATAGGTACGGTACAAAACAAACTCGTAGAAGGCGAGATAGGGCATGTGACAAGGCACTCGAGGCAATGCCAGGGTATATACACCGTGCGTGGGTCAGGACTGGTGGTAACGCATAGCAACTACTACCGCCCACCATGTGACACACTCCCAAATCAAAGGTGCACCCAATCAAATCACAAAAGCAATATAATGGTATCGAAGAAATGTGTCCGATAGGAGGAATGACCTCATTTCCGGCGTAGCTCCCATTTTAGCCGCATTAAGCTGACTCATGGGAGCCAGGGCTACGTAAATAACATATAGAATCGTAACCAAACCATCCTACTTCATTTTGGAATCTCCACCACGTGCACAGTTTTTAAAGTGGTTTTCGGTATTGGTAGAGAGTATGATAATATCCGATCCCGGTCTCTTTAATAGCCAAATGCTTATTGCACATTGTGGCCATTTATAATTCAAATAGTTTACACTTCATATCAAAATACCATATTCTTTTCAAACCATATCAATTCGATATCATTATTCACCTTAAATAATATTCTTTTCTAGAATCGTAACACGTTTCGAAATTATAATGATTTTAAAATCATAGCACTTTTGAAATCAAAACACTTTGAAATCATAACACTTTTGAAGTCGGAACACTTTTGAAATCATAACACTTTTGAAATCATAGCACTTTGAGAATCATAACACTTCGACCTAAACAATTTAGATATTGAAAATAATATATATAATAAATAGTTATAAATTAAAATAGTTTATATAATAATAAAATAATTTATATATTAAAATAGTTTATATATTAAATATACTTTATATAATAAAAATAGTTTCTAGAATTTCGCTAATCGATTTAAATCATCTTAAATTCCAAAATTCAATTTAAATTAATTCCAGTTCAACCATTTCAATTTAAAGTTCAAAGATTCAAGTTTATTCAAACATTTAATATAATTTTCATATTATATTTCAACATTTAGCTTTAAATTTATTCAAATTGGAAATTATTCCATTAACCATTTTTATAACAATTTATTTAAATCCCAATTTATATATTTAAATCAATATTAAATATTCAATCTCAATTTTATTCAAATTTGAGAATATTAATTTAATCACTTTTTATCAAATCAAGTTATAATCATATCTTTTCAAAATCTCAAAACTAATAAGTTCAAATCAATTCTTTCTTAAATTCAATTATAAACCAGTTTAAATTCCAAGTCAACATTAATTTATCTTCCCATCCTTTACTATTAAAGTTATAAAATCTAATTTTAAAATATTGATATAATTTAAGTAAATACTTAAACATATTATATACTAATTAAGTTAAATTTTTATTAAATTAAATATTATTATTAAATGTATATTTTATTTAAATTTTTTATATATTTTTAAAATAATACAATTATAAGAAAAATCTTAAAAATTATATTTTCAAAATTAATTTATAAATTGAAACTTCCAAAACATATTATTTTAAAAATAAAAGTTTTATACATATATAAAAATAGTATTTATATTCTATATTTTTAAAAATAAATATTTAATAAACCATTATATTTCCTTCCAAACATTGGTAATCGTTTTTAAAATATAGACCAACATTGTCCGTATATAATTTTCCTTCCTATGGTTAGGTGATACTAATGTTTATCACGTTAAATATTTACGAGTATATATCATTTCAACCCGCAATCCTAAAAATTTTGAAAATCAATAATAATCGCTTGGGTTTATCATTTCAACCCATAACGATTTTCCCTACTTTACAAATCGTTCAGGTATGTATCATTTGAACCCATAGGGAATTCTGAATTAGCAGGGAACTTGCAAAGTGAGGACAGTTATGAGAATAATATAACATATCAACAACATGCATATATCATCAATGACAATTTAAATAAAATATAAACAACAAGATATTGTGTCATATCTCACAGGTGAACAATTACTGATAAAAGCATGTCATATATAGCAATTATATAATTAATAATTAAATCTACCAGCATATTTCATTTGTCGTTTCAAGTGAAAGCAAATTTAATAAATATAAGAATGTTAATTGTGAGTGATTGCTCACTTTTCGAGTCTAGAGAAATAACAAGAATGAGATGCACAGACACAGATACGCACGAACTAGGTAGAGTTGCGAAAATAATCTCCGGGCAGCACAAAACTAGTAAAGCATGGTAGACGAATTTGGATTGATGAAATGCAATATATATGTTATACTTAAAAATCAATATTAAATATGAAAACGCAAATTAAGAATAATATATATACGCACACACACCTTAAAATAAATATCTAACTTTAAACACATATAAAAATAAAGTCTATATATATTCTACTTCAAAATCATTCCTCAAAAGACTTATCTTTCTCAAATCAAAACAATATATGTATATACATTACCTTTTTAAACTAGATACTTCAAATCAATATTTCCCAGACTTATATATTCAAACAGTTAAAACTGTAAATAAACAAAGTATAAAACAATGGAACATAATTACAACAGCATATATGTTTCATATACAGGAACAACTTATAATATATATATATATATATATATATATCAAAATAACCTTTTATACAAACTTTTATATTATATTGAAAATCAAAACACAAAGATTCAAAACTATATTATACATTAAAAAATTTATCCTTTTAAAAAAGCAGACAAACATACGGACTCAAATATGCATATATATTACATTACGAAATCACAACTCAAATATGCATATATATGTACCAATTATATGTGTACCATTGTATGAAATCATATCTTAGCCGCATACCTTTAAAATCAAAAAAAATTATTTTTTATCAAAGCACGTATATTACAAATATATATATATATATATTATAGGCAAGAGGAATTTCTGTTGAGGTGGAAGGCTGGGTGAGCGA
This sequence comes from Allium cepa, assembly GCA_030765085.1. Taxonomy (NCBI): domain Eukaryota; kingdom Viridiplantae; phylum Streptophyta; class Magnoliopsida; order Asparagales; family Amaryllidaceae; genus Allium; species Allium cepa. The sequence continues at coordinate 746,255,107 of CM060935.1, forward strand.
GCAAAGGCTGGTGTGGCGTCAGCCAGAGGTGAAGGGAGGTCAGACTTGGTTCAGTTGTAAGTTTCGGCAAGGCATAGGTTGTGAGAGGGTGGAGCGGATGACATGAACAAGCGGGTGATCGGTTTCTGGTTGGTCGAGATGCTGATGGTGGTTTAGCCACTTGGAGGCTGGGGCAGGCGGTGGGGTCCAGGCAAGGAGTGGATGGTTCTTTGGTGGTTAGAGGAGATATGGGAGGAAGGAGGGTGATAATGTGTTGTGCTCGGCTCAGAGAGGGGGACTTGGGTTTGGGACGTTGCGGGTTCGAGAGGGGCGGAGCAATGGCTGGTGGTGAGGGTCGTTCCGTGTTGACACAAAGCAGGCGTGGTGCTCAGGTGCAGGGAGGTGGAAGGTGTGCTGCTGGGCGGCATGGGTTAAGGTGGGATGTTGGGTGCATTGTGATGGGACATGGTGATGGGGTGATATAGAAGGGGATGGCAAATTTTTTCTCAAGAAAAAAACGTTTCTGTGAGTTTTTGAATGAAGATAAAGAGCGGGTAAACATTCTCTCATTCTATATTATATTTTCCCAAAAGAAATCAACAGACAATATAAAGAGAGGAGATTGCATGGAAAAGTGGTTCTGGAACGCTAAATGTTAGAGAAGAGCTACTTCCCAAAATATATAACTTCACTTTACCTATTATATATAGTATAGTCATACCTATATCTTCTTTTTCAGAGGAGAACAGAAAAAATAGATGTAGAGAGGAAATGTGAATGGGAATGTACAGAAGGTAGAAGAATAAATATAAAGTGAAAGAAATGCAACTTTCACAATGATTTAGCTGAAAATTTGAAGCAATTTATTATTGTGGCCAGGGTTGCACGGTTTCAAATGTGAAAAGCAAGGAAATCCTAAAAGTCAAAAAATCGATACCGAAACGAGCACAGCTTTATTATTTTCATTGCGTACAAGACCTCCAAATACAAAAATAAATATACCACGGAGATCGGAATGACGAGATGAATAGAATGGTACATAGAGATCGATGATACAATCATTTTATCAAAAGTCGACGTCCGGTGCCTAGATGATGCTAAAATGTCGAAAATAAGATAAATGGAGCTAAAGCAGTTCAAGTATGGTGAAACAAATCATGACTTCTCACTTAGAAAGCGATTTACATTTTTGTTGCAAAAAATATTCAGATTTTGAAAATATTTTATTATCATCAAATTTCAACTGATTTAATATTGAAATTGAAAATTACACAACTGAATTAACTTTCATATTTTCTATTAAAAATTTACCATTTGCTATGTTTAAATAGACGCATAACAAATATCAAAATTTTATTTCCAAATATAATTTTTTAAAATTTCACAAATATTCGGTTAATTACGTTATAAAAACGTTAAAATTTATGGGTTGTTACACTCTTCCCTACTTAAAACTTTTCGTTACCGAAAAAGAAAGAGATAGGAGAATAGAAACAAACAGAAAGAAAAATAGATTTGAAATATATAGATTAGATACAACAGTAAATCTTAAAGCTGTATAAATTTTATTTATTTCAGAATTGATTAATATTCAGCAAATTTGTTTTCAATCCACTTTACTCATTTGATAAATAGTCATTATATCCACCTTCGATTGATTTCAGTTAAATATATTTTCATTCAATTGATTTGTTTCAGTTTATTAACATTTATTACAAAACTTTCTTTCAAACAAAATTTATTTGATACATCTCATTTATTTATTCCATTTGATTTCACATAAGTTAATTTCTTACATAATTCAATTTTAACTATTCTTCATTTCATATTTATTTGTTGAACTGTCATTCTCCTTTATTTATTAAATTTATTTCACTTAATATATAGTTTGCAACATATATTACATGTATAAACATTTATTATTCAACAAATTAATTCTCTTCTTATTATTCAATTTATTATCCAATTTATTATTTATAAATTCCCTTAACAAAATATCATTTTTGGACATATTATTTATTATTGTACATATTCAATTACATTCAACCCCTTTCCATCTATGTTTTATTAATGATTCCATTGTAATTAAATACTATACAAATTTTCATTTGTTTACAACATTTCAATTAAGCAAAATTAGTTTGGACACTTTCATTATTTAATTTTTTCTTGTATAACCCTCAATCATATATATTCACCCTAACATTTTAACTTTTTGAATATTTTAGGCAAGTTATGTGTATTAGAATGGAATTTAGTATTATACAAATAAGTTTTTATTCAATTTCAACTATTTCAAGTTGGTTAAATTTCATTTATCATTTTAGATATTCCACTTATTCAAAATTTGCACTTTATTTCAGTAACTGAACCATTTCTTAATATAAAACTTAAGATTCAAATTTCCGGTTTCACTTCAAACTATTTTGAAACAATTATACGCATATATAGTTTATGAATCAATTTATACACAAGAAAATAAAATTTTATATAGGAAATTCAAATTATACACAAGAAATTCAAACAAAATTCATTGTTCAATTAAAAAGTGTAGCAAAGTTGCTACATGGTCTCTCCACTTCGAGACTCGAAAATGAATGTCGATGATGCTGCAGTCATCACCGAAAATTATTTTCCAGTGACAAATGAGGAGAGTACTAATTTACTTCATTAAAAATTCTTGGGAAACAATTCCCATTTAGAAATACTTTTGTTTAATATTTTTTTTAAATACGGGAAAACCAAATTTAGAAATGCATCGGAAATTAAATTCTCAAATCTTTAATTTAAACTCATTTCATTTTCAAATTAAATTTTATAACCATGTTTACAATTTCAAAGAACCATAGTCAATGATTTGGAAGTGTTAACCAAGAAATAAATGATAACCAAGTATTATCATTTCTAACAACCAATTCATTTTACTATCTAATTGCAGAAAATTATACTTTTATATATAAAATATAATCATACAAAATTTATAAATTTTGAAAATAATTTTGTGTCAGTTTGGTCGATTCAAATGTTTGGAATTCCGATCAATAGCGTTGGCCGGACGAATCGATCGAAATCCAAAATTCAAACTTAACAACTCAAACAAAACAATATAAAACATTTTTATGTTAATAACAAATACATTCCCTCATAGGATGGTTCAAAATAGATTATAGAACAAGAATAGAGATTCAAAATTCAAAAGGACCCTAATCGAAGAGAATGCTAACTACGAATAAATTGGCTCGAAAGTGAGATATGATAGATAGATTACAAAAGAGAAAGATAGATAGCCTTATATTAATTGCGGGTGACCTTAACCGGGTCAACCGAGATACTAGGAAATAGATCGATGTGAAATTTCCATTTTCTGCTTGAAGGGAAGAGAAGTGACTCTATCAAAACATTAGGATAATCCTGACTATAGGAGTGGGATCAAGATCATTCAGCTAAGTATCAAACGGAAGGTACAACTGCCTGTATAACCGAAGGCATTCTACATTTGATAACAAAAGATTTTTCTTGGGTTGTCTACTAGAGAACGGTGCGGGCTTTGTAAGGAACAACATCATAACCCAAGGACATAGGAATCTCTGGTGAATCAACGCTTATTATAGAAGATTTTCACCCCTATACGAATCATATAGAGGTTGGCGGGACCGCCGATGGGTTTTGTCACATACATGGGCGAGGTTGCCCATTGAGGTGGTAAGATGAGCTCAAACTGATTATAGAGATCGACAGAAATAGAGCTATGAGATGCTACAATATTAAGAGAACATGGATGGGAGAAGACAAGAATGAATTTTCATAGCAAAGGGAAAAGCTCCAAAATTTCAAGGGAAATTCGAACCAAAGAGGAAGAAATTTAAGCTCGAACGAAGGTGATTCCGTAATTAAATTTTACTCTAATGCTAAGTTTTACTTATACCAAAGCTCTGATACCAACTGTAATGACCCGCTATTTTGAACCATTCGCATCCGCACATGTCGGACTTGAATTGCGAAAAATGTTAGATTATTTAATTTTATTTGGCAAAACTAAACATATACAGTAAATAAATCAATCACAAAAATCACAGACACAAAGTAATAAAAATAATATGCAGCAGAATAGATAGATAGTAGTTCATGAAGCTACTATACACATCAGAGTCTGAAACGCAATACAGCAGAATATCTCAAATACAATGTAGTCTCCAATACAAGCAGATGGCGGGACTGAACAAAAAACTGGATAGCTGAAAGCTGAATAGATAGAACTTCAAACAAAGCTCCAATCTCTAAAGGTGAGTCTCAAATGCTGTGACACTCAGTCTGACCCCAGCGTAAAGCAAGACACAAAACACTCGAGTCAGGATTAACATTCTTATATTAATAAGTTCAACTCAAGTGAAATGTCAACCAAAATACAAGTAACTTAAAGGATGTTTGGGATTCCTATCCTCTAAGGATCCGTGGAACTGTCTACTATATAGTACAATACGCTATTATAATATGTCTATAGTAAAGTAAAATATTAAAATACGTTAAGGCGCTACCCATATCCCCTTTAACACATTTTATATAATGCCGTAGTCTATATAGATACTGTAAACTTCACTCGCAAGTGGGCTATCAGGGAGCAGTCCATGGGTACGACACAAAACAACCTCGTAAAAGGCACGATAGGACATGCGACAAGGCGCTAAAAGCAATGCCAGGGTAGATATACTGTTTGTGGATACAGACTGGTGGTAACGCATATCAGGTACTACCATACACCTCGTGACATGCTCCCAAATCAATGGTGCACCCAATCAAATTACAAAAGAAATGGAATGGTATCAAAGAAATGTGTCCGATAGGAGGAATGATTTCACTTGGCCCAGCATGGCTCCTGTTTTAGCCACATGAAGCTGACTCATGGGAGTCAGGGCTACATAAATAGCATATAGAATCATCACCAAACCATCCTGCTTTATTCTGGAATCTCCACCACGTACACAATTATTAAAGTGGTTTTCGGTATTGGAAGAGAGTATGACAATATCCGATCCTGATCTCTTTAACAAACAAACACTTATTTCACACCATGGTCATTTATAATTCAAACAATTTGTACTTCATATCAAAATATCATATTCTTTTCAAACCATATTAATTTGGTATCATTATTTACCTTAAATAATATTTTTTCTAGAATCGTAACACTTTTCAAAATTATAATGCTTTCGTAACCATAGCACTTTTAAATCATAACACTTTGAAATCATAACACTTTTAAAATTGTCACACTTTCGAAATCGTAATACTTTTGAAATCATAGCACTTTGGGAATCATAACACTTCGACTTAAACAGTTTAGATATTGAAATAGTATGTATAATAAATAGTTATAAATTAAAATAGTTTATATAATAATAAAACAATTTATATATTAAAATAGTTTGTATATTAAATATACTATATAATAAAAATAGTTTCTCCAATTTCGCTAATCGATTTAAATTATCTTAAATTCCAAAATTTAATTTAAATTAATTCCAGTTTAACCATTTCAATTTAAAGTTCAAAGATTCAAGTTTAAATATTCAAACATTTATGATGTAAATTTCATTTATATTTCAACATTTAACTTTAAATTTATTCAAATTGGAAATTATTCCCTTAACCATTTTTATAACAATTTATTTGAATCCCAATTTGTATATTTAAATCAATATTAAATATTCAATCTTAATTTTATTCAAATTTGAGAATATTAATTTAATCACTTTTTATCAAATCAAGTTATAAATCAAGTTATAATCATATCTTTTTCAAATCTCAAAACTAATAAGTTCAAATCAATTCTTCTTAAATTCAATTATAAACCAATTTAACTTCTAAGTCAACATTAATTTATCTTCCCATCCTTTATTATTAAAAATATCAAAATCTATTTTTAAAATATTAAACTAATTTAAGTAAATACTTAAACATATTATATACTAATTAAATTAAATTTTTATTAAATTAAATCTTATTATTAAATGTATATTTTATATTAATTTTTTATATAATAATAAAATTATAAGAAAAATCTTAAAAATTATATTTTCAAAATTAACTTATATGTTGAAATTTCCAAAACATATTATTTTAAAAATCTAAAATTTATACATATATAAAAATAGTATTTATATTACATATTTTGAAAAATATATTCAATAAACCCATATATTTTCTTTCAAACTTTGGAAATCTTTTTCAAAATATAGACCAACGTTGTCCTACATAATTTTCTATTCTATGGTCAAGTGGTACAGATGTTTATCATTTCAATCCGCAAGTTAAATATTTACGATTATATATTATTTCAACCCCCAATCCCAAAAATTTCAAAATCAATAAAAATCGCTTGGGTTTATCATTTCAACCCATAACGATTTTCCCTACTCTACAAATCGTTCGGGTATGTATCATTTTAACCCATAGGGAATGCTAAATTAACAGGGAACTTGCAGAATGAGGACAGTTATGATAATAATATAACATATCAACAACAGGCATATATCATCAGTGACAATTTAAATAAAATATAAACAACAAGATATGGTGTCATATCTCATAGGTGAACAATTACAGATAAAAGCATGTCATATATAATAATTATATAATTAACAGTTGAATCTAGCAGCATATTTCAATTGTCATTTCAAGTGAAATCAAATTTAACAAATATAAGAATGTTAATCGTGAGTGATTTCTCACCTTTCGAGTCTAGAGAAATAACAAGAATGAGATGCACGGATACGGATACACAGGAACCAGGTAGAGTTGCGAAAATAAGCTTCGGGCAGCACGGAACTAGTAAAGCAAGGTAGACAAATTTGGATTTGATGAAATTCAATATATATGTTATATTTAAAAATCAATATTTAATTTGAAAATGCATATTAAGATAATATATATATACCTTAAAATAAATATCTAAATTTTAAAATCATATAAAAATAAAGCCTATATATATTCTACTTCAAAATCATTATTCCTTAAAACACCTATCTTTCTCAAATCAAAACATATATGTACATGCACTACCTCTTTAAACGAGATACTTCAAATCAAATTTTCCCAGACTTATATATTCAAACAATTAGAACCATAATTAAATAAAGTACAAAACAATGGAATTGAATTACAACAGCATATATGTTTCATATACAGGAACATCTTATAATATATATACATATGTGTGTGTGTATATATATATCAAAATAACCTTTTACATAAACTTTTATATTATATTGAAAATCAAAACACGAAGATTCAAAACTATATATGTACATTTAAATTTTTATCCCTTTAAAAATATAGACAAATATACAGACTTAGATATACATATATATTACATTACGAAATCACTACTTAGATTTAAAAACCTATTTAAAATCACATGTCTATACATTATACTTTATGAAAACGTATAAAATCAATATATGTATATATATATATATATATATTATATGTACTGATTATATGTATACTATTGTATGTATACAGATACTGATAATGCTAAATGCTAATACTATTATAAAAATCATTCCTTAGCTGCATACCTTTAAAATCAATATATATATATATTCAAAACACGTATGTTGCATATATATATTATAGGCGAGAGGAATTTTTGTTGTGGTGGAAGGCTGGGTGACCGGGCGAAGGCTGGTGTGGCGTCGGCCAGAGGTGGAGGGAGGACGGACTTGGTTCGGTTGTGAGTTTCGACTAGGCATGGGTTATGAGAGGATGGAGGGGTCGACATGAACAGGCTGGTGATCGGTTTCGGGTTGGGTGAGATGTTGATGGTGGTTCGGCCACTTAGAGGCTGGGGCAGGCGGTGGGGTCCAAGCGAGGAATAGATGGTTCTTTAGTAGTTAGAGGAGATAGGGGAGGGAAGGAAGGTGATATTGTGTTGTGCTCGGCTTGGAGATGGGGACTCGGGTTTAGGACGTGGCGGGTTCGAGAGGGGCGGAGCAATGGCTGGTGGTGAGGGTCGTTGCGTGCTGACACAAGGCAGGTGTAGAGCTCAGGTGCAGGGAGGTGGAGGATGTGCTGCTGGGCGGCACGGGTTAAGGTGGGATGTAGGGTGCTTTGTGATGGGACGTGGTGATGAGGTGATGTGGAAGGGGACGGCATCTTATTTCACTCAAGAAAAAACATGTTTCTATGAGTTTTCGAATGAAGATAAAGAGCAGGTAAACAGTCTCTCATACTATATTATATTTTCCCAAAAGAAATCAATAGACAATATAAAGAGAGGAGATTGCGTGGAACAGTGGGTCTGGAACGCTAAATGTCAGAGAAGAGCTGCTTCCCAAAATATATAACTTCACTTTACCTATTATATATAGTTTAGTCTTACCTATGTCTTTTTTTCTTTCAGAGGAGAACATGACAAATAGAGGCAGAGAGGAAAAGTGAATGGGAACGTTCAGAATGCAGTGCAATAAATATAAAGTGAAAGAAATGCAACGGTCAGAATCAAAAGTTTAAAGCAATTTATTATTGTGGCCAGGGTTGCACGGTTTTAAATTTGAAAAGCAAGGAAGTCCCAAAATTCACAAATTTCAGTACCGGTACGACGCATAATTTTATAGTTTCCATCACATACCGGACCTTATAATAAAGAAATAAATATATTGCGAAGATCGGCATGATAAAATGAATAGAATGGTCCGCAAAGATCAATGATACCATCATTTTATCAAAAGTCGATATCCGGTGTCGAAAATGCTGCTAAAATGTCGAAAATAAGATAAATGGAGCTAAAGCCATCCAAATTTGGCGAAACGAATTATGACGTTTCACTCAAAAAGTGAGTTACATTTTTGTTGCATAAAAATATTTTTGATTTTGAAAATATTTTATTATCATCAAATTTCAATTAATTTAATATTGAAATTGAAAATTACACAACTGAATTAACTTTCATATTTTCCACTAAAATTTTATCATTTGCTATGTTTAATGGACGCATACCAAATATCAAATTTTTATTTCCAAATTTAATTATTTAAAATTTCCCTAAAATCTAGTTAATTATGTTATAAAAACCATTAAAATTTACAAATCATTACATTGACTCACCATTGGTTGAACATTATATGATATATGTTGATATAAATTATTGTTTGTATGGTTGAATGATATATTTAATTGATTTGGTTAAATTCCTACTTTAGAAAGTGAATGGCATATAAAATGAAACACATGGAACTCATGAAATTTTATTGAGGTACCCGAATTCCTCACCACTATTGATTTTAATTTCATTTATATACTTATTGCGTAAATTGTTGAATGTCGAAGCTTGGCAGCTTAGCCTTGTTGGATGTGACATTGATATTGGCTTTATTGTTGTTACACTTGTTACAATTATAAGAAAAGCACTTGTTAAGTTCTATTGTAGTTCTGTGCCTCATTATTTTATTTTAGAAATAATATTATATTGCTGTTTTGATTTGGGAATGGTTTTATTTGGAGAATAATTTTGAATAATTTTAAAATATGATTTTTTGAAATTTCTATGGCATTTTATTTAGAAATGATTTTTGAACTTCTCGATTTTACTCCAACTTTTTTTGGTAGTCTCTTCTAATTTATATGGAAATGTTTTAAAAGTATTTTAGGAAGTATTTATTAATATAATAACAGATGATTATTATATACTATGGGGTTTATCTTTTATAATAAAGTAATTCTGTTTTTGCAGACGAAAGAAAATTTTGAAATAAATATGCGTGAAACGCCTTATATAAAATGTTGTATAGAAAGATAGATTTATAAATATTATTTTATAAATTAATGAATAGATTTATAATTGATAATTTGTAAAAGGGAAATGATGTCATTTTTGATAAATTGGAATAATAGATCACATTGTGATTTTATAGTGATATATGAAATGATTATTTTAAGGAAAGTATTTATTCCTATTTTGGAATAATAAATCACATTTGTGATTTTATAGTGATATACGAAATGATTTTTTTAAGGAAAGTATTCATTCCTATCTTGAAACTGAAGATTTGTGATAGGTATGTGAGACTAAAAATTAGGAGCTTTATAAATAAAATTGGAGATTTATAAAAGAAGTTATATAAATAAATTTGGAGATTCATAAAAGGCGATTTATAAATATCAAAGAGATTTATAAAAAGAGTTATATAAAAGGAATGAGATTTGATTTCTATAAATGATCATTTTAAATTGTGGTGGTATGGAAAGTATTCTTTCCATACTTAACACCAAATTCTAAGGTTGGGAAATTTTTCTCTATCCCAAGAATTAAGAAAGTATGTTAACGCAAGAATAGTACACAAACTTATCCAACTACGTTGTTAATCGAGGGGTGGTACAAGTTTGAAATTGGAAAATTTTTCTCTATCCCAAGAATTAAGAAAGTATGTTAACGCAAGAATAGTACACAAACTTATCCAACTACGTTGTTAATCGAGGGGTGGTACAAGTTTGAAATTGGAAAGTGGGGCTGAGTATATTTAGTCTAATTTCCATGCTAGCTATTTACGTACACCATAAATGTTTTCGATCTATTGTAATCTATGTTTTAAATAACATTTGTTTAACCTAAAAAAGTATTGTTTTGGAAGTGAAATCTTTCTTAAGATTTTATAAGTATACTTATACCGATGAGGTAACTATATGGATATTTTTCTAAGTTTTGAAAGAGTTTATGTTTTGTCACTATGCTTATACCAATAAGATAAGTATATGGATAGCTTTCCACGCATTGAAGAGTATAAATGAAATGAAATGATGAGTACTATACATATGTATATCTTTATAAAAGTATTTTGATACAAGTATTTACGAAGTGATTTTAATTAACGAAAGGATTAATTAAAGAGGCTTCGTAGTCGCTTATGTGCTTAACCATGCTTGGTTTCCCTATGACATGAATCTACGATTGGAGTGTTTGCTTATTTGATAGTCGGTTATTTATTTGATAGTTAAATAACCAACTATCAAATCTTGTTTAGTTTTGAAACTATCAATTTTTGATTTGAAGAGACTGGGATCAAACATCATATCCCAAAACCACTTCGAATTGGCATAGGCTTTTGAATTTACAGCATTTTGAAGATGATCGAATCGAAATTGGATTTCTTTGAAGTGCAAGGACTACTTACTACTAATCCTGAAGGTAATTCCAAAATGATGTAGTAGAAGTAGTGCCTTTGATTTGTTCTTATCCTGAACAACACGTATGGACGAATGCGGACATTGCATTATTGCCAGGAGGATAGTGTTAGCATTCCAAATAGTATTTGCAAAAAAGGTAAAACGTAACCTCAAGCCTCATACTTAGTAATGACTAAAACTGGGGATATGGGGCATGTTTAAGTGGTTTGCTGCCGTTAAGTTATGGTCATCCCTGATTTAGATCGATATTATTTTTGGATGTATGCTTAGAGCTCAGTACAATTGTGGATTCATCCAAAGGATGATCATTTTCGGTAATATCCATGAAGGAGTAGGCTATCTGTGTTGTAGGGAGTCCATATGAGGCCCTCGATATATTTTTCTAAAGGTATACTGTGACGGGCAATACCGTGTGTCTTCTCATCCTATGGAGTCCATTTTCTAGGACCTATCTTTACGGACGTAGTTTTATACTAAATATGTTGTTGAAAGTAATTAATGTAATCATTCCGGTTATGTTAAATATTTATTTTAAACCTTGACACTTTATAATATAAATGGATTTTCTACTAAAATTGGTTTAGTTATTGTAAGGTAAAATCCAGTCCGTGTTTGAGAATGACATGGTCTTATGAGATACCTTTATATAGAAAGGTTTATAAATCCATATAATTTGTGTCTCTCATGCTAGTTTACCAAACTGATTCAGACATTATTTTCTTATAATGCTCGGATCAACCTTGGGCATATTTCTAGATCTAGTTATGGATTTTTTGGAACTTCAGGAGAAGTGCTAAATGCCTCCAAAAGGAATTTAAGTATTTTATTTTTGTTGCGTTTCTTATTTTGTATTTATCAGCATGTGTGAGGACAGACTGTTATAACTGTCCATGTTGATTGTATGTTAGTTTACTCTGATTGATATGTATATTACAGTTTTCTTTTGTAAAGATCATGTATATATTATATATTACTCGTAGAGATGTGAGATTCTGTTGTCTTATACTTTCTTTTACCCCAACAATCTGCCATTTCTGTACTCGGATGCTTGGTACATGAATACCGTGGATGTATTATTGTCGACTTTTGAGGGTCAAAATGGCTTGTTGTTATGCTTTTGTTTTATTTTATTACCTTCACTATACTTTGATTATATTTCCTTTTAACTTATTTATACATGGTTTACACATTGCTGTAACAGTTTACAACACATATTCATCAATTTATACTTGTCAAATTCAATATAGAATACGTTATCTTCAATTCTACAAAACTATACTCATTGTACATTCTATTAACCTATTTTAATCATTAAAATCAAATATTAATCAGTTATTCAACCCTAATTAAAGCCCCAGTAATGATTAAACAGTCTAAATGCATTATACACAATTAGAGATGATCCCTCACCAAAACTATGACTTAAATCCTAAAGTTGCTCGTTGTCCAGATTGCTATGCACATAAACCTCCAAATTTGTCCTAATTCCTTACCTACATCATAGCCTTGAAAGTTATGTATTTTTGAAGTTTGATAGTGGAGGAGGGAAAAAGAAATGGGAAGAAGAAGCGATTTATGAAAAATAACATACATCTGGTATTTTGGGCCTATTTATAGATTGAATGGGGAGTTGTCTATTGGAAATTTAAATCTAAATTTCAAACTTAGCCCAAAGCTTGCCTAAAATCCAAACACTTACTTTTCCTATATCTCCTCCGAATAACCTCCGAATCGAACAAGCAAATATACTATGTGAATTAGAAAAATAAACCGGGCGCAATGGTACAAGTTCGATCATCAAATTCCAAAGTTGAAAAATAACCATTTTTCCTCACCAATATTTTATATTAATTAACTTATCAATTAAATCCATTATTATATATATTAAAAATGTTGGGAGTATTTATATGTTATGTTATTAAATGTTGTTTTAAGAAACATGAATTTCATGACAAAGAAATTTCTTTAAGAAATTATTGGTAGTGAAATGGATTTGGATACGATCCAAAGATAAATCTAACAGTGAAGGACCTAAAATTAACGGACCAAATAGATACGACACATTGGAATGACTAATAATAAATCACGCGTATTAAAGAGAAATTATGAATTTTATTAGTATTGAGAAAAGAACTCCTTAATTGTCAATAAACCTGTAAAAGTATTGGTTCTACCTTATGGTATGATGTAAAAATCAGGAGTGGATTCCAATTACATTATCAAAATATGATTTTGATTGTTATACCTAAAGGGATATGGCCCACCAGCCACAAAAAGTGCCTCTAAGAAGAGAATCAATGCAGTTGGAATATCGTAAGCTATGTTGATAGAATGACATTGTAAATTTATTTATTCAAATTAATGTAATAGATTGGTCATTCAACTTACTTGTGTTAATTCGAATTTTACTATCAAATTATCACTCGATACGATTTTGAATTTTAGTGTATGTATGTTGAAATAGAAATTTTAAATAATGATTTAGAATATGTTGTTTGTGCTTTATAACAAAGTGTCTCGAAGTCAATAGGTACAATTCTAAGTTTATGCGTTATTAGATATGATCCAAGAAAAGCTATGAAAGTGTTAAATAATAGCCATCATAGTTAAGCAATTATTTTGATGGAGAAAATCATAGCTTGATTTTTAATTAAAATGCAAAGGAAGCACACATCTATAAGAAAGAATATTAATATGTGCTAAAGTATTTCTAAAATTATAAGCGAACAATAAACTTATGATTGTTGATGATGTACTCATGTTAAATCATTTTAGTTGATTGTTTAATACTTGACATTAGGTTTGAAAATGACATCTCTTATAATTAGTATAAAAGAATGTTGGGGATATCCTAAAAAAATATATGGACACCATATAAATTGTTTGATATGAAGCAAATAAGATGGGTTCATTATGCATTAAGTAATAAGAATTATCATATATTTGCATCGTCTATACTGTCACACTTCACTTATGTATTTGACATAGAGAAAGTATTAAATCTAAACTAATATTACTGTTTGAAATTTGATAGTATTCTAGAGTATTTACAAAATACAATAGAATTATTTATGAAAATAATGAACTCCTTATGATGGAGTGTGCAGACTCAAACTTCATAACTAGTATCGAGTATTGTAAGTCAATATTCCTAAGTTCGCGTTAATCCTTAAGCTAAGAACTTTAAGTTGAAAATGTTCCATATAATAAATAGAGGCTGATTTAACCAAAGGCTAAGTATGTGGCCTTGAATAAGCATTGCAATAAAAGAAATACAGATAAATGCATAAGTTTATAACTGAGCTAAGGTTGATTCAATATGTTAAGAATTCCATGGCATCGTTACATGATAACAATACTATGATACAGTTCGTAAAAGAACCTATGGCTCACTAGAAGTCGAAAGACGTAGTCCAAAAAGTTCAACATAATAAAGGCAGTTTATTGGCATTGGAGAGAGCTGATTGACAAAGTGGATAATAAAAACAAAATAGCATACCTATTCACTAACGGATTGATTCGATTAGTTTTTGAAAAAAACGATCTAATAAAATATTATGGATCCAATGGAACTGTTTTTGTCGAAATTCGATAATAATACAATATTACGGATCCAATGGAACTGTTTTCGTCGAAATTCGAGACCGTGCCTCGGAAGACTATTATTTAGATATCGGTTTAAACGGTATAAATTCAAAACTGATCAAAGCACTTTTAAATTCCCTTTTAAAAGTTTTATTACCTCCAGCATTATCAAAATAATTTTTACAAGCCTTTAAAATATTTTTAATCAGCTTAAAACTCAAGATTCAATATTTTACCCAGTTTTCAATAATTAAATTTACTAATTTAATTGCCACAAAAACAGATATTCTTGAATTTTCAAGTCAAACCAGCCTCCAAATATTTAAAATCAATTAAATATTTTCAATTTCAAGTGTTCAAAATTCTGGGTCGTCACATTCTTCCCCCCTTAAAAGCGTTTTGTCCCGAAATTACTAGTTAAGAAGAATGATCCTTAACCCGTTTATCATTTTCTCAATCCAAATAGTTTTATCAACTTGCCCAAATAAATCTTTTTATTAGAGACCCATTATCATTTCATCTAACTTTCCAAAATCTGCCATAAATCCCAAACAACATTGTTTTCTTAACAATTCAAGTTTTAAATTCAAATTCAAATTTTAAACTAACCAAATGTCTCAAAAAATTTCTAACTTCCTAAATTTTTGAAAAATTTCGCCAATATCTCCTTTGCGCGGCTAGTTCGGTATGACTATAAAATGCCACCACGGACCCCCAGATTTTAAAAGAAAACAAAAAACCAAGTGGCTAGACAAGAAAATCATCAAATTTCATATAGAAATTTAAATATATACCTTTTCTGAGAAATTCAAATTTATCTTCGAAATCAAATATCCAATTTCCATTTCCTTTATAACACCTGTATATCATACTTAGCAATAATGTCCAATTACAACATTCAAAATCGTTTTGCAAATTTCTTTACAAAAGTTTCAATCGTTGTTTCATTCAAGTCCGTACGATGTCCGTATATCATTCGCACGTAATATCAAATTTGATCGCTCACTCGATTACACAATTTCACTTTCGAACTAGTATCGTCCACCCGACTTCCTAGTGCGGACTCGGATCTGGTTTCTTGATCAGAAATCGTCATTCTCCTTGCATAGCCTCAAACTATGATAGAGAATTTCCAGAATCAACCAAAAATCCATATCCAGATTCGCCGTCGAAAATCGAATGAAAAATTCCAACTCAGATCGAATAACTATCTCGAAATTCTGTGCTCGAATTCTGAATTAAATTGCTTTGCAGATAAAATAATATATGTACATCCCACATATTTATTCCAATTGATTATTAGCTTTATCTCTTTTCTTTTTCTTTATTCACATTGATTTTCATTAACTTATTCATAATTACCATTTCACAATTTTCAGTTTAACCTTCACTTAATTATTAACTTGGATATTTCGAGTATCAAATTTTACATAAGAATTTCACACTTAATTTAATTTAGCCCATTTCAAGTTTGATTTTATTTTAAAATTTTCAAATTTTACAACTTATCAAGCTCAATTATATTCCATAAATATTTTAAATAGGGTTCCAGAGTTTTAAACAATTTCTTGACATTTCAGAAAAATCATTTTGAAATCAATTATATCCAATACTTTTAGCATTTCCAAAAAACCCAACTTTCGCAAACAATTTTCAATTCTATAACACTTTGGCAACAATTCCTCTCCTAAAAACTCGAAAATAAACACTGATGATGTCGCGATCATGATTAGAATTATTTTCCAGCGACTGAAAAGAGTTTCGTGCCTTTATCCCTCTTTAAAACATTTTCAATTATTTTTAGTTCCAAACTCCACCAGATTTCAAATCCAATTCAAAATATTTTCCCAAATAATTTCACTATTAGTTTTCCAAAACTTTTGAAAACCATTTTCAACCACAAAAGGGATTTAAATTTCTCAAATCTCAAAATTTCAAAATTTTCCAATTTGTTTTCAAATATTACTTCGGAATTCTATTTAAAATTATAAATTACACCTACAAATCCCGTTTGCATATGAATATATTTCTTAGCCTTTGTTATGTTTTTAATTTCCTATTCAATAATCAACGATAATTATTTAATATTATCACTTCCTAATAATCAAACAATCATATATAACTATAATAATTTACAAAGATAATTTTATTTTTATATACAAAAATAATTTAGGTAAAATTATTTCATTTACCTATTTTAAAACAACACTCTGTCGGTTTATCTTGTTTAAGAGTTTAGAAACCCTATCGATACAGTTGGCCAAATTGCACTGACTAGAATCCATAAACAATCAACCGATTAGTCAACATAATATAATTTTTTTTATATTCACTAACAAATATGTGCTTATATCTATTATTATACGCAAACTTATTCTAGAGTACTATGGACTCTATCTCTAATGGGTAATTCCCACCCGAGCCAAGGTTATCGCTTAACCAATTGCTCTGATGCAACACTGTAATCATCTAAGCTTTTCAACCATCCACAGCGGCCACTCTCGACTGTAGGCTTTTCAACCATCCCAGCCCCGCCGTGGCTTACAATGGCACACTGAACTTGCTTTTATGGCCAGCCTTTCGACTGTCAACCTACGTGGTTAGCCAAACCCTCCCCAGGGATATGTAGGTGTAAGAGTCTCCCGTTCGCCACCAAACGCGAAGCGAGAACCCCCTATCACGTTGTATTGAGCAAGGTCAGTCATGGGACTGGTGTGAGATCTTAAAACAGTTATTTGCATAAAGGAGATAAAAAGAAATCGCTATGCTTTTGGAAAATGAAACTACCATAAGGTTTCCTCACACACACACAATGCAAGCACACAATTAGAGGAGATTTCTCCTTATGATAGTCAAACATGCTTGATACGCAAAATCTTTTAAATATTATTATTAGTGCATTGTGTGGAAAACATTTCGAAAGTATAATATAAATCTTAGCCAGCATAGGTACCATAATATTATGCCTATTATAGATACCTCCTGAGGAGGCAGGTTATACAATTGCAATCGTAAAGGGCTTGTATTGTTTTGTTTGGATTTCCAACAAATGGTCAGGCTAAGGAACTTCCAACATCGAATGGAAAAGCCTCTGGAGGGATGCCCCGAGAACATAACCAGATCTCTGCCAACACAAAATCAGATTACCTTTGTAACTAGTTAACTAACTGTCACGAGTATGCTACCCCCCGGTCTAGACTGAAATTTATCTGATGTGCCTCTTAACCAGCAACCACTAAGTAAATAATCTGGGCACCATACTAGAAAACCACTTCTAAATCCACACAAGTCAAATATCTGGACTCCATACCGGATACCACTTTTTATCTAGTAGGAGATGTACATACCCTAAGGGCACGACCCTCATAACCTTGCTGCATCTTTTCTTGTTTCGACCATTTCCGGAATGTAAGGTCCGAAGAAGTCTCGTTCACAAAGCTACGCTTTTTACAAAAGCCAAGCTTCGATCAACAAATGATCAGCAACACTTAGCATGCCACATTACCAAATTGGGAATATATCACTAGTAACCATCAACTACCAAACCTCTGAGCTCGTAGATCTCAAAAAAGGTTGTTAAGCTAAGTGAATAAATTCTCCGTTACCAACAGAAATGTATTTGATAGAAACCAGCTTTATATCTCAAAGTGTAACGTCAGACCCACATCCATACAAGTCCATTCCGGGTTCGAACGAAACCGAAGGAACTTCATCCAATTAAGGAAAGAAGCCCTTGCAAATTCGGATATTCAATAATCACGTCCGGACTCCCCATCACGAAGGGTGATAAAATCTCTATACCGGAGCCACTCGATGCAGAGACATTCGACAGGTAATCCTTTCGTTTTCGAAAATACCGGTTCTTCAACCACCATCTTCAAATGTAATCCCATTTCGTCGTATCATTATTTGGAATGGGTTTTGATGACACAAAGTCCCCTCCCGGCTAATCCGAATAATGAGCGCTTATTTTGACAATAAGTGGTTTCATTCAGATTACAAGTAAATCAGAAAAAATTTCCACATTGATCTTTTAAACAAAAGATCCATTACAAAGACTCGATGTGGATTTCGGATAACCATTTGGAATCCGACCCCCATTCTCTTCGAAATAAAAATGCCATTTAAAAGCCAATGTTGATAGTCGGTTATTTAACTATCAATTAATATTCACAACAATCACCATATTTCAAATAATTTTTCCCCAATTATTTATTTTCAAAAAATCTTTTCAAGATATATTTTCACACTTTAACACTTTGAAAACAAATTTCAAGTCACTTTCCTTACGTGGAGTAAATTTCCAAATATTATATATTTCCACTGAAAAATTTGCCGAGTCTGAATACTTCAAAATAATTTAAATTACTTATCCAAAAATATATTTGGAAACACTTAAAATAAAAATTACTTTAAAAACTTTATTAATATTAGTTGTGAGATTTTATACTAATATCTCATATAAAACTTAAGCCCAAACGATTTAAAATAAAATAAAATTATTAAATGAAGTGAATTATTTAAATATTCATTTTCTAAATCAATATCAATTAAATCATTTAAAATAATCTAATCACTTCCATAATTAACTAAATAAATCTTTACTTTAAAGATTTAAAAACAACTTAAGAAAATAATTTCTCCAAAGCATACTTTTTAAAACCATTCTTAAAACTTTCAATTTATATTTATAAGCTACATTGAAAACATACTCGACTTTCCAGGGAAAATACACTTTCCATTTCAAAATAGTCCATTTAAATCAATTAATAAATCCTTCCTGATTTATTTCAAATTTACATTCCAATTTCGTAAATTTCTTACCACACTTTTAAAAATAAACCAATATTTATTTTTAATACAATTTCCCCTTTCCATTATAAATTCCCATTTTGAATTTAAATTTCCAAATATCCACTGATAAACGATTTTTCAAATCGATTTCCAAATATTCACTTTCAAACACCAAATCAAATTCCAAATTGATTTCTCAAAAATTTATTTTCAAACACCAAATCAATTTCCAAATTGATTTTGAAAATTTTATTTTCATTTATAAATTTTTCATTTATTTATTTATTCGAATTTTATTTCAAAAATCATTAATCCAATTGTTTGCAAAAAAATGGGCAAACACCTCCAAGTCGTATGATTTAGTTGATTATGTGTTGTTCTTAGTGATTTGGGTGATTTATGCAAATATATAAAATAGATGGACTAAACTGTAAAAGACACACAGATTTATAGTGGTTCGGCCAGAATTTGCCTACGTCCACTTTATATGTTATTCTCCTTTTCTCTTCGGATTGCAGGTACAAAGCTTTTATTACAAGAGTATGAAAGTTGTTTGAAAGTTCTATCCGTGCTTGAGCTCTCAAACTTGTCCACCATTGTTGTACCCTTGCCCCTCTATTTATAGAGTGAGGTTGGGGGCAGGGGTCTTGGATGTATATAGCTGCTGGTGGGCCTGGGCTGATGCAATCTAGCCTGGAAGTGTTGGTCTGGTATACCTTGGTCCGGTGGAACTTGGTTCGGCAATGGGTGGAGTGTGGGATGGTTCAGTAGTGAGGGGAATTGGACCGGTGGCGGCTTGGGAGTGAATTGGTTCGGTGGGCATGGGACGGAGCCGGTCCGGTGAGATGTTGATTCGGTGGTAGGGATGGAGCCGGTCCGGTGAGGTGTTGATTCGGTGGTAGGAAAGGAGCCGGTCCGGTGAGGTATTGATTCGGTGGTAGGGAAGGAGCCGGTCCGGTGAGGTGTTGATTCGGTTGTAGGGATGGAGCCGATCGAAACACACCCAACATTTGCCCCCCAAAGTAGGGCATATGCCTGTATATGTCGTGCTTTGTTTTAAGTCATTCATCCTGGATGCTATCATCTGGTCTCTAATGCCCAACCAACTGGTCCGGTTATTGACATTTGCTTATATATAGGGGCCTAACGCTTTCGTTTTTCCTTATCAGCCGAACCAAACCACTGTCTTTGCCGAATCAAACTCTCGTCTCTGCCGAATCAAACGTGTTAGCCGAACTAGAATCTTATTTTGCCGAACCAGGTGAGATCCTTTTCTGCCGAATGCGTTTTTGTTCTAGGCTACCGAATGGTTTCGGGGACTCGACTCACCGAATGAACATAGTGGAGTATAAGTGCCGAATGAACTTGTATACTTGGATTACCGGATGAACTCAAATCTTTGAATTACGAATGAACTTTCATTCTTGAATTGCCGAATGATTCGAGTGCCGAATAGACCTCATATGCTTGAATTTTTATGTTTTGAATTACAAGTGAAATTACGGACTACATATACTTGTATGTTTATATCCTCTGTTCTAACGATGTACTTTCTCGTGGTGCTGATAAATGTCTCGTAAAGTGGAAACTCGATCAGATAAGAAGAAATCCAAGGACGAAGGAGAGTCCACCGTAGTGCCCCCAGCTCAGCCAGGACCGGAACGTTATGGACCCACCCCGAGATTGCTAGTAGATGGGTATGGTCCTCAAGAGCTTCTGAATTCTCCGCCTGACTGCTTTCCTAGCTCTCTCAAAAAAGAGCAGCTTGATGTTATCTCCCGCTCCTTTGGGATTGATAGAGCACGCATGTCGTTGCCAGGGAAGGGGGTCGTGCCATATAATCCCCCTGAAGGATACTTCGCTTATAGTAGGTACCACTGCATGTGTGGGGCCATTCCTCCAATCAATGCTTGGATAGTTAGCTTCGTCGCCTATTTGAAGGTGGCCCCTTTCCAGCTCCAGCCCAACTCCTACGCTATCTTAGTGTGCCTATTCGTGATTTTCCAAAGAAAGTACGGGCGCCCCCTTCCAACCGGGAGATTCGGTACCTATATAACTTGAGGGGTTACAAGAAGGGGTCTCCGCACATCAGCTTGGAATCGGCCGTGTCCTTCAAGCCGGTCCTGGACTTGTATTCAAAGTTCACCATGTTTAAGAAGGAATGGTTCTTCGTCCAGGACGACTCCGTTTCTATCCACCGCTTCACCTCTGGCTATAAGTTGAAGCTTATTTATAATTTCCGTTCTGACTGAAATGCTTCTTCTCATGTGTTTTTATTTCCTGCTAGCGACAGATGGCTTTGCGGTCGTGGAGAACGATCACCTGGTTCAGATGGCCGCGGAGATAGAAGCCATTTCAGGAAGGGATAGGTCAGCTTCTTACCTGATTAGGAATGCCACTCTCCTGGGACACAACTTGATTCTACCACATCAGTCTGTGGTCAAGCAGAGGGATACGGCTGAGGAAAGGGCTGCTAAATCCAAAGGAGGGGCCACGACAAAGAGCAGCAAGAGGAAACCCTTCTCGATACCTCCAGTCGTCGGGGGGAAGAAGCTTAAGAAAACTGATGGACCCTCTCCCATCACGTTCCCAGATGTTCCAGAGGAGGAAAGTGGAGAGGAGGAAAGAGGCGAGGAGGAGAGCGGAGGTGATGGAGAAGGTGATGGTGGTAATGGTGGCGAAGGACAAAGTCGTAGTGGCGTTGTTTCCTTGACCTCTGGGAAAGCAGGTGAGATTCAAGAGTGGACGGATGATGCTTTCCGCCAAGCTTTTGAGTGGTTGGAGGAAGGGTCGGCCTTGGTGGAGAAACCGAAGAAAACTGATAAGGCCGGGACTGGTGCCAGTCCATCTTCTGAGAGCATTTCAGCTAGGGCAACTCCGGCGGTTCAAGGTGAATTTTTGACTCCTCTTTTAACTTCACGTGTTTCTTGGATTATAGTCTCTTGCATGCTTGTAAAACTTGGTTTTTATTCCAGGAACGGGTAAGGCAGCCAAGACATCAGACATTCGGCACCGCCTCGAGCAATTCAAACTCCTCAAAGCTTCTGCTAAACCGAAGCCTTCGACCAACCGTTCCGGAGGCGTAGTCGGCTACCGTCCTCTTCTCGGAGTTATTGAAGAGGATATTCAAAAGAGAAAGAGGAGGCGCTCCATGTTCGAACCTTCACTTGGACCTCAGCCCCCAACCCAGCCTATTCATGATATCACGGGGGAGGATACTGAGTCCATACCATCTCCACATCCATCATAGAATCCTACCGTTACTCATGTTGATCATCCCGGCTTGGCTCGTAACCCATTTGCGGGTCATCCAGATCTGAATCCGAGTTCTCATGATATTTCCTACGATGAGGTTACCGGTGAGCACCTCCTACCCCGCAATCCTATGGTAAGGGTGCTTGATGAGGCTAAGTCTTTGGATCTCGACTTGTTAACCACTCGGATTGTGACTATGGGGGATAAGGCCAAGACAAACATCGATCGGGTGGCTTAGGAGACCAGGAAGTTGATGGGGCATCACGCCCGACTGGTCAAGGCCGGTGAGGAAATTGGGAGTGCCAACATAAGATTGCGGCTAGTAATTGCCGATCAGGCCATCCAGATCTCTCAGCACGAGGCTACCTCCAGACGGCTAAAGAAAACTATGGAAGAGGCTAGTAGAGCCGAGCTGTGAAAAATGGAGGCCATCTGCAAGGAACGGATCGGTATAGCCATTGCAACGGTAGACGATGTTCGAAAGGGGGACCTCGAGCGGGTAGAGGAGTTATCCGGGAAGTTTGAAGCTGCGGAGCTTGCTCAAGCCAAGCTGAAGGAGGAGATGGAGGCGATGAGGAAATCCCTTCAGGCTGACCGCTCGCGATACCGATCGGAGAGGGATGCTGCTGTTGCAAAGCTGTTGGCCTCTGAAGTCCGGATGAGGGAGTTCGAGGAAAACGAGGGGATGATGGATGAGATGCTCTAGGATATGTATTTCCGTACTTGGAAGCATGGCAACTTATCCTGGATGGATGACTATCCTCGGATCATGGCCAGGATTTATCTTCGGGCTCTGGAAAAGGCCAAGGCTGATGCAGATAAGGAGGATGGTATGCCCTTCAGGATGGATGTGGTTACGGCCCAGTTTACTAAGGAAGAGAAAGTGGCGGTGAAGGACGGCATGCGGCTGCTTGCTGCCGAGGAGGTAGGCGTGCAGTTGGGAGATGACGATCAAGGAACGGATGTTGGTAAGTCTTTCCTTTTAGCCTTTTCATAGCTTGGTTTCTTATCGTTTATCTAATAGATTCTTCTCCTGAATTGGACAGGTAGGACCTCTGGTCAGCATGCTGGGAGCTCTGATCCTGCGGTCAAGTAGATCTTAGGGGGTCGTAAGGATAGAGATGAAGTTCTGATGCTACCGACTATTTTGGCTTGATCCGGATAGTTTTGGTTTTACTTGACATTCCTGTATATACTAGTTCCAAAACATTAATGTACTTTCAGGTTGTAATTGTTGAATATGCGCTTATATGATTTTTGCTTGATGATAATAAACATATATACATTCATTTAAATGTATCTGTTAATATACTATTTTATTTTCACAGATTAAATAAATATTTGTTGAATAAATTAAATAACACAGAATTTGAATTCAAACGAATATTTTATTCAAACAAATATTTATTACAACTTTGAATAGTACAATTTCAAGCTCTCACTATAACTATACAACTTTGATTACAATAACATCACATTTCATATTTACAGTTCACCTCACTACATATCACTCACACTCGTATTTATCTTCAACTTCATTCCAATTTGAATCCAGCATCTGAGCAATCTGCAAAAATATTTACTAACGCAGTAAAATTGAAAAAGAAATATTTTTGATTCAAAAATAAAAGATAATTTTTGAAAATATGATTTGCCTCAGTTATTTGGGTTGTTCGTCATAATTTAAATTTGAATTCATCATACACGAACAACTTGTGACATACACAGTGTATTACTGTACATGCCACAAGGCCGTGCACGCCGATATATACACTTGTTTGATTTACAGGGACATGTGAGCACAGGTCAAACCCAAATAAAAGCCGGGTTCAACTCACGTGCGATAACATAAAAATCACGACTCGAGCACAAGGTCAAACCCGAGCTTTGAAACTGGATTCAACACAGGTGCGAATGGCCAAAATTCAAGAATCAAGTGTCGACTAGTCTAATATAAACAAGACAGTAACTCAGTGCCAACATGGTCAGAATGAAGACAAGTACACTTGAAAAAAATGAACAAGTGGAGCATCTGTGTAAACTGGGCAAGTATGGTCGAGCACAGTTGAAACTCAAGCAATTGAAAACATCACAGTGACATGCTACAACTTCAAATGAGCAAGTGCACAAACTAAACCAACATGAATGAAGATACGGTGAGCATATACATATGTATGTATACAGTTGGTCAGACCAAACAAAAACAAAGTGTGTAGCAACAGTCACAAGTGAACATGTCACAATACAAAGACCAGCTACAACATGTCAATGCAACAAACATGTATGCAACATCAGGCCAGACACTTCAATGATCTAACAGTGGCACATAAATACAAGTATGCACAGCAATGCAAAGACCAGCTGCAACATAAAGTAAAAATGCTCAAAGCCACCAAGTAAACAAACTCAGGCAAATGTACATAGACCAACTCAGTGACAATATGTACGGGGGCACTGGACTACAGCACAACCAAACCAACATGGATGTCACAAGAAATGAACAGAACATCAACTGGGCAGAGACAAAACCATATCAAACAATGGCAAATAATGCAATGAAGACTACTGCAAGTTTCAGAAAACACCACTGAACCATCAATTATAACCAAGTACAGGTGCAAGTGAATCAGATGTCAATGAAGCATGCAAACAGCAAAAATGAAAACCAAATCCAACAGCAAACTACAAACTCAACAAGACATGTACACAAAGCATAGTGCACCGAAGGAGCAGCAACAATGAAACTAACACAGTGAAACTGTAGTGAATGCAGATGGTAAACCAGAGATCAGACAAGACCGAACGAGCAAGCTAACCGGCAAATGAACAGAGGCAACAAGGTCAGAGTACAATGCAACATTTTCATAATGCAGTGAAGCATGTTCATGGAACACAGCAACTACTTAACAATGCACAAGTGAAGTTAAGGTCTGACCACACATCAAATTTGCTATCAAGTATGCAGTAGCAAAGAAGTACTGATCAATGAATGCAAATAAATTCGAACCAAGTATGGCAGTGAAACTCAAGCGAGGAAGTACAAACTGATGCATGATGAATCAGACAAGCAATGAAAATATAAAAGGTATGTATCAGACTCTCCACCGAGAAAACAATGGATCACAAAATCCAAGTCGAAGTCAATCAGAGAAAATCATGAAATAAAATTTCAACAGTAGCAGTATTATCGAATATGACAAAGTCAAATTATAAGCCGTGCTCATCATAATTTTTAAAGCCGTTTCAATCAAGCAATCGAGTATTTACGCAAATGAATTAGTCAAGCAAAAATCACGAGCATCCAAGTATAATCGAATGGCCAGAGCAAATAATTTGACAAATTAAAATATATTCGTACGAACGCAAATCTAGGGTTACAAACCCTATATAAAGAAATCATCATCGGCAATTTCATTCATGGAGTTCAATGAAGCATAACAGAACAACATAAACAAAAATAACATACCGAATCAAAGTTAAAAATCCATCAACTCGAAGCAGCCAGAGAGAGAGCAACGAGAAATCGATCGAGCAAGGAAATTGTCGAACAACCACAAATTCGATTGAAGCAATAACTGCTCTTCGAAAGCCCTAATTTGGATCAAGGACGCAAGCCCAAATTTTAATCAGGAGGAACGAGAAGAAACAACGGCCGCCATCTCCATTTTTCACGAACAAAAGAAAAAAAAAGGACGGGTTGAATTACTAAAGAGGGCCGGCCTTATTCCCCTAAAAGGACTCCTATTTTATCAAGGGCTTTTAAATAGGGTTTTATTTTATTTAAATTGTTTTTTAATTGTATTTTCTTTTTAAACCGTTTTAAATTTCTAGTCGTGTGACTAGGGGACAAGCTACGTGGCGTAGCTTGAGAATTCGCAACTCGGTGGTTGAGTTGTGGCAAGGTTTTGAGCGTAGAGTTAGATTAGTCAATAGCGGGTATAGCGAGTTTACGTGTGTAAGCGAGGGACTATCTAATTTCTAGTAGAAACCTTGGGGGCAGCACGTAGGCAGGGTTTTGCCGAAGCTGGGTAAATTCTGTGTTGTTCTGTTCTGCATTTTATTATTCTGCTATTTATTTCTGTGCTGGTAATATTCTGTGATCTGTGTTAATATTTGTTTATAAGCTTCCGCGATTAATTTTTATATTTAACACTATCATCCTATTCACCCCCTCTCTAGGGTGAAATCGATCCTACAAGTGGTATCAGAGCTAGGAACAAAAGCCGTTTTTGTTTTAAATTTTTTTACAAAAACCAATTTTTGTTTTAAAAATTCGTGTTTTAAAAATTGGTTTTTGTTTTAAAATTTTGAATTTTTGAAATGGCTTCTTTTATTAGTACTTTTGTTTAGGGTCGCTCCAATATTATTCCTTCTATTTTCGATGGAACAGATTTTTTGAATTGAAAATTGAAAATGAAATTTTATTTAAAATCTGTTAATATTAAATGTTGGGATATTATTGAAAATGGGTGTGATATAACAGATAAGAAAATTATCTCGATTAATGCTCTTGCTATGCATATATTATATTCTTATATTAATCAAGATAATTTTAATTTCATCTCTCATTGTGAAAATGCACAGGAAATTTGGAATACTTTAATTGCAATATATGGTGCAATAGTCAACAGCAATGAGAAGTCCTCCACAACCGACTCAGTTGAAGAAATGTGCTTAACAAGATTTGTAAAAAGCAATTGTGATGAGGATGATGATGATGGAGCAGCTGAGCTGGCGTTAATAATGTAGAAATTCAAAAGATGGAACCACAAATATGGAAATCCAGCTCTAAATCAAGAATTAAAAAGCAGAATAATCAAAGCACTAGACAACTCGGAAGAACACGGGATCATTTGCAACAAACCCTGTGATGTCAAGCCCAATTATCCCCGATTTCAACGCGATTTTGAAAAGAAATCAAAACGGAGAAATGCTACAGCCACGTGGAATACAAGTGATAAAGATAATCAAAGTTCTAGCGGTAAGAGTGAGAAAGCAGATATGTGCCTTCGTGGAAATATAACTGATAGCGATGATGACAAGCCAAGCGAGGTATCAAAACTTACTCACTCTGAATTACTTATTTATTTCCACGAAGTAAATGGCTATTTTGAACGGCTTAGGGATAAGTATGCCAAACTTGAATCACAAAAAGATACTTCGATAGAATTAAATAAACAACTTGACCAATTAGTTAAAACCTATCAAAGTAGGATCCCTAAGTGTGATAAGTGTCCAACATTCGAAAACGAAATTAAAAAATCAGAAATCAATATAAAATCACTTGAAAATGAAATTCTGATTTTAAAAGAAAGTGAAAATACAAGGAGAGAGAATTCTATCAAAAAGTGCACTCAATTGTTGAATGACAATGAATCTCTCAAAACACAAGTCCAACATTTGTCAACGACTTTAAATAAATTTTCCAAAAGTGAAAAATCGTTGAACATGCTATTAGGAAAGCAAACTGTTAATACGGTTAGACAAGGACTTGGATATAGTAATTCTAAAAATGTTAGAAATGAGATTAATCGAGAAAATTTAATGTGCACAATTTGTAGAAAATTTGGACATGATCACAATAATTGTTGGTATAGACCCAAACATGTGAAAACTATACCGATTTGGGTTCCAAAAGGCACAAATATAAAATCTCTCAAAGTTAAACAAATTTGGGTGCCAAAGGGAATAATTATAAATAGTTTTGGGTCTTTACAAAATTATTTTTATAAATATTCTGCCACTAACAATCATGGACCTATAAAAACAAATAGGTCACATAAATCTTTCATCGTGTAGGTGTGGTGGCAGGCTAAGGAACAACAACAGTGTTCTCTGGATTTTGGCTGTTCCAGAAACACAACGGGTGACAAAGCAAAGTTCCTTAGCCTAGTATAAAGGTGACAGAATCACAATGGACAACGACGAAAAATATCGTAAAGGTAAAATAGGTAATGGTATGTTTTAAACGATATATTAAATGTGATAGTCTGCACCGTATTTTGAATTAAATCAGCCAATAATGAGATGATGATTCTGACTTATTCAAAGTTGTTGGCCAATTATATTCGTATGCCAGAAACACTATAATAATCTCTAGATTCTTTGAATTACTTCATATATATCATTTTGAATTAAAAATAGTGTTTTGTTGGATAATAATACAATTGGTTATAATTCGGCTAATTCTATATTCACGGCTTTTGATTATTTACATGGCTTCATTTCAAATTCAAGAGAATGTTGTTTAAATTGCTGCTAAAATTGAGTTTGAAATTTTTGGTGCACACTTCATGGTTTGGTCAATCAAATTCAATTGATGATGATTTTGAGTGAAAGAGAAATTCAGATGCAGATTACACTGGTAGTCTAGTTGATAGAAAAATTACTAGTTGAACGTGATTTTTGAGACATTTAGTAACTCCATCATGTTTCAAAGAAAATATCTGCATATTCTTCATTTCAAATAATTTTCAAATAGCAGAAAATTTTCCTTTAAAACCCCTGGAGAAAATCATTTTTGACCATAGTTTCAGATTAGTCATTTTTGAAAAATTAATTTCATAATTATTTTTGAATATGATTTTAAATGACTATTTTGACTATTCTGACTCCCTAATGTTTATCGAAAAGAAAAATAGTGATTGAAAAAGTGATGAATGTTAATATTTATCATATATTATAACTCGAGAAAGTATAATTAGAAAATTTCTTTAGAATTTCATAACAAGAGTTATAAAAACTTTTTGTTGGGTAAAAATTCCATGACCATTTCTATTTCTATCATCTTTCTGTCGACCATCACTCATAAAATTACATATAGTATGTAAATTTGTGGTAGTTTACAAAGGAAATCATTTGTTCTTCAATATCTTTAAATTTGTGAAGGAAATTATTTGTGCTTCAATTTATTATATTTTTCAATAAAAAATAAATATCCAAAGTAGTCACTCTCATTTAAAAGTCCTCATGGTTATGCATGGGTGAATTACTTGGATTTTTGATTATGTGCTTCCATGCTCATTTAAAAGTCCTCACGGTTATGCATGTATGGAACGCATATCAAAATTAATTGATTTAATAGACAAGTTGATTCTAATCCCGTTTAAAAGTCCTCACGGTCATGCGCGGTTAGAAGATACTTGATTTCATTTTTTTAAATTAAACTGGAATACTACTAATCTCATTTAAAAGTCCTAACGGTTATGCATGGTTAGTAGATATTCAAATTTCCTGAAATAAATATACCACAAATAGACAGAACTGTATGACTTTTTGATGATTTTATCCCCATCGCTTCTGAAAGTGGAATATGCGTCTAACAAGGGTAATTATGATTTTTGTTTTGAGTTTTATTGAAATTTAATATTTATATTTAATTGAGTTTTAATATTGAATTAATATCGATAACTTTATCTCTATTTTCTCTAACACTATTATTCTTTTGCTGATAACAAAAGGGGGAGAGAAAAGTTAAGATTTTGTCAAATAAAATCAAGCAAAGGTCAAATATTTTCCATTTGCATCTAGGCGCATTTGCATATTATTTAATTGTATGCATAGCAAAGGTCAAATATTTTCCATTTGCATCTAGGCTCATTTGCATATTATTTAATTGTATGCACATTTGTAGGGGGAGTTTTGTGTAGAGAGGAAGCATTTAAATAGGGGGAGCAATTAGGATATATCCATGATCAAATACATTTAACATATTCAAAATCTTAAATATATGTTTGTTATCATCAAAAGGGGGAGATTGTTGAATATGCGCTTATATGATTTTTGTTTGATGATAATAAACATATATACATTCGTTTAAATGTATCTGTTAATATACTATTTTATTTTCACAGATTAAATAAATATTTGTTGAATAAATTAAATAACACAGAATTTGAATTCAAACGAATATTTTATTCAAACAAATATTTATTACAACTTTGAATAGTACAATTTCAAGCTCTCACTATAACTATACAACTTTGATTACAATAACATCACATTTCATATTTACAGTTCACCTCACTACATATCACTCACACTCGTATTTATCTTCAACTTCATTCCAGTTTGAATCCAGCATCTGAGCAATCTGCAAAAATATTTACTAACGCAGTAAAATTGAATAAGAAATATTTTTGATTCAAAAATAAAAGATAATTTTTGAAAATATGATTTGCCTCAGTTATTTGGGTTGTTCGTCATAATTTAAATTTGAATTCATCATACACGAACAACTTGTGACATACACACTGTATTACTGTATATGCCACAAGGCCGTGCACGCCGATATATACACTTGTTTGATTTACAAGGACAGGTGAGCACAGGTCAAACCCAAATAAAAGCCGGGTTCAACTCACGTGCGATAACATAAAAATCACGGCTCGAGCACAAGGTCAAACCCGAGCTGTGAAACTGGATTCAACACAGGTGCGAATGGCCAAAACTCAAGAATCAAGTGTCGACTAGTCTAATATAAACAAGACAGTAACTCAGTGCCAACATGGTCAGAATGAAGACAAGTACACTTGAAAAAAATGAACAAGTGGAGCATCTATGTAAACTGGGCAAGTATGGTCGAGCACAGTTGAAACTCAAGCAAATGAAAACAGCACAGTGACATGCTACAACTTCAAATGAGCAAGTGCACAAACTAAACCAACATGAATGAAGATACGGTGAGCATATACATATGTATGTATACAGTTGGTCAGACCAAACAAAAACAAAGTGTGTAGCAACAGTCACAAGTGAACATGTCACAATACAAAGACCAGCTACAACATGTCAATGCAACAAACATGTATGCAGCATCAGGCCAGACACTTCAATGATCTAACAGTGGCACATAAATACAAGTATGCACAGCAATGCAAAGACCAGCTGCAACATAAAGTAAAAATGCTCAAAGCCACCAAGTAAACAAACTCAGGCAAATGTACATAGACCAACTCAGTGACAATATGTATGGGGGCACTGGACTACAGCACAACCAAACCAACATGGATGTCACAAGCAATGAACAGAACATCAACTGGGCAGAGACAAAACCATATCAAACAATGGCAAATACTGCAATGAAGACTACTGCAAGTTTCAGAAAACACCACTGAACCATCAATTATAACCAAGTATAGGTGCAAGTGAATCAGATGTCAATGAAGCATGCAAATAGCAAAAATGAAAACCAAAACCAACAGCAAACTACAAACTCAACAAGACATGTACACAAAGCATAGTGCACCGAAGGAGTAGCAACAAGGAAACTAACACAGTGAAACTATAGTGAATGCAGATGGTAAACCAGAGATCAGACATGACCGAACGAGCAAGCTAACCGGCAAATGAACAGAGGCAACAAGGTCAGAGTACAATGCAACATTTTCATAATGCAGTGAAGCATGTTCATGGAACACAACAACTACTTAGCAGTGCACAAGTGAAGTTAAGGTCTGACCACACATCAAATTTGCTATCAAGTATGCAGTAGCAAAGAAGTACTGATCAATGAATGCAAATAAATTCGAACCAAGTATGGCAGTGAAACTCAAGCGAGGAAGTACAAACTGATGCATGATGAATCAGACAAGCAATGAAAATATAAAAGGTATGTATCAGACTCTCCACCGAGAAAACAATGGATCACAAAATCCAAGTCGAATTCAATCAGAGAAAATCATGAAATAAAATTTCAACAGCAGCAGTATTATCGAATATGACAAAGTCAAATTATAAGCCGTGCTCATCATAATTTTTAAAGCCGTGTCAATCAAGCAATCGAGTATTTACACAAATGAATTAGTCAAGAAAAAATCACGAGCATCCAAGTATAATCGAATGGCCAGAGCAAATAATTTGACAAATTCAAATATATTTGTACGAACACAAATCTAGGATTACAAACCCTATATAAAGAAATCATCATCGGCAATTTCATTCATGGAGTTCAATGAAGCATAACAGAACAACATAAACAAAAATCACATACCGAATCGAAGTTAAAACTCCATCAACTCGAAGCAGCCAGAGAGAGAGCAATGAGAAATCGATCGAGCAAGGAAATTGTCGAACAACCACAAATTCGATTGAAGCAATAACGGCTCTTCGAAAGCCCTAATTTGGATCAAGGATGCAAGCCCAAATTTTAATCAGGAGGAACGAGAAGAAACAACGGCCGCCATCTCCATTTTTCAAGAACAAAAGAAAAAAAAGGACAGGTTGAATTACTAAAGAGGGTCGGCCTTATTCCCCTTAAAAGGACTCCTATTTTATTAAGGGCTTTTAAATAGGGTTTTATTTTATTTAAATTGTTTTTTAATTGTATTTTATTTTTAAACCGTTTTAAATTTCTAGTCGTGTGACTAGGGGACAAGCTACGTGGCGTAGCTTGAGAATTCGCAACTCGGTGGTTGAGTTGTGGCAAGGTTTTGAGCGTAGAGTTAGATTAGTCAATTGCGGGTATAGCGAGTTTACGTGTGTAAGCGAGGGACTATCTAATTTCTAGTAGAAACCTTGGGGGCAACACGTAGGCAGGGTTTTGCCGAAGCTGGGTAAATTCTGTGTTGTGTTGTTCTGTTCTGCTTTTTATTATTCTGCTATTTATTTCTGCGCTGGCAATATTCTGTGATCTGTGTTAATATTTGTTTATAAGCTTCCGCGATTAATTTTTATAATTAACACTTTCACCCTATTCACCCCCCTTTAGGGTGAAATCGATCCTACAATAATTATGTCATTGCAATGAACGACTTTATTTTTTACATGTAATTTTATAACATAAGATGATTCTGTCATATTAGGATGTTGTCATTATTTTGATGTGTTGCATAAGAAATATAGCTGTGCATGTGCTAGTGACTCAATTGTGTTTTGATGTTAAGTTCTCGCTTAAAATATAATTTCATGTCTTGCAATGTTAATGTGATGTGTGAATATGTCAGAGCTACTTATTTGTATACAAGAGAAGAAAGTACCGCCCTTTCGATTTTTAGTCGTCGATGGTAGATTTGAATGCCTTGTGTGATCGAATACGGAATGCAGTTGAGTGACTCGTCATCCGACTGATGTTCTCATTACCATTAGCGAGTGCATCCTATTTGGTGTCCTGTACTTTAAGGGTTGTTATAGGGGATAGGAGGAAAGTTTCTTAAATAGAATGGAAATATACGAAATAGTAAAACTTCCAATCATGGAAAGCCTTCGATGTGTTTAAGTTCGCGGCAAACGGGTTTTGTAGTCACTTTCCCTAGCTGTGGGTCTTGGAGACATTTGTCACCCATCTTACGCCTCTACGGGAGTTTTCTTTTTTACCACAGCCGCACTTAAGACACATCGGAGCTGAGATCGCGCATGGTAACTACCCGGGCCATTATGGCCCGTAATCGTGGGTATTATTCGATTTACCGTGGCCGACTAGCGCGGGTGCCGATCGTCAACTGTGAACTGCCCCTAGCTGGCCACACCTTATGTTGGGCCTTATAATCGGTTCACAGTTGCCGGCGAGCCGAACGCCGTAATGAGCTGCCTCGGCTATAGTCGGCCTTCTCGGTGGCTTATAATCGGCTCATTACAGTTGGCTTTGAGGGCCGTCGCAAGCAATGAGTTAACCCGCAACAGAGGGATGCTGGAGCAAAAGTATCTCATTGGCAAGGGCATAGATTCGTATAGTACCTGTTAGGTCTTGTCCAGGTGAGGTTGTGCCATGAAATGTCTAGAATGGAAATGCCGTTATATAGGATTTTGTTCAACAGAAAAGGATAAAGCTTAACAATCAGCCAAGATATAAAGGAACAAGTTATAAAGAGACAAGATTTTTAAAGTGGTTTGGCACGAAAATGCCTACGTCCACTGATTCTCATTGTTAATTCACTTCATATGGGCAGTACAAGTTAAGAAAAGTATCGACGAAGGTGTTGGATGTTCCATGCCCTCTGGAACACCTCTCCGTCCACTGTTGACAAAACATAAGCTCCGTTGTGGAGATCTTTATGGATTACATAGGGTCCATCCCAGATTGGATCTAGAGCTCCGGGGCACAGGAAGATCCATTTGAGGACAAGATCTCCTTCTCGTAAGCTGCGGTGCTTGACTTTGGAGTTGTATCGTGGTTCCACTTTTTGCTTGTGAGTTGCCGCTTTAAGTGCTGCATCGTTTCTTCTTTCTTCAATTAGGTCCAAAGACATGTGTAGGAGTTCTTGATTCTCTTCTGGGTTGTAGTGGATCCTACGGTGGGAGGGCACTACAGTTTCAATTGGGAGCACGGCCTCCGATCCGTATGCCAAAGAGAAAGGAGTATGCCCTGTTGATGTTCTGAAAGTCGTGCGGTAGGCCCAAAGTGCCGTAGGAAGTTCATCCACCCAAGCGCCTTTTGACTTTTCAAGCTTCTTCTTGATCAGAGCTTTGAGAATTTTGTTGACAACTTCAACTTGTCCATTTTCCTGGGGATAAGCCACAAATGAGAAGCTTTTGTGAATTCCATGCTCTCGGCACTAGTCGGTGAACTCCTCGCTGTCAAATTGAAGTCCATTGTCCGGTATGATTTTGAGCGGAACCCCGTACCTGCATAGAACATTTTTGATCAAGAAGTTAATAACTTTTGCCGAAGATATTTTATTCAAAGGTTCCGCTTCCACCCATTTGGTGAAATAGTCAACTGCCACTATAACATATTTGGCTCCGCCTCGGCCCATCGGCAGTTCGCCAATCAAGTCAATTCCCCATACCGCAAAGGGCTAATGACTGGTCATTTGAGTAATCTCATTTGTTGGTAGTCGAGGAATCTTAGCAAACTTCTAGCATCTGTCACGTCTTTTGACGAAGTTTAAGGCGTCTTTGTTTAAAGTTGGCCAGTAATACCCATATCGGAGTATTTTTTTTGCTTGAGTCTGCCCTCCAATGTGATCTCCGCAACTTCCTTGATGGATGTTGGACAGGACTTCTTTAGCTTCCCTTCCAGCGACACACCTTAATAAGGGGTTAGAGAAGCCGCGTCGATAGAGGATGCCTTCTTGTATTGTGTAGCGGGAAGCTTTCCTCAAGATCTTCTTAACTTCACTATGCCCGTCGGACAGTGTGCCACTGTGTAAGTACTTCCGCATGGGAGTCATCCAAGTTTCCTCTTCGATTGCAGCTATCAGATTCACTTGCTCGAAACTCGGGACTAGTTGCTTTAAGATGGTTATTGTTCCGGAAGTGGTGCCGTCTTTCATGCTAGCTTGCTTTGCCAGTTCGTCGGCCTCCTGATTCTCTCCTCGAGGAATGTGTTTGATTAAATAGTGATCTAATTGATTGAGCAGTAGCTTGGTCTTCTTTAGATATGCTGTGAGTCGTTCTCCTCGAGTCTGGAATTCTCCCAGTATTTGATTTACAATAAGTTGAGAATCACTATGGAGACATAAAGAACCGACTCCAATCTCTAGGGCAAGTTCTAATCCGACTATGACTGCCTCATATTCTGCATCGTTGTTGGTGGCAGCGAATTCCAACTTTAGGGCATAGTGCAGCTTCCTTCCCCTGGGGCTGATTATCACAATACCTGCCCCCGAGCCTTGCTCGTTTGATGCTCCATCTACAAAGAGATTCCACTTGATATCTTTTGTTATTTCAGATCGATCTTTACCTTCGTGGGTAGTGAATTCGACAATGAAATCGGCCATGGCTTGTCCCTTGATGGCGGTGCGAGGGTGGTAGGTGATATCATACTGACTCAGTTCAATGCACCATTTAAGTAGTCGCCCAGAAGTGTCGGGGCGATGGAGTACCTGCCTTAGCGGTTGATCGGTTAAAACTCTGATGGAATGAGATTGGAAATAGTGTCGCAGTTTCCGTGACGTGATTAGCAAACAGTATGCTAGCTTTTCAAGTTTAGGGTATCTGGCTTCTGCCCCTGTAAATCTCTTGCTTACAAAGTATATGGGCCGCTGCGCGCGGTTGTCCTCTCTCACCAAAGCGGCGCTTAAAGCATGGGACGATACAACAAGGTATAGGTATAGTTCTTCGCCTTCATTTGGAGTTGAGAGTACTGGTGGTCTCTGAAGGTGTTCGATTAGGTTAAAGAAGGATGTCGAGCATTCGTCAGTCCATTCGAACTTTCCTTTGTCTTTCTTTAGAGCTTCGAAGAAAGGGATGCATTTGTCGGTTGTTTTAGAGATGAACCTGCTTAGGGCAGCCACTTTCCCATTTAGGCTTTGCATCTCTCTTCGAGTGGATGGTATCTTGATATCTTGCAAAGCGCGGACTTGTTCGGGGTTTGCTTCAATCCCCCTGGCATGGACGATGAATCCCAAGAACTTTCCCGACGATACTCCGAAGGAGCACTTTAGAGGATTCAGCTTCATTCCATATTGGCGAAGTACTTGAAACATCTCGTCTAGGTGGTTTGTATGATCGTTGGCTTTCCTCAATTTTACTAGCATGTCATCCACATAAACTTCCATAGTTCTTCCTATTAGTTCCGCAAACATCTTATTGACGAGGCGCTGATAAGTAGCTCCGGCGTTTTTAAGTCCAAAAGGCATTACTCTGTAGCAGTACAATCCCCGGTCAGTGATGAAACTAGTGTGGTCTTGATCTTCACCTGCCAGGTCCTTTCCTCTGTATTTCCTCGGGTCCAACTTCGGGCTGGACTCCAGCTCGGCCTCGTCCATTGGTGTTTCCATGGTTAGGTAGCATGGCAGGCTCAGCTACATCCGACCCCTGCCTGGTACCTCCCTTGTTGGGTTTGGTTCCAAGTGTTTCCTCGGGTCAGAATTCGGGCTGAGTCCGAGCTCGGCTCCTACCATAGCTGTCTCTATTGTTAGCCTCTTCGAAGAAGAAAGAACTTTGTCGTCTCCCAGATCCTCCAGACCGGGACTCACCCCATGATTAAGTGTTGCGGTTGGATTCTTCAGCATCCGTTAAGCGTGACATGAGTTGATCCACCAAGGCTTCTTGTTGAGATGCGAAGCGGTTAGTTACTTCATGTTAGCACCAAAATTGGTCACTAACACCCTTGAGTAGAGTTATGTAGAGAGATTAATGAAGAGAGTAAATTAGGACTGAAAAATAGTGTAATTCAATGAAAAAGAAAAACAAAAACGAGAACACCAAATTTATAGTGGTTCGGCGTAACTGCCTACATCCACTTTGAGTTTAATCTTTATTGCTTTCTCAATTACTTGAATATAGATACAATCCGTAAATCAATCACTTGGATACAAGTTTGGAAAAAAGAGGAGAGTAAAGAAAATGGCAGAGTCTCCCCAGTGTTCCCGAAAAAAGGTCTATTTCACTGTGCCCCTGTCCCTTTATTTATAGACGAAGGTGGGTTGGACTTTCCTGGTGGGCCTGGTAGCTGAATAGCTCGGTCCAAATAGAGTAAACGGCCCAAAGGGAGTAAGCTCTGCGTACCGAACCAGGGAGGCCGAACGGTAAGATGCCGAGCCAAGGCAATGGCGCCGAACGATGCTCTCATGCCGAACGAAGCTGGAGTGCCGAGCGATCCAAGGTTGCCGAACCAAGCTGGATGCCGAACAATCGAGGTTCGCCGAACGTACCCTTTAGCCGAACGATACCCTTTAGCCGAAGGATGTTCCTAGGTCGAACGAAGCTGGAATGCCGAACGTTCTTCTGAGGCCGAGCATTCTTCTGATGCCGAGCGAAGCTTGCCGAGTGAAGCATGAATGCCAAGCGTTCCTGATGCCGAACGCTCTTTAATACCAGTTGACCCAGTCATGCCGAACGTACCTTGTGGTGCCGAACGTCCATGGATGCCGAACGTTCTTGGTGCCGAGTGCTCCTATATGCCGAGCATTCCATAGATGCCGAATGATATACAATATCGAATGTTTCTCAATGCCGAGCGTCCTTCCAATGCCGAACGCTCTTGATTGCCAAAACATGTCGACTGCATCAAACCCGTATATCCTCAGGCTCTTCTTGGTCAGAATCTTGTCTAGTGCTAATGATAATTTCTTCAACTGTCGTCCTGTAGCCGGACCAAGGTGCCGGTTAAAACTTGCCCCCCAAAGTGTGTCGTGTGAAGCAATGCGACATGCTTTGAATCAGCGAGTATTCCTTATCTCTAGAAAGAAATCCATCGTGTTCCTTGAACAGTCATTATCCTTTAATTTTATCCTCCCAAGGTGTCGTATCCTTCTTTGGTCATCATGATGCTTGGTTAATTCCCAATGTTATAAATCCAGGCTTGTAGTTCATCAATGGCAATCCGTGTCTGATTTTACAGTGGTAGTAAGCTTCGGCTATCTGATTTAGTCTTTTCTTAATATTCCTTAGTGAGAATTCAATTTCTGTTGATTTCAAGAAGTCGGACTTTTTCGGATGTACACATGCACGTTCGGGTACATGTTCTTTCCATTGGCTCTCGAACGCGTTTTATATGCTCATAAGTCGTCGCCAACTCCGTCCAGTTTAATTGCAATTCAATTGCGATTCTTTTTTTGTATTTTCTGTGAAATAAGGGTTGCGGTCAGCCACTTGAAGAGTTTTCCAAACCCCTCTTCAGTACAGACTCTATGATTTTGTTCGCAGCTTCAATCTTTAGGATTGGTAAGAAGAGGACGTCAATGCCCCCAAGTGGGAAATGGCTGTGGACTAGCCATTTGAGTAATTTCCATCGGTGGGGTTCCTGGATTTTTGCAAACATCTTGCACTTTTCGCATTGTCTAGCATGATCGACCGTATCTAGATTGATAGTTGGCCAATAATACCTGTAGCAGAGTATCTTCTTTATCAAGGTTTTCCCCCTGATGCTATTACCGCATTCTTCTTCATAGAATTTGCTCAAGATGTCATCATGGGCGATGCGCCGAAGCATGGGTATGGATAAACTCCTTTTGACACACGACTTATTCTTAGATGATTTGGCATGAAGCTTTGAGGAGGATCTGTCGTTTTCCATTCCTCCGTTCAGTAAGAATTCCTCATTGTAGATAGTCTTTGACAGGCATCAACCATGACACCTTTTCATTTTGTTCGCTGAGTACATGTGTAATGATGTAATACGTGAAGTCGGTTAGTGGCCCTGGGACTTGGTCGAGATAAGGAGCAAGACAATGCCCCCTAGCAAGATCAACTTCCTTAAATTTGTATACTACCAATCAAGAATCACAAAATATATGTAAAGTTTTCACTTCAAATCCTCTAGCAAGCTTGAGGCTGGCAGTCAAGGCTTCATACTAAGCAGCGTTGTTTGTTATAAGTAAATCGAGTTTCTGGACGTAGCAGATTGATCGTTCCTCAGGAGTCATTATCATGACTCGAGTCATTATCATGACTCCTATGCCATAATACTGATAATTAGATGCTCCATCCGTGTACATTTTCCATCTTATGGTTGGTTCTCTACTACTCTTCAAGTAGTCATCTGAGGTAGTGAATTTGGGTGTGAGGTCTGCTAATTTCCGTCCTTGGATAGCCCTTCGAGGGAAATAAGTGATATCGAATTAGCTTAGTTTGATATTTTATTTAAGTAGTCTTTCAGACGTCTCAGGTCATTGTATGCCCTGTCGCAACGGCTAGTAGGCATAGACGTTGATGGATTGAGCCTAAAAGTAAGAGTGGAGCTTTCATGGCGAAATCAATAGATATTATGCTAGCTTTTGTAGCTTCGGGTTGATATCCAATGCATGGCTCGCGATAGTTAATGAAATCACATATGCTTGTCAGAATGGGTCCAAGGGAGCATATCATCATTTATTCAGAAAATCCAACTAATTCTTTTATCATCACTACACTGAGTTGTGATCCGATATTAAGCACCCGGAAAGGGTCGCCATGGCTGAGTGTAATGTCGACCGTCACCTTAGCAGGTGCCATCCCAGATTCTTTGAGTATAGATGTAATTATTTTGCATAACATTCAATGTGAAATATGGTTGGGAAGACCAATAATGATGGTTGCTCTAGTCGAACCTTAGAGTCTTGTCATGAGTTTTTAAGTCTAATAGCGAAGGACTCTGAATGCTCTAATAGATTATCAACAAATGGCCAAAGATCAGGCTTAAAAGCGCATTGAAGGAAATGTCGAGTGGGGGTCAGCCTCGAGTGGCGTGCAACTGTATAGCTGGATCTTGCTATGAGTTTGAATTTTCTTGTGTATTCGAGTAACGCACTTTCTATTCAATGCATTCATGATCCTTTACCCATCCTTCGGGTTGGAGTGGAAGTCAATTGCTCATGAGCTAAGGTGCCAATTCAATGATTCATTCTCTAGGCATCCTTTCGGTCGTCTCCTTGAGCAACTGTAAGCACTATATATAAGTTTTAATACTGAGCTATCGTAGCCAGTCTTTGGATGACCATGCGCCTTCTCCCAGTCTCGGGTTGATAGATGTACTGCATGGAGAATTTTTGACCAGGTATTCGCGGTTTACACTCCTTTCCACACTCTGGAGGTCACAGTTTTTCAAGAATCATCCGAGTCACATTCGTATGTGCTTGGTACGGATCGGTATTGGCCCTCGATCCGAGGTATGATATAGTCGGTTGCTCGTAGCTTCGGATGCCATCTCGATTGGTTCTGTATTGAGTCCTCCCTGTAGTCGTTACCTTAAGTTGTAAAGGGTGCTAAGCTAGCGATGTAGCGAGTCTCATTTCTCTTCTTTCAATGACTTGTTCTTCTGCCCCCGGTCTTGGGTTAGCAGAGTTAGTTTGTGGATGGTCTAATTGCATCTGTAGCGAGTTTATACTCCTCCCGTCGACTTTAGGTCGTAGTTGGTGAATGAATGGTCGAATCGCATTCTTCATTTGTCTATGGTCACAGTCGCATTCTAGGGACTAGAGGCAGTTGAAGAGCCATTAGTCACACCTACTTGATGTTTATACCCCAGTCCACACTCTGGGGACTGAATTTTAGCAGAAAATGGTAGAACTGCATTTTCTTCGATTAATTCCTCTGGCACTAGTCAACGGCGAAAGTCGAAGTGTAGTCGGTCACATTGCGACAACTTTAATTTGATGTTTCTCCTACTGAATTGCAGGAAGGAGTTGATTGGCGGATGGTTGTGTCGCATCCGTCTATGTTGCATGCACAACCCGCCAGATCATTGGCTAGAGTTAGCGGATGTACGGTTGTGTCATGTTCATCTGCGGTAGGATGGGTAATCACATCCATTTAGGATAAGACGTTCAGCTGGGTTCGCTTTGCGAATCTACATCTCATTGTCGAATCAAGGAAGAAATTTTGGCTTGTTGGGTTGGAGTGCATCCCTATAAGATTATGCTATAGGTCCCGTGCTGGGAATAAGAGTTGATGCATGAATGGTCATGTCGTGCCCGCTTAGTGCTAGATGGTCGGACCGCATCCGATTTTTTATGATAAGTGTGCCCCCACGTCCGGGAAAGAGTTGGAAAGCAGATAGTCAAACCACATCCCCTTTTTGTACTACAGAACTTGCTGAGGAACCAGAGTTGATAGAAGGGGAGTCGAATTGCATCCCTCCTGGTATTTACATTCCACACCATGCTTTAAGGACTGGAGTTGGTTGATGTGTGATCTGTCACACCCACTTGGCATTCGCGCTCCAGTCCACGCTCTCAGGACTACAGTGAGTTGGTGTTTCACATTCCAATTCGTGCTCTGGGAGTCTGGAGTTTGTTGATGGGTGGTCGGTCACACCCATTTGGTATTTTAGGATTATATCTGCCCTCCGGGGACTTAAATTGTTTTACGGGTGGTCAGTCACGCCCATTCTGGTGTTTATACTCCAGTTCTTGCTTTGGGGACTTAGAGTTATTTAATGTTTATACTCCAGTTCACGCTCTTGGAATCTGGAGTTGAGGTTTATACTCCAATTCGCACTCTGGGAACCTAGAATTGAGGTTTATACTCCAATTCGCAATTTGGGAATTTGGAGTTAGCTGACAGATGGTCAGTCACATCTATTTAGGCTTTTTAGGAGTTCATTCGCATTCTGGGAATGATGGATCTATCGGGATCGTGGATGGTCGGATCACATCCACCTCTAGTCAACAAGTGAGGTTGTTAGATGGACGGATCCATCCTCTTCGAAACTACATTTATAAGTTTGTACTCCAGCTCGCACTCTGGGAGACCAGAGTCAGTTAAAGGATTGTCGTGTATCAATCCTTTTTTGGCTTCAGTGTGGTGATTTGTCCTCATGCTCAGGATTTAATTTGGCGAGTGATTGGTGGGATCTCGATTATTTTCCACTTATCTACCATCAATGAAGGACGAGTTTTAGTTTATGGATGGTTGAATCGCATCAGTGTTCATTTGGATCCCACTTCTGCCAAGCCTAAGGAGTAAGATTAGTGTTCTGGCAAGCTTTGAGCTCGAGTAGAGGATGGGATGGTCGAACTCCATTGTTAGCAGGTTAATAATCCTTCGGTCGATTCCATGCCGATGTTAAATATGCGCTTGTATGTTTTTGTTTGATGATAATAAACATATATATTCATGTATTTGGTAATGTACTATTTTGTTTTTCATAGATTAAATAAATATTTGTTGAATAAAATAAATTACACAGAATTTGAATTTGAATTCAAACAGAACAAGTTACACAGATTTTGAATTCAAACGAATATTTTATTCAAACTAATATTTATTACAATTTTAAATAGTACAATTTCATGCTCTCACTATACATATACATTTTTGATTACAATTACATCACATTTCACATTTACAGTTAACCTCACTACATATCACTCACACTCGTATTTTTTGTCTTCAACTGCATTCCGGTTTGAATCCAGCATCTGAGTAATCTGCAAAAATATTTTCAAACGCAGTAAAATTGAAAGAGAAATATTTTTGAAATTTGAAAGAAACGATGATTTTGAAAACATTGTTTGCCTCAGTTATTTGGGTTGTTCGTCATCATTTTTGACTGTGCAATATCTGTGCATATCAGTATTTTTATCAGGGACAGGTAATTATAAGTGGCTGCAGTACACACGTGTAC
Source organism: Allium cepa (assembly GCA_030765085.1). Lineage (NCBI taxonomy): Eukaryota > Viridiplantae > Streptophyta > Magnoliopsida > Asparagales > Amaryllidaceae > Allium > Allium cepa. Next base: position 746,298,830 of record CM060935.1, read on the forward strand.
ATTCGTATACGTGTGCACTGCCTCGCCAACTCGTGTGCACAAATCAAACAAAAGCACTACTAACAATTCAACACAAGGTCAAATCCAAATAACACATGAATTCAACTCAGCATGCAAACATGATCTCAACATCCAAGCATAAAGATCAATAAATACACAACCGAGTTCCCAACATTGTCCAGACAGAATTCAAGTGCAGACCAAGTGCGGGATCGAAGTCAACAACTCAAGTGCTACCGGTGAAACACAAATGAACAAATATCACAATGAACCAACAATACATGCAGGTGAACAGAAGTTTTGAATCGAAACATAATCAAGGCCAGTTGATAACAGGGAACACAAGTGTGGCAAATGCAAACTGTGGTGAAGCAACAAAGATGAACCAGAGCTAGTAATACATGTACAGGCCGCAACAAAATGCACCACCAAGAAAAGCCATGGTCAATGCAAGGCAAAAAGCGAAGTTACAGAGAAACTTGAACACAATTGCAACAACTCAATGGACCAAACTGCAAGTACAAGGCACAATGCACACCAAACCAGGTTCAAATTACACAAGCTCGAGATGAAAGTGTCGAAGTTACCCGAAGCCAACAGCAATACATGTATTATGAATATACACAATGCAGTACAACTACAGGTATAAGGCTAAATGACCAATGAATGCAACTACAGGACTGCAACAGGTCAAGACTGTGTACCCAGCAAATACAACGACCAAAACCATCAATGAACAAGACTACAGATGAAGCCAGAAACAATGCAAGTAGACCAAACGAAGAGTGCAGGTGAACAAATGTACAAATGAACTCGACCAGTAACCAAGTACTACAAAGACCATGTCGAACACAGTGACAACATTAAGTATGCAACATGGTGAGCAAGACGAATTCAAGTACGCATCTTTCAGAAAGTCAAGCCGTGGTCATCACGAAATGAATCAAAGCCAAGACCGAAGCAAGCAGTAAAAAAAAAATTCACGAAAATCACCAACACCGTGATTTACAGGTAATAAAAATATATACTCATATGAACAAGCCATAAATCATATCAACATCAAAAGACCAAGCCGAAGTCAATGTTGAACAAGTAAAATTCGAAACCATGGTAGCAAAGAAAACTGACCAAGTCACAAATCCAAGTCGTGTCAACCAAGCATCAAAAATACGAAATTGACAAAGTCAGATTTTATCACAAGCATCCAAGTGTAAACGAGTGGCCGAGATGAACAAATTGACAAATTCAAACACGAATAAACGAACGCAAAAATAGGATTTCAAATCCTATATAAGCCCAATCATCATCGGCATAACTACAATTGAGTTCGAATACAAGTATCAGAGAAAAAAATTATTACCGAATCAATAATCGAACTCACCGAAGCAACCGAAGGAAGCAACACGAAATCGATCAAGGCAGGATAAATCACGAACAATCAACAAAGATCGAAGTAGTATCGGAGCTTCGCAAAAGCCCTAATCTGGAACAGAGAGCGCAAGGACGAGATCCCCAAATTTTAAAGAGACGAGAAGAACAAACGGCCACCATTATCAAGAGAAAAAGGAACGGGCCGAAGTTTATCAAAAGGGGAATTAAAAAATACTATTTATTTTTTTTGGGCCGGCCTCATTATTAAAAGGAGGGGTTTTAATTTTATAATAGGGGTTTTAGTTTTTAATTTTATAATAGGGGTTTTTAGTTTGAGCAAAAATCACGTGTCCAAAGTTCATATTTTAATTTTTTGCTCCTGGTTGTATTTTTGAAGTTGTTTTTTCTTTTCAAGTCAAAGGAGTAGTAAATCACCACCTAGGTTTAGGTAGTGTCAGATTGTCTATTTTGAATTAGTTCAGTGAGCAGGGTGTGCGAGTTTGCAAAGCTCTATAGGCGGGAGCAGTGTTTGCGAGTAAGCGAAACTCTATAGGCGGGAGCAGGGTGTGCGAGTCTAGTAGAGTGTTTGTGAGCGGGAGCAAAAGGGTCTGTGAGTCTAGTAGAGTGTTTGTGAGCGGGAGCAAAAGGGTCTGTGAGTCTAGTAGAGTGTTTGTAAGCGTGATACTGTTTAATTCTAATAGAAATCTGTGAATGCAGCAGTAGGCAGGGGTTGCCGAAGCTGGGTAAATTTTGTGTGTGATTTACTTTTCAGCATATTTATTTCTGCTATTATATTTCTGTGTTTAATTCGAGAAAATTTGCTATAACCCTATTCACCCCCCCTCTAGGGTTAATCTAGATCCTACAAGTGGTATCAGAGCCCGGTATACTTTTTTTAACTCTAGAGTCATGAGTCTACAAAATAATGCTTTTTCTGAGGGGCAATCTATTGCTAGGCCACCCATGTTTAACGGGAACGATTATGCTTATTGGAAAGTTAGGATGAGTATTTATCTTAGTTCCGTTGATTATGATGTTTGGGATATTATTGAAACTGGCTATAAACCTCCCACTATAATCGTTGGTGGTACTGAGATTCCTAAACCTAAGGATAGGTGGGATGCTAACGATAAGAGATTGAAAACAACAAATGCTAAAGCCATGAATGCTTTGATATGTGCTCTTGATAAAAATGAATTTAATAGAATTTCTCATTGTACAACAGCACAGGAAATTTGGCACACTTTGGAGGTGACACACGAAGGAACTTCTCAAGTCAAGGAGTCTCGTCTAGCCCTATTCAGCAATGAATACGAGAACTTTGTGATGGACAAAGGCGAGAACATAAAGGACATGTTTGGACGCTTTTCAACTTTGGTGTACAACGCTAGAGCACTTGGGAAGGTATTCACTGAGGTAGAGCTTGTGCGGAAGATACTACGAGTCTTACCAATGAACGTTGAGGCAAAAGTCACGGCAATCCAAGAATCGAAAGATCTGAGTAAGCTAAGCATGGAGGAGTTGATTGGAAACTTGATGACATATGAGCTTGAGCTAAAAGCAAAGGAAGAACGCAACAACTCCGAACCAAAAAAAAAGACGATTGCCTTAAAGAGCAAAGAAGAAAGCGATGAAGAAGGAGAAGATCCAATTGAAGAGCTTGCAATGGCTGTCAATAATCTTAGAAAATGGTCGAGATTCAAGCCACGCAAGAAGAAAACAAATCGTAATAGGCCAAAAGATTCTGACAATTCCGATAATGAACCGACGTGCTTTAACTGCAAGAAGCCCGGACACTTCATACAAAAATGCCCACTTCTCAAAAACAACAAAGGAAAGAAAAAGACGAAGAAGGTATTTGCAGCGACTTGGGATGATGAAGAAGGAGAGGAAGTTTCGGATAGCAGCTCGGAGGAGGCTAACTTGTGTCTTATGGCAAAATCAAATTCAGAAGCAAGCTCCGACGAATCTAGTGAGGCAGGTGAGTTTTCTTATAAAGAACTTGTTTTTATGTGTTCTGATCTTACTAAGGTAGTGGATACTCTTGAATCTAAAATTGAAAAACTGAAATCTGATAGGAGAGAATTTGCTCGTGAAAATTTTAGGTTAAAAACTGAACTTGAAAATATTCAAAACCTAGAATGTAAAAAATGTAAGATTTTAGATTCAGAATTATCAAAACTGAGGAATAACTTTGAAAGTCTTGAAAATGAAAACTTGAATCTTAAGGAAACCATCGACACTAGGAGAAAGGATTTTATTAATCGATGCACCTCACTTGTCACTGAAAACTCAACATTAAAAACCAAAGTCCAAAATCTTGAGAAATCTTTGAATAACTTTTCAAGAGGCGAAAAATCTTTCAACATGCTATTGGGAAATCAATTTTTTGCTAACAATAGAAAAGGACTAGGCTTTGGGAAATCACAAAATGATGATAATGCAAAAAGTAAAAGTGTTTTTGCTCGATCTGAAATAATTGGAAATCATGTTGAAAATCATAGTCATAGGAACACAAAATTTAATCAAGTCAACTTAATGTGCTCTATTTGCAGAAAATTTGGACATAATCAAAATAATTGTTGGTATAGACCCAAACATGAAAAAACTATACCGATTTGGGTTCCAAAAGGCACAAATATAAAATCTTTGAAAGTCAAACAAATTTGGGTGCCAAAAGGAACATATATAAATAGTTTTGGGTCTCCAAAAACATATTTTTCATATTCTGCCACTAACAACAATGGACCTATAAAAACAAATAGGTCACATAAATCTTTTATCGTGTAGGTGTGGTGGCAGGCTAAGGAACAACAACAGTGTTCTCTGGATTTCGGCTGTTCCAGAAACACAACGGGCGACAAAGCAAAGTTCCTTAGCCTAGTATAAAGGTGACAGAATCACAATGGACAACAACGAAAAATTATCGTAAAGGTAAAACAGGTAAAATTGTTTTTAACGATATATTAAATGTGATTATCTGCACCATACTCTAAATTAAAATCAGCCAATATTGAGATAAACAAAAGATGATGATTTTGATGCTATGATTTTTTTTAAAAATATTGACTAACCATCTTTAAATAGAATTACTTGGAGTAATTATGATGGTTGACTGATTCGAACTTAATTGATATGATTTTTTGACTTGTTCTTATTTATGACATTGATTTGTGCTTAATTGATGACCAATCAAATTTTCAATTTTGAACTAATTTATATAAATTTGTTCGGTCAAATGCTGGTTACTCATGCTACACGTAGATATATTTGTTTTTGATATTTTGGTCACTGCTTGTAAATTTGCACGATTTCAAATTCATGTGAAAAAGGATTTTAAAAAGTTGTTGAAACCTTAAGAAATTGTTTTTGAAATAATTATGATGTTGATTGACTGTTGATTACTCATGAACTTGTTTATCCTATAGTTTCTGAAATTAACACCATGATATGTGTTTGAGTGTTAACACGGCTTCAATTCAAATTCAAAAGAATTGATGTTAAGTTTGAAATTCTTGGTGCACACTTCATGTTTTGGTCAATCAAATTCAACGAGTGAATATTGAGTGAAATTTAAATTCAGATGCAGATTACACTGGTAATATGGTTGATAGAAAAATTACTAAGTGTAACGTGATTAATTATTTTGAAACATTCATTTGCTGCATCGTTTTTTTTAAAAGAAAATATCTGCATATTTTTCACTTGAAATAATTTTCAAATAGCAGAAAATTTTCTTATAAAACCCCCTCGAGAAAATCATGTTTGACCATATTTACAGCTTAATCATTTTTGAAAAATTGATTTTATAATTTTTAATTTGATTTTAAATGACAAATTTTGACTAATCTTACTCCCTTTGATTATCGAAAAGATGAATAGTGATTGAAAAAGAGATGAGTGTTGATATTTATCATATATTATAACTCGAGAAAGTATAATTAGAAAATTTCTTTAGAATTTCATAACAAGAGTTATAAAAACTTTTTGTTGGGTAAAAATTCCATGACCATTTCTATTTCTATCATCTTTCTACCGACTATCACTCATCAAGATCATATTTAGTATGTAAATTTGTGGTAGTTTACAAAGGAAATCATTTGTTCTTCAATATCTTTAAATCTGTGAAGGAAATTATGTGTGCTTCAACTTATTATATTCAGCAATAAAAATAAATATCCAAAGTATTCACTCTCATTTAAAAGTCCTCACGGTTATGCATGGGTGAATTACTTGGATTTTTGATTATGTGCTTCCATGCTCATTTAAAAGTCCTCACGGTTATGCATGTATGGAACGCATATCAAATTTAATAAATTTAATAGACAAGTTGATTCTAATCCCATTTAAAAGTTCTCACGGTCATGCATGGTTAGAAGATACTTGATTTCATTTTTAAATTAAATTGGAATACTACTAATCTCATTTAAACCTAACGGTTATGCATGGTTAGTAGATATTCAAATTTCCAGAAATAAATATACTACAAATAGACATATCTATATGAATTTTTGATGATTTTATCTTCATCATTTCTGAAAATGGAATATGCGCCTAACAAGGGTAATTATGATTTTTGTTTGAGTTTTATTGAAATTTGATATTTATATTCAATTGAGTTAAATGTTTGATTCATGTCTATCACTTCATCCCTATTTTTATAACACTGTTATTCTTTTGCTGATAACAAAAGGGGGAGAGAAAAGTTAAGATTTTGTCAAATAGAATCAAGCAAAGGTCAAATAATTTTCAATTTGCATATAGGCTCATTTACATATTTTTAATTGTATGCATATATGTAGGGGGAGTATTGTGTAGAGAGGAGCATTCAAATAGGGGGAGCAAATTGAACGATCAAATACATTTGATACATTCAAAATCTTAAATATATGTTTGTTATCATCAAAAGGGGGAGATTGTTAAATATGTGCTTGTATGTTTTTGTTTGATGATAATAAACATATATATTCATGTATTTGGTAATGTACTATTTTGTTTTTCATAGATTAAATAAATATTTGTTGAATAAAATAAATTACACAGAATTTGAATTTGAATTCAAACAGAACAAGTTACACAGATTTTGAATTCAAACGAATATTTTATTCAAACTAATATTTATTACAATTTTAAATAGTACAATTTCATGCTCTCACTATACATATACATTTTTGATTACAATTACATCACATTTCACATTTACAGTTAACCTCACTACATATCACTCACACTCGTATTTTTTGTCTTCAACTGCATTCCGGTTTGAATCCAGCATCTGAGTAATCTGCAAAAATATTTTCAAACGCAGTAAAATTGAAAGAGAAATATTTTTGAAATTTGAAAGAAACGATGATTTTGAAAACATTGTTTGCCTCAGTTATTTGGGTTGTTCGTCATCATTTTTGACTGTGCAATATCTGTGCATATCAGTATTTTTATCAGGGACAGGTAATTATAAGTGGCTGCAGTACACACGTGTACATTCGTATACGTGTGCACTGCCTCGCCAACTCGTATGCACAAATCAAACAAAAGCACTACTAACAATTCAACACAAGGTCAAATCCAAATAACACATGAATTCAACTCAGCATGCAAACATGATCTCAACATCCAAGCATAAAGATCAATATGCAGTGACACATGCAGTGGATACACAAAACCAAATACACAACCGAGTTCCCAACATTGTCCAGACAGAATTCAAGTGCAGACCAAGTGCGGGATCGAAGTCAACAACTCAAGTGCTACCGGTGAAACACAAATGAACAAATATCACAATGAACCAACAATACATGCAGGTGAACAGAAGTTTTGAATCGAAACATAATCAAGGCCAGTTGATAACAGGGAACACAAGTGTGGCAAATGCAAACTGTGGTGAAGCAACAAAGATGAACCAGAGCTAGTAATACATGTACAGGCCGCAACAAAATGCACCACCAAGAAAAGCCATGGTCAATGCAAGGCAAAAAGCGAAGTTACAGAGAAACTTGAACACAATTGCAACAACTCAATGGACCAAACTGCAAGTACAAGGCACAATGCACACCAAACCAGGTTCAAATTACACAAGCTCGAGATGAAAGTGTCGAAGTTACCCGAAGCCAACAGCAATACATGTATTATGAATATACACAATGCAGTACAACTACAGGTATAAGGCTAAATGACCAATGAATGCAACTACAGGACTGCAACAGGTCAAGACTGTGTACCCAGCAAATACAACGACCAAAACCATCAATGAAAAAGACTACAGATGAAGCCAGAAACAATGCAAGTAGACCAAACGAAGAGTGCAGGTGAACAAATGTACAAATGAACTCGACCAGTAACCAAGTACTACAAAGACCATGTCGAACACAGTGACAACATTAAGTATGCAACATGGTGAGCAAGACGAATTCAAGTACGCATCTTTCAGAAAGTCAAGCCGTGGTCATCACGAAATGAATCAAAGCCAAGACCGAAGCAAGCAGTAAAAAAAAAATTCACGAAAATCACCAACACCGTGATTTACAGGTAATAAAAATATATACTCATATGAACAAGCCATAAATCATATCAACATCAAAAGACCAAGCCGAAGTCAATGTTGAACAAGTAAAATTCGAAACCATGGTAGCAAAGAAAACTGACCAAGTCACAAATCCAAGCCGTGTCAACCAAGCATCAAAAATACGAAATTGACAAAGTCAGATTTTATCACAAGCATCCAAGTGTAAACGAGTGGCCGAGATGAACAAATTGACAAATTCAAACACGAATAAACGAACGCAAAAATAGGATTTCAAATCCTATATAAGCCCAATCATCATCGGCATAACTACAATTGAGTTCGAATACAAGTATCAGAGAGAAAAAATTGTTACCGAATCAATAATCGAACTCACCGAAGCAACCGAAGGAAGCAACACGAAATCGATCAAGGCAGGATAAATCACGAACAATCAACAAAGATCGAAGTAGTATCGGAGCTTCGCAAAAGCCCTAATCTGGAACAGAGAGCGCAAGGACGAGATCCCCAAATTTTAAAGAGACGAGAAGAACAAACGGCCACCATTATCAAGAGAAAAAGGAACGGGCCGAAGTTTATCAAAAGGGGAATTAAAAAATACTATTTATTTTTTTTGGGCCGGCCTCATTATTAAAAGGAGGGGTTTTAATTTTATAATAGGGGTTTTAGTTTTTAATTTTATAATAGGGGTTTTTAGTTTGAGCAAAAATCACGTGTCCAAAGTTCATATTTTAATTTTTTGCTCCTGGTTGTATTTTTGAAGTTGTTTTTTCTTTTCAAGTCAAAGGAGTAGTAAATCACCACCTAGGTTTAGGTAGTGTCAGATTGTCTATTTTGAATTAGTTCAGTGAGCAGGGTGTGCGAGTTTGCAAAGCTCTATAGGCGGGAGCAGTGTTTGCGAGTAAGCGAAACTCTATTGGCGGGAGCAGGGTGTGCGAGTCTAGTAGAGTGTTTGTGAGCGGGAGCAAAAGGGTCTGTGAGTCTAGTAGAGTGTTTGTAAGCGTGATACTGTTTAATTCTAATAGAAATCTGTGAATGCAGCAGTAGGCAGGGGTTGCCGAAGCTGGGTAAATTTTATATGTGATTTACTTTTCAGCATATTTATTTCTGCTATTATATTTCTGTGTTTAATTCGAGAAAATTTGCTATAACCCTATTCACCCCCCCCCTCTAGGGTTAATCTCGATCCTACAGCCGAAGTTTGCGGAATAGAGAATGGTTGGAATCCACTCGTCTATTTATCGATATTTATACACCACTCTGCATTCTGGTGACCTAGTGTTATTCTCCCCCCCGGTTGACTCATGCTCAATTTGTGTTCATGCTTTGGTCCACGCTCCGGGGACTTAGAGATTTGTCGAACGGTTTATGCTTTAGTTCATAGTTCGAGACGCAGAGATTTTCGTCAACTTGTTTATACTCCAGTCCGCATTCTGGGAACTTAGAGTAATCTAGTAAGCTTCTGGGACTTAGAGATTTTTCTCAAGTCTTCTATAACATAGTCCGTGCTCTAGGGACTGAGAAAACCATAGTCAGCAGTCTGGGGATGTAGAGGTTTTTTAAGCCGTTTATACTCTAGTCCGCGCTCAGGGGACTTAGAGCACTCTAGTCCGCACTCTGGGGACGTAGAGGTTCTTAGGTCGTTTATACTCGAGTCCGCACTCTGGGGACGTAGAGTACTCCAGTACGCACTCTGGGGACTTGAAGGTTTAGACTCATTTATACTCGAGTCCGCACTCTGGGGACTTAGAGTATACCCGTCCGCGCTCAGGTGATTGGAGCACTTGATGAAGATAAGTACGGAACCTCCTCTCCTACCGACGGGGGTTATGAAGTAGAAATTACAGGCGCCTCTGAGCACACATCCGAATCGGGCATGAAGGAGCGGCTCGAGAAAGAGAAGGAGGAGACGGTCAAGGTCAAAGTCGAGCCCCGAGTTTTGGACTTGGACGATCCTTTGAACAAGCCGTTGAAGGTCATCCTTCCTGGCGGGTCCAAGCCTATGGAAGTTCTCCGTACTTCTTCAGTTGCTACCCCTCTATCAAAGAAGAGTACCAAGGGTAAATGCTATGGAGAGGAGCCGTCCGGAAAGGAGTTGAAGAAGTACAAGAAGTGATTACTATCCTCGTTCAACGAGAGTTAGTTTAAGTCATGTAATTATTTTCATCTATTTCCTTAGTCCTTGTAAATAGAATGTCGACTCCGAACTTTGGAGGGGTTGTAATAGGAACTCATTTCTCATTAAAGTTTAGTTCCTTTTTCCATCTTACAGAAGATTCTTATTGTTCAGTTTTCTTTGTGATTGTGATGTTGATCCAAGCAGTTGTGAGTAACATAGACTTCTTGGTCCATCTTCATATAACTCGGAAACACTTCGGGAGTTGTTGAACTTCCATTCTGTGCTTCGAGCACTTAGAATACATTCTAGCCCGTATGTCAGGGATTTGACAAATTCAAGTCATCTGTGTCATAGTTCATATTCAGGGAACTAGGAGATCCGAATTGCTTATATTCGAGTCCGCACTCTGGGGACTTAGAGTACTCTAGTCCGCACTCTGGGGACTTGGAGGTTCAAGTCATTCATACTCTAGTCCGCGCTCTGGGGACTTAGAGTACTCCAGTCCGCGCTCTGGGGACTTGGAGGTTTAAGTCATTTATACTCTAGTCCGCGCTCTGGGGACTTAGAGTACTCCAGTCTGCGCTCTGGGGACTTGGAGGTTTAAGTCGTTTATACTCTAGTCCGCGCTCTGGGGACTTAGAGTACTCCAGTCCACGCTCCGGGGACTTGGAGGTTTAAGTCGTTTATACTCGAGTCCGCGCTCTGGGGACTTAGAGTACTCCAGTCCACACTCTGGGGACTTGGAGGTTTAAGTCGTTTATACTCCAGTCCACGCTCTGGGACTTAGAGTACTCCAGTCCACACTCTGGGGACTTGGAGGTTTAAGTCATTTATACTCTAGTCCGCGCTCTGGGGACTTAGAGTACTCCAGTCCACACTCTGGGGACTTGGAGGTTTAAGTCATTTATACTCTAGTCCGCACTCTGGGGACTTGGAGATTTGAGTCATTTATACTCTAGTCCGCGCTCTGGGGACTTAGAGTACTCCAATCCGCACTCTGGGGACTTGGAGGTTTAAGTCGTTTATACTCTAGTCCGCGCTCTGGGGACTTAGAGTACTCCAGTCCATGCTCTGGGGACTTGGAGGTTTAAGTCGTTTATACTCTAGTCCGCGCTCTGGGGACTTAGAGTACTCCAGTCCACACTCTGGGGACTTGGAGGTTTAAGTCGTTTATACTCTAGTCCACGCTCTGGGGACTTGGAGGTTTAAGTCGTTTATACTCTAGTCCGCGCTCTGGGGACTTAGAGTACTCCAGTCCACACTCTGGGGACTTGGAGGTTTAAGTTATTTATACTCCAGTCCGCGCTCTGGGGACTTAGAGGTTTAAGTTATTTATACTCCAGTCCGCGCTCTGGGGACTTAGAGTACTCCAGTCCACACTCTGGGGACTTGGAGGTTTAAGTCATTTATACTCTAGTCCGCGCTCTGGGGACTTAGAGTACTCCAGTCCGCGCTCTGGGGACTTGGAGGTTTAAGTCGATAGTAGTCGTATTTCCACTCTTTAATTTGTATTCATCTACCGTATCGAGGCTAACGTTGTCGAATGAACAGTCGAACCACGTTTGCTCATGGAATGGGATCTTGCCCCCAGCTCAAGGGATGAAATTTGAAAAATGGACGATCGATTCTCGTCCGCTTGGTAATTATAGCTCTTCCAATCGAGTCAAGGAAGGAGGTATATGACAGATGGTTAGATCACATCCGTGTTGGGTTAGATAGCAGAATCTCTTACAATTTGCTCCGTATCTCCTTCTTTTGTGTTGAAGGCAGGATTTGGTGTGTAGATGATCAAATCACGTCCACTCTAGACAGATCTTGGCGTCACTGAGCTTCAGAAAAGGCCTCTGTATTTTGTCAAACTTTGTTCTATGACTTGATTTGAGTGGGCGATCAGGCCATACTAATTCCAAGCCTTGTTCAGGTCTCCGAGTCAAACGTGGAGGTCAATGAATAGATGGTCAGTCATGTCGACTTTATATTTGGACTCTAATCGTGATGAGCTTTTCAATCTCTAGTTCTTGGCCACAAATAAAAGGCACATGATTGATGATGAGCGATTGAATTATGGTCGTCTAGATGTAACTCCACACGTCCGATCATGGTCTGCGTGGATTGGTTGGCGACCAAATCTGAGTACCTGGTCACCTGCATCATTTTTAAAGTAGTTTAGTTCAAGTTAGTCATAGTTCACAGAACAATTGAAATAGAAATGGAAATAGAAATAATTCAAAGAAGATCATGATAAATCTCATTGAAAGATGAAGTAGCATCGTGTGGTTGCTATTCGACTTTTGCCCTTGGTTCCTTTCAAAGGGATGTCGGCCGTCAGCAGTCCAATTGATAATCATAGCCCTTTATTAATAGGCATCGGATATTCGCTGCCCGCCATTATGCAGGACATGTACATCCTGTTGAAGCTTTACTTTCTAGATCAGCTTTTTGATCACACCTCGGAGGTGTCTGTAATCGCCCGTGTTAGGATCAGTGAGCATTTGGGAATATACAACATTCCCCTGATTTTCTTTAGACTTTGGTGTACTCTCTCGAGGTTGGTTTCCAATATCACTCTGAGTCGTGAGTCTTCAAGTAGAGGTTGTCAATTGAATCTTTCAAAGAGCATATGAGCCAAATTTTGAGGTCTTGTTTCGGCTACTAAGATCTACATCCTTAGTCAACGGGCCTTCATTGTTATTTTCCTTAGTCTGTTCTGCTCCTCCACACTTTGATTTAGATTCATTATTGTCATAGAGACGATCCATGGTCGTTGGAGGCTCTCCAGCTAACCGGCTGCTAAAATATATGTGGAGGTCGATTATCCTCAAGTGATCAATATAATATCCCTTTGAGAGTATCGTTCGAGTAGCAGTTGTTTGTCCGCTCCCTTGTTGTCGTTCAGAAGCTGTCGCTAGATCCTCTATGCCCTGGTCGATCAGGGGATGTCAGAGAAGTAGATAGAATGTTCCTTTATTAAGTTGAGTTTTGAATTCACTATAGGGGTCGTATAAGAGACCGGTGTAACTTAAGTTTTAGAACGGTCTGGATGCCGCTCGGCATATACAATACCGTTCGGCATTAAAGAGGTGGTCGGCATAGAGGTATGTTCGGCCTGGAAGAGCGTTCGGCCTAGATGGTTCGGTCAGGAGTGTTCGGCCAAGATGGTTCGGCCAGGAGTGTTCGGCCAAGATGGATCGGCCAGGAGTGTTCGGTCAAGATGGATCGGCCACGAGTGTTCGGCCAAAATGGATCGACCACGAGTGTTCGGCCAAGATGGATCGGCCACGAGTGTTCGGTCAAGATGGGTTGACCAGGAGTGTCCGGCCAAGTGTAACTCGGCATACACCTTTTCTGCAACGATCGGCATAGACTTTTTATGGGGCGATCGGTTGAATTGCCTTTAGAGGAGGGTCGGCCTTCATTCAACTTGAGTGCAAACTTTAACATCCAATCGCCAAATCTTGCGTACATCAGTGAATCCAATCTACGGCTATCAGCTTCCTTTAGATTTCTTTCAAATCTGAGTAGAATAGGAAGTTTTCTATTAGACAACTGGATCTATTTCGCGAATATGGAAATCCAATAGTAGATGATGAGATCCAATCAAGCTGAGAATTCAATTCTCAGTGAAAGCACCAAAATGTTAGCACCAAAATTGGTCACTAACACCCTTGAGTAGAGTTATGTAGAGAGATTAACGAAGAGAGTAAATTAGGACTGAAAAATAGTGTAATTCAATGAAAAAGAATAACAAAAACGAGAACACCAGATTTATAGTGGTTCGGCGTAACTGCCTACATCCACTTTGAGTTTAATCTTTATTGCTTTCTCAATTACTTGAATATAGATACAATCCGTAAATCAATCACTTAGATACAAGTTTGAATTAAAAAGAGGAGAGTAAAGAAAATGGCAGAGTCTCCCCAGTGTTCCCCAAAAAAAGGTCCATTTCACTGTGCCCCTGTCCCTCTATTTATAGACGAAGGTGGGTTGGACTTTCCTGGTGGGCCTGGTAGCTGAATAGCTCGGTCCAAATAGAGTAAACGGCCCAAAGGGAGTAAGCTCTGCGTACCGAACCAGGGAGGCCGAACGGTAAGATGCCGAGCCAAGGCAATGGCGCCGAACGATGCTCTTATGTCGAACGAAGCTGGAGTGCCGAGCGATCCAAGGTTGCCGTACCAAGCTGGATGTCGAACAATAGAGGTTCGCCGAACGTACCCTTTAGCCGAACGATACCCTTTAGCCGAAGGATGTTCCTAGGTCGAACGAAGCTGGAATGCCGAACGTTCTTCTGAGGCCGAGCATTCTTCTGATGCCGAGCGAAGCTTGCCAAGTGAAGCATGAATGCCGAGCGTTCCTGATGCCGAACGCTCTTTAATACCAGTTGACCCAGTCATGCCGAACGTACCTTGTGGTGCCGAACGTCCATGGATGCCGAACGTTCTTGGTGCCGAGTGCTCCTATATGCCGAGCATTCCATAGATGCCGAACGATATACAATATCGAACGTTTCTCAATGCCGAGCGTCCTTCCATTGCCGAACGCTCTTGATTGCCAAAACATGTCGACTGCATCAAACCCGTATATCCTCAGGCTCTTCTTGGTCAGAATCTTGTCTAGTGCTAATGATAATTTCTTCAACTGTCGTCTTGTAGCCGGACCAAGGTTCCGGTTAACACTTCAGCCACAACCCTGTCCAGATCCGCCCTTGTAATCGGTTGTTCCGTAGCAGGGGCTGTCGGATTTGCCTGATTTCCATTTGCTGTTGGAACTGGACGATTGTCTTGATCTCTGATCACTGGATCTGGGATATTGCTAGTTGCGATGTTCTTTCCTTTGTTAGCATCTTTCTTCCATCCCGGAGGCATGTTTTCCAAGTAATGAACGATGCTAATAGGAAAAGGGGTAAGCGGGGGGTCTTGAGTTCAGTTCTCAGTGAAAGCACCATAAAAGGTTTGCACAAAAAATGGGCAAACACTTCCAAGTCGTATGATTTAGTTGATTATGTGTTGTTCTTAATGATTTGGGTGATTTATGCAAATATATAAAATAGATGGACTAAACTGTAAAAGACACACAGATTTATAGTGGTTCAGCCAGAATGTGCCTACGTCCACTTTATATGTTATTCTCCTTTTCTCTTCGGATTACAGGTACACAGCTTTTATTACAAGAGTATGAAAGTTGTTTGAAAGTTCTATCCGTGCTTGAGCTCTCAAACTTGTCCACCATTGTTGTACTTCTGCCCCTCTATTTATAGAGTGAGGTTGAGGGCAGGGGTCTTGGATGTATATAGCTGCTGGTGGGCCTGGGCTGATGCAATCTGGCCTGAAAGTGTTGGTCTGGTATGCCTTGGTCCGGTGAAACTTGGTTCGGCAATGGACGGAATGTAGGATGGTTCGGTAGTTGGTGGTTCGGTAGTGAGGGGAATTGGACCGGTGGTGGCTTGGGAGTGAATTGGTTCGGTGGGCATGGGATGGAGCCGATCGAAACACACCCAACACCAATATTCATGCCTGATTTTAAAATTTGAATTTTAAAATAAATTCTTTAAGTTTTAAACAATGCTAGTCAAAGTCCATTTATTTTCTTTTATAAAAATCTTCTTCCTATACTTAGAATTTATTCGATAGGATTTCCAAAAATCAACCTTCACCCTTTTAAAAATTCCTTCTTTTAAGTAAATTCATCGATACCAAAAATAAATTCGGCTAAACTATAGCCTTTAATAAATTTCAACCACCAATATAATCATTCACACCGATATAATCATTCACAGATTATCACATCACAATATATACAAATAAATTCAACAATATGAGGAATCTAGTTGGATCCCTCCAACATGTTTCCCTGCATCCATAGATGTTAGCACAATAATTAAATACCAATTCCACATCGAGGTGGAATATCGTGGTATATGGGATTATATCATATCATCGCTATTAGGCGGCGCACATGGTCTCATCCACTATATAATGCGGGAAATCAATCACTCCAGTGTGTATGTGTGTGTGTGTATAAACACACACTATCACATCCAAACAGTCAATCAATAACTAAAATTCTAATTATTTTCAATTGAGTGAGAAGATATCACCTTTAACTATGCATGCAACCCACTCTCATTCCAGCTTGATTTCACGATTTTTGAAGCTCGTATAAACATTTATACAGTTTATTAATAATCGAATTAATCAAACAATTAATTACCACTTATTTATTTAATTTAACTAATTATTTTAGTTTAAACTATTTTTCTTCATAAATAAATTATTTTTATAACTAATGATTTAATTTAAATAAATAACAAAATTTTAAACTATTTTTCAAAATAAACAAATAAATTCAAAATGTATGGATATATTTACTTTTCATTTGAAACTATATATATATATATATAATAACCTAGATAGATTTAAAAATCTAATCTTTATATTAACCTCCAACATTCAAAAATTGTTTTCAAAATCTTAAAACATATATTTTATGTTTAACTATTTTAAATAGGTATGTATATATAGTTATGTGTTTTTAATAAATTAAATTAAAAACAAAGGAAGTCTGTTATACCATGCCACCACGAGAAGCTCACCCACGCTCCACCCTCGCAGAAGCTTCCACCACCATCTCGAACTCGCGCCAGCTTCAGGCATGGCGACCTACATCCTCTATTTCACCATCTCCCTTAAGTCACATGCGCATGCGATCATCTGCCCATAACTCTCCACCGTACGTGAACATCCGCAACTTAGCGCCCCTTTTCACTCCTCGATTCCAAGCACTCGCGTGCACGATTGCCTTCAGCCCATCGTCTTCGACCTTGACATCGATTAACCCTAACGCAGCCTCACTCTAAGCCTCGACGTTGATGAAACCCCCACCTGATTCGAACGCGACTTCGAATTGCGATATTCACTCGATTGAAGTCCTTATTATTAATCGAACGAGATCATAACCCCAATCCCAAAAAGCTCGGCCCTAAATTTTTTTCTTCTTTGAGTCGAAAACGATTCGATTCTCATGAGAGCTAAAATTGAGACAGGTGACAAAGGATTAGAGAGGAAGCCCTTATTATTTAATTTTTGTTTACTTCGACTATTAAATTCGAGCGGTTATTTTGAACGAGAAGACTGAGAAGTCTTGTTTTTTATTATTTACTATATTGCGTTATTTTATTTTTAGGATTACACGCGTGTGAAATTTCAAAAAAAATAAAACATGTGTTTAACATTCCACCGCGTGTTAAATTGTCTGAAGCATGTGCTTTGCTTATATTGTTTGTATTATTTAAATTTTTAAATTCGAATTCAAATCATCTAGAAATTACAACTCGAAATTTCAAACTCCTATCAAGGTGTGTCGCCAGGCGTTTATAATGTTAAACCCCCATTCCGAATGCAATGGAAAAGGTTTCGAGTCTAAATTTGATCGTACGAAGAAGATAGCTTTTTGGACCCAGTTATTAAATTAAATTTCGATATAATTTTTTACGCGTTTGCTTATCGTACGATCACAAGACAATTCCAAACGCTACAAAATTTGAAATCCGATAATAATACAATATTACGGATCCAATGGAATGGGTTTCGTCGAAATCCAAGACCGTGCCTCGAAAGGCTATTTTTTAAATATCGGTTTAAATGATATAAATTCAAATCTGATCAAAGCACTTTTAAATTCCCTTTTAAAATTTTATTACCTCCGGTATTGTCAAAATAAAATTTTCAAGCCTTTAAAATATTTTTAATTAGCTTAAAAATCAAGATTCAATATTTTACCTAATTTTCAATAATTAAATTTAATAATTTAATTGCCAAATAAACTGATATTCTTGATTATTCAAGTTAAAACAGCTTTCAAATATTTAAAATAAATTAAATATTTTCAATTTCAAGTGTTCAAAATTCTGGGTTGTCACTTTCTTCCTCTCTTAAAAGAATTTTATCCCGAAATTACTAGTTAAGAAGAATGATCCTTAACCTGTTTATCATTTTCTCAATCCTAATAGTCTTATCAACTTGCCAAAACAAATATTTTTATTAGAGACCCATTATTAATTCATCCAACTTTTCAAAATCTTCCATAAATCCTAAACAATATTGTTTTTTTAATAATTCAAATCAAAATTTAAGTTATCCAAATTGCTCAAAAAATTTCTAACTCCCTAAATTTTTGAATTTTTTTGCCAACGTCTCCTTTGCGCGACTAGCTCGGTATTACCACAAAATGCCACCACGGGCCCCTAAATTTCAAAAGAAAACAAAGACCCAAGTGGCTAGACAAGAAAATCATCAAATTTTATATAGAAATTTAAATACATACCTTTTTTGAGCAATTCAAATTTATCTTCGAAATCAAAAATCCAATTTCCTTTTCCTTTATAACACCTGCATATCTTACTTAGCAATAATATCTAATTACAACATACAAAATCATTTTGCACATTTCTTTACAGAAGTTTCAACCGTTATTTCATTCAAGTCCGTACGATGTCCATATATCATTCGTACGCAATATCAAATCTGATCGCTCATTCGATCACACAATTTCACTTCCAAACTAGTATCGTCCATCCGACTTCCTAGTGCGAACTCAGATCTGGTTGCTTGATCAAAATCCGCCATTCTCCTTGCATAGCCTCAACTATGATAATTATTTACAAGTTATCAAACTCAATTATATTCCATACATTTTTTAAATAGGGTTCTAGAGTTTTTAAACAATTTCTTGACATCTCATTTTTAAATCAGTTATATCCAAAACCCTTTGCATTTCCCAAAAAAAAGCAACTTCTGCAAAGAATTTTTAATTTAAAACACATTGGCAGCAATTCCGCTCTTGGAAACTCGAAAATGAACACCGATGATGTCATAATCATCATCGGAATTATTTTCCAGCACCGAGAAGAGTTTAGTGCCTTTATCCCTCTTTAAAACATTTTCAAATATTTTTAATTCCGAACTCCACCAGATTTCAAATCCAATTCAAAATAATTTCCCAAACAATTTCACCATTATTTTTCTAAAACTTTTGAAAACCATTTTCAACCTCAAAAGGGGTTTAATTTTCCAAATCTCAAAATTTCAAATTCTTCCAATTTATTTTCAAATATAACTTTGGAATTCTATTTCAAATTATAAATTACACTTACAAATCCTATTTGTATATGAATATATTTCTTAGCCTTTGTTATGTTTTTAATTTCTTATACAATAATCAACGATAATAATTTAATATTATCGCTTCCTAACAATTAAACAATCATATATAACTATAATAATTTGCAAAGATTATTTTCTTTTTATATACAAAAATAACTTGTGTAAAATTATTTCATTTACCCTATTTTAAAACGATACTGTGTCGATTTATCTTGTTTAAGAGTTTAGAAACCCCTATCGATACAGTTGGCCAAACTGCACCGACCAAAATCTATAAACAATTAACGGATAAGTCAACACAATATAAAACAATTTTATATTCACTAATAAATACGCGCTCATATCTATTATTACACTCAAACTCATTCTAGAGTATTGCCGACTCTATCTCTAATGAGTAATTCCCACCAGAGCCAAGGTTATCGCTTAACCAATTGCTCTGATGCCACATTGTAACGATCTAGGCTTTTCAACCATTGACAGTGGCCACTCTCAACTGGTAGGCTTTTCAACCATTCCATCCCCGCCATGGCTAACAATGGTACCCTGAACTTGGTTTTACGACCAGCCTTTCGATTCTCAACCTCCTACCCAGGGACATGTAGGGGTATGAGTCACCCGTTCGCCACCAAACACGAAGCAAGAAACCTCTATCACATTGTATTAAGCAAGGTCAATCGTGGGACTGGTACGAGATCTTAAAATAGTTATTTTCACAAAGGAAATAAAAAGAAATCCGTTATGCTTTTGGAAAATAGAACTACCATAAGACCTCCCCGCGCACACACAATGCAAGCGCATAATTGGAGGAGATTTCTTCTTATGATAGTCAAACATGTTTGATACACAAAATCTTTTTAATATTATTTTTAGTGCATAGTGTGGAATACATTTCGAAAGTATAATATAAATTTTAGCCAGCATAGGTACCATTATATTACGCCTATTATAGCTACCTCCCGAGGAGGCAGGTTATACAACTACAATCGTAAAGGGCTCGTATTGTTTTGTTTGGATTTTCGATAAATGGTCAGGCTAAGGAACTTCTTACACAGAATGGGAACACCTCTGGAGGGATGCTCTGAGAACCTAACCGGATCTCTGCCAACGCAAGGCCGGGTTACCTCTGTAACTAGGTAAATAACTATCGCGAGTATGCCACCCCCCTGTCTAGACCGACCTTTATCCGAGGCGCCTCTCAACCAACAACCACTAAATAAATAATCTAGGCTCCAAACCAGAAAATCACTTTTAAATCCACACAAGTTAAATATCTAGACTCCATACCAGATATCACTTTTTATCTAGAAGGAGAGGTACATACCCTGAGGGGCGCGACCCCCATAACCTTGCTGCATCTTTTCCTGTTTCGACCATTTCCGGGGTGTGAGGTCCGACGAAGTCTCATCCACAAAGCTACGCTTTTCACAAAAGCCGTGCTTCGATCAACAAATGATCAGCAACACTTAGCATGCCACATTACCAAATTGGGAATATATCACTAGTAACCATCAACTACATAACCTCTGAGCTCGTACATCTCAGAGAAGGGTGTTAAGCTAAGAGATAAATTATCTGCCACTAACAGAAATGTATTTGATAGAAACCAGCTTTCATCTCAAAGTGTAACGTGAGACATACATCCATACAAGTCCGTTCTAGATTCGAACGGAACCGAAGGCACTTCCTCCAATTAAGGAAAGAAGCCCTTGCAAATTTGGATATTCACTAATCATGTCCGGTCTCCCCATCACAAAGGGTGATAAAATCTCTATACCGGGGCCACTCGGTGCGGAGACATTTGAGGGGTAATCCTTTCGTTTTCGAAAATACCCGGTCTTTAACCACCGTCTTCAAATGCAATCCCATTTCATCGTATCATAATTCGAAATGGGTTTTATGAAACAAAGTCCTCTCCCGGCTAATCCGAATAATGAGCGCTTATTTTAAAAATAAGTGGTTTCATTCAGATTTCAAGTAAATCACAACAAATTTCCAAACATTGATCTTTTAAACAGAAGATCCATCACAAAGATTCGATGTGGTTTTCGAATAACCATTTGGAATTCGACCCACCGTCGCATCGAAATTCAAATGCCATTTAAAGGCCAATATTGATAGTCGGTTATTTAACTATCAATCAATATTCACAACAATCACCAGATTTTAAATAATTTTTCCCCAATTATTTATTTTCAAAAAATCTTTGCAAGATATATTTTCACACTTCAACTCTTTGAAAACAACTTTCAAATCACTTTCCTTATGTGGAATAAATTTCCAAATATTATTTATTTCCAGTGAATAATTTGCCGCGTCCGAATACTTCAAAATAATTTAAATTACTTATCCAAAAATATACTTGGAAACACTTAAAATAACAATTACTTTAAACACTTTATCTAAAATATTAGTTGTGAGATTTTATACCAATATCTTATATAAACTTAAGCCCAAAAGATTTTAAAAAAACTAAAATTAATAAATAAAGTGTACTTATTTAAATAATCATTTTCTAAATCATTATCAATTAAATCTTTTAAAATAATCTAATCACTTCCATAATTAACTAAATAAATCTTTACTTTAAAGATTTAGAAACAACTTAAGAAAATAATTTCTACAAAGCATCCTTTTTAAAACCATCCTTAAAACTTTCAATTTATATTTATAAGCTACTTTGAAAACATACACGGCTTTCTAGGGAAAATATACTTTCCATTTCAAAATAGTTCATTTATATAAATTAATAAATCCTTCCTGATTTATTTCAAGTTTACATTCCAAATTCGTAAATTTGTTTCCCCGCTTTTAAAAATAAACCAATATTTATTTTTAATACAAATTCCCTATTCCTTTATAAATTCCCATTATGAATTTAAATTTCCAAATATCCACTGATAAACGATTTTTCAAATCGATTTTCAAATATCCACTTTCAAACACCAAATCAAATTCCAAATTGATTTTCCAAAAATTTATTTTCAAACACCAAATCAATTTCCAATTTGATTTTTAAAAATTAATTTTCAGTTGTAAATTATTCCTTTATTTATCTAAATTTTATTTCAAAAATCATTAATACAATATTCATGCCTTCATTTAGATTTTAAAATCTGAAATTTAAAATAAATTCTTTAGCTTTTAAACAATACTAGTCAAAGTCTATTTATTTTCTTTTATAAAAATCTTCTTCCTATAATTTGAATTTATTCGATAGGATTTCCAAAAATCAACCTTCACCCTTTTAAAAATTCCTTCTTTTAAGTAAATTCATCGATACCAAAAATAAATTCCGGTAAACTATAGCCTTTAATAAATTTCAACGACCAATATAATAATTCATACCAATATAATCATTCACAGATCATCACATCACAACATATACAAATAAATTCAACAATGTGAGGAATCCAGTTGGATCTCTCCAACCTGTTTCCCTGCATCCACAGATGTTAGCACAACAATTAAATACCAATTCCACTTCTAGATGGAATATCACGGTATATGGAATTATATCATATAATCCGCTATTACGCGGCGCATAGGGTCTCATCCGCTATATAATGCGGGAAATAAATCAATCCAATACACACACACTATCACATCCAAACAGTCAATCAATAACTAAAATTCTAATTATTTTAAATTGAGTGAGAAGATCTCACCTTTAACTATGCATGCAACCCACTTTCTTTCCAATTTGATTTCACGATTTTTGGACCTCGTACAAACATTTATACAGTTTATTAATAATCGAATTAATCAAATAATTAATTACCACTTATTTATTTAATTTAACTGATTATTTTAGTTTAAACTATTTTTCTTTATAAATAAATTATTTTTAATGATTTAATTTAAACAAATAACTAAAATTTTAACTATCTTTTTAAATAAACAAATAAATGAAAAATTTATAGATATATATTTATTTTTGTTTGAAACTATATATATATGTATATTTATAATAACCTAGATAGATTTAAAAATCTAACCTTTATATCCAACATTTAAAAGTTATTTTCAAAATCATAAAACATATATTTTCTGTTTAATTATTTCAAATAGGTATGTATATATAATTATGTGTTTTTATTTAACTAAATTAAAAATAAAGGAATTCTGTTATACCCTGCCACCACGAGAAGCTCACCCACGCTCCACCCTCGCAGAAGCTTCCACCATCATCTCGAACTCACGCCACCTTCAGGCATGGTGACCCGCATCCTCTATTTCGCCATCCCCCTTAAGTCACGTGCGCATGCGATCATCTACCGACAACTCTCTGCCATGCATGAACATCCACAACGTGGCGCCTCCTTCTTACTCCTCGATTCCAAGCACTCGCATGCGCGATTGCCTTCTACCCATCATCTTTATCCTTGACATTGATTAACCCTAATGTGGCCGCACTCTAAGCCTCAAATTTGATGAAACCTCAACCTGATTCGAACGCGGCTTCGAATTGCGAGATTTGCTACGAATGAACTCCTTTTTATTAATCAAACGAGATCGAAACCCCAATCCCAAAAAGCTTGGCCCTAATTTTTTTTCTTTGAATCGAAAATGATTCGATTCTCATGAGAGCTAAAATTGAGATGGGTGATAAAGGATTAGAGAGGAAGCCATTATTATTTAATTTTTCTTTACTTCGGCCACTATATTCGAGCAGTTGTTTGAACAAGAAGAGGGAGAAGTCGCTTTTTATTATTATTTACTGTATTGCTTTATTTTGGTTTTAGGAGAACATGCGTGTGAAATTTTAGAAAAAATAAAACACGTGTTTAACATTCCACTACGTGTAAATTGTTTGATGCATGTGCTTTGTTTATATTATTTATATTATTTAAAATTTTAAATTGAAATTCAAACAGTCTATAAATTGCGACTTGAAATTTTAAACTCCTATCGAGCTGTGTTGCTAGGCGTTTATAATGTTAAACCCTATACCGAACGCAATGGAAATAGTTTCGAGTCCAAATTTGATCGTATGGAGAAGATAGCTTTTTTGAACCAGTTATTAAATTAAATTTGGATATAATTTTCAGCGCGTTTGCTTATCGTACGATCACACGACAATTTCAAACGCTACGAAATTTGCAATCTGATAATAATACAGTATTACAGATCCAATGGAACTAGTTTCGTCGAAATCTGAGATCATGCCTCGGAAGGCTTCTTTTAAATATCGGTTTAAACGATATAAATTCAAAGCTGATCAAAGCACCTTTAAGTTTTTAACCTCCAGTATTATCAAAATAAATTTTACAAGCCTTTAAAATATTTTTAATCAGCTTAAAAATCAAGATTCAATATTTTACCCAATTTTCAATAATTTAATTTAATAATTTAATTTCCAAATAAACAGATATTCTTGAATTTTCAAGTTAAACGTGCTTTCAAATATTTAAAATCAATTAAATATTTTCAATTTCAAGTGTTTAAAATTCTAGGTCGTCACAGATCAATGGCATGATGTCCATCTAATGACTATAGTTGGGTCGAGTGGAGGCATTGGAAGTGAAATAGTATTCAACAGAGAATTCATCTCCTCGGTGTATGGCTTTAGTACCACGATCAACTGAAGTTAACTCCAAGTCAAAGTCTTTGCCCAGAGCAGTTCGGTTAATAATAGTTATTATTATTAAACCAAGGACTATGTGTTTGGACTATAAACTGAATATGTACGATATTGGAATTTTGACCATTGCCAAATTCCATAAATCCTAATATGACATATTTTTAACGAAGAGAATTAGTGTAAATAGTTATCACTACTGGGTACTGCTCAAAATAAGTAAAATTAGAATATACCAAAACTATATAAGTGATAAATTTGGCCATAAGGTCATGCCATCGATAAGGTGACGCAGGAACGTCAATACTTGAATGTTCGATATTAATCATTGACTGAACTTACACCTAAGAGTCACACAACCGAAATGTTTAATACTCCGACTACCACCTAATTTAATTGAATTATATTTATGAAATATTAATTATAAAATTTTGTTTAATTTAAGTTGATCAGTACTGAAAATAGCGTGTATATAAAAGTTGTATACACACATATTGATATACGATAACGATGAACATTTAAATTAGATTTAATTGTCTATTTTCTTATAGGACTTGAAGTAGCATGAAGGCCCATAATGGGCATATGTAGTTGGATATGATGAAGGGGGTGAAAGCGTTGATTTGGTTTGAGTGGGATATGAATTAGTTGAGAAAATAGTGGATCTAGATCCACAATTTGCTCTTACCTTTCTCTTCTGCCTAAATACTTCTAAGTCCTCACTTTTGCACTCTTACTTAAGCTACCTACCACGTCACCTCTGGCTAAAAAATTATTTCCCCATTCCTTTACTGACTCAAGCTTCAAAAACAAAAAATCAATTCAAATTTCAACAATAATGTATATATTTTTCAGTCGGGTGGTGTAACAACCCTGGTTTTGGAGATTACTGGTAAATATTAAATTATAACGGTAGTTATAATTTAACATTGCGAATTAAAATAGAGTTGGAGATTTTAAATTATTTATTTGGAATAAATAATGAATTTTTGAAATAAAATATGAAAGTAAAGTTTGGAACTTTATTTTATTTGTTCGGGTTGATAATGAATGGAAAATGATTTTTATTTAGAGAAAATGCAGTAGTTATATTAATTATTGCCAATTACTTCTTTTAATAATTTTTAAAAAGAAGTATGAGATTTTAAAAGTTGTTTATTTAAATAAAAAGAGGAAAATTGGTTTAAAAATAATTTTTGGCTATAAATAATATTTTAAAATGGTTTGAGATATTTTACTAAGTGAGAAAATAATTTTTGTGGAATTTTAGAAGTTAAAAATGTAGACTTTTACATTTATTTGGTGAAAATTGTGTTATTGTGAAATAAAGGATTTTACTAACAAAAATGCTTTACAAATATAAATTAATCTTTTAATATGATAGAAAATGTTTTATTTTATTCATATACAAGTTTTCATAATCTTCTTGTGTAAAATTTGTGAGAAAATGAATTTTTGTTCTTGTGTGTATGTGATTTATACACATATTTTAAGTGTTGTTTAATAAGCATTAGGTCATTTTATTTTCTTTTTGGGTTCAAATGGCCCATTAGCCTTAGAAAGTAACGAGAAGAGAAGAAAATGCTTTACTTGTATGTTCATATCCTAGCCTTGCTTCTTCTTCAAGCATTTAGAGTAAAAAGAAAAGCTTCATTTTTCCTCAAACAAACTTTCAAATTCAAAGCTTTTTCTAATAAATTGCCATTCTTTTCAAATTTAGAGAGTATTAGAAAGGAAATCTCACCCTAAACCTAACTATTTCATCAAAATCCTAAATTGAGAAGTAGACTTCTAATTTATTGTGTCTTCTTTTTACATGCACTCTTTTTAAGTTTTACAGGTTATAGGAAGCTCTTATCTCCTCCAAGCTTCAATCTTTTGACTCAAATTCGAGGTTTGAACATCTATAAAAGCAAGGTGAGTTGTAATACTCACAAATACTAGCTGAGCCAAGCTCAAAAATTGCAAGAAATTGTAGAAAAATATTTAGCTTTTGTTGATAATTTTATAGTTTTTCTGTCTCAAATCTGTTCTCTGTAGTATCTTTGAGAGCTTATAACTTTTGATTCTGGCAACGAAATGATGCCGGATTTCTTGCATTTGGTAGCATACATGTTGAACTTCATTTTTGAAAATTTTGGTTGAATAATATAATTATTTGGATGTTCAAATCAGTTGTAGAAAATCTACTCGAAAGCAGATTTTTGCCTATAGAAATTGTTTGCCAAGTTGTTGCAACATGGCCTAAATCCATGTTTGAGATAGCATAACCTTTTCATTTCTCATTAGAATTCATCTATTCTTTTTTTTTTGAAAGATGAAGTTCTCTACTATAAGCATACCAAATTCAGGTCATTTCGACTTATATATCTTATAAATATGCTGCCGAACTTTGTCCGGAGCATGTTTTTGCTCAGATTTTTATAGTGAACACTGTCTGGGTTCAAGTTTGAGATATCATAAGTTCTTCATAATTTATCCAAATTGTATGATTTTTTTTTTGAAAGATGAAGTTTTAAACTATGTGCATAGTTAATTTCAACTCAATATGAAGTAATTTGGTACTCTGTTTCATGCCCAAAAGTTGAACCCAAGATGGTTTTCAAGCCTGTGTATTTTTGATTTTTGAACTGTTGCAAACATGGCCTGTTTCCATGTTTGAAACAATGTAACCTTTTCATTTTCAATCGGAATTCAACGATTCTTTTTTTTGTAATCAGAAGTTTTCTACTTTAAGCACACCAATTTTTAGTTCAATCAAAGGTAGTTCGGACACCTGTTTTATGTCCGAAAGTTGAACCTAGGGAAGATTTCAGACCAGGGTATTATTTTGCCTAAGTGGTTATGTTCATTTTCCATCCGATTTTTGACTTTTACTTTAGTTTTTGTGATCTTTCTGAAGTATTTTGAGGGCTACGATGCCTGTCAATAGGTTAGCCTAGTTTTGATGAATTTGGAATTCTAATTTTGAATTATTTGAATTTAATTTGAATTTAAATTCGAATTTTGGTTTGAGTGGAATTTTGCTTGTTTTTGTCGTTTTCAAGCACAGTTTTCTCCAAATCTTTTTAAAATGATTTTTAAAATTTAAGGATTTTGAAAATAATTATTGTATAAGATTTTATAGTATTTTCAAGTTTAAAACCCATTTATTCTTTATAATAAGGGAAATTTTCTAATATGGTTCCAAATGGTTTTCGAAATCGGTTTTCAAAGCTTATTTTCAAGGTAAATTATTTTCTACAAAAATTACACATTTTTGCACTGTCGAGCGAATGAGGTGTGTTAAACGATTGGGTAAAATGCGTAGTATGGAATACATGCTTTTATCCTTTCGGTTAATTCCTAACTTGTCCATTTGATCAATTTGGCCTATGTGTCTAGCTTACCAATGATATGAGATAAACCTTTTTTTTCTTTGACTGTGAAATTTACTAGCGGTTAGTAAACCGTTTAGTGTGAACGGTTGGTATGGGGTACACGTTAACACTTTTTGGATTCCTTTTCGAGAATTTGAGACACATTTGCCTATTGGCATGCCAGTACTGGATCTTCGGGTCATTCGCCATTGCGGCGTATTTGCCTTCGGACATTTCCCATTGCGACATATTTGTCATTGGATGTTTGCCATTGTGGTATATTTGTCATTACGGTGTATTAGTCTTTTGACTTTTGCTTTTAGGCGAGGTACCTATTATGTGAAACAATACTTGTCAAAAGTAGCACGTGAAAAACCTTTTTGAGATTATTTTTACCCTTGTGTGTCATCATTTTGGAATCGGTCCTTTGAACCATTCGGTGGGATTACTTCGATATTTTTGGACTATTGGGAGTTCTTTTGAGATTTTCATTGCCTATAGTGGCGTGATGAGATTTTCCTTTTGGCATATATATATTGAGATTTCCTAGTGATACTATTTATGGGATTTGCCTTTTGGCGTTGTATGAGATTTTTATCCCTTTCTTGACATTTGCCTTATGGCTTATGTAGAGATGACTTTTGCTTATGTTTTCCTTGGAGTTGCCAATAGGGCGGGTTTGAAATTTCTCTTTTAGGAGTTTACATTTTACTAGTCCCTAAACCATTCTTATTTGATTTATGACTACCGATGATATGAGGCATGCTACATTTCAGCGATTCATAAGATTTTTTGTCTCCTTTGTGTTTTATGCTTATTGAAGCAATAGTGTTCTATCACCTAGTGTAATCATATATGCCGTGCATGATGTGTATCCTCTATATGTCTACGCTTAGCCTTCTTAATTTTTCTTCTTATTTAAGAAGAATATCACTATGCTCTTATGCTCTATTATTCTGCTGTCACCTTTTACTGAATCGTTTAGCTAGACCGACCCGTGTATTTTATACTCGGGTCAGACCGAGGTGTTTCAAGTTAGGTACATTGGACTTAGCCTATTCTTCTTCTACATGGACTATTCAGCTAGCTCTTTTTGTTATAGCTTTTTGTGTATTCATTTTTGGTTTGCTACTCTGATATGTATATTCCTTTGAATCGTGTTTGTATTGTGGTCCTCATACCGCATATGTGATGTATCATTTTGTATACTCTACGATGTATCTGTATATATGTGTATATATAGGATACCTACTGTACTATGGTGTGTTTCGCATTTGAGTTGTTATATTTTGTTCTGATAGATTCTATAGACACCTATGGCTTTGTACTAAGTAGTTATTGGATATGTCGATCCACAAAAAATGGCATTGTCGACGTATTCAATAGATATTTATGACAAGGCTATAGATGGTCACTCAAATCTAGCCCTATTCTCTGCATTAGCAGATAGTATTAACCAATAATACTCTTTGTTAGTGTTGGTCTTGGGGTGGGGCATCATAGCTTGGTATCAGAGCTGAATTCAGAAAAAAAATAGGATAAACATAGAACAGAAACACATATTACGGTACATCTAAGTGTTATGCAAGTGTTATGTATCCCTTTGTCATCATGTCCTATACCTTATCGTGTCCTTTGAGATAGAAGTTTTGGATATGTATAGGAATATATTTTATTCCGCAGTATTCAATAATAGAATTTATAGTATCTTATCTTATAATCCTAATTGTGATTGTTCTATTCGAATCCTCTTAGATACGGGTGCTTGACACTCATTCGTATCGAAGGAATATGTTGATACTTTTTGATGTTCTTATCTTGTGATTTCTTTGAGGATTGCGAATCCTATAGAGAGGATCCGCGACATTTGGTATGATGTTTGAGGATTTTGGGATTGTTCCTTGTAGCTTATCTTTTCATGTGAATTAGCATGCTATTTCTATCTAGAGTTTGGAATGATTTGAGATAGAGTGGCTTGCGTATTATCAAGCCACATTCTATGATTTGAAGAATCCTATATTTAGGTATCCTAATTTTGGCTGATATGTTGTTTGTTGTTCTTCGGAATGTTAATGATGATTATAAAATATCCATAATCACTCTTGAGTTTTGAAATGTTGATGACATATCTCGGATTCCAGTCATTGTGACTCTGTTGATTTCTGTGAGTCTGTTTCAGATATGACACCCAATCGCGCAATTGAATATTGTATTGACTTCATTCCTAGTTCGTAGACCTTCGGTCATCCTTCCACGAGGATGTCCACTAGGGAAATGAGGCGATTCATTGAATATATTTGATATTGTCGTTCTTGCCTCCTTTTGAGATCGTCTTTGGATACTCAATTTTTGATATACTTTGTAAAATATCTTCACTCGAAGTAATGATATGTTGTTAATGTTCTTCTTCTCATTCGAGAAGATATCTTAACCTTACTCTAATATCTCATTTCTCTCTTTTTAATCTATTGTGTGGTGCTAAGGTCATTCCTCATCTTGACCTTGCACCATTTTTCACGAGCTACGAGTCGTAGAGGGTAACGTTACTCTTATCGCATTTCGCACTCGTTATGAGTCTTGTAAGTAGTTCGTTATACCGTTTAGAATAATTAACACGCCAGTCTATTCCATCAATCTTGAGGATCGAGTGTTATAGGAATATCTCGATGAGCTCTATTTGTGTCCCTTGATTTTGAGAATAAGTAATAAAAAAAATTGAAGATATGTCTCTAAGAGAAAATGGATTTTTTTGGGAAAAAAACAAAGAATATTTTGAGTATTGTATATGAGGTACTTCCTTTTAAGAAAATGAATTTTGTGTTGGGTTGTCCGTCTAGTGCTTTAAGAATTCTGGTCGATGCATTTGGCCAATATTATCGATATGAATTTCCTAAATGCTGTGATGAGACAGTCAGACACGGTAAATTAAGTTTTAGTAATTAAAGTGTGAAAATAATTAATACGGTGGAGTATTAATTTTTATTTTAAATGTTTAGTGAAACCATTCAAGCATAGTGAGTGTTGGATGAGTGGCGAGGCAGTTTTGATCATTTGATCAACTCTGCAGCGAATTGATAGGGTCATTCACTATAAATCAATGGCGAGGCAATACCCTTATATTATTTGAAATTTGAGAAATTGATATGGTAAATTCGGTAGGTAAAAGTGAATAATTCTAATTAAGGGGATATCATAATTAGAAGAAAATATCATTTGATGCTTTGGTTAATAAAATGTTATGTTTAAGGTAAAGGAATACTTTGGTTTGAAAAAAAATTAAGATATTAATTGAACAGTTTAGTATAATTTATTAATGATGATAATAAAAATTTGTTTTGTCACTTATTTATTTGAGTAATAGTAGATGATAGATATAAAACTCTACCTTAAGAGAAAGCAAAGAAGTGTTAGTTTAGAACATTTGGTATAAATTTCTGACCTAGTTTTTGTTTTAAACTTAAAAGGTATTATAACTTGTAGGTTTGAAATTGCAAAATTTTTCTAAAAACAAGTTTGAATTAATTATCAATTTTAATTAGTTTTATGTCAATAATTAGATGTGCATTTAATTTTTATGACAAGTGGAAATGTGAATTTGGATTGTTTTGATAAAAGAACAATTTATGTAGTATAATCATTTTATATTGTGAGAATAATTTTGACTTTATATATATATACCCCAAAAATTTATTTGCTGGATAATCAATAATCATCTCTTGTTAATGAAGTAGATTAGTTATCTCTTCCAAAATGAGTTTTCATAGTTAATTGTTTTAAAGGTAGATTTTGAAAAGTAATGAAAGTATTTCCACTTGATGAATTGTTGTTTTGAGGATTACATAAAGTTGATCATAATTTTGCATGTCTTCAATTTTCGAGGAAAAAGAAGATCATTTAATAAATGATATAATAAAAAGCTTGTTTGAAAATGTAGTTTGAGACTAAAATGGTTTGAGAAAATTTCAAATTTTAAAATGATTTAGAAACTAAAATTTTGTTTGGAAAAGTGTTGTACTAAAACAGCGATAACTTGGGATTATACTCCAAATGAGTCCAATCATTTCAAAAGATTTTTCTTTTTACTAAGTCTAAAATTGGATAGACATTTCTGTCCTCTTAAGAAATTTCTATGAACTGAAAATAAATCTAGCGTAACTTTCAAATCGTAAACCCGATTTAGACGATCTTTATATTGTTAGAAAGCATAGAATTAGTAGAACAACTTTTATTTTATAAATATTTTCAAATTTTGAGTTTTTCTAGGTCAAAATTTAAGATCTTACAGTAGGTTTTTATTTAAACAACTTGTTTTCTTATTAATTAAGTGCATTCTATCTATTTTGTGAATATAATTTGGTTGATATTTTGTACGAAAGTATATATTTCAAACTGAAATATATTGTAGCAGAATCTGAGTAAAACATTTTATTTACCTTAAATAAAGAATTTGGGGAATAAATTGGATTTTGTAAGAAATCTTGAAAATTTTCAAAACATTGAAGTTTGATAATTTGATTTTAAAGAAAGTAGCCTTTTGAAACCTTAATTTTTTTTTTGTAAAATAAGAATATTAAAATCCATTCTTTAAGTTTGTTTTATCTTTGAGCCATTATCTAAAATCGTGCATTATGCGGTCATTTGAATCTGGTGGCCTTTGAAGAAACCACTGCTCATCAAATTCTCTAACCTCTCTTTTTGTTAAACTTATGTTGGTGTGATTCTTTCTGTAATGATACACAGAAAGTCATGATGATAATTATCTTATCGATTGGAGTCCAGGATAAAAGTTGAGCTAAATCTCGACTCTATTTGAGAAAACTCCTAGAAATCATCTCATTGGATTGATCCTTTAGGTAGAATTATGTTGTATTCTTGTTTCGAAGGTGAGAAGCCTTCGAAGACATAAGGTATTGCTTGTAAAAATTCGATAGTCTTCTTATAACATCCTAAATTTTTTAAATTTAACTCGGTAACTTATTTAAACTTTTGTAATTTAATTTGGAAATTTTCAAAATAAAATAAAATATTATTAATATTAAGTATAAGAAAAGGAAAATATATGAATACAAATAAAATATTTGGTTTGGTAGTTTAAGCTTTAAATAAATAAATAAAGAAAAATTATATAACAAACAAAAATTTGTTTTAAACCATAAAATGAAATATATGTATAAATTAAACGTTGATAGTTAAATTTTAAATAGAAATAAACTTTAAAAATGATGTTAGTGATAAGATTATATGGTTATAAGATAACATATACGAGTTTGCATGAGAATTGTATAAACCAAGAAAAAATAAAATAAAAAGTTGTATGCAGAGTATAAATATCTTTAAACAAAACAAAATGTACTTACAAACAAAGAAAAGAAAAAAAAATCAAATAGCATATACATGTGAACAAAAATGGGAACATAAGCAATTAATGCTATCTATTCTTAAGCCTAAATCAAGGTCATTTTAGCCGAAATAAAAAATTTCTTAGTCAAAGCAAGAAAACAAAAATAAATAAAATATCTGATCAAAGAAAAATGTTGTACCAATTAACACCTAATTCCCCTACCCTGTACAAAGTTTTCCTGTATATACACACCCATATTCATTTCAGTTCGTTGAAATAAACATGGTAAGCATAAATATATAAACATTACCATATTTTCAAGATCAAAAGAAGGAAAAAAAGAAAACAACAAAACAGAAAAGAAGATCCAAGAAATTCAATATGCAGTTTTCCATTACGAGCAATTCTCTATTTCAAACCATTTTCTGTGAGTAAACTTATTATTTTAAAATTTAAATCTAAGTATTTAGTTCATGAAATCTTGTGTTTGTTGTATATTGAAAAAAAATCATTCTGTATGTTTTTATTTTGTGATTACTGGAATCTGTATGTAACTTGTTCTTCAATATTTTTGTTTCAGAGCAAGATGAATTAGGAGAAAAATTTAATAAACTTCATCCAAACCTTTTTAGCTTAGAATTTTTAAACAAAACAAGTTTTCTTAAAATTGAATCATAGAACAAAAATTTGTTCAAAGCTTAAAAGTGAAGTTTAACTCTGTAACTTTTAGTTTTGCAATAAAAGGTGATTTTTTGGATAAACTGGAATGTTGTTAAATATTGATTTGATTACATAACTTGAATGAACATATAAAGTTATGATTTTTAAAAATAACATGATGGTTTTTACTTGAATATTCCAAGAGTAGTTCACAGTTGAACAAAATCAGTTTTTTTTTCAATTTCTGACGATCGATCAATTGGTAGTTGAAGAAGTTTTGTTTGAAGCTAGTTTATTAATCAACGATCTCAGGAAAATTGTCGAAAAAATTTCTATTGCGTAAATTGGAGGGTCGAGTTAAAGTTAGGGTTGTATTCGCGTTTTTGTTTTGTGTCTGTAAATGAGGTGATTTCATCACCGCGGAGCGATCGAGTTGTTCGAGATGATGGGGGATGGGAGTATGGAATGTTGACGTGCTGTGGCCAAAATCATGGTGTCGCTGGTGGTCTGAGATGCCACGGCGAGACAATTTTGTTTGGGTAGATTCGAGTTACAGTTGCAACGAAGAGGCGAATTTTGATTCCGAGGTTTCTGTGTCGAATCAAGCTTTGATTTAGGGGGATGAATCTCGACTTGCTGAAGCTCGCGGCGTTCGCCAAAACGGTGGCACGATGCCGTGCCCGTGCACGACGTCGATTCTGTATCAAGAGGTGTTGGGCTCAGGGGAACTCGAAGGAGCACTCGAGTAAAATATGGGTTGGCTCGGGTTCTCTTGCGCTCGCGTGTGAGTCGTTTCAGCAGTATGTAACTTAAGAAAAAAAAGAGAAGAAAAGGAACAGAAAGGAAGAAGAAGTGGAAACTGGGGAATGTCTCGGGGGAGCTGGTGTGAAACTCGAGTGAAAACGGGGGAAGACTCGGGTTTGTTTCAAAAATGTGTTAAGCCCAAATAAATTTCAAGTTTTCATGTTATGCAAATTTTAGTGTTTATGAAACAACTAATATTGACTATGTTACAAATCTTAATTAACTAAGTGGATACTTAATAATGTTTTAAAAAAAATCTAATTAATGTTTTAACTAAAAAAAATTTAATTCAGGACAAGTATTAAAGTTAATTAACGTTTAAGCTTTATGTAATAAGAATAAATTGATTTCGAAATAATTAAAGAAGATTTTTAAATATTAATATAGATAAATAACCAACAGTTTTGGAAAGCGATCAAGAATAATTAAATTAATAATTGTAATTAACTAAGTAATTAAGGATTTATAATTTGTAATTAAAATTGATTAATAAACTATTAAGTGTCTAAATTATTTATAATTAAGAATTGTTAATTAGATAATTTAAGTTAATCAATTTATAATTAGTAGTTAACTAAGTTAATTGATTGAGGAATAATTTATTAACAAAGTTAATTGAGATTTAATTAATTTATTTGTCCTTAAGAATAATTGATCATTGATTAAAATAGCTGTGTGGTTAATTCACTTAAACCACATTGGAAAATAATTAACTATTGTTCTGCACTGGATTGTTATTTCTGTTGTGATCATAATACTGTGTGACGCGAATTGCTCTGTACTGCACTGTGATTTGTGATTTGTTTCTGTATTGATGTGAAGAACCCATTTGCCCGTAAAATGGAATTTAAACTCTGATGCGACAGGGAATCGGATTCTAGTTGTTTATCTGAAACCCACATTGAACCCTGAATGTGAATTTATGAAATTGATATATCCACGTGTTTTAAAATTTAGAGTTCGCTATTCGTTTTAGCCGGGAGGGGAACTTTGTGTCCTATAACTCATTCCAAATATATGATACGACGAAATGGATGGCAATTGAAGACGGTGGTGAAGTCGGGTGTCTTTGAAAACGATAGGATAACCTATCGATTGTCTCTGCACTGAGTTGCTCCAGTATAGAGATTCCCTAAAGATGGTCTGATCGGGATTGTGGATGCCCGAATTGCAAGGACTTCTTCAGAAGTGCTTTCGGTTCTGTTCGAACCCGGAACAGACTTGTATGGTTGTATGTCTGACATTACAATTTGAGAGATAAAGCTGATTTCTTTCAAATACATATCTGTTGGTGGTAGAGAATTTATTCTCTTAGCTTAATACCCTTCTCTGAGACGTACGAGCTCAGAGGTTATGTAGTTGAAGGTTATTAGTAATATACTCCCAATTTGGTAGTGTGGCATCCTGAGTGCTGCTGATCAATTGTTGATCGAAGCATGGCTTTGCGAAAAAGCGTAGCTTTGTGGACGAGACTTCGTCGAACCTCACAACCCGGTTATGGTCAAAACAGGAATCGTGGCAGCAAGGTTATTTGGGGGTAGCCCCCCCTGGGGGTATGTCCATTTCCTTCTAGATTATAAGTGGTACCAATGGTATGGAGCTCAGATACTTACTGTGTGGTTGCTGCAAAACTTATTGCTTTGTGGTTGTCGGTTGTGAAGCGCTTCGGATAAGGGTTGGTAACGACCGAGAGGTGGCATACTCGTGTCAGTTGTTACCTAGTCACAGAGGTAACCTGGCCTTGTGTAGAAGAGATTCAGTTAGGTTCTCGAGGACGTCCCTCCAGAGGCATTCCATTTTATATGGGAAGTTCCTTTACCCGACCATTTGTTGGAAATCCAAACAAAAAAATACGAGCCCTGTACGGTTTTAGTTGTATAACCTGCCATGCAGCGTGTCGGTAACCTGCTACAAAACATGATAAATATAGTAGGCACACAACAAAATGTGGTATGCTGGCTAAGATTAATGTTATACATTCGAAATTGTTTTCTACATTGTGCACTAATAATAATATCTAAAAGTGTTTTCTCGTATTAAGCATATTTGACTATCATAAGAAGAAATCTCCTCCAAGTCCGCGTTGCATTGTGTGTGTGGTGGGAGGTCTTATGGTAGTTTCATTTTTAAAAAGCATTGCGGATTTCTTTCAAATTCTTTTGTTTTTCTTTTGATAAAAAATGAACTGTTTTATTTCAAACAACTGTTTTGTTTACTCATACCAGTCCCATGACTGACCCGGAGTTTATTGTTCCTTTCCTAAACTCTGGGTGCCTATAATTTCCACACGGACAGCCTAAAAGCAGGTTATCCGTGGCTTCGAGCTAGCTTGTATTTTGAAGTCTTCTGGAAGCTTTGGATTTGGAAATCTTTTGAAGTGTTGAATTTTTGAAGACCTTGTCGAAGTTGAAGTATGTTGGAAACTTATTGAAGTTTCTGCTGTCGTATTATTGTTGTATCATATTTGTATCACTCTGATAGCTGGGATAGATGTTGTATTGGATATTGTATCATGTTGTATCTGTGTTGATATATGATATTCATTTTGTTTCCGCTGTTTATATTCATCTAATGTTGTTATAAGCTCCATCCGAATGGAGTTCGATGTTTGAATCTTTGGCAGTCGAATACAAGTGAGGTATTTGGTGTCAATTTTCGGACATGGGATTTCAGATCGTGACAAAGTGGTATCAGAGACGAAGGTTGAGAAAGAACTTTAGCTATGGAGTATAACACATTAGATGGCTCATTAGAGATAGGGTGAAGTATACCCTAGAATGAGTATAAACAGAAAGACCGAAACCCCAAAATTTCTTGGTCTATTCCTTTTAACTATTGATGTTTCCTAAGATATCTTGTTTGTATATCTAAATCAAGTTTTCTTGCTATTTACAAATAGTAAGAATGAGCGAAAGAAAAAGACAAGATAGGGAACGGGGAAATACCACCGCAACTGGTCAAGTCCCTGCAATTGCAACTGTGCCTACTCAATCTCAGCCGAATCTGGCTGATCTGTATAAGAGCTTTTTGAGATTCGGTGGAAAGCCGTTTACTGGCAAGGAATCTGTTGTAGAAGCCCAAGCTTGGATCCGATCCTATGAAATTTTTTTTAAAGGATTGAAGTTGGAAGATGATCAAAAGCGACTAATAGCTTCTTGGCAACTCCAAGAGGAAGCATCAGGTTGGTGGGAGATAGTTACTGTGGATGAGTCAGAAGATAAGTTTACTTGGAGATGATTTAAAGAAGTGTTTGAGCAGCAATATGTTCCAACTGCTGGTATCGCTCGAATGTACCAGGAGTTCCTAGATTTGAAACAAGAAAGTCTATCATTTGAGAAGTACATGAATAAATTCAATGAATTGTCTCGATTTAATTCAAAGCTAGTGAGTACACCCTTGAAGAAGAATGAAAGATTCATTCGGGGAATGAATAAGGAGTATCACGAACGAATGATAGCCCACATTAAAGAATCTTTTTCGGATTTGATTGATATGGGTTATCGATGTGCCACTTTAGATATGCAGAAAGTTCCAGAAGAGAAGGGGAATTCAAGTAATTCGAATTGGAAGAAAAGAGAATTCGAAGGAAAGAAATCGGTTCAAGGCAAGGAGAAGAAGAAGAGTAATCAAGAGAATTCAGCCCAAAATGTTACTTGTTATAACTATCAGGAGAAAGGCCATTTAAGAAATGATTGTAAGAAGCCAAAGAAACAAATTAAGAAAGATCAACTTGTAAAGACAAGTCGAAGATTCAAGGAATGCTATCGTTGTCACCAACCAGGTCATGGAGTCAAGAATTGCCCGAAAAAGAAACGAGCACAAATAGCAAAAGTGTGTGCAATAAAAGATAACCCCTCAACTTCTAAGGCAAATGAAGGAAAGGGAGTTTTGGAAGGTAACCTTATTGTTGGTGAAAGAGTTGTTAGAGTTTATTCGACACGGGAGCTTCACATAACTTTATCTCCCAACAGATCGTGGATGAATTAAAACTTAAATTCAAGTTTTTCGATGAACCTATTTGTGTGAAAAATCCAGTGGGTGGTCCTGTAAATCTTTGTCTATATTGTAGGAGAGTGCCTATCTCTTATTCTGGCCATAAATTTCCTATTAACCTTTATGTTCTCGACTTCAATGAATTTGAAATCCTGCTCGGGATGAATTGGTTATCGAGATACGAAGCCAAGTTAGATTGTAGCAATCGAACAATTCTAGTCAAAACTAAACTTGGAGATTCCGTTGAAATTTCTTGTGAAGACCCTAGTCCGAAAAGAGATAAATTGATGTATACGTTGGGATACCCAAAACCTAGTCTGGAGTCCATTCCTATTATCTAGCATTTTCCTGATGTATTCAAAGAAGTAGAATATTTCATACCACACAGAGAAATTGAATTCAGAATTGACTTAATTCCGAATGCTCGTCTTGTTGTTCATGCTAGTCGCAGGATGGCACCGCGGGAAAGAATTGAACTAGTCAAACAAAACGGTGATTTGCTAAAAAAGAGATTGATTTTTCCTAGTGTTTCTGAATGGGGTTCAGCGGTAGTGTTTGTGGCTAAATCTGATGGGTCTTTGAGACTGTGTGTCGACTATCGCGATGTCAATAAGTAAACTCTCAAGAATAAGTTTCCTTTACCTAGGATCGACAACTTATTCGATCAACTTCATGGTGCACGATTCTTTTTAAGATGGATCTAGCCCAGGGATTCATCAGTTGCGAATTGCTGAAGATTGTGTTCACCTAACTGCTTTTAGGGGTCTGGATGTATTCTACGAGTGGTTAGTCATGCCTTTCGGACTAACTAACGCCCCCGCATACTTCATAGATTTGATGACCCGTGTGTTTCGAGATGTGCTGTTGTATTTATCGATGATATCCTAATCTACTCCAAAACCGAAAAGGAGCATGCTGAACATCTCATAATTGTTTTGGAAATTTTGAGAAGGAACATCTTATTCACTAAATTTTATAAATGTCACTTTTGGGTCAAAGAAGTCAGATTTCTTGGCCATGTTGTTAATGAAGAAGGGATTTCTGTTGATCCGAGCAAAATTTTCGCTATTCTTGACTGGAAGCGACCCACGACTCCGAAAGAAGTTCGATGTTTTCTGGGTTTAGTAGGCTATTACCGAAAGTTTGTTCAGGACTTTTCTAAGATTGCTAGCCCATTAACCAAGCTAACCATGAAGAATGTCAAATTCAATTGGACTCCAAAGTGTGATGAAGTTTTCAGGAATTGAAAAAGAGATTAACTACTACTCCTGTTCTTGCTATCATTGCGGTGATGGGGTAGGTGTAGTATTAATGCAGAATGGGAAGGTGATTGCCTACGCGAGTAGACAATTAAGTCCGCATGAGAGAAACTACCCAACTCATGATTTGGAGCTTTTGGTTGTTGTTTTCGCCATAAAAATCTGGCGACATTATCTTTTGGGTAAGAATCTCCTTCAGCTTTTCTAAAAGAAAATTTTAAAGTTCAACTTAACTTAATATATACTTAATAAATTCTTCTTATTAGGTGAAAATTTTAAATTATTCACCGACCATAAATCTTTAAAGTATCTCTTCACCAAAAAGATTTGAATCTGCGAAAACAACGTTGGTTGGAATTTCTGGCGTCTTATGACTTAGATATTCGATATACACCCGGAAAAGCCAATGCAGTTGCCGATGCCTTACGTAGGAGGCATGCTGTTCTAGCATATCTGGTTATTACTCCTACTCTCCTTGAAAAGATTGCTAGTAAACAGAAGGAAGACCATTTTCTTCGTGGAATTTGTAAAAGAATACATCAAGGTGAGGATTCCAGTTTTGGAATCGATGATGATGGAGTTGTAAGATTGAAAGGAAGAATGTGTGTCCCTGACATTTCGGAGCTAAAACGTGAAGTTTTGGACGAATGCCACAAGTCCAGACTTTGCATCCATCCAGGAGTCAATAAAATGGATCATGATATTGAAAGAACGTTTTGGTGGAAGACAATGAAAAGGGACATATCTATATATGTGAGTCGATGTGCTACCTGTCAATAAATTAATAGCGAACAAAAGAAAGTGGCCGGTTTACTTCAGCCTTTGGAAATACCAAAGTGGAAATGGGATCAGGTATTGATGGATTTCATCGACGGATTGCCATGAACCAAGAAGAGAAATGAAGCAATTTGGGTTATAGTGGACCGTCTAACCAAAATTGCTCACTTCATTCCAGTAAAATCCTCTCGGGCTGCACCAAGCTTAGAAGAGCTATATATAAAAGAGATTGTTCATCTCCACGGTATTCCTAGCAGCATAGTGAGTGATCGTGATCCGATCTTCACCAGTAGATTTTCGGAGGCATTTCAAGCCGCATTGGGAACAAAGCTGAACTTCAATACTGCTTATCATCCACAATCTGATGGGCAGACAGAAAGGATAAATCGAATTTTAGAAGACCTATTGCGTGCTTGTATTCTTGATTTTGGTGGTTCTTGGGAGGATCATTTGCATTTGGTCGAGTTCTCTTATAACAATAGCTATCAAGCCAGTATTGAAATGGTTCCTTATGAGGCTTTATATGGTCGTCCATGTCGATCACTTGCATTCTTGATCGAATCAGGTA
This sequence comes from Allium cepa, assembly GCA_030765085.1. NCBI lineage: Eukaryota > Viridiplantae > Streptophyta > Magnoliopsida > Asparagales > Amaryllidaceae > Allium > Allium cepa. Next base: position 746,340,340 of record CM060935.1, read on the forward strand.
GTAGGCTCGTCCTTGGACTAGATATGATTAAAGAAGCCATGGAGAAGGTAGATTTTATTCGAAAGAAATTAATAACTGCTCAAAGTCGTCAGAAGAGCTATTATGACCGCCGAAGAAGAGATTTGGAATTTCAAGTTGGAGATTCTGTATTTCTGAAAGTGTCACCGATGTTGGGTGTATTGAGGTTTGGGAAAAATGAAAAGCTAGCACCGCGTTATATTGGTCCTTTTCCTATTCTGGAAAGGATCGGTCCTCTAGCATATCGAGTGTAGTTACCAAGCTGGTTAGCTGGCGTGCACAATGTGTTTCATATTTCTAACCTCTAAAAATTTATGCACGACCCAGATAGTATTATTGAAGAAGCAGCTCAGCAGGACCTTGAGATCACTCCCAACTTGGCAGTAAAGAGAGAACCGATAAAGATTGTTGATCGTGATGAAAAGCGATTGAGAAACATAGTTGTAAATCTGGTGAAAGTACAATGGAGTGGTGATCCAAAGGACTGCACTTGGAAAACTGAAAATAATATGCAGAAATCATATCCCAAATGCAGAGTGGATATCTCGGCTTAAAATGGTAAGTCATTTCTCTATTCTTTTCTGAATTCGTATATTCTTTGTCTGCTTTTCTCCCATTTTCAAATTTCGAGGATGAAATTTTCTTAAGGGGGAATATTTGTAACATCCCAAAAAATTTAAATTTAACTCGAGAACTTATTTAAACTTTTGTAACTTAATTTGGAAATTTTCAAAACAAAATAAAATATTATTAATACTAAGTATAAGAAAAAGAAAATATATGAATACAAATAAAATATTTGGTTTGGTAGTTTAAGCTTTAAATAAATCGATAAAGAAAAAATATATAACAAACAAAAATTTGTTTTAAACCATAAAAGAAATATATGTATAAATTAAATGTTGATAGTTAAACATTGAGTAGAGATAAAATTTAAAAATGATGTTAGTGATAAGATTATATGGTTATAAGATAACATATACAAGTTTGCATGAGAATTGTATAAACCAAGAAACAATAAAATAAAAAGTTGTATGCAAGAGGATAAATATCTTTAAACAAAACAAAATGTACTTACAAACAAAGAAAAGAAAAAAAAATCAAATAGCATATACATGTAAACGAAAATGGGAAAATAAGCAATTAATGCTATCTATTCTCAAGCCTAAATCAAGATCATTTGAGCCCAAATAAAAAATTTCTTAGTCAAAGCAAGAAGACAAAAATAAATAAAATATCTGATCAAAGAAAAATGTTGTACCAGTTAACATCTACTTTCCCTACACTGTACAAAGTTTTCCTATATATACACACACCCATATTCATTTCAGTTCGTTGAAACAAACATGGTAAGCTTAAATATATAAACATTACCATATTTTCAAGATCAAAAGAAGAAGAAAAAAGAAAACAACAAAACAGAAAAGAAGATCCAGGAAAATCAATCTGCAGTTTTCCAATACAAGAGCAGTTCTCAATTTCAAAACATTTACTGTGAGTAAACTTATTATTTTAAAATTTAAATCTAAGTATTTAGTTCATGAAATCTTATGTTTGTTGTATATTGAAAATAAATTTGTTTTGTATGTTTTTTTTGTAATTACTGGAAATCTGTATGTAACTTGTTCTTCAATATTTTTGTTTCAGAGCAAGATGAATTAGGAGAAAAATTTAATAAACTTCATCCAAACCTTTTTAGCATAGGATTTTTAAACAAAACAAGTTTGTTTAAATTTGAATCATAGAAAAAAATTTTGTTCAAAGCTTAAAAGTGAAGTTTAACTCTGTAGCTTTTAGTTTTACAGTAAAAGGTGAATTTTTGGATAAATTGGAATGTTGTTAAATATTGATTTGATTACTTAACTTGAATGAACATACAAAGTTATGATTTTTAAAAGCAATATGATGATTTTTACTTGAATATTCCAAGAGTAGTTCACGGTTGAACAAAATTTGTTATTTTTCAATTTCTGATGATCGATCAATTGGTAGTTGATGAAATTTTGTCTGAAGCTAGTTTATTAATCAACGATCTCAGGAAAATTGTCGAAAAAGTTTTCTATTGCGTAAATTGGAGGGTCGAGTTCAAGTTAGGGTTGTATTCGCGTTTTTGTTTCGTGTCTGTAAATGAGGTGATTTCGTCACCTCGGAGCGATCGAGTTGTTCGAGATGATGGGGGATGGAAGTATGGAGTGTTGACGTGGTGTGGCCGAAATCATAGGGTCGCTGGTAGTCTGAGGAGTGGTGGAGTGACAATTTTGTTTGGGTAGATTCGAGTTACAGTTGCAACGAAGAGGCGAATTTTGATTCCGAGGTATCTGTGCCGAATCGAGCTTCGATTTCGAGTAGGGGGATGAATCTCGACTTGCTGAAGCTCGCGGCGTTCGCCATAACGGCGGTGCGACGCCATGCACGTGTGTGACGTCAATTCTGTATCAGGAGGTGTTGGGCTCAGGGGAACTCGAAGGAGCACTCGAGTAAAATATGAGTTGGCTCGGGTTCTCTTGCGCTTGCGTGTGAGTCGTTTCAGCAGTATGTAACTTAAGAAAAAAAAGAGAAGAAAAAGAACAGAAAGGAAGAAGCGGAAACTGGGGAATGTCTCGGTGAAGCTGGTGTGAAACTCGGGCGAATACTCGAGTGAAAACGGGGGAAGACTCGGGTTTGTTTCAAAAATGTGTTAAACCCAAATAAATTTCAAGTTTTAATGTTAGGCAAATTTTAGTGTTTATGAAACAACTAATATTGACTATGTTACAAATCTTAAATAGCTAAGTGGATACTTAATAATGTTTTCAAAAAAAAATCTAATTAATGTTTGAACTAAATGTTTTTAATTCAAGACAAGTATTAAAGTTAATTAACATTTAAGCTTTATGTAATAAGAATAGATTGATTTCGAAATAATTAAAGAAGATTTTTAAATATTAATTTAGATAAATAACCAACTGTTTTAGAAAGCGATCAAGAATAATTAAATTAATAATTGTAATTAACTAACTAATAAAGGATTTTATAATTGGTAATTCAAATTGATTAATAAACAATTAAGTGTCTAAATTATTTATAATAAGAATTGTTAATTAGATAATTTAAGTTAATCAATTTGTAATTAGTAGTTAACTAAGTTAATTGATTGAGGAATAATTTATTAACAAAGTTAATTGAGATTTAATTAATTTATTTTTCGATAAGAATAATTGATCATTGGTTAAAATAGCCGTGTGCTTAATTCACTTAAACCACATAGGAAAATAATTAACTATTGTTCTGTAGTGGATTGTTATTTCTGTTGTAATCATAGTACTGTGTGATGTGAATTGCTCTGTACTGCACTGTGATTTGTGATTTTTTTCTGTATTGATGTGAAGAACCCATTTCCCCGTAACGGCATTTAAACTCCAATGCAACAGGGAGTCGGATTTCAGTTGGTTATCCGAAACCCACATCGAACCCTGAATGTGAATTTATGAAATTGATATATCCACGTGTTTTAAAATTTAGCGTTCGCTATTCGGTCTAGCCGGGAGGGGACCTTTGTGTCATATAACCCATTCCGAATATGTGATACTTCAAAATGGATGGCAATTGAAGACGGTGGTGAAGACCACGTGTCTTCGAAAATGGTAGGATAACCTAGCGATTGTCTCTGCACTGAGTTGCTCGGGTATAGAAATTCCGTAAGTGATGGAAAGTCCAATCGGGATTGTGGATGCCCGGATTGCAAGGACTTCTTCGGAAGTGCCTTCGGTTCTGTTCGAACCCGGAACAAACTTGTATGGTTGTATGTCTGACATTTCAATTTGAGAGATAAAGCGGATTTCCTTCAAATACATATCTTTTGGTGGCGGAGAATTTATTCTCATAGCTTAACACCCTTCTCTGAGACGTACGAGCTCAGAGGTTGTGTAGTTGAAGGTTATTAGTAATATACTCCCAATTTGGTAGTGTGGAATGCTGAGTGCTACTGATCATTTGTTGATCGAAGCATGGCTTTGTGAAAAAGCGTAGCTTTGTGGACGAGACTTCGTCGAACCTCACATCCCGGTTATGGTCAAAAAAGGAATCGTGGCGGCAAAGTTATTTGGGGGTAGCTCCCCCTGAGGGTATGTCCATTTCATTTTGGATTATAAGTGGTATCATGGTATGGAGCCCAGATACTTACTGTGTGGTTGCTGCAAAACTTATTGCTTTGTGGTTGTTAGTTGTGAAGCGCTTCGGATAAAGGTTGGTAACGACCGGGAGGTGGCATACTCATGTCAATTGTTACCTTGTCACAGAGGTAACCCGGCCTTATGTAGCAGAGATCCAGTTAGTTTCTCGGGGACGTCCCTCAAAAGGCGTTCCATTTTATATGGGAAGTCTCTTTGCCCGACCATTTGTTGGAAATCCAAACAAAACAATACGAGCCCTGTACGGTTTTAGTTGTATAACCTACCATGTAGCGTGGCGGTAACCTACTATAAAACATGGTAGCTATAGTAGGCATACGAAGAAATGTAGTATGCTGGCTAAGATTAATATTATACTTTCGAAATTGTTTTCTACACTATGCACTAATAATAATATCTAAAAGTGTCTCGCATTAAGCGTATTTGACTATCATAAGAAGAAATCTCCTCCAAGTCTGCATTGCATTGTGTGTATGGTGGGAGGTCTTATGGTAGTTTCATTTTCAAAAAGCATTGCGGATTTCGTTCAAATTCTTTTGTTTTCCTTTTGATAAAAAATGAAATATTTTATTTCAAACAACTGTTTTGTTTACTCATACCAGTCCCATGACTGACCCTGTAGCGACCTGACTTTCTATTTCCAGAAAGACGCATCACTATTTATGAAAGAAAAGGATAGAAGAAGAAAAGAAAGAGAAGAAAGAACAACAGCACATCAGAATCTCATAGCGAAACGAATGAAATATAATATATAACATATATATAGTATCATATACATCAGAGTACACAACTTTACATCTCAATTTAGACAGTTATAACATTTCTATCTAATGTACAATACAAGAACATCAATATAGAATAACACACAGCGGAAACTCTATCTATATATCTACACGCTGAAGCCTCCTGCTCCAAAACTCCTCCATAATTCGTCAAGGATAACCCGAATTACTTGACTACTCATACATAATATGAGTACCCAAGAGTTTAATAAAACAGAAAATAAACACTTGGGTCAGACAGGGGTCTGGTGTGAGTAAACGGTTTAAAGTTGCTTAACTTTAGAAAATCCGTTGAAAAGAAAATGTACCACGTAAGACTTCCCACACATAAACATGTAAAAGTTTTTACCTTACGCTAACCAAAACATTTGATCGGAAATCCAGTGATATTATAATAGTGTCTAGGGTTTTCATGTAAATATGAAATAGCCGAAATTGTTACATGATCAAATTCTAGCTACTAGCCACAAAAGTGGGTAATACAAATAAAACCGTAGGGTCTCGTAAGGAGAATGGGTTTCCAACAATGGCAGGGCTACTGGGGTACCATCCGTCACAGTACGTGGCCTATATCACTGTACCGAGGATTACTCCCAATCCCCTGCAACACAAGGCCGGAACCATTCCTTACCGAATAGTCCCGAACAAGACCACCCCACAGTTGGCTGCAGATCCAACCGCCCACACAGCCGAATATAAAGGGACATCTAGACAGGGGTAAATCATGTCCTACTTGGGCATGACCCACTTAACCTTGCTGCATCTCCCCTGTTTTAGCCATTTCCGGTTGATGAGGCTTGAGGATGCGATTACCTTTATAGGACACATCTATCGTAGAATGCTCATCGTCCACCAGACGATGTTCTGAAAGCATTCAATCCATACAAGTCTGTTCCGGGTTCGAACGGAACCGAAGGCACTATCTCGTTGCACTCATTTTGGAATCACCCTCAGAGTCAACAACCATAGCCCTTGCACACTGAATCACCATCTCGAACCTGTGATTACTATTTTCGTCACACTCATCTCGGAACCACCTCAGAGTTGTACTGACGAATAGTTCTTACATCTCGAGTCTTCACTTGTACTCCACTTGGATTCATGACCTAACGTTTAATTTGGATCGATGTGTTTTTTGGATATAAAATCCGATACCGCTCTCACCGAATCCAAAACGCCATTTTAATGTCCAAGTTGTACTTAAGGGTTTAAACAGTCGATATTTAGAATATCACTTAACAAAAATGGATGATTCATAACACACAGATAGATAATTCACTATTATCAAATTCATCCACACATATCACAAAGCAGCATATATATCACGTCTCAGATATATCACATTCATATCATTACATATCAACTAATGACATCCAATATCATCCAATATCATTAACTCATCCAATGATATTTATCATCCAATCATAACAAGGTTTGATCCAAACTTAATTAATTTAGTTGATCCTTAATTAAATTAATTCCTTACTTAATCACTTGGATTATCATTAATCCAACTTACTTATTCATTAATTAATTACAAATTAATTAACTAAGCATCACTTAATTATCCATTTTGAATTAATCATCCTTAATTAATTAGATCTTAATTGCTTTAAGTAATTATTCTTTAATTACAAATTTAATTAATCATCTTGATTAATTACTTCCTAATTATACCAAGTAATTATCTATTAATTACCCTTTTAAATTAATCACACTTGACTAATTATTTTTTAATTATTCTGATAATTATTCCTTAATTATCCTTTAATTAATCACACCTGGTTAATCACCCTTTTAATTAATCACACTTTATTTCAAAAACCAACTCATTTTAATTTAAAACTTTCATATTTTAATATATATAAACTTGTTTGAAACTTAACTTTAAAACCAGTCAGTTTTATCAGTAAAACTTATTTAACTTTTGTTTTTAAAACTTTATTCCAAAATAAAATTTCTTTGTCTCAAAACTTTTTAAAATATTGCAGTTAAATTTGAAAACTTTTAAAAACTTTCTGAACCAAACTAAAATCCTGCTCTATATAAAACCCGAGCAAAACACTACAACTTCCCGCGTCGAACCCGAGTTACCCCATTCCTAAACCTTGCTTCGAGAAATAATAACAGTTACACGAAGCAAACTTTGAGCCTCCATCTTCCTTCCCCAAAACCCAAATCCACTGATACATCTTTGCACCCGTGCATCATGCACCGTTCCTCCGTCTACCAACGATCATCGTCGCGGCTTCAACGAGTCACTCTCAACCACTACATCCAAACGCGAAACTCAAAACTCGAGCTTCGATCGAAATTCAAAAATTCGACTCTCTGAAACCTTCAGTTCGAGCCCACTTCATCAGAAAATTGGCCCTCCACGACAACCCCAACCTCAAGAAAACCCACCATCTCCACCGTGGCTATGTCACTAACTCCAGATCCCATGGCAACACCTGCGGTCACCTCCGATTGCTCATTGACGCCGCGAAATCGAAATGAACAACATCGACAGAACACAGGCCGTTAAACGCTTATTCGATAATTTCCGGCCATCACAATCAACTATAAAATCCCAAAGCAATTTTCTGATGATCTACAATATCCCCTCGACCTTCATGCTCAACCCAAGACCTCTAGTTCACCGTCATTCGCCGCCAATTGGCCCAAATGCCCAAGATAGTCAAACCACGAATTCACACTAAATATTAATCTAAAAATCATGATTCAACCATTAAAAATCATGATTTAGCATCACGAATTCAATTAGGTAATCAAAACTAAAAATTGTTTTGATAAATTTTTGACCCAATTTGATTTTTACTGTAAATTTGAAAATTTCGAGCCAATCATTCATTTGAAAAACCTATAACTATTTTTAGGTGAAAGTTTACATGATTTCAAACAACTTTTGTTTACAAATCATAAGCTAATTTGGATTAAAAATTGAATTATTGAATTATATTAAGAAGATGAAACCTGTTTATAAGCATACAGAGACCATTTCATCATCACAGGCATTCAAATACTTAATGTTCAAACATGCGTCAAATTTTAATTCAAGTATTCATCAACATCATGATATTCATCATAAGAACAAGATAAAAATAAAGAATTAAAACTGTTTTTTAAAATTCCATTTACTCACCTTATAATGCAGAAGACAGAAACTGTTATTTCGTTTTCTAGGCTCATTGAATTTTCTTCTGCATATTGAAATAACCCTGATGCTGTTGATTCCAATTTTGCATGCTGATTGAATTTGAAAAGCTGAAGGTTTATGTTGAATTTCCCTTGCCCTTTGATTGTACTTGAAGTTCTTGATTCTAGATTTCATTCTTGTTTCATTTTTTTTTTTTACATTTTTCTTCCTTCTTTTTGATCTTTGATTTGCATTCATTTTGTTGAAATGAAGAAAATGATTTTTAGCTGAAGAATAAAACTCTTCTTTTATTTTACAATTTGATTTTAAATTTAATTTATCAAGAGAATGACATTTGTCACTTTAATGCCTTTGTTAACTTACACATATGCACCTAAGTTTACAAATGTCTCTAATATACATCAAATTATTTACAAGTGTTTTAATGTTTTAAATTAATGATTTACAAATGTAATTCTCTTTTTAATAATCTATTTAAATTATGAATGTAATTATGTAATGCTTACATGATTATAAAATGTACTTATCTTTTAATAAACAAGCTTTAGATTTTAATAAATATACAAAAGTGAATTCATGTAAACGTTTATTTATACATAACTTATGCTTTGATCAAATCAATATAACATATGCTTATAAATTTGAGAAATTTATTTTAACTCTTTATGTAAAAATTTTAAACAAGCTTATCTTATGTTAAAATTAAAATGAAAGAATATTAAAAACAATTGAAAGTGAACTTCAAATTAATTCTTATTTAAAACTCAAGTTAAAATATATGCTTAAAATAAATAAGAAATTATTTTTTATATTAAAATTTAAATCTCAAATATCATTTTTTAAAAGTACCAATATTTTTCCTGTTTGTAATACACTTATTAAATTCAAATCAACATTTTTCCTGTTTGTAATACACTTATTAAATGTACCAATATTAAAGTTGAATACACTTATTAAATTCAAATCAATATTTTTCCTATTTGTAATATATACAAATATATATATACACATTTCAAATGGAAAACATTTTTAACATTAGTTTTGATAATTACTATTTTAATTTTAAAACACAATCCAAATCACATTATATTTATTCATATATATTACAATTTGAATATATTAGCTTTTATTACATTAAAGACTTCCTATTTACAACATTTACCAACATATATATATATATATATATATATATATATATATTATAAATAGAAAACATTTTGATTAGCTTTTGAAAAATAAATCTTGCCAATTTTAAGTTGCTAAAATAAATATTCCCAAATTAAAATATTATTAATTTTCAACAGAATTAAACTTGCCAATTTTATGTTGTTAGGAAAAAATGTTAATAGATATTATCAAATTATTATTATTAGCCTTTAAAAGAATTTTAACTTGTCAATTTATAATATAAAATGATCAAAACAATTTAATCATTAACAAAGATTATTAAATTGATATTGCTCAAAATTCCGGGTCGTCACATTCTTTCCCCCTTAAAAGAATTTCGTCCCCAAAATTTAAAAGCAAAGATAATTTAATAACCCAGCAAAAGAATTTAAATTTCAATCAGTAATCACATAAATCAATCATACACTATCAATCATAGCAACCAATTCAAACAAATAAATTTATCTATCCAGACAAAATTCTGAATAGAACTTCCTGATATTATCAAGAATTTCCAGGTACCTATTCTGGAATACTCGCTTTACAGAATCTTAGGTAACCATACTACTATAACCAAGAACTCCTCTCATTTGGATCTACAAATCTGAACAAGATATCAGACTAAATTCAAGATCATCTCAACCACCAGATCCTTCTAAACTGCTGATCCCATCACTCGATGAATCATACACATATTCCTCAGAGATACGTGAAATACAATGAATTCTATCCGAACTGAAAATTCAATCATGTAGCTCAAAATCTAATCTCCATAGAACACAGAAAGATACTTCTGGAGCTAGCTTTCCAGTTTTACCAAATCTTATATCTCCTTTGATCGGATAAATCTAAAACAATATCCAAATTCCAACTTCTCATTCCAAATCTCCTCAATTCTTAACTGCATAACTCTTCTGATGCTCCTGAGTCACCTCCATCTTTCCTGACCAGTTTAACCCTTGCTGATTTCTTCATGAAACATTCTGGACCAAAATCAAACCAATTTCCTGATCCTACTCAACAAAATGACTCTCAAAAATTCGTCGAAATCCAAAACACAACCTTATTCCACAAGCATTAGCGGACTTCAAACCTATATCTCTTATCTGAAATAGCTAACAGTTGTACTTGACAACCTCGCCTTTCAAATCCAGAAAATTCCTTCATACTTGAATTTCCTATAGAAATCCTCTAATCCAAGAAAACTACAACTCCTGTTTGCTCCCACTCTAGAATAACTTCTATCTCGCTTCCGCTGCACAAGTCTGATCTGGAGTAGATGAGAATGCTATCGAAGAACTCGAGCACAAATTTTCTCCATTCACTGTTTATCCGACTCATAAAATCTTAGTGACCATTCCACTTGGTAAAAACATCCCAGCAGAATCTTAACTAGAACTGGATGATCAATCCTTCTCCAAAGAATCCTGAGTTGCTTCACCAAACTCTTCTCGCTCCAAGGGTCATCCTTCTACATGGTTGAACCATCAATATTACTCTTAGAATCCAAGTCGATAAGAAAACTCAATCTCTGTTTCGAGTAGACTTCTGATTTCCTCTAAAAACATCTGGAAAATCTCAGCTTTTACCTCCACTTGAGATATCTCAATATCAAACAAAAGAATACTCAAAGATTTCCAACTAATCGCAAGTCACTTTTGCGATCTTACTCAGTTCAGATTCCAAAGAAATATCCTCCCTAACTAGAACAGCTTTTCCTAATCGAGATCAATCTTCAAGAATGGCTTATCAACCAGAAAAACTGATAGATCGCTCCCAGCAAATATGCTGCTCTGCTGAGCCTCCAAAAGAAATGGATAAGCCTTCACTATCTGCCCGGTCTGTCGGTAGTAGAATTCCAAAGATTTCTGAACCATCGAGGAAACGGGTCCACACTGTTGCTTCCAAACTTCACTTCAATGATACTGCTAAGCCAAAAGATCATCCTTAACCCCAAGCTCCTTGAAACTCAAAACTATCACCCAAATCCATTAAAAGATCCTTGAGACGGGTAGACATCTTCTCAAGATACTCGGCTCCAAACTAACACCAATCACTTGTTCTTCTTAAGGAATCAATGAGACCATGTCCGAAATGAGGTAACTCATCGACCTTAGTTTCATACTTCAATATAGATAAGACTCCCTTACTTGAGATCCAGAAGATCCCTAAACATTCGAATCTTCCCTGCAGTAGGCATCAACTCTTCCTCCAATACCATCTAAATCTTGCTTCAAAAGAACATCTTCAGAACCATCTATGGATACTGCATCTCACTACACAGCTATTCCTTCCTGAAGTCACCAAGATACCATCACCTGCTTCTGCTCAGCTAACAGACTCAACCCTTGGAAGTCCCTGCTCGCTTGAGAGTATATCAACCTCAGACTTCAAGAATATACTCTAATTCTTGAAAACACTTTCTCTAGGATCAATAAAATGCTTTCACCAATCTATAAAGCTTATTCGAGACGGTATTAGGTCTATAATCTCGACAGATACACCTCCAACCACAACATATGAGCCTCTTCCATTAGTGGTAGTCGTGTTCCACACACTCCTGCCTTATCTACCTTTATAACCTATGTTGGAAAATCCGAACAGATAACCCAACAGATTAGGTAGATATATATTTATATATATGTATATATATATATAAAAAAATTACAAGTACACTCTCTCAAGGTAGATACCACTCCGGAGCCTAGGTATTCGCTCAACCTAGCGCTCTGATACCAGCTATAGCGACTCGACTTTCTGTTTCCAGAAAGACGCACACTATTTAAGAAAGAAAGGGATAGAAGAAGAAAAGAAAGAGAAGAAAGAACAACAACACATCAGAATCTCACAGCGGAACGAATGAAATATAACGTATAACATATATATAGTATCATATACATCAAAGTACACAACTTTACATCTCAATTTAGACAGTTATAACATTTCTATCTAATGTACAATACAAGAACATCAATACAGAATAACACACCGCGGAAACTCTATTTACATATCTACACGCTGAAGCCTCCTGCTCCAAAGCTCCTCCAGAATTCGTCAAGGACAACCTGAATCACTTGACTATTCATACATAATATGAGTACCCAAGAGTTTAATAAAACAGAAAATAAACATTCGGGTCAGACAGGGGTCTGGTGTGAGTAAATGGTTTAAAGTTGCTTAACTTTAGAAAATCCTTTGAAAAGAAAAGGTATACGTAAGACTTCCCACACATAAACGTGAAAAAGTTTTTACCTTACGCTAACGAAAACATTTGATAGGAAATCCAGTGATATTATAATAGTGTCTAGGGTTTTCAAGTAAATATGAAATAGCCGAAATTGTTACATGATTAAATTCCAGCTACTAGCCACAAAAGTGAGTAATGCAAACAAAACCGTAGGGTCTCGTAGGGAGAATGGGTTTCCAACAATGGCAGGGCTACTGGGGTACCGCCCGTCACAGTACGTGGCGTAGATCACCGTACCGAGGATTACTTCCAATCCCTTGCAACACAAGGCCAGAACCATTCATTACTGAATAGTCCCGAACAAGACCACCCCGCAGTTGGCTGCAGATCCAACCACCCACAAAGCCGAATAAAAAGGGACATCTAGATAGGGGTAAATCTTGTCCTACTTGGGCATGACCCACTTAACCTTGCTGCACCTTCCCTGTTTTAGCCATTCCCGGTTGATGAGGCTTAAGGCTGCGATTACCTTTATAGGAAACATCTATCTTAGAATGCTCATCGTCCACCTGATGATGTTCTGAAAGCGTTCAATCCATACAAGTCCGTTCCGGGTTCGAACGGAATCGAAGGCACTATCTCGTTGCACTCATTTTGGAATCACCCTAAGAGTCAACGACCATAGCACTTACACTCTGAATCACCATCTCGAACCTGTAAGTACTATTTCCGTTAAACTTATCTCAGAATCACCCCCAGAGTTATACTGACGAATAGTTCTTACACCTCGAGTCTTCACTTGCACTCCACTTGGATTCGCCACCTAACATTTAATTTGGATCGATGCGGTTTTTGGATATAAAATCCGATCCCGGTCTCACCGAATACCAAACGCCATTTTAACGTCCAAGTTGTACATAAAGGTTTAAACAATAGATATTCAGAATATCACTTAACATAAATGGATGATTCATAACACACAGATAGATAATTCACTATTATCAAATTCATCCACACATATCACAAAGCAGCATATATATCACATCTCAGATATATCACATTCATATCATTACATATCAACCAATGACATCCAATATCATCCTATATCATTAACTCACCTAATGATATTTATCATCCAATCATAACAAGGTTTGATCCAAACTTAATTAATTTAATTAATCCTTAATTAAATTAATTCCTTACTTAATCACTTGGATTATCATTAATCCAACTTACTTATTCATTAATTAATAACAAATTAATTAACTAAACATCACTTAATTATCCACTTTGAATTAATCATCCTTGATTAATTTTCTCTTATTGCTTTAAGTAATTATTCCTTAATTACAAATTTAATTAATCATCTTGATTAATTACTTCCTAATTATACCAAGTAATTATCTCTTAATTACCCTTTTAAATTAATCACACTTGGTTAATTATTCTTTAATTATTCTGATAATTATTCCTTAATTATCCTTTAATTAATCACATCTGATTAATTACCTTTTTAATTAATCATACCTGATTAATTACTTTTAATTAAACACTCTTGATTATCTACTTTTAATTAATCATACTTGATTGATTACCTTTTTGCTTAACCACATTTGGTTAATTACTTTTTATTTACATTTGGTAATCAAAACTTAATTATAGATCAATTACCTTTTAATTATATATTAGCAATTAATTATTTATTTTCATTACTTAATGATTACTTCATTAATTAAATTTCTTTTTAACTAATTACTTTATCAAGTAATTAATCACTTAATTAATTACTCTTAATTCTTTCATTAATCAATTAGTCTTCAATTAGTAACTAAATTTAAACCTTTAATTAATTATATTAATTAATTCTTTAATTAATAACACAAGACTTCCACTTAATTACTTTCATAAAGTAATTAACCTTTAATTACTTTGATCAATAATTTCCTTTTACTTAAATTCCTCCAGAAATTAATTACTTAATTACTTCACCAAGTAATTACACTTAATTAATCCATAAGTGATTATCTTCAATTAGTCACTGATTAATTACTTAATTAATTATTTAATTAATCATTTAAATTTAATTAAATGATTCTTAACTTTTATTTTAAAAGGATTCTTAATCAAGTAAATCATTACCTTAATTAAATCATTTCTATTAACTCAATAACACTTTAATTATTAACAATAATTGAATCATTCCAATTATCTTTATATATTTGTTTATCTTTAAATTAACCAAACTTCTAAATTACTCAAAATAAATCTTTATTATAATTGATTACCAAATTCTTAATCATTACACTTTATTTAAAATAAAATACATTAGAAATCAATTATAATTAAAATAATCTAAACATTCAAATTAAAACTTTTAAATCTTTGAACTTTCCAAAGTTATTAAATAAAATTTAATACAAACTTTATTTCAAAAATCCACTTATTTTATTTTAAAACTTTCATATTTTAATATATATGAACTTGTTTGTAACTTAACTTTAAAACCAATTAGTTTTATCAGTAAAAAAACTTATTTAAATTTTGTTTTTAAAACTTTATTGCAAAATCAAATTTCTTTGTTTCAAAACTTTTTAAAATATTGCACTTCAATTTAAAAACTTTATGAACCAAACTAAAATCCTGCTCTATATAAAACCCGAGCAAAACACTACAACTTCCCGCGTCTACCCCGAGTTATCCCATTCCTAAACCTTGCTTCGAGAAATAATAACAGTTACACGAAGCAAACTTCGAGCCTCCATCTTCCTTCCCCGAAACCCAAATCCATTGATACATCTTTACACCTGTGCATCATGCACCGTTCCTCCGTCCACCAATGATTATCGCCGCGACTTCGACGAGTCACTCTCGACCACTACATCCAAATGCGAAACCCAAAACTCGAGCTTCGATCGAAATTCGAAAATTCGACTCTCTGAAACCATCATTTTGAGCCCACTTCATCAGAAAATCGGCCCTCCACGGCAACCCCAGCCTCAAGAAAACCCAACATCTCCACCGTAGTTACGTCACTACCTCCAGATCCCACGACAACACTTGCTGTCACCTCCGATTGCTCCTTGACGCCGCGAAATCGAAATGAACAACATCGACAGAACACAGGCCGTTAAACCCTAATTCGACAATTTTCGGCCATCACAATCAACTATAAAATCCCAAAGCAATTTTCTGATGATCTACAACATCCCCTCGACCTTCATGCTCAACCCCGACCTCCAGTTCTTCGTCATTTGCCACCAATTGGCCAAAATGCCCAAAACAGTCAAACCACGATTCACAATAAATACTAAACTAAAGATCGAGATTCAACCATTAAAAATCATGATTTAGCATCACGAATTCAATTAGGTAAGCAAAACTTAAAATTGTTTTGATAAATTTTTGACTCAATTTGATTTTTACTGTAAATTTGAAAATTTCGAACCAATCATTCGTTTTAAAAACCTATAACTATTTTTAGATGAAAGGTTACACGATTTCAAACAACTTTTGTTTACAAATCATAAGCTAATTTGGACTAAAAATTGAATTTTTGAATTATATTAAGAAGATGAAACCTATTTATAAGCATACATAGACCATTTCATCGTCATAGGCATTCAAATACTCAACATTCAAACATGCATCAAATTTTAATTCAAGTATTCATCAACATCATGATATTCATCATAAGAACAAGATAAAAATCCAGAATTAAAACTGTTTTTTAGAATTCCATTTACTCACCTTATAATGCAGAAGACAGAAACTATTATTTTGTTTTCCAGGCTTATTGAATTTTCTTCTGCATGTTGAAATAACCCTGATGCTGTTGATTTCAATTTTGCTTGCTGATTGAATTTGAAAAGCTGAAGGTTTATGTTGAATTTACCTTGCCCTTTGCTTGTACTTGAAGTTCTTGATTCCAGATTTCATTCTTGTTTCAGATTTTTTTTTACAGTTTTCTTCCTTCTTTTTGATCTTTGATTTGCATTCATTTTGTTGGAATGAAGAAAAGGATTTTTAGCTGAAGAATAAAACTCTTCTTTTATTTTACAATTTGATTTTAAATTTAATTTATCAAGAGAATGACATTTGTCACTTTAATGCCTTAGTTAACTTAAACATATGCACCTAAGTTTAAAATGTCTCTAATATACATCAAATTATTTACAAGTGTTTTAATGTTTTAAATTAATGATTTACAAATGTTATTCTCTTTTGAATAATCTATTTAAGTTATGAATGTAATTATGTAATATTTACATGATTATAAAATGTACTTATCTTTTAATTAACAAGCTTTAGATTTTAATAAATATACAAAAGTGAATTCATGTAAACATTTATTTATAAATAACTTATGCTTTGATCAAATCAATATAACATATGTTTATAAATTTGAGAAATTTATTTTAACTCTTTACGTAAATTTTTTAAACAAGCTTATCTTATGTTAAAATTAAAATGAAAGAATATTAAAAACAATTGAAAGTGAACTTCAAATTAATTCGTATTTAAAACTCAAGTTAAAATATACGTTTAAAATAAATAAGAAATTATTCTTGTTATTAAAATTTAAATCTCAAATATCATTTTTTAAAAGTACTAAGTAAAGTTAAAATTTCAAATTTCAAATTATATATATTAAAGTTTGAAAACACTTATTAAATTCAAATCAATATTTTTCCTATTTCTATTATATACAAATATATATGCACACAAATTTCAAATGGAAAACATTTTTAACATTATTTTTGATAATTATATTTTAATTTTAAAACACATTCCAAATCACATTATATATATTCATATATATATATATATATATATTCATATATATATATATATTACAATTTGAATATATTAGCTTTTATTACATTAAAGACTTCCTATTTACAATATATACCAATATATATATATATATATATATATTATAAATAGAAAACATTTTGATTAGCTTTTGAAAAATAAATCTTTCCAATTTTAAATTGCTAAAATAAATATTCCCAAATTAAAATATTATTAATTTTCAAAAGAATTAAACTTGCCAATTTTATGTTGTTAGGAAAAAATGTTAATAGATATTATCAAACTATTATTATTAGCCTTTAAAAGAATTTTAACCTGTAAATTTATAATATAAAATGATCAAATCAATTTAATTATTAACAAAGATTATTAAATTGATATTGCTCAAAATTCCGGGTCGTTACAGACCCGGAGTTTATTGTTCCTTTCCTAAACTCTGGGTGCTTATAATTTCCACATGGCTGCCTAGAAGCAGGATATCCGTGGTTTGGAGCTTGCTTGGATTTGGAAGTTTCTGGAGCTTTGGATTTGGAAATCTTTTGAAGTGTTGAAGACCTTGTCGAAGTTGAAGTATGTTGGAAACTTGTTGAAGTTTATGCTGTCATATTATTGTTGTATCATATTTGTATCACTCTGATAGTTGGGATAGATGTTGTATTGGATATTGTATCATGTTGTATCTGTGTTGATATATGATATTCATTTGTTTCCTCTGTTTATATTCATTTAATATTGTTATAAGCTCCGTCCGACTGGAGTTCGATGTTTGAATCTTCGGCAGTCGAATACAAAAGAAGTATTTAGTGTCAATTTTCAAACATTGGATTTCGGATCGTGACCTGCTAATCCCAACGAATATATTTGGAAAATTATAGAATTTATCGAGCAATTTTATCTTGGTATTCTACCAATTTAAGTTGAGAGGAAAAGTTTTAAACTCGAGCTTGTCTATCTTTCTTTTGATTGATGAAATAAATGAGTTGAATATAAACTCTTCTCTAGAAATTACGAGAATGCAATTTTATTAGGAGGGGAGTCTGTAAAAACCCTGGTTTTGGAGATTCCCGGTAAATATAAATTATAACGGTAGTTATAACTTAGCATTGCGAATTAAAATAAAATTGGAGATTTTAAATTGTTTATTTGGAATAAACAATGAATTTTGAAAATAAAATATGAAATTAAAGTTTGGAACTTTATTTTATTTGTTTGGGTTGATAATGAATGGAAAATGATTTTTATTTAGAGAAAATGCAATAGTTATACTAATTATTGCCAATTACTATTTTTTAATAATTTTTAAAAAGAAGTATGAGATTTTAAAGTTTGTTTATTTAAATAAAAAGAGGAAAATTGGTTTAAAATAATTTTTAGCTATAAATAATATTTTAAAAAGGTTTGAAATATTTTACTAAGTGAGAAAATAAATTTTGTGGAATTTTAGAAGTTAAAAATGTAGACTTTTACATTTATTTAGTGAAAATTGTGTTATTGTGAAATAAAAGATTTTAATGACAAAATTGCTTTAAAAATACAAATTAATCTTTTCATATGACAGAAAATGTTTTATTTTATTTGTATACAATTTTTCATAATCTTCTTGTGTAAAACCTGTGAGAAAATGAATTTTTTTTTTGTGTATATATGATTTATACACATATTTTAGGTGTTGTTTAATAACATTAGGTCATTTTATTTTCTATTTGGGTCCAAATGGCCTATTTGCCTTTGCAAGTAATGAGAAAGGAAGAAAATGCTTTACTTGTACGTTCATATCCTAGCCTTGCTTCTTCTTCCTCTCAAGCATATACAGTAAAAAGAAAAGCTTCATTTTTCCTCAAGCAAACTTTCAAATTCAAAGCTTTTTCTAATAAATTGCCATTTTTTTCAAATTTAGAGAGGATTAGAAAGGTAATCTCACTCTAAGCCTAACTATTTCATCAAAATCCTAAATTGAGAAGTAGGTTTTTAATTTATTGTGTCTTCTTTTTGCATGCACTCTTTTTTAAGTTTTACAAGTTATAGGAAGCTCTTATCTCCTCCAAGCTTTAATCTATTGACTTAAATTCGAGGTTTGATCATCTATAACAGCAAGTCGAGTTGTAATACTTACAAATCCTAGCTATGCCAAGCTCAAAATTGCAAGAAATTATAGAAATTTTTTCAGCTTTTGTTGATAATTTTGTAGTTTTTTTGGTGAAATCTGTTCTCTGTAGCATCTGTGAGATCTTATAACTTTCGATTTTGGTAATGAAATGCTGTTGAATTTCTTGCATTTGGTAGCAAACATATTTAACTTCATTTGTGCAAATTTTGTTTGAAAATATTTTTATTTGGATGTTCAAATCAGTGGTAGAAAATGTACTCGAAAGCAGATTTTTGCCTATAGAAATTTTGCCGAGTTGCTGCAAACATGGCCTGAGTCCATGTTTGAGATGGCATAACCTTTTCATTTCTTATTGAAATTCATCTATTCTTTTTTTTGAAAGATGAAGTTCTCTACTATAAGCATACTATATTTCAGGTCATTTCGACCTATATAGCTTATAGAGATATGTTGCCAAACTTTTGTGACGCCCCACCTCTATACCCACGCTAGGCAAGGACACTACGGGGTAATGCCGTCGACTAGCGCGGAGAATAAGGCTGTTGAGGAGTGACCATCCGTGTAATTGCTTTGTGCGAGCACCGATACGCCAGATAAAATATAATATGCATTTCATCTCAAGGGGAAATCCGGCATGCCGACACAAACTCAAAGCTACTACATAGTGGCTATATATAATCTTCGGAAACAAATAAAGAAATAAACATAACATAAATCAGTCACACATAATTCATATCACATAGGCGGAAATAGATATGAATATTACACTTCAAAGTGTACATCAGAGTAGTGGTCTATCAAGATCCACAATATCACAAAGGAACAGATACAAGTGCAAGACAAAAATATGTATACATCAAGGAGTCTATATCTTAAATGTATACTACAAAAACTACCAAACTAAAGTAGTTAGCCAAAAAGGTCAGATGATGGTTCCAGATAAGAAGACACGAGGAAGCACCTGTAAAAACTCAGTCTGACCCGAGTATTATTTAAGAAGAAAAATAATAAACGGATCAGTCTAGCTATAATTATCAGATAAAAATGAGATATAAGAAGAGATATATTATTAAAACGTATGAAAACTAAAAATGCCATACTACGACTAGTATACATTAGAAAATCACGAAAGTCATACAAAATCTCAAGAATCTCATAGCATCAAAAAGAATGTCATATTCTTTATTTAATTCACCAAGCCACAATAAATGACATACATATCAATGCCAACTGAAAAAGGTGGTGAAACATAAATTCCAGAAATCAATAATTAGAAATCCAGAAATCACAAGAAAAAGATGGCCAATCCCAAAAACTGGACATCGACGCACCTAGAGAGACATGCCCCATGCTCAGTTGAACATTGACGAACCTTGAAAGATACGCCCCATGCTCTAGCATCAGCGCACCTAGAAAGATACGCCCCATGCATAAATAAACATCGATGCACCTAGAAAGATACACCCCATAGGATGTCTAACATCGATGCACCAGGAAAGATACATCCCATGCAAAGTCGAATATCGACACACCTGGAAAGATACGCCCCATGCATAGACGAACATCGATGCAACTAGAAAGATACGCCCCATGTCCCGACTTATTGAGCCGATTGCTCTACGAAGTAAACAACCATCGATGCACCTAGAAAGGTACACCGCATGCATAAATAAACATCGACGCACCTAAATAGGTACGACCCATGCAAGAAATGAGACGAAGCTCAATAAAATGAGGAGCAGTCCTCCACGTAGGCAAAGAGACATCGCACATTGCTAGTCAAAAACATAAAATGATCATCATTGATCATCAAGAAGTGTCAATTACAATAAGCTAGTAAATATATGAGTTTAGCATCATGTCCCATAACCACTAGCTTAACTTAAATATTTGCGAACAAATTGTAGATCTCTACTAGAAAATTGTCACAAGAGATTCAATCGAACAAGTCCAAGAATTAACCAACAAAGTAAACGCAGGCGTTTCATACCACTTGTTTACTAAGTCGTTTAATTAGATTTCTCATACGAGCGAGGTAAAGACTTGTATATACTAATAGATAGGAAAACGGTTTTAGATAACGAGCTTTGTAATTGAAAATAGAGTTGAAATCGTTTTAATGAAAGGGTTTTGATATTTACTACTAGTATAGAAAACCTTTATATTTTAAAGTGACAAATCATAGAAGTGATTGTAGAAACAATCAACCATAAAAATTCACATACGAAGACGTGGATTAATTCCAATAAATCGATATCAAATCCATCAGAATGGATATTTCCAAAAATTCCAAATAGAAGTCATCAAAGTCGAATAATTGATAGCATCAACAAGGAATCAAAACAAATCGATAAAAATTGGAATCACGAGCAAAAATAGGCATACTAGGCATATAGGAGCAGGTCAGTCGACTGGCTCACCGAGTTCAGTCGACTGGACCAGAAACTAAAATTTTTAATTTCCTGCAGTCAGTCGACTGACCTAAAAATCCAGTCGACTGATTGCGGGGAAACAGAGGACCCGAGCCTCTAAATTTTGCCTTTGGAATGCCTATGTGCTACAGCCAGTCGACTGAATTTCAAGACCAGTCGATTGACTGGCACCAAGGCTGTTTTCTTAGCCTATGAAATGAAGATGCAATCTTCTTCAAAATGCAACCGGGCGAGCAACGGACACTAGGGATTTATGTCAATCGACTACCCGGCCCTATAAGCCTTCTCGATGCTTCACCAAAAACATGTTCAAACAATAAAGCTATGATTTTTGAAGATTTGAACTCAAAAAACTAAAATTTGGAATATTCACAAAACCAATCCAAATCAAAACCAAATGTACATGAATAAGTGTTAGGAATTCGTACCTAACAATCAAAGATAATCATAGACTTAGTTGTGAGATAAAAATATCATCTTTGAACCCAAAAACAATGAATGAGAAGCTTGAAGACAATGGAAGATCAACCACACTTCAGTCTTACACAAGAAGCTTGAATCTAAGCTTGAAAGAGAAACATTTCCCAAATTAGGTTTAGGAATTTTCTGAAATCAAAGAGAGAATGAGTTGGAGAAGAAGAAGGAGATACTTACCAATGGGTTCTCTTGAGTTTGGAGCTAGAAATTGATTTGCAAATGGAAACTAGGGTTTTGGATTTCTATTTCCCATTCTCTTCCACCATTTTTGCTTTAGAACTGAAAAGAGGAGGAAGTGAGAGTGAATGGGGAGAAGTGGTTCAGATTTGGGTATTAAGTTGGCTAGTGGGCTGAACCCAAACTTAAACCCAAAGCCCTAAGTGAAAAGTAGCAAAATTTTGTTATCTCCAAACATATCGAAGTTTATACTCAAAAAGATCGCAAACGGCCTTTTGAACTCAATGGAAGTGGTCTTGAGTCCTAATCCGGCTGTTTGCAACAAGTAGCTTTTCGGACTAAAATCCGACGAACGATGAAATACTTAAATAAAATATTTAAATATTCAATCGATAAATATGCGGGTTGTTACAGACTCCCCTCCTTAAAGAAATTGTGTCCTCGCAATACTTAAGAAGAAAATAAATAGTAACAACCACAAAAGCATATCAACACAAAAGAATTTTGAAATAAGAAGTTCACCATAAAGAGCACGAAAGAGTAATTCCGAACGGGTTCGCACGATGAATTCCCAGGATTCCCAAGAGCAATCCCTAGGATCTGAGAACCATTGAACTTTCATAAGAAGTACATCTTTACTCCGAAGGCGCTCCACCTCCGAAGCAATGATGCGAATAAAATGTTGCTCAAAAGTCAAATAGGCGAAACTTCAATTTCCTTAATAACACCGGGCTCAAGAATAAAAACCGGAAACATAAAAGCATTTCCATAGTTAAAAGATGTGGAAAACGTCAAGAATAGAAGAAAATTGAGCCGGTGCAACTGCGTAGTACAAAAACGGTACGCTCGAATAATCTCGGAACACCGACGTAGTACAAAAACGGTACGTCCAATGAACCGATAAACCGAAACAACGATGTAGTATAATAATGGTACATCCGTTGATCCAGATAAGACGGAACATCGATGTAGTATAATAACAGTACATCCGATGAACCGAACACCATAAAAGAACATCGGACGCTAGTCCATAAAAGAAATGAGATAAAGCTCAATAAAACGAAGTATATCAAAACGTCCGATGAACTTGATAAAAAGATAATTCCATTCGGGCATCATCAAAGAATCAACCACTTGTTGCCTACGACTAAACGCATTGGCAACATGATTTTCCCTCGAGAATAAAAAGAATATCAAGATCATAAGATGCTAGGAACTCGAGTCAACATGAAGTTCCTTATGAGAAAATAAATATTCCAAAGATTTATGATCGAGATGGAGAACAAATTCCTCCCCCAAAAATGATGATGCAAAACTCTAAAAGCAGAAAAAATAACCGCGAGCACTGGATCATGAGTGGCATATCTTGTCTCGATAGGCTATAATGATTTCTAAGCCCAAGAGATAGCGCGTTCTCTTTTGCAAGAGAACGACATCCAAACCAACACGACTAGTATTGGTACAAAAGATAAAGTCTTGGTTCCCCTCGGGGATCACAAGAATAAGAGTTTCGAAAAGAAAGAATTTCTTTTAAATAATCTTCTTTCCCAAAAAGTTAAAACTTTCAAAATTACATTTTTATTTTTATGTAATAATCTTTCTACAAAAATTTACATTTTTACAAGTTAATATATCGTGTCCGATTGTCTCATCAAAGCGTTTAGGAGATTCTTATCGATAACGTTGATCAAGCGCATTGACCAGAATTCTTAACACACTAAATGGGTAATACAATTCACAAAATCATCTTCTATATGACAAAAATGTCTCTCAAAACTTTTAAGAATATTCTTTGTTCGTCTTAAGAACAAAAATCCAACTATACTTATAAATAAATCTCATGAAAAAGATTTGCAAAATTTTAAATTGCTATTTTCATTCAAAATCAATAAATGCAAAAATGGAGTCATCGAGATATTCAATAGGATACTCGATACATAAAATGGATGAAATAAGCTGGACAAATTGAATGACATAATAATTCATTCATAGGAATCATAACAAGTGCGGAATGCGGTAAGTGGAATGCTAACTTCCGCAACTCGTAGCAAATGAAAACCGGTGGTAAAGTCATACTGAAAAGGCCTTAGCACCACACAAAAGATTACTTGGGTGATAACCCTAAGACAAGCTCAAAATACCGGAAGGCTTAACAAATCATTTAGATAAGAGAAATGACACTTTCCTCACCATGAGGGCTTAAAGAATAAAATGATGCCATCAAGCTGGAATCAAAATCACAAAGAAAAATAGAAATCTGCTTAACAGATTGAAAATGTCGAAAATGAATAGTCCACCCGAAAATATAGAATATGGCTTCACAATGATTAAGCCAATACTTTCCAAAAATCAATTCCGAAGCCTAAGTAAAAAAATCGGCACGGAAAGAAAAACCACATAAAATAATTTCAACATCAAATAAAAGCAAATTGAGTGTTGCAGATCGACCATCCGGATTCACAATCCTCAAAGAAGTCATCAAGCCCATAAATGTTTAAAGAAATAGAATCACAAGTTCTTTTGACATAAAAATAATGAGATGATCCCATATCAAAAAGAACTCAAATAGGAAGATCATGAAATAAAACAATGTCATCAAGGATTGAATAAAAAAAATACCTTGACCACGAGAAGTGTCACTAGGGGTAGGCACTACATTGAACTTTCCCTCCTTCCTACTTTGAAGTATGGGACATGCAGTTATATGGTGACCCGAATTTTTGCAATAGCGACAATAAGGAGGTTTCGGACACTCCCTAGCATAGTGGTCTGTAGAACCACAATTGTAGCATTGTCCATGACTGGATGTAGGAGTCTTTGCTACCGAAGTTTGTTGCTTCCCTTTCTTGGTGGGAGTGGGGCCTTTGAATTTAACTGGCCTCTTCAAGTTATTGTCGAATTTCTGTTGGGCACGCACAACTTCAACATCGCCTTCATTATCGGTCTCTTCAAGACGAAGAGCGATATCAATAAGCTGATCAAATGAAACTTCAAGTTTCAGAAGTAATGGCTTCTTAAGATTCCTATTCAAGCCATAGATAAATCTCTGATTTTTCTTCAGTAGGGTATTAATGTGCTCAACCCCGTATTTGAAAATAGATTCGAAAGATGCGACATAGTCTGTCACAGAAGATTCACCTTGAACAAGGTCAATAAAACGCCGGGCCAAAGTTACCTTTTCAGCCTCCGGCACAAATTTCAATTCGAATCTTTCCCGAAATTGTTCCCAAGTGAGATCCGCTTCAACGATTTCAGAAATTAAAAGCTCATACCAATCCAATGCTCTTTCTTGGAGCATTCTAGAAGCCACTTGAACTCGATGTAGATCAATAAGGTTCATGCGAGAAAAGATGCGATCGCATGATTTGAGCCAAGCTTGAATTTCTATAACACTCTCGGATCCTATGAATGGCCTTCCACCCAAATCGGTATAGTCTCTGCATAAGCGTGCAAAACCGGATCTAGGATGAGTAGGCTCTGGAATGGGGCCGGCTGCTTGAGCGTTCTTAACAAGATTTAGAAGCTGCTGGGCAGACATAAATACTCCATCCTGGGGAGTAGCACTAGATTGACCGGCGCTGGGACGCCCAGGCTAACCATTTCTCTTCTTTAAGAAAGAAAGAAAGAAGAGGAAAAAGTTATTCTCAAAATAAATTTCAATCAAACTTGATTGATAAAACAAGGAATCATAAAGAAAATAGGATGAATCGGTACGAAGACACGAATTAAATCCTAAGGCACGACTCCTAAGATGGACTTAGGACGATATCCTTGTTAATTTATTCTACATTGTTCCGAAGTTTGGCTCTGATACCATGCTGTGATGCCCCACCTCTATACCCACGCTAGGCAAGGACACTACGGTGTAATGTCGTCGACTAGCGTGGAGAATAAGAACTGTTGAGGAGCGACCATCCGTGTAATTGCTTTGTGCGAGCATCGATATGCCAGATAAAATATAACATGTATTTCATCTAAAGAGGAAATCCGGCATGCCGACACAAACTAAAAGCTACTACACAGTGGCTATATGTAATCTTCGGAAACAAATATAGAAATAAACATAACATAAATCAGTCATACATAATTCATATCACATAGGCGGAAATAGATATGAATATTACACTCCAAAGTGTGCATCAGAGTAGTGGCCTATCAAGATCCACGATATCACAAAGGAACAGATACAAGTGCAAGAAAAAAATATGTATACATCAAGGAGTCTATATCTTAAATGTATACAACAAAAACTACTAAACTAAAGTAGTTAGCCAAAAAGCTCAGATGATGGTCCCATATAAGAAGACATGAGGAAGCACCTGTAAAAACTCAGTTTGACCCGAGTATTATTTAAGAAGAAAATAATAAACGGATCAGTCTAGCTATAATTATCAGATAGAAATGAGATATAAGAAGAGATATATTATTAAAACGTATGATAACTAAAAATGCCATACTACGACTAGTATGCATTAGAAAATCACAAAAGTCATACAAAATCTCAAGAATCTCATAGCATAAAAAAGAATGTAATATTCTTTATTTAATTCACCAAGCCACAATAAATGACATACATATCAATGCCAACTGAAAAAGGTGGTGAAACATAAATTTCAGAAATCAATAATTAGAAATCCAGAAATCACAAGAAAAGGATGGCTAATCCCAAAAACTGGACATCGACGCACCCAGAGAGACATGCCCCATGCTCTGTTGAACATTGACGAACCTTGAAAGATACGCCCCATGCTCTAGCATCGACGCACCTAGAAAGATACGCCCCATGCATAAATAAACATCGATGCACCTATAAAGATACACCCCATGGAATGTCTAACATCGATGCACCTGGAAAGATACACCCCACGCAAAGTCGAATATCGACGCACCCGGAAAGATACGCCCCATGCATAGACGAACATCGATGCAACTAGAAAGATACGCCCCATGTCCCGACTTATTGAGACGATTGCTCCACGAAGTAAACAAACATCGATGCACCTAGAAAGGTACACCCCATGCATAAATAAACATCGACGCACCTAAATAGGTACGATTCATGCAAGAAATGAGACGAAGCTCAATAAAATGAGGAACAGTCCTCAACGTAGGCAAAGAGACATCGCACATTGCTAGTCAAAAACATAAAATGATCATCATTGATCATCAAGAAGTGTCAATTACAATAAGCTAGTAAATATATGAGTTTAGCATCATGTCCCATAACCACTAGCTTAACTTAAATATTTGCGAACAAATTGTAGATCCCCACTAGAAAATTGTCACAAGAGATTCAATCGAACAAGTCCAAGAATTAACCAACAAAGTAAACGCAAGCGTTTCATACCACTTGTTTTACTAAGTCGTTTAATTAGATTTCTCATACGAGTGAGGTAAAGACTTGTATATACTAATAGGTAGGAAAACGGTTTTAGATAACGAGCTCTGTAATTGAAAATAGAGTTGAAATCGTTTTAATGAAAGGGTTTTGATATTTACTACTAGTATAGAAAACCTTTATATTTTAAAGTGACAAATCATAGAAGTGATTGTAGAAACAATCAACCATAAAAATTCACATACGAAGACGTGGATTAATTCCAATAAATCGATATCAAATCCATCAGAATGGATGTTTCCAAAAATTCCAAATAGAAGTCATCAAAGTCGAATAATTGACAACATCAACTAGGAATCAAAACAAATCGAAAAAAATTAGAATCACAAGCAAAAATAGGCAAAAATAGGCATACTAGGCATATAGGAGCAGGTCAGTCGACTGGCTCACTGAGTTCATTCGACTGGACCAGAAACTAAAATTTTAAATTTCCTGCAGTCAGTCGACTGAGCTAAAAATCCAGTCGACTGATTGCAGGGAAACAGGGGACCTGAGCCTCTAAATTTTGCCTTTGGAATGACAATGTGCTACCGCCAGTCGACTGAATTTCAAGACCAGTCGACTGACTGGCACCAAGGCTGTTTTCTTAGCCTATGAAATGAAGATGCAATCTTCTTCAAAATGCAACCGAGCGAGCAACGGACACTAAGGATTTATGTCAATCGACTACCCGGCCCTATAAGCCTTCTGATGCATCACCAAAAACATGTTCAAACAATAAAGCTATGATTTTTGAAGATTTGAACTCAAAACACTAAAATTTGGAATATTCACAAAACCAATCCAAATCAAAACGAAATGCACATGAATAAGTGTTAGGAACTCATACCTAACAATCAAAGATAATCATAGACTTAGATGTGAGATAAAAATCTCACCTTTGAACCCAAAAATAATGAATGAGAAGCTTGAAGACAATGGAAGATCAACCACACTTCAATCTCACACAAGAAGCTTGAATCTAAGCTTAAAAGAGAAACATTTCCCAAATTAGGTTTAGGAATTTTCTGAAATCAAAGAGAGAATGAGTTGGAGAAGAAGAAAGAGATACTTACTAATGGGTTCTCTTGAGTTTGGAGCTAGAAATTGATTTGCAAATGGAAACTAGGATTTTGGATTTCTATTTCCCATTCTCTTCCACCATTTTTGCTTTAGAACTGAAAAGAGGAGGAAGTGAGAGTGAATGGGGAGAAGTGGTTCAGATTTGGGTATTAAGTTAGCTAGTGGGCTGAACCCAAACCCAAACCCAAAACGCTCAGTGAAAAGTAGCAAAATTCTACTATCTCCAAACATATCGAAGTTTATACTCAAAAAGGTCGCAAACGGCCTTTTGAACTCAATGGAAGTGGTCTCGAGTCCTAATCCGGTTGTTTGCAACAAGTAGATTTTCGGACTAAAATCCGACGAACGATGAAATACTTAAATAAAATATTTAAATATTCAATCGATAAATATGCGGGTTGTTACAACTTTGGTCCGGGGCATGTTTTTGCCTAGATTTTTAATATGAAAGCACCGTCGGGGTTCAACTTTAAGACATCATAACTTCCTCATACTTTATCCAAATTCTATGATTCTTTTTTTGTTTGAAATATGAAGTTTTAAACTATATGCGTATGAAATTTCAACTTAATATGAAGTGATTTGTCCTCTGTTTCATGCCTGGAAGTTGAATCCAAGATGGTTTTCAGGCCTGTGCATTTTTGGTTTTTGAACTGTTGCAACATGGCCTGTGTCCATGTTTGAGACAATGTAACTTTTTTATTTCAAGTCGAAATTCAACGATTCTTTTTTTAAAATCCGAAGTTTTCTACTTTGAGCAAACCAATTTTCAGTTCAATCAAAGGGAGTTCGGACACCTGTTTTACGTCCGAAAGTTGAACCCAGGGAAGATTTCAGACCTGGGTATTATTTTGCCCAAGTGTTTATGTTCCTTTTCCGTCCGATTTTTTACTTTTATTTTAGTTTTTGTGATATTTCTGAAGTATTTTGAGGGCTATGATGGCTATCAATAGGTTAGCCCAGTTTTGATGAATTTGGAATTTTAATTTTGAATTATTTGAATTTAATTTAAATTTAAATTTGAATTTCGGTTTGAGTGAAATTTTGCTTGTTTTTTTTCGTTTTCGAGCACAGTTTTCTCCAAATCTTTTTGAAATGATTTTTAAAATTTAAGGGATTTAAAATTAATTGTTATATAATATTTTACAGTATTTTCAAGTATAAAACCTATTTATTCTTTATAATAAGGGAAATTTTCTAATATGGTTTCCAAATGGTTTTCGAAATCGGTTTTCAAAGCTATTTTTAAGGTAAATTACTTTATATAAAAATTACACGTTTTTGCACTGTCGAGTGAATGAAAAGGAGAGTTAAAAGATTGGGTAAAACGCTTAGTGTGGGGTACGTGCTTTTATCCTTTCGGTTAATTCCTAACTTGTCCGTTTGATCGTTTTGGCCTACGGGTCTAGTTTATCGATGATACGAGGTGAACCTTTTATTGCTTTGAGTGTGAAATTTATTAGCATTTAGTAAACCATTTAGTGCAAATGGTTGGTATGGACACACGTTAACACCTTTTAGGTTCCTTTCCGAGAGTTTGTGACACATTTTCCTGTTGGCATGCCAGTACTGGACCTTCGGGACATTTTCCATTGCGACATAATTGTCTTCGGATGTTTTCCATTGCGGCATATTTGTCTTTGGACGTTTGCCATTGCAGCGTATTTTCCATTACGGCGTATTAGTCTTTTGACATTTGCCTTTGGGCGAGGTACCTATTATGTGAAACAGTACTAGGAAAAAATTGAAACTGCGAAATCTTTTTGAGATGATTTTTACCCTTGTGTGTCATCATTTTGGAATCGGTCCTTTGAACCATTTGGTGGCGATTACTTCGAAATTTGTAGACTCTTGGGAGTTCTTTTGAGATTTTCATTGCCTACACTGGCGTGTTGAGATTTGCCTTTTGGTGTTTATATATTGAGAATGCCTCTTGGTGCTATTTATAGGATTTTCCTTTTAGCGTTGTATGAGATTATTATCCCTTTGTTGGCATTTTCCTTATGGCTTATGTCGCGATGGCTTTTGCTTATGTTTTCCTTGGAGTTGCCGATAGGGCGGGTTCGAGAATTTTTCTTTTATGAGTTTACATTTTACTATTACATAAACCATTCTTATTTGATTTATGATTGCCAATGATATGAGGCATGCTACATTTTAGCGATTCACGAGATTTTTCATCTCCTTTGTGTTTTATGCTTATGGAAGCAATACTGTTCTATCACCTAGTATAATCATATATGCCATACATGATGTGTATCCTTCATATGTCTATGGTTAGCTTTCTTAATTATTCTTCTTGTTTAAAAAGAATATCACTATGCTCTTATGCTCTATTATTCTGCTATCACCTTTTACTCATTCATTTAGCTAGACTGACCCGTGTATTTTATACTCGGGTTAGACCGAGGTGTTTCAGGTTAGGTACATTTGGGCTTAGCTTATTATGCTTCTCTATGGACTGTTCTGCTAGCTCTTTTTGTTATAGCCTTTTGTGTTGTTCGTTTTGGTTTGCTACTCTGATGTGCATATTCTTTTGACTCATGTTTGTATTGTCGTCATCATACCACATATGTGATTTATCAATTTGTATACTCTGTGATGTATCTGTATATGTTTGTATATATAGGATTATTTATTGTTCTGTGATGTGTTTCGCATTTGAGTTGTTATATTTTGTTCTGATAGATTCTATAGCCACCTACGGCTTTGTATTATGTATTTATTGGATACGTCGATCCACAAAAAATGGCATTGTCGACGTATTCAATAGATTTCTAAGACAAGACTGCAGATTTTTGCTCGTATCCAGCCCTATACTCTGCTTAGCAGACAGTATTACCCAATAATAATCTTTGTTAATGTGGGTCTTGGGGTAGGGCGTCATAGGTGGTTCTTTCTAGAAAGTTTTAGATTCAGATTCAAATAGAGTCAATAAGATTTAACGTTCAAGGTGTTACTTCTAGGCATACAATTATATAATACATATAAAATTATATTAAATCATATTCATGATAATATTTATGTAAATTATATATATGTGTATATATATAAATTTATAAATTCGTGTGTGTATATGTCTTTATTTAGAAATATAGTACATTAATTTAATTTTAATATATATATTATAAAATACATACACACATATACATAATATAAACACAAAATTAATGGAATTTTTTTGAAAATAAATACACATGCATATTTATAATTTCTGTACATAGATATTGGAGACAAAGATATATAAAGGAGAAACGTTGGCAAATGGCGACATATAACAATGCCTCAGCAACTTGGAAAGCAAGAATGTAAATAAGTAACAAGCTGACAGCATGTTGCTCCAAAAAATAACATAAGGAAAAGAAACAGACTTATGGAGAGATCTTTAGATAAACGACGAATAGTAGATTGACAAATTATCGTGGGATACATTTACGAAATATGGATGTTCAAATAAAAATGTTGAGATGCTTATACGAACTAACCAATGGAAATACGAATACGTTAAGACCAGGAACATAAACAACTAATTAAACACATGCCTTTATTCATGGGTAGAGATAATGAAATTCAGACTTCGAAATACACTGGAAATGAGTCATGACAAAAACAACGTGGGAAGTAGTAAGAAGGAGAAACAAAGTGTAAGCTGGAGCAAAATCATTTGGGATGGAGTTAACAACCCAAAAATGGCCTTTACCTCATTTAAGGCACTAATGGGTAGGTTCCTTAGAAGAGATAGATTATTAAAATGATATAGTAGAAGATAAACTATGTGTTTTATGTGGTAAAGCAGAAGAAAACCATTCATATTTATTTTTCAAATGCGAATAGTTCAAGGAAGTATGGACAAAATGAAAACTTGAAGCCAAAAACACAAACCCAAATCTTAGGCTACATCAAATTGTTGATTGCCTAGTAGAGAGCAGGCAGATTGAAAACTCGAAAACCAAAATGAGCTACATTGCCTTGACAGTAGTATAGAGCGTGTGGAAAGAAAGGAACATGCAAATATTCCAGAAAGTGGAGAGAAATGAAACAGAAGTTAGTAAACTAGCCATTATTGACACGCAAGTAGTTGTGAAGATGATTAGTGAAAGAGTACTCATAAGCACAAGCAACGATAAAGAGTTCTGTTTGAGAAGTGGAATCGAGGATGGAAAAGGCAGTAAGCACGTTTAAAAAGTATCGACCACCATGAATAAAGTATAAAGATGAAGGAGAAAATGTTGAGAGGAATAGTTTAGACTTGGAAAGCTAAGTGTTAGAGAATAACTGTACTAGTTTATAAACGTAAGCTTTTGTACTGTAGTTAATGTATGCGGTTGATTTTAGGCCAGTCCTCTTTTGGGCAGAACAAGCCCTAATAAAGCTTTAACCAATTAAAAAAAATCCGTAGATAAATTGTTTAAATAAAAAGTTAAAAGATTTAGCTAAGCCGTTTAGCTATTTTTTTAAATTTTGTATAGAATTATTTGGTCGAAAGTATATATATGAATGTTTATTTATTTATTTACATTTTAAATATATATCATCATTTTATATTTGATTTCTAAATAATAATTAATAATACAAATAAATATATTTATATGTTGTTATAATTGAATTTAGAAAATATATTATTTTCATAACTATATATATTTATATTTATTAAATATAATTTATGTCAAAGTCGTTTTCAAAATTTAAAATTAGAAAATATTTAATAACTAGATCTTGATTTGAAACTTGAAATTTGAAATTTGAATTTAGATTTAAGTCAAATATTAGCTGGATTTACCTGGATGCTTTGGAGCTTTCAATAGACGAGTTGATTCTCCAAGACGTATTCACATATCATATATTTTTCTGCTGTTTTGTTGTTCTTGATTTCTGTCTGTATTTTTCAGCAATTAAAAGCACATTATGTTATAACTATTCAGGCTGAGAATAAGTTATTGTACTCTAACGTGTGTATAAAAAAATGTTTTTGTATAAATATCTTGTATATATAATATATTTTCTCATCACAATGTGAGATTCTATTCTGTCTTTTCTTTCTTTAAACCCTACCAACTTGTCTTTCGGACACTTAGACGATCGAAACAGGAATACCAAGGATGTTTAAGTATCATCCTTAGGTATAAGAAAGACAGATCATTACATTAAATGTTAATTGTAACAATCCACCTATCTTACTACCAAAGAAGACATTTAATACATTCTCGGTATGTGCCGATCATTTAGTCATCCGAAAGATGGGTCATTAGGCGTAAAAGAAAGAAAGATAGAACATAAGAAGCTAGACAACACAGAATCTCACAATGGAACAGAACAATATATATTACTCAACATAATATACTACAAAGTTGTTAAATGTTACACCAGAGTCATAGCAATACAAATTCTACCATAGGATAGTTATAACAGCATGTCCCTACCTAATAGATACAATATACATAAAATACAAAGGAAAATAATAATTAACTATCAATGAAGCCACTGCTCCAAGCTCCTCCAAGGTAAATCTGCGGAAAAACATGAACTACTTGGCTATCCAATCAAATTTGAGCACCCAAGAGTTTAGGAAAAAGGAAAAATAAATGTCGGGTCAGAATGGGTCTGGTATGAGTGAAGCATAAGTCTTTAACTTTATATAAACCTTTAAATCAAAGGCATCTCATAAGACTTTCCCACACATAAATATGGATGGGTTTTTTCTTTACGATAAAAAAACATTTGCATATAAAATCCAATGATATTATAATAATGCCTATGGTTTCTAAATAAAATATGAATATAACTGAAATGCTTGCCTCTCACATTTCAACATAGTTGCCTATATCTAAAAGCATAAAGGCGCATACTGGAGAATGGATTCCATACCATGCAAGGTTAGAGACTATGTCCTGATGGTACACCCCTAGAAAATGCACCGGAGTTTGACAAGAACTTCTTGTACCTCTGCTACACAGAGTCGGCTGCTATTTAAACATGGAAAACTGGATAATCTCATCCCTTTTAGACACTGAGGTTAGGAGTTTATTGGTATTAGAAGGTTTCTATAGAAGATTTATTGAAGATTTCTTGAAGATTTCTTGAAGATTGCTTCTTATCTAACAAAGTTGAGGAAGAAAGAGGCTAAATTTGCTTGGACATCCTAGTGCGATCAAGTATGCAATGAGTTAAAGGAGAAGTTGATAAGAGCTCCCGTTTTGACTACTCGAGATGGGAGTGAAGGATTAACAGTTTACACAGATGCTTGTGGGACTGGATTGGGAGTAGTTCTGACACAAAATGGAAAAGTAATAACATATGCGAGTCGACGGTTGAAACCTCATGAGAAGAATTACGCTACGGACGATTTGGAGCTGGTGGAGGTTGACTTTGCATT
Organism: Allium cepa; assembly: GCA_030765085.1. Classification (NCBI taxonomy): domain Eukaryota; kingdom Viridiplantae; phylum Streptophyta; class Magnoliopsida; order Asparagales; family Amaryllidaceae; genus Allium; species Allium cepa. The sequence continues at coordinate 746,375,661 of CM060935.1, forward strand.
AAAGATGTGGAGGCACTATTTTTTGGGTGCAAAATTTGAGTTATATACAGATCACAAGTCATTAGAATAACTTTTTTTCCGAAAGGACTTGAACTTAAAGCATCAAAGATGGCTAGAATTTCTCAATTCTTATGATCTAAAGATTCTTAACACCCAAGGAAAAGCAAACGTCATTGCAGATTCGTTGAGTAGGAATGTGGCGACGATTGAAAATTTAGAAGTTAAGCCAGCATTAATGGAGAGAATTACATATTTTCATGAAGAAGACCCTCTTCTAGTTGACTTCAGAAGGATGTTGAAGATGGAACTATCAGAAGGATGTTGAAGATGGAACTATCTCTAGTTTTCGAATAGACTCTTAAGGCTTTTTAAGAATGAACGGATGGATTTATTGCCATATATTAATGGAATTAGACAGGATGTTCTTAGAGAGTGCCATCGATAAAAGTTATTTATCTACCTAGGAGTAGCCAAAATGTTTCAGGATATGAAGAAGACCTTTTGGTGGAAAGGGATGAAGAGAGACATTTCGATCTTCGTGAGCCGATGTGCAAATTGTCAACTGGTAAAGAGTGACCAAAAGAAGACTACTGGGTTACTTCGACCATTGGAGATACCAAATTAGAAGTGGTAGAAAGTATCCATGGACTTTATCGATGGGTTTCCCAAAACAAGAAGTGGTAATGAAGGCATTTGCATATTTTTAGATGGATTAACACAGTGCACCCACTTTATAACGCTGAAGTCAATGAGAACCACAACTTCTTTGGCAGGATTTATTTGAGGGAGATGGCTCGACTGCATGGAATCCTAGTACGTATAGTCAGCGATTGAGATCCAATCTTCATCGGTCATTTTTGGGGAGCATTGCAAGCCACTTTAGGAACAGAATTGAATTCTAGCACCACCTATCATCCGTAGATAGACGGACAAACCAAAAAGACCAAAGGGCTAAATCGGATTTTGGAGGATCCTTTGAAAGCGTGTATTTTGGATTTTGGAGGTTCTTGGGAAGATCATCTATATTTGATAGAGTTCTGTGATGACCCGGAATTTTGGATATTTGAAATTGGAATTTTTAATTGATTTTAAATATTCAGGTGTTGGGTTTTAACTTGAATTTCAAATATAACTATTTATTGGATAATTAAATTATTGAATTAAACAATTGGAAATTGGGTAAAAATATTAAATCTGGAGGTTCAAGCTTGTTAAAAATAATTAGAAGGCTTGTAAATTTGAATTGATAATACTGAAGATAATAAAAATTTTAAATTTGAATTTAAAAGCGATTTGTTCAGTTTTAAGAATATATCGTTTAAATTGATATTTAAAGATAGCCTTCCGAGGCACAGTCTTGGAATTCGAAAAAATTAGTTCCGTTGGATCCGCAATAGTGTTTTATTATCGAGTTTCAAATTTCGTAGCATTTGGAATTGTTGTGTGATCATATAATGTATAAACGTGCTGAAATCTATATCGAAAATTTAATATAATAACTAGGTCCAAAATGTTATCTTCTCCATACGATCGAATTAGGACTCGAAGCCTTTTCCATTGCTTCGGAACAGGGGTATAAGATTATAAACGCCTAGCGGCACGCCTCAATAGGAGTTCAAAATTTTAAGTTGCATTTATCGAGACAATTTGAATTCAAATTAATATATGCATATATATTCACATACAACCCAACATTCAGCTGAAATTCTTTCTGCATCAAAACTTTTCTCCTCAACAGCTTTTAATTTTTCAGAATCGCTACAACCTTCACTCTACACGCAACCATCACTTCATGTTCCCCATTCCCAACTTCAAGCATGATAATCTTGTCCCCTCTCCCCATTTTAACGCAAAGCAGTTAAGCTCAAACCAAATAAAATGGTCGAACATTTAAAAAGAGAGAAATGATAACATGAAAGCTTCTCGTTATTCTTCCTATATTTCCAGTTCAAAGGCAAATCTCCTCTCCTCTCCTTAAAATTTCTTTTGGTTTAGAAATAAATGGAGAAACGACTTTCCTTCTTCAAAATCAAATCGTTCAAACGAAAAAAAGAGGAGGGTAACAAATCAAAATCGATTTTGTATAATCGCGACGATCGATTCTACGAGGCTCGATCTAGGGCGTCGAATGTCGACGAGTTCGATCGGGGCATGTTTTTTCGTGCGCATGGAGGTAGGGCATGGCCGCGAGTTCGAGGGAAGGCTGGGTAAGTTTCGAAGCTTGATGATGGCGAATTCTTCGTGTACTCAGAGGTGATGCTATGGGCCAAGGCATCTCACGTTCATCATTTGGCTTTAGGGTTGCGAGCGAAGCCGAAGTCAAGCCTAAGATTTCAATCCACACAGATAGGCATATGCAGATTATTGTTATTCCTCGTTTTTTCAATTTAAAATTTAATAATATATATATATACTATACAGAGAAAGGAAATTACCGTTTTATAAAATACATATGTTGGACAGTATGATATATAGTGAAATATATATATGAAGATTTTTAAATTTATATATATAGAAGAAAGAAAAAAATAATTACAGTTAGGTATAAAACATTTCTATTTGAATGTATAAAAGGTTTAAAACAGAAAATATATGTATGCATAAGATTTGGAATATAAGAGCGTTTGTATAAAAGTTAGATTTTTAAGCCTGTATAAATTACCTTTATATGCAGTTTAGAGGTAATACACACACACACACACATATTTTTAAATCTGCTAGTTTATTTTAAGTAAGGTACATTAGTGATTAATCAGTTTAATAAACTGATTTAATTTATTTATGTTACAAATAGGTTTTCGAAAGGGAAATTATCAGTTTAAGTTAAATTATTAGTTTAAAACCAAATTATTAGTTTAAATTAAATGAATAAATAGTAATTGATTTATTCGATTAGTTCGAATATTAATAAATCGTACAATGTTTGTACAAGGTCCAAAATCGTGAAGAAAACAACCCGCTGGATCGGATTGCAAATAAAAAGTCAAAAGTGAGTTAATCTCACTCGCATCTGGATTATCAGTTAATTTAAATAGTTAAAATTAAATTTTTGGTTGGTTTCTTGAATTGATGATTTATTATTAGTTTGGATATGATATTTTATAGTAGTATATAGACATATATTGGAGTGATTGATATTCCCGCATTATATAGTGGATGAGACCATATGCGCCCTGCATAATAGCGGATGACCCTTTATACTACGATGTCCCCTTCGAAGTGGGATTTGCTATTTTATTTGTTGACTAACATCTGTGGATGCAGGGAAACAGGTTGGAGGGATCCAACTGGATTCCTCAAAATATTAAAATTTGTTTTCATAGTCTGTGATATGATTGATCGATTATCTGTGATAGATATTACTGGAAATTGGAAGTATGGAATGCTATGGATTTTGCTGAATATATTTTGGCTATTAGAAGATATGAAAAATATAAAAGATTTGATTTTGAAAAGAGATATAAAGAGAGAAATATTAAGTAAAATAATTGTAGATAAATTAAAAGAATGAATTTGGAAAAGAATAAAAGTTTGATTCTAAATTCCATTAAATAATTTCTGGGTATGGAAAAAAATAGAGATTTTAAATAAATGAAATTAAAAGAGTTTTGGAGACTTAAGTGATATTGCCTAAGAATTAAAGGATTTCATTTTTAAATTTTTTGATTTAAAACGATTGGGAAGAAATAAAAGGGAGAATTTTGAATAAAGAATGAAATGGATATTTGAGTTTAAAATATGATTTTAAATCATAAAAAAAGAAGTGAATATGGAATTAATGGGTTTTGGAACAAATTTGGGTAAGTAAAATAAATTATTTTAAAATGGAATTAATTTTGGAAGTCGATTTGAAAATCGACTACGTGTTGAGACTGTGATTAAAGAAGAATGAGATTATGAAATTTATAAGCGGGGTTTATAAATAAAGTGAAATATTTCTCAGTAAATAATTTGGAAGTATAAATTCATGTTAGGAAATTAAAAGGGAAGGGTGATATGTTTAAAAAAATAAATAGTGGTTTATTTTTAAAAGTGTGGAAAAGTAATTTACAGGTTTGGGACGTAAATTAAACTAGAAATAAGCCGAAAAGAATTTATAAATGATTAGACGGTTGTATTGGAATGGAAAATGTATTTTCCTGAAAGGTTTAATTATATTTTCAAAGGAGATTTTTAGGTATAATTTAGAAGTTTTAAAAGTGGTTTTGAAAGAATGTTTTAGAAAAATTATTATTTAGTTGTTAAAGTAAACATTTATTAAATTAATTATAGTAGTAATTATTTTAAAGCGTAAATTAGTATTATGATTTAAAAAGATAATTATTGAGTATTTATACTTTGTGCAATAGTTTTATTTAAAAATAGTTTTTGGCTAAAGTTTGTATTTGGAAAATTGTTATAGAACTTAATAACTAATATTTTGAAATAAAATGATCTAAGTAGTTTTATTTCAAATGTTTTGAGTGTATATTTTTGAGTAAAGGGATTTTAAATTATTAAAATCTAAATTATTAAGACTTGGTGCTTTTCTGTGGAATAAACAATTGGTTGGATGATTGTTTAATTTGATAGTTAAATAACCGACCATCAATAATGGTCAATGCGTTGAACGTTTTGAAGAGACCAGGATCGGGTTTAATTATCCGAAAACCACTTCGATCTGGTTTGAACATAGCGAATGGATACCGTGAAGATAATGAAGACGGTGTTTCGATTTGTCTAGACCCAGGGCAAATTGTATAGATGAATGCTATCGGACCATCGTTAGGGGGACGATGAGCATTCTAAGTAAATGTGTGCTAAAAAGGTAATGCATAGCCTTAAGCCTCATCAACCGGGAATGGCTAAAACAAGGGAGGTGCAGCAAGGCTAAGTGGCTAGCAACCAATTAGGATAAGGTCATCCCTATCTAGATGTCTCTTTTATTTCGGCTGTATGGGCGGTTGCAGATCCCAACCGGGAGTGATCTTCTTCGGACTATCCTGTAAGGTTAGCTCTGGTCTTGTATTGTAGGAGATCGAGAGGGGTCCTCGGTACTTTGATGTAGGCCAGGTACTATGACGGGCGGTACCCCAGTAACCCTACCATGGTATGGAATCTAATCTCCAATAAGCGCCTATACGGTTTTGATTATGCCCAGCTATCCTGAAACGTGAGATGCAAGCATTTCAGCTAGATTCTATTTTACTTTCTATAGACACTATTATAATATCAGATGGATTTGATGAAAAATGTTTTGGTTATCGTAAGGTAAAAACCCGACATGTTAATTTGTGGCATGATCTCACGAGATATGTTTGATTTCAAAGAATTTTGAAAACTTTAATATCCAACTGAGTGTATTTTCTCACGCTGGTTTTCCAAACTGACTCGGGTGTTATTTTACTATAATGCTCAGGTCAGACCAAGTATTACAGAATACAGAATAGGATGCTGTGTTGCTTAGGAGACGAGCTGGATGGCAAGACATATCACACGTACTTGATGTATATTAGTCGGCTTTTGTGAGGAAAAGTTAATATAACTATGCAGTATTTTGCTATTGATTTTGTGTTGTACTCTGATGATGTAATGCATAAACAGATGTAGTTCTTTTTGTATAAGATTAGTTATTATCTATTATATATTGTTCCACTACGATTGTGAGATTCTAATGTTGCTTTGTTTTCTCTTCTTCTGCCTCCTTCTTTTTTAACCCTAATGGTTTGCATTCCTATCAACTTTGAGTTGATCCGATGGAGAATATTGTCGATTCTAAGGGGTACGGATTTGCGGGCTGTTAATATTGGTATCAGAGCTGAAGGTTAAGCAAGAACCCTGGCTTTGGTGGGGATTACTCATTTGAAATAGAGTCCGTAGTATCTAGAATGAGTTTAAGTGTATTAATAGAGATGAGAGCGTATTTTCTAGTGAATATAAAATTATTTTATATTGTGTTGATTGGTTTGTCGAGTGGTTTATGGATTCTGGTCAATACGAGTAATTAACGTTGTTGATAGGGGTCTCTAAACACTTGTACAAAACAATTCGACACTTTATTGTTTTAAATGGGGTGAATGAAATAATTTTACCTAAAGTATTTTTATATATAAAAGGGATAATTTTCAAAAATTGTTGTAGATATATATGGTTGCTTGGTTATTAGGAAGCAATAATATTAAATTATTATCATTGTGGTGTGGAAATTGAATAGGAAATTGAAATTATAACAAGATGGAGTTTGTAAATATGTGTTATAAAATGTGAATTATAAATGTGATTTATAATTGAAAGAAGATAAAATTCCAGAGTAATATTTGAATATAGATTGAAAGGATTTGGAATTAAAATTTTGGAAATTAAATTCCTTTGTGTTTGAAAATGATTTTCAAAGGTTTTGAAGGAGTAATGGTGATATTAATCAGAAATATTTTTGAACTGGATATGAAATCGGGTGAGATTTGAAACTTAAAAATATTTGAAAGTGTTTTATTTAAAGGGATAAAAGCACTGAATTCACTTCGGTCGTTGGAACATAATTTCGGTGATGACTGCAACATCATCGATTTTCATTTTCGAGTTTCCAGAGGAGGAATTGCTACCCGAATGTTTTAAATTGGAGTTGTTTGCAAAGCTATATTTGGTTTTGAAATTCAATGAATAATGGGTATACCAAAGGATTTTGGATATAATTAATTTCAAAAATAATTTTGAAAATACTTAAGAGATTGTTTAAAAGACTCTGGAATCTTAATTAAAATGTTTATGGAAACATAAATGAGTTTGACAACTTATAAAATTTGAAATTTGTTAGAATAAAATTTAAGTTGAAAAGAGTTAAATAAAAGTAAGTGTGACAATAAAGTAAAGTGGTTGGAAAACCAATTAAGAAAAGTAAATCAAAGAAGATTAGTGAATGGAATGCAAATAAGTTGGAAAACTTATAGAAGTTTGAAAATTTAAACGGAAATCGAAATGTAACTGGATTAATTTAAAAAAAAGTGAATTTGAGGAAAAGTCTAAGTAGACTAAGTGAAATGGTTACTTAAATTAAAATCTATTAGTTGGAAATAAAATTTGTGAATGAACAAATGAATTTACATTTGTAAGTAAATGGGGTTGAAACTGTTGGAATTCATTTTGAACTGTGTTGAATATGGTGAAATGGAAAAATTAGCCAAATGGACTAAATAAAACAAAGGACTGAAAATAAGATTAGTGGGTGAACTAATTAAATTAAATGGGTAAGCAAATGAGTTGGAGTTGAATAATGGAATGGGCTTTGATTTGAATCATGTTAAATAAAATAAAGTTATTGAATTTGATTGGGAATAAATAATTGAAAGGAAGAAAAATTGAATTCAAGTGAAATTGAAAAATTAGTTCGGGTTGGACTAAAAGAACAAAATTTCCGGGAGTTCGAATTCATTGGAATAAATTATTAAATTAAACTAATTTAAAATAATGATATGGATTAGATATGAATGAAAGATAGTTGATAAAAATTCAGTATTTAGAATTTGTAGATAGATTGGATTCGAATAGAATTGAAATTTAATTTGGATGAAAATAGATATAAAAGCTTAGTGGTAAAGTGAAAATAAATATAGGAAGTATATAAAATAATTATATTGAGCTTAAGAAAGCAAATGGTGAAATTCTTAAATAAATTTGGAATTGAGAATATACTATGAAAATATGTGAAAGAAGGTTTAATAAGGGTGTGTGAAATGTTAATTGTGAAGAAGTGAATAGAAATCAAAATAAATGTGAGTAAAAAGAAGATTGATGTAGCTAATAATCAATTTAGATAAATACGTAGGATGTATATATATTATTTTATTCGTATAACGATTTGATCCAGATTCGAGCATAGAATTTCGAGATATTTATATCCATCCAAGTTGGGATTTTTCACTTGATTTTCAACGGCGAGCCCTGGATATGAATTTTTGATTGATTTTGGAAATTCCCTACCATAGTATATGGCTATGCGAGGAGAATGATGGTTTTTGATCAAGAAACCAGATCTGAGTCCGCTCTAGGAAGTCGGGTGGAGGATACTAGTTCGGAAGTGAAATTGTGTAATGGAGCGAGCGATCGGATTTGACACAGATGATATATGTACATTGTACGGGCTTGAATGAAATAAATATTGAAAATTTTAAAAAGTAAGTGTATAAAATGATTTTGGATTCTGTGATTGGACAATATTGTTAAGTAGGATATATAGGTGTTTAAAAGCAATAGGACATAGATGTTTTTTATTTCAGAGGATAAATTTGAATTGCCCGACCATTCTTCTTAACTAGCGATTTCGGGGACGAAATTCTTTTAAGGAAGAGGAATGTGACGACCCGGAAATTTGGACATTTGTAATTGGAATATTTAATTGATTTTAAATATTCAGGTGTTTGGTTTTAACTTGAATTTCAAATATAACTATTTATTTAAATTATTGAATTAAACAATTGGAAATTGGGTAAAATATGAAATCTGAAGTTTTTAGCTTGTTAAAAATAATTAGAAGGCTTGTAAAATTTGTATTGACAATCCCGAAGATAATAAAAGTTTTATATTTGACTTTAAAAGCGATTTGTTCAGTTTTAAGAATATATCGTTTAAATACTTAAAAATAGCCTTCTGAGGAACCGTCTCGGAATTCAGCAAAACCAGTTCCATTAGATCCGTAATAGTGTTTTATTATCGGATTTCAAATTTCATAGCATTTGTAGTTGTCGTTTGATCGTATGATATATAAACGTGCTGAAATCTATATTGAATATTTAATATAATAACTGGATCCCAAAAGCTATCTTCTCCATACGATCTATTAGGACTCGAGACCTTTTCCATTGCGTTCAGAGTAGGGGTATAACATTATAAATGCCTAGTGGCACGCCTCGATAGGAGTTCGAAACTTTAAGTTGCATTTATCGAGACAATTTGAATTCAAATTAATATAAACATATATATTCACATACAACCCAACATTCAGCTGAAATTCTTACTCCATCAAAACTTTTCTCCTCAGCAGCTTTTACTTTTTTAGAATCACTACAGCCTTCACTCTACGCGCAATCATCGCTTCTTATTCCCTATTCCCCGCATCAAGCACGATAATCTTGTCCCCTCATCCCCATTTTTAACGTAAAGCAGTTAAGCTCAAAACCAAATAAAATGGCCGAACATTTGAACAGGGGGAAATGATAATATGAAAGCTTCTCGTTCTTCTTCCTCTATTTCCAGTTCAAATGCAAATCTCCACTCCTCTCCTCAAAATTTCTTTTGGTTTAAAAAAAACAAATTGTGAAACGACTTTCCTTCTTCAAAATAAAATCGTTCAAATGAGAAAAAGTGGAGGGTAATGAAATCAAAATCGATTTCGTATAATCGCGTCGATCGATTCAGCGAGGCTCGGTCTAGGGCGTCGAATGTCGGCGAGTTCGATCGGGGCACGTATTTTCGTGCCCGTAGAGGTAGGACATGGCCGCGAGTTCGAAGGAAGGCTGGGTTAGGTTTGGAGCTTGATGGCGGCGAATTCTTCGTGTACTCCGAGGTGATGCAGTGGGTCAAGGCATCTTACGTTCATCGTTTGGCTTTGGGGTTGCGAGCGAAGCCGAATTCGAGCCTAAGATTTCAATCCATGCAGATAGGTATATGCAGATTATTATTATTCCTCGTTTTTTCAATTTAAAATTTAATAACATATATATACACTAAACAGAGAAAGGAAATTGCTGTTTTATAAAATATATATGTTGGACAGTAAGATATATAGTGAAATATATATGCAGGTTTTAAAATTTATATATACAGAAGAAAGGAATTTTTTTAATTATGGTTTGGTATAAAAAAATTCTGTTTGAATATATATAAAAGGTTTAAAACAAAAAATATATGTATACATAAGATTTTGGAATATAACACAGTCTATATAAAAGTTAGATTTTTAAGCCTGTATAAACTACTTTTATATGTAGTTTAGAAGTAAAAAAATATATATACACATATAAATCTACTAGTTTATTTTAAATAAGGTATATTAATGACTAATTCGTTTAATAAACTGATTTAATTTATTTATGTTACGAACAGGTTTTCAAAATGGAAATTATCAATTTAAATTAAATTATTAGTTTAAAAACCAAATTATTAGTTTAAATTAAATAAATAAATAGTAATTGATTTATTCGATTAGTTCAAATATTAATAAATCGTACAATGTTTGTACAAGATCCAAAATCGTGAAGAAAACAGGCCGGTGGATCGGATTGACAAAAAAAGTCAAAGGTGAGCTAATCTCACTCACATCTGGATTATCAGTTAATTTAAATAGTTAAAATTAAATTTTTGGTTGGTTGTTTGAATTGATGATTTATTATCAGTTTGGATGTGATATTATATAGTAGTATATACATATTTATGTTGGAGCGATTGATATTCCCGCATTATACAGCGGATGAGACCCTATGCGCCCTGCATGATAGACACTTTATACCGCGATGTCCCCCTCGAAGTGGATTTGGTATTTATTTGTTGGTTAACATTTATGGATGCAGGGAAACAGGTTGAAGGGATCCAACTGGATTCCTCAAAATATTGAAATTTGTTTTCGTAGTCTATGATATGATCAATTAATTATCTATGGTAGATAGTACTGGAAACTAGAAGTATGAAATGCTATGGATTCTGCTGAACATATTTTGGGTATTTGAAGATATGAAAAACATAAAATATTTGATTTTGAAAAGAGATATAAAGAGAGAAATATTAAGTAAAATAATATTAGATAAACTAAAATAATGAATTTGGAAAAGAATAAAAGTTTGATTCTAAATTCTATTAAATAAATTCTGGGTATGGGAAAAAATAAAGATTTTAAATAAATGAAATTAAAAGAGTTTTGGAGACTGAACTGATATTGCCTAAGAATTAAAGGATTTTATTTTTAAATTTTAAGATTTAAAATGATTGGGAAGAAATAAAAGGGAGAATTTTGAATAAAGATTGAAATGGATATTTCAGTTTAAAATAAGATTTTAAATCATAAATAAAGAAGTGAATATGGAATTAATGGGTTTTGGAATAAATTTGGGTAAGTAAAAGAATTTATTTTAAAATGGAGATTATTTTGGATATCGATTTGAAAATTGACTAAGTGTTGAAACTGCGATTAAAGGAGAATGAGATGATGGAATTTATAAACGGGGTTTATAAATAAAGCGAAATATTTCTGAGTGAATAATTTGGATGTATAAATTCACGGTGGGAAATTAAAAGGGAAGGGTGATATGTTTTTAAAAATAAATAGTGGTTTATTTTTAAAAGGGTGGAAAAGTAATTTACGGGTTTGGGACGTAAATTAAACTGGAAATAACCGAGAAGAATTTGTAAATGATTAGACGGTGGTTGTATTGGAATGGAAAGTGTATTTTTTTAAGCAAAACTAAGCGGGGTTGGCTGGCCCCTACCAGTTTATTGCGAACACAATAAAAAATTGTGCCATAACAAAACTATGGTACAACGGGAAATAAAAAAGGAAAGGAAAACAAAAAACAAAAACTACACTGAGTCAACAAGACCACAGTTAGAACCAAATGCCATTGTAACTGTTTCCAAAATCAAACGTACAATTTCTCACACTATCTTTGATTGAGCCGATCAACTGGTTCCATATTTCAATTTCGCTTTTGATCTTGCTATTGAAAACTCTATCGTTTCTTTCTCTCCATATAACTCGGATGAATTTTTTAAGGGCGAGCAGCAACAACGTACCAGATACATTCTTCCATCTGGTAGCTCTGTATAGATAGCACCACTCAATATTGCTATCCTCGGATCTGATTCCATGATCAAGCAATGCTGATGTCTTATTCCATAAACTATGAACAACCTTGCAACTGAAGAAAAGATGAATGTTTGTCTCATTTTCATCAGCGCAGAAGCAGCAGGTCGCATCAGAAACAAAACCAATGCGAAGAAGTTTGTCTTTGAAATTCATGGCATTTCTAAGTACCTTCTTGAGAAGAAAGTTGTCGTTTTCTATACAGTGATGATTCCAAACTCTTTTTTCCCAGGCAAACCATAGTGTCGACGTTGCATGGGAAACGCGGTCATATATTTTGGAGATGGAATGTTCGACAAGATCAGGAGACCACAGCACTCTGTCACAGGGGATAATAGGGTACTGTTGCCTGCTGATCTCCTGCCACAGCTGACGTGTGAGTTGGTTGCTGGAGTACGGCAAAGAGATGACACCATCACATATAAAATCTTTAGCCTTGGCATCTGAAGGAATTCCTGTTTGAATTATTTGATTGTATGTCATTGTTTTGCTAAGAATGAGACCATGCGTTGCCCAGGGATCGTTCCAGAAACTCACAGTGCCACAAGGAGATGCTATGTGCTTAATATGAGGAAGAAACATAGGACGAAGATTAAGGATGGATCTCCATGTCCAACTGCTGCCATGCGCGATGTCCATGCACCAAAATTTTTTGCTACTGAGGTGATGCTTCTTCGTCCAAGACACCCAAATATTGTTTTCAGAATTAAGAAGATTATCCAGATGCATACTAAAAGCAGCGTTATTCCAATTTTGCATGTTAATGATCCCTAGGCCACCCATGCTTTTTTTGTTTCAACCTTGCAAAAGTTAAAAGGTTTGAGACTGTTTGAGTGAATGCTTCCAAACCAGAGAAAGTTACACATCGCCTTCCTGATCATGTGGATAAGCTTTTTGGGAAGAATGAAGGTTCTAGACCAGTAAGTGGTAAAAGAGAATATGACAGATCTTATAAGAGTGAGTCTTCCTGCCTGTGAAAGAAATCTGTTAGCCCAAGCTTTCATGGTATGTGTAATCTTGTCATAAAGTTTCATGCACTGAGTTGTGGAGACTTTGGAGGAGCTCATAGGGATCCCAAGGTATGTAAGATTATCGGGAGCTAGGGGAAGGTGACATAAATTTATAAGTGAACGGATTGCAGGGACATCGATTCCAGCAATTTTTATTGAGGACTTGTCAAGATTAATAGCAAGCCCACTGAATTTGTGAAAAGCATTGAGAACTTTCATTAAGTTGCTAATAGATTGTGGAGTTGGCTTGGTGAATACAATAAGATCATCTGCAAACATGAGCGTAGAAATAAGGGGATCTTTGCACTTGGGGTGAGTAATAATTCTTTTGCAAGAGATCTCATGATTAATCATAGCAGTAAGCACTTCCATGACCAGTATGAAAATGTAAGAGGACATAGGGAAACCTTGTCTGATTCCTTGATTACTCTTGAAGTAGCCCACGGTGTTTCCATTGAGGTTCAATGAAAAGTGGACTGAAGAGATGCAAGTGTAAATCCATGAAGCAAAGTGGGGGGGGGGACTTCATTTTGGCAAGGGTCCTGGAAATAGTGGTCCATTGAAGAGTATCGTAAGCTTTCCTTATATCAAGTTTTAACATGGCTCTTGGGCTTATCGTGGATTTATTGTAATCTTTTAGGAGATCATGTGACAACAGCACATTGTCAAGGATACTTCTCCCCTGGATGAAAGCTGCTTGGTTGGGGGAGATAAGATGGTTAAGCACAACTTTCGGCCTAGAAGCAATAATTTTGGCGAGGCACTTGTAAGTGGTGTTACAACATGAGATTGATCTGAAATCAGTGACACTGATAGGATGCTCGGTTTTGGGAATTAAGGCGATATTGGTTGCATTAATTCCAGATAGCATTTTATTATGTTTGAAGAAACTGGTCAGAGCACTAACAAAATCGTTTTTGATGATATCCCAACAGCTAGTAAAAAGATTTGCATTAAATCCATCAGGGCCTCCACATGATTCCTTGTTCATTTCAAAAATGCTTTGCTTAATTTCAATTTCCGTCACTAGGGTAGAAAGGAAGGCAACATGTTCAGGGCTAAGGCATGGAAGTTTCAGATCACCGATGATTGAAAGATCAGGTTGGCAATCTACATCATTTCCAAGAAGGTTGGAAAAGTAGTCAAGGAAAGCATTGTTAACATCGAGAGGAGTGGAACAGGTCTTCCTAGATCGATCAATGTTACAATGAATGTTGGACTTGGAATGCTTCACCTTAAGGCTATCATGGAAGAATTTTGTATTCCTATCGCAAGAATTTGTCCACTTGAATCTGAGTTTCTGTTTTGTCATATCATTCTCTGCCTCAAGTGCTTTATGGTATTGATCTTGTAACTTGTATTCAGCGTTGGCTAATTCGACATTGTTCGGGGTTTGCATTGCTTGGGTTCTGGCATCAGCCAAAGAGATAGCAATAGTGGAGGAGAGAAGATCACCAATGCCAAACCTGCATCTGGCCCATCTTCTAAGAGCTCGTTTCGCATTCTTCAGTTTTTGCTGCAAAACAAACATGGGAGAGCCAAAATAGTTAATGCACCAGGCCTTATTAACAATACTAAAAAAATCAGGCTCTGTTGTCCAGATGTTAAAAAATTTAAAGGAGGACTTTCTTAATAGGCAACCGGTTTCCATTTGGATGATTTGGGGGGAGTGATCAGAGAGAAGAGGAGGAGGGAGGAAGGTGGATAAATTTGGCCACGAGGAAAAGGACGTAAGGTTGCAAAAGGTATGATCGATTTTAATATATTTTCTTGAAAGGTTAAGTATATTTTCAAAGGAGATTTTTACGTATAAATTAGATGTCTTAAAAGTGCTTTTGGAAAAATGTTTTAGAAAAATTATTATTTAGTTGTTAAGGTAAATATTAATTAAATTAATTATAGTAGTAATTATTTTAAAGGTTAAATTAGTACTATGATTTAAAAAGATAATTATTAAGTATTTATACTTTGTACAATAGTTTTATTTAAAAACAGTTTTTGGCTAAAGTTTGTATTTGGAAAATTATTATAGAACTTTATGACTAATATTTTGAAATAAAGTGATTTAAGTAGTTTTATTTTAAACATTTTAAGTGTATATTTTTGGGTAAAGGGATTTAAATTATTAAAATCTAAATTATTAAGACTTGGTGATTTTCTGTGGTAATAAACAATTGGTTGGATGATTGTTTAATTTGATAGTTAAATAACCGACTATCAATAATGGCCAATGTGCTGATCGTTTCGAAGAGACCGGGATCGTGTTTAATTATCCGAAAACCACTTTGATTCGGTTTGAACATAGCGAATGAATACCGCGAAGATGATGAAGACGGTGATTCGATTTTTCCAGATCCAGGGCAACTTGTATGGATGAATACTATCAGACCATCGTCAGGAGGACGGTGAGCATTCTAAGTAAATGTGTGCTAAAAAGGTAATGCATAGCCTCAAAACTCATCAACCGGGAATGGCTAAAACAAGGGAGATGCATGAAGGCTAAGTGTCTCGCAACCAATTAGGATATGGTCATCCCTGTCTAGATGTTCCTTTTATTTTGGCTGTGTGGGCGGTTGCTGATCCCAACCAGGGGTGATCTTATTCGGACTATCCAGTAAGGGATAGCTCCGGTCTTGTATTGTAGGGGATCGTGAGGGGTCCTCAATATGCTGATCTAGGCTAGGTACTGTGATGGGCGGTACCCAATAGCCCTGCCATTTTATGGAATCCAATCTCAATAAGCGCTTGTACGGTTTTGATTGTGCCCAACTATGCTGAAACATGAGATGTAAGCATTTCAGCTAGATTCCATTTTACTTTCTATAGACGCTATTATAATATCAGACAGATTTGATAAAAAATGCTTTGGTTATCGTAAGGTAAAAACCCGACATGTTTATTTGTGGCGTGGTCTTACTAGATACCTTTGATTTCAAAGGATTTTGAAAACATTAATAATCCAATTGAGTGTATTTTCTCACGCTGGTTTTCCAGAATGACTCGGGTGTTATTTTACTATAATGCTCGGGTCATACCAAGTATTATAGAACAAAGGATAGGATGCTGTGGAGCTCAAGAGACGAGCTGGATGGCAAGATGTATCATACGTACTTGATGTATATTCTGTTGTGCAGTATAAGCTGTATATAGTCAGATTTTGTGAGGACAAGTTAATATAACTGTCCAGTATTTTGCTATTGATTTTGTGTTGTACTCTAATGATGTAATGTATAAACAGATATAGTTCCTTTTGTATAAGATCAGTTATTATTTATTATATATTATTCTCCTGCGATTGTGAGATTCTGATGTTGCTTTGTTTTCTCTTTTCTACCTCATTCTTCTTCAACCCTAATTGTTTGCATTCCCATCCACTTTGAGTTGATTTGATGGAGAATATTGTCGACTCTAAGGGGCACAGATTTATGGGCTGTTACAAGTTCTCTTGTAACTACCAGGGATTTTTGATCCTCGAAAATCGACATTTATACGTTCACTGTACGGAATGCTGAGCTGTCGAGTGCTAGAAATACCAGATTATTAGGGGCTAAGAAGGAAAAAGATAGAAAAAGAAAATAGAAATAACAGCAACATAGAATATCACAATCGTAGCGGAACAAAACGTAATATATAATAGCAGATTTTTGTACAAGAGAATCTGCAACTATCAATATACATTGCGACGACTGACTATATCGCACCACTCAAATCGACAATAATCCACACATATCGGACTTTAATGATGCAAAATAACAGAGTGTAAATAAATTTGGAGCAAATGAAATCAAATACACAGAACAATCAGAATAACTCGTAGCGGAATATAAAATACCATAGTAGTTCATGAAGCTACTACAACAAAGTCTCCAAACAAATACATAATATCAGTCTGAAACAACATAATAGAAATCCCAAATACATAGAAGTTCACTAATACATGAGATAAACTAGAATAGCTGAAATTGAAATAGATATAAATGTAGGTAGGCAGAATCTCCAGCAAAAACCAGCTCTAGAAAGAGAATCCAAAGCTATGAATACTCAGGCTGACCTGAGCGTAAAGCAAAACACAAAACACTCGAGTCGGGATATATATACTTATATAATGTAAACCAACTCAAGTGAACTGTAATAAAGATACAAGTAACTTAAAGGATGCCTGGGACCACTCATCTTCTAAGGATCCGTTAAACTATTTACTATAAAGTAATATTTCGCTATTATAATAATGTCTACAGCAAAATAAACTTACTTTAAAATAGCATTAAGGAGTGACCCAATATTCCCCTTAACACATAATAGTCCCAGTAGTCCATCTAATATCGGCGTTTCTCCAGATTGGGAGACTACCCTAAATACTCCATGGGCTACGGGAGAAAAACAAACTCGTAGTAAAGGCTCAGTATGGTAGGTGACACGGCACACAAGGCAATGCCAGGGTAGATATACCGATTACGCATGGGCTGGCGGTAACGTAGCGCCACTACGCCCACCCCGAACAACACTCCAAAACCAAGGGGTGCACCCAATAAATCACAACAGTAATAGAATGGTACCGAAGAAGTGTGTCCGACCAAAGGAGCTACCCCTTTTGGCCCGAGATCGCTCCTGTTTTAGCCACCTTAAGCCAACTCATGGGAGTCGCGTGCACGTAATGTACCTCAAGAACGTCGCCGCCATCCTACTTCATTCTGGAATCTCCACCGCGTATACAGTTGTTAAAGTGGTTTTCGGTATCGACAAAGAGTATGTCCATATCCCATCCCGGTCTCTTTAGCAACCAATCGTTATTATAACACGTGGTTATAATTTTAAAATGGTATTTATACTTCACAAATCAAATATCATTTCAACAATTCATTATCATTTCAAATCCATTTAAAAGTAATCAAAATATCATATCTTTTCAAAACCATATTCATTTTATTCAAATTTAAAATACCATTTCAATTCATATTTAAAAATAGTTACATTTCAAATCGAATTACTTCATTTAAATCATTAAAATGAAGTTATTATATTTAATAATTAAATATTAAATTTTCAAAATTTTAATCTTCTCAAAGTTCATTTATTCACTTAAATTTATCAAAACAGTGAAAACTCACTTTCACAACACTTAGAAAATGCTACGGAAAGTTATGTTTAAAACAATTCAATTTAACAAAAGACAACATTTAAGATGCTATAATATGTTGCTTTAATTTCAAATAAAACTTAGTTAAATTCAACAATTACAACACTTCCAAAGTGCTATAATAGCCCTTAATTCAATTTAGCCATTTAGTTCATTTCAATCAACTACAGCAAATGTTGTAATATACTTTATATTAGAAATAATAGCATTTCAAAAATGCTGTTAATTAAATTTCAAGGTTTCAATACAATTTCATAAACCATTAAATTTTTATTTCAAACATTTTAAACTTATAAAATCATATATTTTCATTTTTAAAACAACCATTTAAATACCCTTATATTTATGATTTTATAAACTTAAATTTTCATTCAAAATTCAAAATTTAATAATAATTTACTTATATAATTCAAGCATTAAATTTCAATTCTTTAAATTAAATTTTTAACTTAACACATAAGTTTAAATTTTCAAATATAACTTATTTTTCATTTTATTTACCTAACTTAAAATTCACTTTTAAACAAAATACACAAATTTCCAATTTAAGTTATATTTCAAAATTCAATTGAAAAATTCATTAATTTAACATTTTAACTTATTCAAAAAATCATTAGCACTTTATAAAAATCATTTTAAATTCATTTTAATCCAAAATATCATAAATTTACATTTTAAAATACTTTTAAAAATTTCAGAAAAATATATTTTAACCACGGGTCTGTATAAAATTTCTTCCTTAGGTAAAGTGATACGGATATTATATCATTTCAATCCGTAATTTACAAAGAAAACTCGAGTTTTATCATTTCAAACCTAAAGTTGCAAGTAAATGAAATAATTGAAAATCGTTCGGGCCTATGATTTCAGCCCATAATGATTTTTCCCTATTCTAAAGTCCGTTTGGGTATGTATCATTTCAACCTATAGTGATTCTAATCTACAGGGAACTTACAGTTTGATAAACTGATACAAATAGAAAAATAACATTATATAACAGTAACATATGATATAACAGGCGTATAAGCATGGATGAACATTATATGTCATAGCATAGCAGATATGATATAATGATATGGGTTTACAGATTCAATTGCGATCAGTTTACTAGTCATATAAGTATAAATTGGTCTGGTGAGAATTACTCACTTGTACAAGTTGGAGATGACAACCAAATATGCAAAACAGAGATCCACAAAGGCACGAAAGCACGACTATGATTTGAGTGTGGGAGAGCCAAAGCTAATTGCCTTGTCACATAGCAAACAAAACAATACATATAACATAAATTTTCAAACCAAAATATTATTAAACTAGCTAGAAATATATGCACAACACATAGCCAAAGCTTTTGCACTTGCATTCAACAATCATATGCTCAGCCAAAGGTTGGAAATGCACTGCGAAGGTGTGGATTTGGATCATGTTTTGGGTACAAAAGGTCGGCCATAACATGAACATAAAGGAGAGGAAGGATATATGCATGTACAAACAAATACAAGGCAACACAAATGAATCCCTATGTAATCAATGTCTTCGGCCAAAGCATAATCAAGCACGGCCAGGTCTAGAGTATCAATTATAGGTGTAGTAGAGGTGGTTGAGTCAGCAAGTGACTGGTGGTGGTGGCGTAGGGGTCGGTCAATATGGTGTGTGAGGTGGTGGAGCAAAATGGTGAGCTCGTCTATGATGTATAAGTGGAGTTTGCTAAAAATAAATTGTGGACCATCATCCAAGGTGACCACGGCTATGGAAGGGCAGTCGAATGGAGGAAATGGTGGTTGGTTATGGTGGTGGTGGAGGCAGCTATGGTGAAGGAGGAGGAAGGCCGAACAAAATAGGTTGAAGCAAGTGCAAAATCAATACAAAAACAAGTAGAAAAGTGAAAAAAGAATGGAAATTTTACCAAAATTTTTCTTCAGGTACAGGTCGAATTTTTTTTGTGTGTTTGAGAAAGTTTTCACATGTGAAACAAATGAGGGAGTCGGCAAAAAAAATGGGTATATGGCAGCAAATGAAAGGATGTGGTGATTGTTATTGAAAAGGTGAAGTTGAATATGAAAAGGCAAAGCATATAAAAGGTCAAAAACCTTTCAAATTTCCAAATTCCTTTTGCAATTTAAAATACATGTAAAAATGCATATAAATAAAATAAAAAAACACAAAAAATAATGTACGAATAAAAATAAATAACTAAATTTTATATAAATATATTTAAATTAAGAATATAGCTAAAAATTGGAAACTAGGCTTTAAAAATTGAAAATAAATTCAATAAACTTAGAAAAAAATTTATCATCACTTCAAAAAAATTTAAAAATGAAACCTTGCAATAAAAATGAATTTAAAATAATTTCAAAATAAAATAAAGTCAAATTTAAAATTATATTAAAAAATCTAGGGTTGTTACACTCTCCCCCACTCAAATCTTTTCGTCCTCGAAAAGAATGGGCAAGGAAAAATAAAGAGAAACAAGATAGAAAAAAACAAAATAGAACACGAAACGAATAATTCCGGATTCGAAGCACGAATGCTCTCCTCCATCTCCCAGGTAAAATCTCGATCATCGGTACTCCACTGTACTTTGACCAGATTAACAGATTTCCTTGTGAGCTGCTTCGTACCTCTGTCGACAATACGAAGTAGCTTCCTCTCGACGTCAGATTAAGCTCAATATCCAAACTATCAAGAGCAGAAGGCTGGACAATAAGAGATGGATCATGAATATATCGGCGAAGATGCGAGACATGGGATACATCATGCACTCCAGAAAGTTTCTCGAGCAAATCCAGACGATAAGCCAAAGAACCAACTACTTCTACAGTGCGAAAAATACCAATGAACCTAGGAGAAAGCTTCCCTCTACGACCAAAATGAATGACATTCCTCAAGGGAGAAACCTTAAGGAAAACCTGATCACCAACTGCAAATTCCAAATTCCGCCTACGCCTATCAGGATACTTCTTCTGCCTATCTTGAGCAGCTCTCAACCTCTTCTTAATCTCCTCAACTCTCTCAAAAGCTTCCAAAATCACATCAGGACCAAGTACCAAACGATTACCAGATTCAATCCAGCAAAATGGGGATCTACAAGGTCGTCGTATAGAGCAGCAAACGGAGACATTTTGAGACTGGTCTGAATGTAAAGATGGAATAAGATAGATAAAAAGATTAAGATAAGGTTAAAATAGAAGACAAGATTATACCTGATAGCTATTATTGTGGATGAATTTGACAAGATGGAGATGATGTTCCCAAAATCCTCCATAATCAAGCACACAAGCATGAAGAAGATCCTCGAGAATCTGATTCACTCTTTCCGTTTGACCGTCGGTCTGTGGATGGTAAGAAGTGCTCAGATTCAAATGAGTACCCAAATATTCTTGAAAAGCTTTCCAAAACTGACTGGTAAAGATAGGGTCACGATCACAAACAATACTGAGAGGAACACCATGGAGACGAACGATCTCTCTCATGTAGATCTCAGATAAACTAGAAGCAGATCGAGTGGACTTGAATGGAATGAAATGAACGAACTTGGTCAGTCTATCAACAATAACCCAGATACTCTCATTACCCTTCCGAGTCCTCGGTAAACCATCAATGAAATCCATGGAAACCTGTTCCCACTTCCAATCAAGAATCTCAAGGGGCTGCAACAAACCAAGGATCTTCTGGTGATCGGCTTTGACTTGCTGACAAGTCGCACACCGACTAACAAAGATAGAGATATCCCTCTTCATCCCCTCCACCAATAAAGCCTCTTCATATCCTGATACATCTTCGACATGCCAGGATGAATAGAAAGCCTAGATCAGTGATTCTCCTGAAACAACTCCTGCCTCAAACCATTAACATACGGAACACAAATCCCGCCATTAATCCTCAAAATCCCTTTATCATCGATCTGAGCTCCACTACCACTACTACCACCAACCCTGCTACGAACACTCTCCTTCATCAATCTAAGCATCTCATCCTCATCCTACTTAGCCATGATACGATCCAGAAGGGGAGAAGAAGAAACAACAAGTTGACACAACAAAGCCTTCTTCCCACTCAGAGCATAGGCCACAACATTAGCTTTACCGGAAGTATAACTAATATCAAGGTCATAAGAAGCCAGAAACTCAAGCCAGTGAACTTTCCTCTGATTCAAATCCTTCTGGGTGAAGATATACCTCAGAGACTGATGATCGGTGAAAAGCTCAAACTTCGTTCCAAGAAGATGATGCCTCCAAAGCTTCAAAGTAAAGACAACATGAAGCAACTCTAAATCATGAGCAGCGTAATTTGCCTCGTGGGTTTTCAACTGAAGGCTGGCATAGGCAATGACCTTACCATCCTGCATGAGAACAGCACCCAAAACCTCACAACTAGCATCAGTGCATACCGTCAATCCATCACTTCCGTTCGGAACGGTAAGAACTAGTGCGGAAGTTAGCTTGCTCTTTAACTCATTGAATGCAGCTTTACACTGATCACTCTAGATAAACTTAGCATTCTTACGAGTTAAAGAAGTGAGAGGTACAGAAATTCGAGCAAAATTCTCAATGAATCTCCGGTAGTAACCGGCAAGGCCCAAAAAACTATGAATATCAAATGGAGTGTTTGGAGTTTCCCAATCCTGCAACAGAATAGAGAGAAAATAAGAACAACCAAAAAGATAGAATTATTAAATGATAAAGAAAAGAGAAGAAAGAAGACTTACATTGATCGCAGCGATCTTGACTAGATCAACAAAAACTCCCTTACTAGAAACAATATGCCCGAGATACCGGACTTCATCCTTCCAAAAATGGCATTTAGAAAATTTAGCCTTCAACTGATGATATCTGAGAGTCTCCGAAACAGATTTCAAATGCGACTCATGCTCTTCCTTGGTCTTAGAGAAGACAAGGATATCACCACAAAGACTAGAACAAATTTATTAAGCACATCACAAAAACACGATTCATCAAATCAACAAAGAAAGCAGGAGCATTAGTCAAACCAAAAGGCATGACTAACCATTCATAAAAACCATTCTCAGTGCGGAAAGAAGTCTTAGGAATGCTATCCTTAGCAACCCTGAGCTGCTGAAAAAATGTGGCAAGATCAAGCAGAGAGAAAACAGTAGCACCATAAAGCTGATCAAACATATCATTGATGCGAGGCATTAGAAATCTGTTTTTCATAGTAATCTTGTTCAGCTCCCTATAATTAACACATATCCTCAGAGAACCATCGGACTTGGTGAAAAAAATCACCGCGGCTCCACATTTAGAAAACTAGGCCAAATCAGACCTTTGGAAGACAAGTCCTCAATTTGCTTTCCCATCTCAACCTTCTCGCGTGGTGCCATTCTTCTAGGGGGAAGAACAACAGGTCGAGGACCAGGAATAAGATCAATTTGAAAATCAGTTTCTCACTTCGGAGGTAAAGATGTGACTTCACCAAATACAATGGGATATAGTCCAACCACAGGAGTCGAATCAAGATCACTAGGAGAAGAATCTAGAGAATAAATAAAGTTGCCAGCAAAATCCTGAGGTATGCGGCACTGAATAATCAAGGAATTTCCTTGATCATCAACAAGGTGAACAGATCGGGCTTTACAACAGATATGAGCATCATGATTCCTTAACCAATCTTGACCAAGTAATAAATCAGAAGCATCGAAGCCCAGAACATAAATTCACCACTAAAGCGATGATCGGAATGGAGAAGCTTCACTTGCTTACGAATCTGATTAAGGTTAGCAGGGCCCCCAATAGGATTTGAAACACATAATGGAACAGAAGCATACTCAGGAGAAATGAGATGTTCAAACTTATCACACAAATCAACATAAATAAAACCGTGGGAAGCTCCAACATCAAATAAAACACGAATAGGATGATGAAATAAAGTGAATGAATCCTGGAGAGTACCTTGGTCATCGCTAGAAGCATGTGTAGGTGGAGGAACTAGAGATGATGCAGAAGTAATAGCAAATATACCAGAAAGCGTACCCTTCTGCTGGGTAGGGCAATCCTTCCTAAAATGACCAGGCTGGAGACAGAAATGGCAGAGATCACACCTAGCTAACTGAGCAGATGGAGGAACAACAGCACCAGCTAATGTAGGATAGCTATTGGCATAGTGTTCCTTCTGATCACATCTAAAGCAAGTGATAGAGGAGAGATCAACTGGTTGCCTCTGTGCAGGAGTAGATGATGAAGATCCCAAACCAGGACGCTTTTGCCAATTCTTCTTCTGTTGATGATAATTAGACTTACGTTTCTTGGAATTAGCAGAGGAAGACTGAGCACCAGAAGCAGCAAGACCTTTAGATGTAGGGTTCTCATAGCGAATAGCCATATCCATAAGCTGGATGAAAGTGCCATGAACATAGGAAATGAGGCGACTATAGTACTCTGGACGAGCATCGGCAATGAATTTCTCATTCTTCTTGAGAGGAGTATCAACCAGGCTAGGGTCGTACTTTGCTTGATTCATCCTGAAAATATAATGATTGAATTTATGACAAGGTAAAGAGATTGCAAAAATAAGATAAGGTAAATTCACTTGGATGAATATCCTAAAGAAAGAAAATTTTAATAAGGTAGATACGAAAGGAAAGAATTTAGAAAACATTTGAAAAAAGAAAAATTTTACATATCAAAATAACCTTTGAAAAATCTTTTGAAAACATTTTGAAAAATCATTTAGAACAAGATAATGAGGCGACTATAGTACTCTGGACGAGCATCGGCAATGAATTTCTCATTCTTCTTGAGAGGAGTATCAACTAGGCTAGGGTCGTACTTTGCTTGATTCATCCTGAAAATATAATGATTGAATTTAGGACAAGATAAAGAGATGAAAAAAATAAGATAAGGTAAATTCACTTGGATGAATATCCTAAAGAAAGAAAATTCTAATAAGGTAGATACGAAAGGAAAGAATTTAGAAAACATTTGAAAAAAGAAAAATTTTATATATCAAAATAACCTTTGAAAAATCTTTTGAAAACATTTTGAAAAATCATTTTATACTTTGAAAATATGTTCTTTCACAAAGATATGATTCTGAGATTGATTTCACTAATTCTAGGGTATTTCTACTCTACCTCTATTGAGTTCTTGCACCACAGGCAATGGTTTTCCAAAAACCAAAGCTCTGATACAAAATGTAATGGGCCACGCCAGTGGGGTAATGCCCACCGTAGAATACATTGGTGCATGCATTTTTCCTTTACGGCCAGCCTCTCGACTGCAGCACCAACCCCTGCGGGGACATGTAGGAGTAAGAGTCAACCGTTCGCTACCAAACTAGGAAGCGAGAACCCTCAATCATGCTGCACCCTCCAAGTGCAATGGCAGACACACATGTCAGACTTGAATGATGCAAAATAACAGATCGTAAATAAATTTGGAGCAAATGAAATCAAATACACAGAATCACAGACACAGAAAAATCAAAATAACTCACAGCAGAATATAAAATACCATAGTAGTTCATGAAGCTACTATAACAAAGTCTCAAAACAAATACATAATATCAGTCTGAAACAACATAATAGAAATCCCAAGTACATAGAAGTTCACTAATACATGAAATAAACTAGAATAGCTGAAACTGAAATAGATATAAATATAGGTAGGCAGAATCTCCAGCAAAGACCAGCCCCAGAAAGAGAATCCAAAGCTGTGTATACTCAGGCTGACCCGAGCGTAAAGCAAAACATAAAACACTCGAGTCAGGACATATATACTTATATAATGTAAGCCAACTCAAGTGAACTGTAATAAAGATACAAGTAACTTAAAGGATGCTTGGGACTGCCCATCCTCTAAGGATCTGTTAGACAATTTACTATATAGTAATAATTCGCTATTATAATAATGTCTACAGTAAAATAAACTTACTTTAAAATAGCATTAAGGAGTAGCCCAATATTCCCCTTAACACTAATAGTCCCGATAGACCATCCAGCGTTAGCATATTTGCAGATCAGGAGACTACCCTAAATACTCCATGGACTACGGGAGAAAAACAAACTCGTATTGATGGCTCGATATGGTAGGTGATACGGCACACAAGGCAATGCCAGGGTAGATATACCAATTACGCACACGGGCTGGCAGTAACGTAGCAGCCACTATGCCCACCCCGAACAACACTCCAAAATCAAGGGTTGCACCCAATCAATCACAACAGTAATAGAATGGTATCGAAGAAGTGTGTCCGACCAGAGGAGCTACCGCTTTTGGCCCGAGATCGCTCCTGTTTTAGCCACCTTAAGCCAACTCACAGGAGTCGGGTCCACGTAATGTACCTCAAGAACGTCGCCACCTTCCTACTTCATTCTGGAATCTCCATCGCATACACAGTTGTTAAAGTGGTTTTCGGTATCGACAGAGAGTATGTCCATATCTGATCCCGGTCTCTTTAGCAACCAATCGTTATTATAACACGTGGTTATAAGTTTAAAACGCTATTTATACTTCACAAATCAAATTTCATTTCAACAATTCAATATCAATTCAAATCCATTTCAAAATAATCAAAATATCATATTTTTTCAAAACCATATTCATTTTATTCAAATTTAAAATACCATTTCAATTCACATTTAAAAATAGTTATATTTCAAATCGAATTACTTCATTTAAATCATTAAAATGAAGTTATTATATCTAATAATTAAATATTAAATTTCCAAAATTTTAATCTTTTCAAAGTTCATTTATTCACTTAAATTTATCAAAACAGCGAAAATTTACCTTCGCGACACTAAGAAAATGCTACGGAAAGTTATGTTTAAAACAATTCAATTTAACAAAAGACAGCATTTAAAATGCTGTAATAGGTTACTTTAATTTCAAATAAAACTTAGTTAAATTCAACAATTACTGCACTTACAAAGTTCTATAATAGCCCTTAATTCAATTTAGCCATTTAGCTCATTTCAATCAACTACAGCATTTACAAATGCTGTAATATCCTTTACATTAGAAATAATAGCATTTCAAAAATGTTGTTAATTGAATTCCAAGGTTTCAATACAATTTCATAAACCATTAAATTTGTATTTAAAGCATTTTAAACTTATAAAATCATATAATTTCACTTTTAAAACAATCATATAAATACCCTTATATTATGATTTTTTAAAGTTAAATTTTCATTCAAAAATCAAAATTTAATAATCATTTACTTATATAATATAATTTACTTAATTCAAGCACTAAATTTCAATTCTTTACATTAAATTTTTAACTTAACACTTAAGTTTAAATTTCCAAATATAACTTGTTTTTCATTTTATTTACTTAACTTAAAATTCACTTTTAAACAAAATTCACAAATTTCAAATTTAAGTTATATTTCAAAATTCAACTTAAATATTCATTTATTTGACATTTTGACTTATTCAAAAAATCATTAACACTTTATAAAAATCATTTTAAATTCATTTTAATCCAAAATATCATAAATTTACATTTTAAAATATTTTTAAAAATTTCAAAATAAATATTTTAACCACGGGTCTATATAAAATTTTCAACCCTAGGTAAAGTGATACGGATATTATATCAATTCAATCCGTAACTTACAAAGAAAACCTGGATTTTATCATTTCAAACCCGCGGTCCCAAGAAAATGAAATAATTAAAAATCATTCAGGCCTATCATTTCAGCCCATAATGATTTTTCCCTATTCTAAAGTCCGTTCGGGTATGTATCATTTTAACCCATAGTGATTCTAATCTACAGGGAACTTGCAGTGTTATAAACTGATATAAATAACAGAATAGCATTATATAATAGTAACATATGATATAAAAGGTGTATAAGCATGTGTGAACATCATATGATCATAGAATAGAAGATATAACATAATGACATGGGTTAACAGATTCAATTGCGATCAGTTTACTAGTCATATAAGTATAAATTGGTCTGGTGAGAATTACTCACTTGTACAAGCTAGAGATGACAACCAAATACGAAAAATAGAGATCCACAAAGGCATAAAAGCACGACTATAATTTGAGTGTGGGAGAGCCAAAGCTAATTTCCTTGTCACATAGCAAACAAAACAATATATACAACATAAATTTTCAAACCAAAATATTATTAAACTAGCTAGAAATATATGCACAACACATAGCCAAAGATTTTGCACTTGCATTCAACAATCATATGCTCAGCCATAGGTTGGAAATGCACTGCCAAGGTGTGGATTTGGATCAGGTTTTGGGTACAAAAGTTCAGCCATAACATGAACATAAAGGAGTAGAAGGATATATGCATGTACGCATAAATACAAGGCAACACAAATGAATTTCTATGTAATCAATGGCTTCGGCCAAGGCATAATCATGCATGGCAAGGTCTGGAGTGTCAAGTACAGGTGTGGCATAGGCGGTTGAGTCAGCAAGTGATTGGTGGTGGTGGTGTAAGGGTCGGCCATTATAGTGTGAGGTGGTGGAGCAAAATTGTGTGCTCGGCTATGATGTATAAGTGGAGTTTGCTAAAAAAAATTGTGGATCATCATCCATGGTGGCCACGGCTATGGAAGGGCAGTGGAATGGAGGAGATGGTGGCCGGTTATGGTAGGGATGGGCATTTAACCGACCGAACCGACTTAACCGACCGTACCGATCTTAATCGAACCGCTTTAACCGAAAAAATTGGTTAACCGAACTTTAGGTTAACCGGTCGATGTTAGCCGACCAAAATCGGTTCGGTTAATGGTTAACCACGGTTATATATCGGTTAAACATTAACCGAAAATATTTTTTGAACTATCGGGCACACCCAAATCCGATTCTATTTGCAACCCGACCCAACGCTTTTTTCCTAACCCTAACCAATTCGTGCTTGCCCAATGCCAGCCACTATTCACCTAATACACAATTCATTCCCTTAATCCTGAAAATCGAATCGTCTTCCTCATAGATGAAATCCTCAATCATCTTCCTCTTAAATCTCTTTTCAAATTTAAATCCACTTTAAAATATTTAACTTCATTGATCAAGCTATCTTCCTCTTAGATGAATGCCTATTAACCTTTAGGTTGGTCATTGATTTTAAATATTTTGCGCATGGATTTGTGTATAATTTGGGGCAAGTACAAGTAATATTGCTGTTATATAATCAGTTCAAGGCTATATTTTCATACATGCCAGGATTCCTTCTGACTTGTTATTTTATATGATTAAAGTGTTAAACATAGCAAGTGGCAAATAAATGTTCCTTTAGGTTATACATGACAAACTGACATTACAGGTCATATGTATGCAAATAAAGGAAGTTTCATGCTTATGAGATAACTCATGTTAACCGGTTGAATGTATTATTGGGTGATTAGTGTAATTACAATCTAACCAGGCATATTTCTGTCTAAAAAGCTGCTAAAGGATGAAATGGAAGTTGAAAAATAGAGGAAAATTTTGAAATTAATAATAGTTTTGTTATATGTACAAATGCTCTTTTAAAGTCCTTGTTGTTTTACTGAATTATTGAATAGGTAACAAAGCAAGACATGGATGATACATTTCTACCGTCATCCAAAAACTGTGTGATCAAAGGAAATGTTGCAGGTGTGATGTGTTCTTATAAAAAAGTTAATGGAAAACCAACATGTGCTGATCCTAATGGAAACTTAATGGGTATTTTACTTCTTCAATGTTTCATGGTTTTCTTATCATTTATCAACAATAGGTACATTATTATTTCTGTTATATCACCATGTGGTAAGGAATTATCATATTAACTTCTGTAATGAATTTAATGTATGAAGAATATATAAAATAGCACTGTACATATATATGTAAATGATCAATATTTAATATATATTGGCGATCTAATTCTTATTGAAGCAACTGGGCTTTCAGATACTTCTATAGGGTACTTATACTTGTTAAACTTATGAGCATTTTTGTATTATCGCATTGTTCATTGTCATTTGTTTTCATTACTATCTAAATGGAAAGGTGAAACTTAGTATGATTAAACAAACGACGGCGGATGATCTACATATCTGACTTACAATATCAAAAATTAGCATGTGGATCACATAGTGTATTATAACAACTATTTAGTTAAATTATGAGATTTTCTAACATGAATCATCATTAGGCCATGACGGTAACAATTCATATGTATGGATAAACCTCTAATTTGTTTTCAACTAGATCTATGAGATGGTGCGCAGAAATTATCAATGTCCTATAAGTTATTAGGTTAGCATTACCTTTTCTCACTAGTATATCGAATGCACATTTGTTTCTTTCCTATCTTCTCCAAATTCAATATTCATGACTTAGGCTCCTCACTTTACGTGTATAAAACTCCATATATCTATATATGGACATCATATACATGTGCATGCATTATTGCTTAACGTTGTTTTGATGGACTTATCATTTTTCTTTTGTTTTCTTTAGGCATCTCTTACCATATTATGCCATTATATTCTCCTACGTATAGCATAGATGGTTTAATAATAGGAATACTTAGGATATGCAATGTTCAATAGTAAAATGACAGGTATATATAATAACAAAGGGTGCTAGACTTGCAAATTAGGTGTATAATCACTAGTAATATTCCTGGGTATTTTCTTTTCTGTTTTTCTTTCCAACAATACTTATATCATCAAATTACAGCAATACTCTTGGGTATTCTTCTTTTCTGTTTTTCTTTCCAGCAATACTTATATCGTTATTTTTATTATTCTTGTGTATTTATAGTATGCTTCCATATGTTATTCATGCGTATTTATTGAATACAAACCTAAATATTTCTGGAAGATTGTTGGCTATAAATTCGAAACTTGATTTTTAGACTATTCCAATTTTTAATATTATTCACTTTCATCTTGTATTCAGGTTTAACTAAGAATTCAGGTTATGTTGGTTGCTGGCAGTTGCTGTTGTTGTCTGTCTTCATCTTATAAGTTGCTATCTTCGTCTTCGTCTTAGAAGTTGGCAGTCATGTGGAGGCTTGGAGCTGAGTCAGTTGAATTTGTAGTTTTTAATTGTTGACGTGTATCACTGTAATGTAATTGAATTACTATTGTACTGTAATCTATAGGAACAATGAACAATAAAGTATGAAGTATGAACTATTATGATGTATGGAATTAGTGTTAGTATGAATTACGAACTAGTATGGACAATTATAATTACTGTCAGTATGAAGTCAGTTGAAAATGCTGCATATTTTAATTTTTTAAACCGGCTAATAGGTTAATTTGAACGGTTAACCGATCAAAGTAATTGGTTAACCGGGTAAAAAAATCGGTTAACCACGGTTAAGCTTAACCGGTTCGGTTGGTAGTCCATTATCATAATTAACCGAAACCGGTTAACCGAACCGATCGTTTTTTTATGGTTAACCGAAAATTTTAACCGAACGACTCGGTTAACCGATCGCGCCCACCCTAAGGTCGTGGTGGTGGTGGAGGCGGCTATGGTGAAGGAGGAGGAAGGTCAAACACAATAGGTTGAAGCAAGTGCAAAATCAATACAAAAACAAGTAGAAAAGTGAAAAAAAGAACGGAAATTATACCAAAATTTTTCTTCAGGTGTAGGCCAATTTTTTTTTTTGTGTTTGAGAAAGTTTCTACATGAGAAACAAATGAGGGAGTTGGATGAAACAATGGGCATATGGCATAAAATAAAAGGATGTGGTGATTGGTATTGAAAAGGTGAAGTTGCATATGAAAAGGCAAAAGCATATAAAAGGTCAAAAACCTTTCAAATTTCCAAATTCTTTTTGCAATTTAAAATACATGTAAAAATGCATATAAATAAAATAAAAACACACAAAAAATAATGAATGAATAAAAATAAATAAATAAGTTTTATATAAATATATTTAAATTAAGAATATAGCTAAAAATTGGAAACTAGGCTTTAAAAATTGAAAATAAATTCAATAAACTTTGGATAATTTTTATCATCACTTTAAAAATATATAAAAATGAAATCTTGGAATAAAAACGAATTTAAAATAATTTCAAAATAAAATAAAGTCAAATTTAAAATTATATTCAAAACTCTAGGGTTGTTACATACATGCAATTATTAGAGTACAATCATCAACATAGAAATCTGGACATTTATATTAACTTGATCTCAAAAGCGCTGAATATATAGCTTACAATACATAGCGGAATATAATCAATTACATGTAATACGTCTCTGTCATCCAGCTCGTCTTCCGAGCTCCATAGCATCCTAACCTAAATCTATAATACTCGGTATGACCCGTGCATTGCAGTAAAGTAACACCCGAGTCAGTCTAGAAAACTAGCGTGAGTAAACACACTTAATTTGAATTACTTCGGTTATCAAAATCCTTCGAAAAACAAAGGTATCTCATAAGACCTCGTCGCACATAAACACGATGATTTTTTCCCTTACGATCGCCAGAACATTTTTGTAGAAAATCCTGTGATATTATTGTAGTGTTTAAGTATAAATTCTTATTAAATTAGCTTAATTTGTTAAATTAATTAAATTCTAGCATAATGGGCTCTACAATCAAACCCGTAAAGATTCGTGGGTATATTTAATCGAAGTGGTTTTCGAACAAAACAGATATCCGATCCTAGTCTCTTCGAACTCAAACGATAAATTTAAAAAGGTTAATTTGTTCAATTAAAAATTTCAAAATCGGGGTGTCAATATTTACATATGGAAATTCATTCCATATGTTCAATTTATCAAGACCAGTCCATCGAAAATAATACGTTTGTTGTAATGACCCGAAGATTTTAATGGTTTTAAATGGTTTTATTTAACAGAATTAATTGAAACTTTTGAGAAATTTTATATAATAATATTTTGAAATAAAAATTTAATATTTGGATTACGTCCAATTAAACATAGCAGATTTTAAATTTTAAATTTAATTTATCAAGGTTTATTCCATTGTGAAATTCTATTTAATTCAAGCTAGCTAATAAATTGCTTTAAAAAATATTGCAGAATCAATTTCTTTAATAAATATTGCAGAATCAATGCACATATGTTATCAATTTCATTTTTATGGTGGTACGTTCCTTTACGTTTCCTACCGGTTAAATTATAAATAATTTGCTTTGATGGGTCAGCTAAATCAAAGCAACGTGACCGTTGCTATTTATTTCTTTTATTAATTGCTACAATTATTTTCACCAAATCAAGGGTTGACCGTTACTTGGCTTTTAAATTTTGGACTCTGCATTAAAAAATAAACGTATAATATAATAAGTACTTCATATTTATTTTCAATACGTTTCACAAAATTTTCTCTGTCCGTTCTTTTCTATTAAATATATACTTGCAGCTATTATCAGTCTATCGTTTCAATTTGTTTTATGGTCCGTTACTCTGCCTTTTCAAATTTGAACGTGTAGGTGGTGGCATTAAAAAGTTGCTTTAATTATCCACTGAATTATCATGGCCATCCCACTACTCTTTATTTATTCCTGTACGTTTTATCTTCGCTTAAATTTCTCTGTCCATTCCTTTTACCATTTTTATATCCTTGCCTTTCCATACTCACGTGCTTTCCAATCAAGCAATAAATTGTTTAAATATCCACCTTATCAACTTGACCATTATTATTACATCAAGCCAGTATATAATTAAATCTATCATTATTCTACCGTTTCTTCTTTAATAAATTATATGTAACAGTATATCATAAATGGACAGCTCATTCTCCACCCATTCATTTCTCCTATTCAATTAATAATGGAATATAAAGTTATATATTTGGTATACACTTCAAACAACCGTTATCATTCATACCTCCTAAATTCAAGCGATTGACCCCTCTATTTCCATGGTTCCAATTTTAGTTGCTGGATTACTCATTCCTACCGTTCAACTATATTAAATATTTATAATGTGTAGTCTCTGAGCCTATTTAGCTTCATTTTTTCTTCCTCTCTGTGGCTTCTTGAAAAAAAAGAGATTTTTCCCATTACAATGCTAAAACACATATGATGGTAAAATGAAAAAGGACCAGTTCTCCTTCCTATAGCTTCGTCAAGCCTCCGCCACCACAGCTCGAACCACCTGTCAAGAGCCACAACCCACTCCATGCCTCCTCCCCTCGTCATCCATATTTTTATAAACGGTATGTGTATCATATTGCAATATATGCTTCGTTTTTAAATGTTTACATATAGCATGAATATGTACTAGTACTATATATAGTCTATTTTGTTTAATGGATATGTTATACAAGCTGTGTTTAATTTTGTCTAATGGATTTCAAAACTTATGATAAATATTATTTCATTAGTTATTGTTTTCAACTTCCTGCAACACTTTGTTTTTTTATTATAAATTTTAGCTTGCTGCAATTCTCTTTTCATCTATATTATTGTATTCTATTATCTAATATATACATTTTATCTAGTTATATATATTATACTATTAGGTGTATATATATAAGTTTTTATAACCCTTTATAATACGTAGCTATGTATGTAAGATTGGACCTGTTATATATGAAAGCATTGGTTATAGCAATTAAAAATATGCAAAGGAATTTATGGTGATATTTACTTATGAATAGAACAAGATATGTACCACCATCTGTATCTTCGTCTCTCTCCCCATGTTTATTTTATTATATATATATATATATATATTCTTTCTTTCTTTTTTTCTCTTTTCACTCCTTTCATTTTATAGCTTTTAAATAAATTGACAAACGCTTTAGAATTATTTAAACGCAGCACACGACAAATTTAATAAGCAGTGGTGTTTTACGTCATTTATAGCCAAAAAAAAATTTGATAAGTTCATACATTTCTAAACTGAAAATAATAAATATATGGTGCGATGGAATTTGAATTTTCATACGCCGTGCCATGAGCTGATCTTAAATTT
This sequence comes from Allium cepa, assembly GCA_030765085.1. NCBI lineage: Eukaryota > Viridiplantae > Streptophyta > Magnoliopsida > Asparagales > Amaryllidaceae > Allium > Allium cepa. Next base: position 746,410,506 of record CM060935.1, read on the forward strand.
AAAAGAGGTATGATATATCAATCGCTTACAAATAAGACAAAGATAACGTCCTAAATTAACTTTTAGCAAATTGAACGTTACTGTCGTAATTAAGAAACCAACGTATTGTGTCATTTGATTATTTGGGTACTAATAATACGTTACTTTATTCATTCCATCAATTCATTTCACACCACGTTATTTTAAATAAATTGCTACTCTTCTACTGAAATTTATCCACAAATTTAATAAAAATGATCCGACGGTGCATTAGCCTTCAGGACTAATCCCTGAATTCCAAACGTTGGATCCACTTTGTGTTCTGTTTTATTTCTCTTTTTCCATAAAACATATATAAAGTATAAAGTTTATATTTGTTTTCTGATGTTAGTTGAAATGTAAATAATGATTTTTAAATAGTATATCTATATATATAAGCTATTTTTGTTGTTTGTATATAAATGGTATTGTGTGCATTTTTATGAAATAGCGCCCAATGTATATTATTTTATAAAAGAATTCATTTGTTATGTCAACTAAATATATGTTACATTTGGTTTATATAAATATATTATAACTGATGTTGACTTCTTTCATTATACTCTTTCTTACAGCTAAAATATGTCAGTATTGTAACCTAGCACATGATTAATATTAGTCTGTTTATATAAGTATTTATTTCAAATTTCATATTGTATATATGCTTGATTCTAATTTATGTGTTTTAAATAAAAAACAATGATTTTGGAAAATATAAATGCATATATATTTAATTTAATTTAATATGTATTAAATTTAGAATATGACTTTATATATATAGTTATATACAGTTATATATATATGAGTCCACTCATACCATTATCTTCGCCGATCCCGTTCTGACTTGTTCCGTTAATTCTTGTTATCAGCTTTGATTGTTGAATTCGTGCCGATTTTGCTTTGCTTCGATTCATAATTAAAATTTCAGTGTCTGTAGCAGTATGCATATCCGTGTCATCTTCTGTATTCTCTAGGCTCAAGAGGTGATCAATCACTCACGATCAACATTATTTTATTCATTAAATTTGATTTCAATTGAAACGACAATTGAAATATGCTGCTGTAGTTAGTTAAATTTGTTATATATGCTATTATCTGTAACTGTTCACCTGCGGGATATGACACCATATCCTGTTGTTTATATTATATTGTTATTGATGATATATGCCTGTTATATTATTGTATTTTCAGTTATCACTCTGCAAGTTCCCTGTAGTTTAGAAGTCACTATGGGTTGAAATGATACATACCCGAACAGACTTTAGAATAGGAGAAAATCGTTATGGGTTGAAATGATAAACCCAAGCGATTTTCATTTAATTGAATTTGGGATTACGGGTTGAAATGATAACCACCCGTATATATTTAGTATACGGATTGAAATGATAAATATCCATAACACTTGACTATATGATAGGAAATATATACAGACACTGTTGGTCCATATAAATATTTTGAAAATAATTTCTATAATTTTGGAAAGAAATATATGGTTTAATAAATTTGATTCTTAAGATATTATATAAATGAAAATTGTATATATAGATTTAGTAATAATATTTAATTTAATTAAGATTGATATAATACATAAATTATGTTAAATATTTATGTAAATTATATTTCAAATAGATTTTTGCAATAATTGGGATAAACTGAGGTGGGGAGATAAAATTTGGATTTAGCTGAAATGGTATTAAATTAAGAATTTTATTTAGTTAAATCGATTTGAAATTATTGAATGGGAAATTTAAAGGTACGATGTTTATAACTGGATTTTTACTCAAAATAAATTAAATGAATATTTCTAGTATAAATAAATTGAAGGAAATATTTATTTGTTAGAAATTTGAGTTTTATTTTATGGATTTGTTTGGTGAATATTTTAAAACTAAATAATAGGACAATAAATTGTTGAATATAAATTCCAACCTTAGTTTTGAAATTATTAAATACTCAAGGTTTAAAATATATTGAATATAAAGGGGTAATTTGTGATTACAAATCCGAATTTCAGATCGATAAAATTTAAGTGGTTATTTTAGGAATTGAGTTGAATTTAAATTGATAAAATTGAGACTGAAATTAATTTTAATGGGAAGGTCGGGTTGATTTTGAAAACGATTTGTTAAGTTGAGGAAACTACAAATATTCTACTCTATAAATATTTATGTATATTTTGGAAAATATATATATGAAATGAAAAGATATTTTTGTTGTGAAGTATAAATTAATTTGAAATGACCTCGGTGTTATAGTGTATATTTCTACCCTATAGATAGTTCCATGGACCCTTAGAGGATGGTTATCCCAAACGTCCTTTAAGTTAATTATATTTTAGTTGATATTTCACTTGAGTTAGATTTATAGATATAAGAATGTTAATCCTAACTCGAGTGTTTTGTGTTTTGCTTTACGCTCGGGTCAGACTGAGTGATACAGCATTTGAGACTCACCTTTGAAGTTGGAGCTTTGCTTGAAGATCCAGCTATGTATCCTTTCAGTCATCCAGTTGATTGGTTCAGAGAAGTCATTTGCTCGTACTGGAGACTTCACTGCATCTGGGATATTCTGATGTATTTTATTTCTAACTCTAATGTATATAGTAGCTTCATGAACTACTATTCCTTATCTATTCCGCTGCATTTTATTACTCTGTGTCTGTGATCTGTGACTGATTTATTTACTGTATATGTTACGTTTGCCAAATTTTAATTAACAATTCGGTATTTTGAATTATTCAAGTCAGACATGTATGGTTTTATTGTCGATTTGAGTGGTCCAAAATAGTGGGATGTTACAGTTGGTGTCAGAGCTTTGGCTCTAGGCAAAACTTAGCATATATAGTAAATTTATATACAGAATCACTTTCGCTCGAGTAGAATCTCTTCCTTTTGACTCGATTTTCTTTGAATTTTGGAATGTCCCTCGGTTCCGAAATTGATTCTGTCTCTCCCTATTTATATTCGTTTAATTCCGGAGTATCCCATAACTCCACTGAATGATTTGTAAAGGGGTGAAAACTCCTCGGTTTACGATGCTGCTATATCTTGTTATGCCGAATTCTATATCTCTGGCAATCGAATGTCGAATTGCCTCAGAATTCTACACCGATCTAATTTTGGAATCATGGTTGACCGGTAAAGGTCGCCCACGATTTATAGAAGTGTGTCCATCTTCTATTTTGTAATTTAGTTATCTCATCTTGGATCGAGTCTATCTTCGAATCAGGATTCTATTGATTAGAGTTCCTCTAAATTAAATCTCTATCATTGTTTTGAAATCCATTCTTGAATCATCCTTTGAAAATTGGGTTTTGTTTGTATTTTTGAAATTGTTTATACCGAAATTTTATTTTGATAACTATGATTTTATTTTATATATAAAAGTGAAAATGTTACCCTATATATAAAAGTTTTGAAAGGATTTGAAATTTTGAAAATTTATAGAAATAGATTTATATAAAAATGATTTATAACTGTAAAGTTAAATTTGAAATTCGAGAATTGAATTCCGGTACTTTGAAATTGGTTTTAAGATTTTGGAAAATATATAAAAATAATACGATTTAAAAGTATTTTTCGAATAAGAAATGTTTCAAATGAGTTCAAATGAATTCCAATAATTTTGAAGAAATTTAAAAGAAGTTTTCAGGAAAAACTCACTTATGTCGCTGGAAAATAATTTTGGTGATGAGTGCACGCATCAACGACATTGATTTTCGAGTTTCAGAGTGGGGGAGAGGCCTCTTTAATAGCTTCGCTATGCGAGTGATTTTGTAAAACCGTTTTGATTTCAAATTCCGAAGTATAATTTGATATTTTCGAAAGATATAAGTATATATTTGAAACAATTTAAAATGAGACCGGTGTTCATTCCTCGAGTTTTGGATTTAGTAATTGATTTATTAATTTAATGTTGATTTTCAACTCTTGAATTGAAAATTTGATTTCCCTAACTATTTTTGAATGTTCGAACACTTCCAAATCGAGATTAAATTTTCAAAGCTAAGAAATTTCGAAGAGTATAAAATGTTTGATAAAGAATATAAATTTAGTTCTGAAATGTTTTGAAAAAAAAAGTTGAATAATGGTTTTCAGAAAGGTAAATTGGATATTTCACATAGAAATAGATAGTTCAAAAGTTTTAAAAAAAGGGATAATTATAAATTTGGAAACCATTTTGAGTATAATTGATTTTGGGAAAATATTTGGTTTTGAAATTAAATTGGAATTAAAAACCAGGATTTATATGGTATTTTGGAAATGAATTTGTTTGACTTAAATTATTTTAATTTGGAAAATGGGAAAATTTTCTAAACCTATTATTTTGGGAACTTTGAAATTTAGATATTTAATTTGGAAGAAAATTTGGTGAAATCATATATGATTTTGAAACTGAATTGATATTGAAATGATTTGAAATTTGAGAACCTTATATTATTAAGCACTTGATTTGGGAGTGGTCGAACTTATATAAAATGGATTGTATAAGTATGAAGTTGATTTGAAATCTATTGATTTGAAAGGTACTCAATTTGGAAAGAGATTTTATATAATCGAAGTCTATATAAGTATGATTTGATCTACTATTGATTTTGGAAAGTATTCGATTTGGGAAAAATGGAATCCTATATATATGGACTTTATATAAATATGATATTTGAAAGTGATTTGAAAAGGTACTATATGATATATTTTTTCGAAGTAAAGATATGGAAAGTGCCTTCTGCTTGATATCCGCTTTGTGACCACATCGTGGATTCATTCTATCGGTATTTTTCTCTCTGATTTTTGGTTTTCCGGATGTAATACTCGAGTGTTCCCACCGTGGCGTAACCCATGGTTTTTTTCTCTCGCGACTGCATAGCGCAATTGCCTGGCTGAGTCTAGTCTAGGGTACGGATTGTTTCCTGGGGGATCCAGGCGTAACCATTGTGTATTCTGCAATCTGTGTAGGTCGCGAATAGTAGCGAAACTGCCTGGCTAAGACAACCTAGGGGTACGGATTGTTTCCTGGAGGATCTAGGCGTAACCATTATGTATCCTGCACTCTACTAGTCATCATGGCGTAACTCGCAGGGCTGAGAAAGCTTACGGATACGGATTGTTTCCTGGGGGATCCAAGCGTAACCATTGTGTATCTACGAACCATGGTCGGACAAAGGTTTTGGTTTTGTTGTTTTATTTGGATTTTACTTTTCATATCTGTTTTAAAGGTTTTTTAAGTATTTTCATTGGGTGTTGAAACAAGTCTACTAAGTACTTGAAGAATTCTAGCTTTGCGCCTGATCAACGCATGGCCAGAGTCTGCAAGAACGAGGATAAACTTGTTGAAACATCGAGTTATAAAAGTATTTTTGAAAGGAAAATTTATTTCGGTATAATACTATTTTATTATAAAAGTATTATTATAAAGGTATTTATTATAAAAGTATTTTTCCCAACAAAGAAATGTTGAATTAATATTTGAAATTTAAATTCTTATGGTTCTATATTAATTATTCGCGCCCGATACTATTCCTTGCATCTACCTTATCTGCTCAGTTTAGTTATTCACCTTGATTCTGTTTTCCAAATCTACCTTCCTTCCTTGTTGGATATATCCTTTAAAATATTGCTTAATTATATACCACATGGTTTAATAGAAATTTTAGTGTTATAAATATTTTAGAAGTTATTTATCTAAAATAAAACATATTTAAAAAAAATGATTTGTGATCAAATAATAATATTTGGAAGGTATCTTGAAACAAAATAAAAATTTATGAATTTTGGATTTAATATTTCAATAGCTTCTTTGTAAATATAAGTAATAATGTAAATAATTGTTCTCAAAGGAGTTTGAAAAGTATTAAAGTATTAAAGAAAATTAAATTTCAAATGAAGTTATCAAATAAATATTTCAAATAAAATTTATATAGTTTTAAATTAATTGTTTATCTTGTCTTTCAATCTATTTTATTTCTGGTTGTCTATTCTCCCACCTCCAACCTTTTCGGGGACGAAAAGTTTTGAGTGGGGGAGAGTGTAACGACCCGTAGATTTTAATAGTTTTAAATGGTTTTATTTAACGTAATTAATTGAAACTTTAGAGAAATTTTATATAATAATATTTTGAGATAAAAGTTTAATATTTGGATTACGTCCAATTAAACATAGAAGATTTTAAATTTTCAATTTATTTTATCAAAGTTTATTCCATTGTGAAATTCTATTTAATTCAAGCTAGCTAATAAATTGCTTTAATAAATATTGCAGAATCAATTTCTTTAATAAATATTGCAGAATCAATGCACAGATGTTATCAATTTCATTTTTATGGTAATACGTTCCTTTACGCTTTCTACCGGTTAAATTATAAGTAATTTGCTTTGATGGGTCAGCTAAATCAAAGCAACGCGACCGTTGCTATTTATTTCTTTTATTAATTGCTACAATTATTTTCACCAAATCAAGGGTTGACCGTTACTTGGCTTTCAAATTTTGGACTCTGCATTCAAAAAGAAACGTATAATATAATAAGTACTTCATATTTATTTTCAATGCGTTTCACAAAATTTTCTCTGTCCGTTCTTTTCTATTAAATATATACTTGCAGCTGTTATCAATCCATCGTTTCAATTTATTTTATGGTCCATTACTCTGCCTTTTCAAATTTGAACGTGCAGCTGGTGGCATTAAAAAGTTGCTTTAATTATCCACTTAATTATCGTGACCATCCCACTACTCCATATTTATTCCTGTGCGTTTTATCTTCGCTTAAATTTCTCTGTCCATTCCTTTTTCCATTTTAATATCCTTGCCTTTCCATACTCACGTGCTTTCCAATCAAGCAATAAATTGTTAAATATCCACCTTATCAACTTGACCGTTATTATTGCATCAAACCAGTATATAATTCAAATATATCATTATTCTACCGTTTCTTCTTTAATAAATTATATGTAACAGTATATCATAAATGGACAGCTCATTCTCCACCCATTCATTTCTCCTATTCAATTAATAATGTAATATAAAGTTATATATTTGGTATACAATTCAAACAACCGTTACCATTCATACCTCCTAAATTCTAGCGATTGACCCCTCTATTTCCATGGTTCCAATTTTAGTTGCTGGATTACTCATTCCTACCGTTCAACTATATTAAATATTCATAACGTGTAGTCTCTGAGCCTATTTAGCTTCATTTTTTCTTCCTCTCTGTTGCTTCTTGAAAAACAAAAGAGAATTTTCCCATTACAATGCTAAAACACATATGATGGAAAAATGAAAAAGGACCAGTTCTCCTTCCTATAGCTTCGTAAAGTCTCCGCCACCACAGCTCGAACCACCTGTCAAGAGCCACAACCCACTCCATGCCTCCTCCCCTCGTCATCCATATTTTTCTAAACGGTATGCGTATCATATTGCAATATATGTTTCGTTTTTAAATGTTTACATATAGCATGAATATGTACTAGTACTATATATAGTCTATTTTGTTTAATTGATATGTTATACAAGCTGTGTTTTCTTTTGTCTAATGGATTTCAAAACTTATAATAAATATTATTGCATTAGTTGTTGTTTTCAACTTCCTACAACACTTTGTTTTTTTATTACAAATTTTAGCTTGCTACAAATCTCTTTTCATCTATATTATTGTATTCTATTATCTAATATATACATTTTATCTAGTTATATATATTATACTATAAGGTGTATATATATAAGTTTTCATAACCCTTTATAATATGTAGCTATGTATATAAGATTGGACCTGTTATATATGAAAGCATTGGTTATAGCAATTATAAATATGCAAAGGAATTTATGGTGATATTTACTTATGAATAGAACAAGATACGTACCACCATCTGTATCTTCGTCTCTCCCCCCATGTTTTTTAATTATATATATATATATATATTTTCTTTCTTTCTTTTTTTCTCTTTTCACTCCTTTCATTTTATAGCTTTTAAATAAATTGACAAACGCTTTAGAAGTATTTAAACGTAGTACACGACAAATTTAATAAGCAGTGGTGTTTTACGTCATTTATAGCCAAATTTTTTTTGATAAGTTCATACATTTCTAAACTGAAAATAATAAATATATGGTGCGATGGAATTTGAATTTTCATGCGTCGTGCCATGAGCTGATCTTTAATTTAAAAGAGATATGATATATCAATCGCTTACAAATAAGACGAAGATAACGTCCTAAATTAACTTTTAGCAAATTGAACGTTACTGTCGTTATTAAGAAACCAACGTATTGTGTCATTTGATTATTTGGGTACTAATAATACGTTAGTTTATTCATTCCATCAATTCATTTCACACCACATTATTTTAAATAAATTGCTACTCTTCTACTGAAATTTATCCAAAAAATTAATAAAAATGATCCGACGGTGTATTAGCCTTCAGGACTAATCCCTGAATTCCAAACGTTGGATCCACTTTGCGTTCTGTTTTTTTCTCTTTTTCCATAAAACATATATAAAGTATAAAGTTTATATTTGTTTTCTGATGTTAGTTGAAATGTAAATAATGATTTTTAAATAGTATATATATATATATATATATATATATATATATATATAAGCTACTTTTGTTGTTCGTATAGTAATGGTATTGTATGTGCATTTTTATGAAATAGCGCCCAATGTATATTATTTTATAAAAGAATTCATTTGTTATGTCAACTAAATATATGTTACATTTGGTTTATATAAATATATTATAACTGATGTTGACTTCTTTCATTATACTCTTTCTTACAGCTAAAATATGTCAGTATTGTAGCCTAGCACATGATTAATATTAGTCTGTTTATATAAGTATTTATTTCAAATTTCATATGTATATATGCTTGATTCTAATTTATGTTTTTTAAATAAAAAACAATGATTTTGGAAAATATAAATGCATATATATTTAATTTAATTTAATATGTGTTGAATTTAGAATATGACTTTATATATATAGTTATATACAGTTATATATATATGAGTCCACTTATACCATTATCTTCGCCGATCCCGTTCTGACTTGTTCCATTATTCTTGTTATCATCTTTGATCGTTGAATTCGTGCCGATTTTGCTTTGCTTCGATTCATAATTCAAATTTCAGTGTCTATAGCAGTATGCATATCCATGTCATCTTCTGTATTCTCTAGGCTCAAGAGGTGAGCAATCACTCACGATCAACATTATTTTATTCATGAAATTTGAGTTCAATTGAAACGATAATTGAAATATGCTGTTGTAGTTATTTAAATTTGTTATATATGCTATTATCTGTAACTGTTCACCTGCAGGATATGACACCATATCCTGTTGTTTATATTATATTGCTATTGATGATATATGCCTGTTATTTATTTTCTATTATCACTCTGCAAGTTCCCTGTAATTTAGAAATCACTATGGGTTGAAATGATACATACCCGAACAGACTTTAGAATAGGATAAAATCGTTATGGGTTGAAATGATAAACCCAAGCGATTTTCATTTAATTGAATTTGGGATTACGGGTTGAAATGATATCCCCCCGTATATATTTAGTATACGGATTGAAATGATAAATATTCGTAGCACTTGACTATATGATAGGTAATATATACAGACACTGTTGGTCCATATAAATATTTTGAAAATAATTTCTATAATTTTGGAAAGAAACTTATGGTTTAATAAATTTGATTCTTAAGATATTATATAAATGAAAATTGTATATATAGATTTAGTACTAATATTTAATTTAATTAAGATTGATATAGTACATAAATTATGTTAAATATTTATGTAAATTATATTTCAAATAGATTTTTGCAATAATTAGGATTAATTGAGGTGGAGAGCTAAAATTTGGATTTTGCTGAAATGGTATTAAATTAAGAATTTTATTTAGTTAAATCAATTTAAAATTATTGAATGGGAAATTTAAAGGTACAATATTTATAACTGGATTTTTACTCAAAATAAATTAAATGAATATTTCTAGTATAAATAAATTAAAGGAAATATTTATTTGTTAGAAATTTGAGTTTTATTTTATGGATTTATTTGGTGAATATTTTAAAACTAAATAATAGGACAATAAATTGTTGAATATAAATTCCAACCTTAGTTTTGAAATTATTAAATACTCAAGGTTTGAAATATATTGAATATAAAGGGGTAATTTGTGATTACAAATCCGAATTTGAAATCGATAAAATATAAGTGGTTATTTTAGGAATTGATTTGAATTTAAATTGATAAAATTGAGACTGAATTTAATTTCAATGGGAAGGTCGGGTTGATTTTGAAAACGATTTGTTAAATTGAGGAAACTACAAATATTCTACTCTATAAATATTTATGTATATTTTGGAAAATATATATATGAAATGAAAAGATATTTTTGTTATGAAGTATAAATTAATTTGAAATGACCTCGGTGTTATAGTGTATATTTCTACCTTATAGATAGTTCCATGGACCCTTAGAGGATGGTTATCCCAAACGTCCTTTAAGTTAATTATATTTTAGTTGATATTTCACTTGAGTTAGATTTATAGATATAAGAATGTTAATCCCGACTCGAGTGTTTTGTGTTTTTCTTTACACTCGGGTCAGACTAAGTGATACAACATTTGAGACTCACCTTCGAAGTTGGAGCTTTGCTTGAAGATCCAGCTATGTATCCTTTCAGGCATCTAGTTGATTGGTTCAGAGAAGTCATCTACTCGTACTGGAGACTTCACTGCATCTGGGATATTCTGATGTATTTTATTTCTAACTCTGATGTATATAGTTGCTTCATGAACTACTATTCCTTATCTATTCCGCTGCATTTTATTACTCTGTGTCTGTGATCTGTGACTGATTTATTTACTGTATATGTTACGTTTGCCAAATTTAAATTAACAATTCGGTATTTTGAATTATTCAAGTCAGACATGTATGGTTTTGTTGTCGATTTGAATGGTCCAAAATAGCGGGCTGTTACACTTGTAATCATTCTATTTTTCGAAATCAAAATAGGGACCAGTTCTATTCGATTTACTTCCGATAAAACGTTCGAAATTTTATTTTAACTACTTTAATCCATTTGGAAACTTAATGGAACAGTCAATAGATAATTGAAATCAATATTCAAAAGGAATATCAGTCAAAATAGATCATTACTCAATCGACAATTATATTTGATATTAAATCAATTTACAACTCAGAATTTATCCTGTTTTCAAATAAGTTATTTTCAGAACAATATTAATATAGTAATTAATACATTTTAGAGTGTTATTAAAACCATAATTAATTAATCTTAAACCAATTTTAGTATAAAAATTAATTTTCCTTTAAATGTAATTTAGTAACTTAAATCAATATAATTAAATACCTTTAATTAAAATTAAAGTAGAGATAATCATTTTCAATAATTAATTAAAAATAGTTAAAATATTTCTAAAAACATAACCAGATAACTTTTAAATAATAATTAACACTCTTAGTAACATTAAGAAACACTTCCCGTAATACAATAATTAATTTTAAATCATTTTTTAAAACAATTATAAATTACCCTTAAAATGTCATAAATAAATAATAAATATTCTTAAACAACATTTGATTCAAAATTTTACTTTCAATTTTAGAAAGAGGCGTAGTAATTCTATTGGTACTCAATCAAGTCACCATTAATTTCAATAACTATCCAAGTTATAATCCAAGCATTCACATAGCATCACATATGCAAATTAACTCATAATTAAAAATTAATCGTAGGTACCACACTTATCCAATACTTGTCGATTGGAATATAATTAAGTATCCACACAAGAATAATAGAAGAACGAGGTTTATTTTCGCTAGATAAATGTTCAAAATTAATTTCTCCAATTAATAATAGCAGAACGATGACTTATTCGACTAAACAAGATCTAACTAATATACTTAGCAGAACAATGATTTATTTACCCTAAACGATGTCCAATTAACCATATTCAATTGAATTTAACTCCACGGTATTATTTGGCTATTTAATGTGATAGACAAAGATAATTGGAATCAATATCCAATAGAAAATAAAAGTCAATGCATATAACTTCGATCAATGATTAATAGTCCATATTAAATTCATTTACAATTCAAAACATAATTGTTTTCAATAATCGAGTCAAAATATATTTTTAATCCAGATTACTCATTAATCATTGAAAATAAAATAATTTAGTTTAACTAATTCAAATTAAACAGTTCACTTTAAAAATTAATTGACCTATTTAACAGGTATCTAACTAAATAAGAGATTACTATTCATTTACTTCGAATAATATAAATCATTAAAATTTATATTGTAGAAAGCTTATAGATACCAGTTCAAATGATTACTATTCATTAAAATTTATATTCGATGATGGAAACTCGACGCAAAATTTCTTGCATCGATTAGATTTAAAAAGAAGAAGAAACATTGTTTTAAATTTTAAAGATTTAAAAGAAATAGTTACTGAATTTTTTTTATAATCAGGCCTAATACAAAGAAACTCAGCCCAAACCTATTCTCATTCTCCTCCTCCTTCCCTGTTTCTTTCTTTTTTTCTCCCTCTTCCATGTGCACGAGTCTGTGCACGAAAACGTGCACACATACGTGCATGTACACCCATATCGCGGACCACCGTTCCTTGCCACTGACCCTCCCTTCCGATCATTCACGATCCCAACTCTCTGCTTTACCACCTGAAACAAAGATCGTGACTCCCGTTCGAATTTTCGAACTCCAAATCACATCCTAGAACCAAACGGTCCCTTTAAACACCTCGCCTCATCACCTAGGACCACCATTCGTCAACCAACTTTGGCTAAAGCTTCACCTCAATCTCCTCAAGCTTCCCTCCTATGCGCACGCCTCTATTTCATCCTCCGCCTCTCCATTACCATGAAATCAAGGCCATACAACACACAATCTAAAACCCTAAACCTTCCTCGTCAAGCCAACACACCCATCTAAAAATCACCGCACCAATTTTCTAGAGTTCGCCGTCATCCAAGCCTCCACCACGCTTAGTCCTATGCCACGAAATCAACCAACGTGCCTGAATTTGACCTCATGCCCAAAACCGTTCATCTCCATATATCTCACTCCACACTCAACTAAAAATCACCAAACCAACTCTAAAAATCATGATTTCCAATAACGAATTCAACCATATAATCGAATCATCAAATCTTGATATTCAAAACTCGACTAAATTTGGATCTTCTACTGTATCATGGGTTTTTCTACCTCTATGCTTCGTGGAATCTAGTGAAATCAATTTTGAAATATCCTATACTCGAAAACAAAGTTTCGTTTTGGAATCAAGATTTAAAACTATATATATACGATATTGATTTTTAAAGTTGTAGGCCTAACTGTTTTTAACCAAAATGGATGTACAGAGCTATGGTGGAAGATGTATAGGTTTTGATCATGTCAAAAACATTCATACTTATATATATATATATATATATATATGCATATATTATAGGTACATACACAGTTAACACGTATCAAAATTCATCCTAAACACAATCAGATGGATATTAATATAATATCCAACAAATAATTGAAAGTGTTTACTTACATTTAAAAGATGATGAACCTTGCTATGCCTTGGCCAAAGCTTTGGACAATTATCCTGACTATGTTTTTAATGGCAGATCTTTTGTTATCAACTAGCATAGCTCCGTATTTATAGAAGAATAGTAGGAGACAACAAGGCAAAATGGTAGCTGAGACTGTACAGGGTTCCGTTTTCTCATTTTTTTTTTCATTTTCTTTTCATATAGACTGATGTGATTTCTTGAATTAATTTCATATTATAAATGATTTGATTTATTTAGTGGCTTCATTTAATGTTTTGGGAGCTTAACCAGATCTTTCCATCATGAAGCTCTTATGTCTATATGTCTACATACATACATTCATACATACATACAGATTTACATATACACTATTTACGTTGACATTTTTATCCTATCATACTTGCATATATATATATATATATATATATATATATATATATATATATATCTTTCCATATGCACTATATTTTATAAACATATATCTATATATATATATAATCATAAGTTTGAATTTGCCATTATGAAGCTTATACGTTCATGTATATATATTTATTTGCATATACGATATTTCTATATATTGTTTGCACAAAAAATGGGCAAACACCTCCAAGTCATATGTTTTAGTTGATTTTATGTTGTTCTTAGTGATTTGGGTGATTTATGCGAATACGTAAAAAGTAGGGACTAAACTGTAAAAGACACACAGATTTATAGTGGTTCAGCCAGAATGTGCCTACGTCCACTTTATATGTTATTCTCCTTTATTGTTCGGATTACAAGTACAAAGCTTTGATTACAAGTGTATGAAAGTTGTTTGAAAGTTCTGTCCGTGCTTGAGCTCTCAAACTCGTCTGCCATTGTTTTACCCCTACCCCTCTATTTATAGAGTGAGGCTGGGGGTAGGGTTCTTGAATGTATATAGCTGCTGGTGGGCCTGGGCTGACGTGATCTGGCCTGGCAATCTTGGTTCGGTAGTGATTTGGTTCGGTGGTGTCTTCTTTGCCTTGATTCGGTAGTGTCTTCTTTGCCTTGATTCGGTAGTGCCTTCTTCGCCTTGATTCGGTAGTGCCTTCTTTGCCTTGATTCGGTAGTGCCTTCTTGGCCTTGATTCGGTAGTGCCTTCTTTGCCTTGATTCAGTAGTGCCTTCTTGGCCTTGATTCGGTAGCATTGGACCGGTGGTGGTTGGAGGGGTTTTGGTTCGGTAGCCTTTGGAGTGGTTTTAGTGTGGTCGGTCCGGTGGTTCCTTCGTTGGTTGATTCGGCAATGCCTTCGTTGGTCCGGTGGTGGGTTGGTTCGGTGGAAACACGCCCAACATTTGCCCCCCAAAGCGGGGCATATGCATGCATAGGTCGCACTTTGTTTTTCTCAACTTGGACACTCTCATTCGGCCTGAGTGCCGAACCGGTTGGTCCGGTCCTCCTACATTGCCTATAAGTATGGGCTTTACGCCTTTGTCGTCCTTCATTGTTTGAAATAGCTGAATCAATCAAGTACCGAACCAGATTTGACTATCGCATCATGTGAGGTTTTCCTCTGTCGAATAAATTTTATGTTTGAACTACCGAATGAGTTTGGGGAGTGTGAGTGCCGAATGGGCTTCTGCCTCGAACTACCGAATGAGTTTGGGGAGTGCGATTGCCGAATGGGCTTCTGCCTCGAACTACCGAATGAGTTTGGGGAGTGTGATTGCCGAATGGGCTTCTTCCTTGAACTACCGAATGAGTTTTTATGTTTTGAATTATGAATGGGATTCCAAGCCGTAGGTACTTGCTTGTTTATATCTCTTGTTCCAACGATGCATTTTCTCGTGTTGCAGATAATGTCTCATAAAGTAGAAACTCGTTCTGACAAGAAGAAATCCAAGGACAAAGGGGAGTCCCCCACAGATCCCCCAGATCAGTCAGAGCCAGAACGACATGGACCATCCCCGAGATCATTAGTAGATGAGTACGGTCCTCAGGAGCTCTTGAACTCACTGCCTGACTGCTTTCCCAGCTCCCTTAAGGAGGAGCAGCTTGACGCTATATCTAGATCCTTTGGGATTGACAGAGCGCGTATGATGTTGCAAGGGAAAGGAGTGATGCCGTATAACCCCTCTGAAGGATATTTTGCTTATAGTAGGTATCACTGCATGTGCGGGGCCATTCCTCCGATCAACGCTTGGATCGTCTGCTTCATCACATACTTGAAGGTGGCCCCTTTCCAGCTTCAGCCCAAATCCTATGCCATCTTGGTGAGCCTGTTTATTATTTTCCAGAGAAAGTACGGGCGTCCCCCTTCCAACCGGGAAATTCGGTACCTGTACAACTTGAGAGGCTATAAGAAGGAGTCCCCATATATTAGCCTTGAATCGGCCGTGTCTCTCAAGCCGGTCCTGGACCTATATTTAAAATTTAGCACGTTCAAGAAGGAATGGTTCTTTGTTAGAGATGACTCTGTTTCTTTCCACCGCTTCACTTCTGGCTTTAAGTTGACTTTTATTTATAATTTCCGTTCTGACTGCAAGGATCCTCCTTATGTGCTTTGTTTCTTGCTAGCGACAGGTGGCTTTGCGGTTGTAGAGAATGATCGTTTGGTTCGGATGGCTGGGGAAATAGAAGCCATCCCGGAAAAGGAGAGGGCAGCTTCTTACTTGATCAAGAATGCCACTCTTTTGGAGCACAACTTGATTCTGCCACACCAGTCTGTGGTCAAGCAAAGAGACACAACTGAGGAGAGGGCCGTCAAAGCTAAAGGAGGGGCTATGGCGAAGAGCGGAAAAAGGAGACCCTTCTCGAAACATCCAATTGCCCGTGGAAAGAAACTTAAGAAGTCCGATGGACCCTCCTCCAGCACATGCCCAGATGTCCCGGAGGAGGAAGATGTGGAGGAGGAAAGAGGTGAGGATGAAGGAGGTGAGGCGGAGAGTGGAAGTGGTGGAGAAGGTGATGGTGATGGTCATAGCGATGACGGTGGTGACGGACGGAGTGGTGATGGCACTGGGGCTTTGTCTTCTGAGCAAGCAGGTGTGATCCAGGAGTGGACGGATGAAGCTTTCCACCTAGCTTTTGAAGGGTTGGAGGAAGGATCGGCTTTAGTGGAGAAGCCTAAGAAGGTTGACAAGGCTGGGACCGGCACCGATTCATCTTCTACGAGTGCTTCAGCTAAGGCAACTCCTGCGATTCAATGTGAATTTTTGACTCCTGCCGACTACATTTATGATAAGGATTTAGGAATTTTTTATGGTCAGCTTCCGTCCTGGAATGAGATCCAGGACCTATTGCAATATCCCACTCCTCCCCAGGGTTTGTATAACAAAAGCGTCTCTTTACTCTTCTTTAACTTGATATATTTCTTGAATTATAGCTCGATGTATGTTTGTAACACTGGGTTTTTATCACAGAAGCGGGTAAGGTGGCCAAGACATCAGATGTTCGACACTGTCTTGAACAGTACAAACTTCTCAAGGCTTCTACTAAACCAAAGCCTCCGACTAGCCGCCTTAGAGTCGTAGTCGGCTACCGTCCTCTTCTTGAAATTATCGAATAGGATATCCAAAAGAAGAAGAGGAGTCGCTCCTTGTTTGAACCCTCACCTGATCCTCAGTCCCTAACTCAGCCTCTTCGGGATACCACGAAGAAGAATACTGAATTTATACCTCCTCCGCACCCTTCTGAACATCCTACCATTACCCGGATAGGCCATCCCGGCTTGGCTCGTAATCCGTTTGTAGGTCATCCGGATCTGGATCCGGGTTCTTGTGATATTACATTTGATGAGGCTACCGGTGAGCACCTTCTTCCCCGTAATCCTACGGTAAGAGTATTGGATGAAGCTAAGTCCCTGGACCTTGATTTTCTTACCATTCGGGTTGTAACTTTGGGGGACGAAGCTAAGGCAAACATTGATCGGGTTGCTGAGGAGACCAGGAAGCTGATGGGGCATCATGCCCGACTGGTCAAGGCTGGAGAAGAGATCGGGAGTGCTAACATTCGATTACGGTTAATGATTTCCGACCAGGCCAAACAGCTTGCTGATCGGGCCATCCAGATCTCTCAACACGAGGCTGCTTCTAGGCAATTAAAGAAAACCATGGAAGAGGCCAGCATGGCAGAGTTACGGAAAATGGAGGCTGTTTGTAAGGAACGGATTGGCATGGCTATTGCAACGGTGGATGAGGTTCGGAAAGAGGATCTCGAGCGGGTACAGGAGTTATCCGAGAAGCTTGAAGCCGCAGAGCTTGCACAAACCAAGATGAAGGAGGAGATGTAGGCGATGAGGAAATCCTTTCAGGCTGACTGCTCGCGATACCAATCGGAGAGGGATGCCGCCACTGCAAAGCTGTTGGCTTCTGAGGACCGAATAAGGGAGTTCGAGGAGAATGAGGGGATAATGGATGAGATGCTTCAGGATATATACTTTCGCACTTGGAAGCAGGGCAACTTTTCTTGGATGGATGATTATCCCCGGGTTATGGCCAGGATTTATCTCAGGGCTTGGGAGGAGGCTAAGGTCGATGTAGATAAGGAGGGTGGCGTGGCCTTTAGAATGGATGCGGTTACGGCTCAATTCACCAAGGAGGAGAAAGTGGCGGCAAAGGAGGGTATGCGGCTGCTTACCGCTGAGGAGGTAGGTGTGCAATTAGAGGATGATGATCAAGGAGCAGATGCTGGTAAGTCTTCCCTTTTAGCTTTTCGTAACTTGATTGCTTATTGTTTATTTAATGGATTCTTCTCCTGAACTTGACAGGCGGGACCTCTGAAGCACCAACTTCCTCTGGTCAACATGCTGAGAGTTCCGATCCTGCGGTTAAGTAGATCTCGGAGGGACAGTAGGATAGAGGTGAAGCTCCGATGCAGCCGACTCCTTGACTTGATTTGGACATCTTTTGGTTTACTTGACATTGCTATCTATGGTAGTCTCAAAACATTAATGTAACTTTTAGGCTGTAATTATGTTATTCATAACGAACAACTTTATTCTCGGTATGTAATTTTTAACTTAAACTGATTCTGTCATATCTGAATGCTATCGTTACTTTGATGTGTTGCGTAAGAAATATAGCTGTGCATATTCCTATGATTCAATAGTGTTTGATGTCAAGTTCTTGCTTAAAATATAATTTGATATCTTGCAAAGTTATTGTGATGTGGGAATAAATTACAGCTACGTATTCATATTCAGAAGAAGAAAGTACCGCCCTTCGTGTCTTAGTCGTAGACGGTTGCTTTGAAAGTCTTGTACGACTGAGCATGGAATGCAGCTGAGTGACCTGTCATCCAGTTATGAGCTCCTATTCCCATTAGCAAGCGTCTCCTATTTTGTGTCATGTACTTTAGGGACCGTTATAGAGGATAGGAGGAAAGTTTTTAAACAAAAATAGAAATATAAGGAATAGTAAAACTTCCAATCACGGAAGGCCTGCGATGTGCTTAAGTTCGTGGCAAACGGGTTTTGTAGTCACTTTCCCTAGATGTGGGTCTTAGAGACATTTTTCACCCATCTTACGCCTCCACGGGGAGTTTCTCTTTTTTACCACAGCCGTACTTAAGACACTCGGAGCCGAGATCGCGCACAGTAACTACCCGGGCCATTATGGCCCGTAATCGTGGGTATTATTCGATTTACCATGGCCGGCTAGCGTGGGTGCCGATCGTCAACTGTGAACTACCCCTGGCTGGCCACACCTTATGCTGGGGCTTAAAGTAGGTTCACAGTTGCCGACGAGCCGAACAACGTAATGAGCTGCCTCGGCTATAGTCGACCTTCTCGGTGGCTCATAATCGGCTCATTACAGTTGGCTTTAAGGGCCGATCGCGAGCAATGAGTTAACCCGCAGCAGAGGGATGCTGGAGCAAAAGTGTCTCATTGGCGAGGGCATATATTCGTATAGTACCTGTTAGGTCTTGTCCAGGTGAAGTCGCGCTGTGATGTATCTTAAATGGAAATGCCATTACACATGATTTTGTTCAACATAAAAGGATAAAGTTAACAAGCAGCCAAGATATAAAGGAACAAGTTAAAAAAGAGACAAGTTTTTAAAGTGGTTCGGCACGAAAATGCCTACGTCCACTGATTCTCTTCGTTAATTCACTTCATATGGGCAGTACAAGTTAAGAAAAGTATCGACGAAGGTATTGGATGTTCCATGCCCTCTGGAACACCTCTCCGTCCACTGTTGACAAAATATAAGCTCCGTTGTAGAGATCTTTATGAATTACATATGGTCCGTCCCAGATTGGATCTAATGCACCGGGGCGCGGGAAGATTCGCTTGAGGACAAGATCTCCCTCTTGTAAGCTACGATGCTTGACTTTGGAGTTGTATTGCGCTGCCACTTTTTGCTTGTGAGCTGCTGCTTTGAGCGCTGCATCGTTTCTTCTCTCTTCAATTAGATCCAAAGACATGTGAAGGAGTTCTTCGTTCTCTTCCGGGTTATAGTGGATTCTGCGGTGGGAAGGCACTACAGTTTCGACTGGGAGCATGGCCTCCGATCCGTATGCCAAAAAGAAAGGAGTATTCCCCGTTGATGTTCTGAAGGACGTGCGGTAGGCCCAAAGTGTCGTAGGAAGTTCATCCACCCAAGCGCCTTTCGATTTTTCAAGCTTCTTTTTTATTAGAGTTTTGAGAATTTTGTTGACAGCTTCGACATGTCCGTTTGCCTGGGGGTAAGCCACAGATGAGAAGCTTTTGTGAATTCCATGTTTTTGGCACCAGTCGGCAAACTCTTCGCTGTCAAACTGAAGTCCATTGTCCGATATGATTTTGAGTGGAACCCCGTACCTGCATAGAACATTTTTGATCAAGAAGTTGATAACTTTTTCCGAAGATATTTTATTTAAAGGTTCCGCTTCCACCCATTTGGTGAAATAGTCGACTGCCACTACAGCATATTTGGCTCCGCCCCGGCCCATTGGCAGTTCACTAATCAAGTCAATTCCCCATACTGCAAAGGGCCAAGGGCTGGTCATGTGAGTAATCTCATTTGTTGGTAGCCGAGGAATCCTAGCAAATTTCTGACATCTTTCACATTTTTTGACGAAGTCTAAGGCGTCTTTGTTCAAGGTGGGCCAGAAATATCCATATTAGAGTATCTTCTCTGCCAGATCCGCAGCTTCCTTAATGGATGTTGGATAAGATTTCCTTGGCTTCCTTTCTAGCAACACACCTTAATAAGGGGTTAGAGAAGCCGCGCCGATAGAGGATGCCTTCTTGTATTGTGTAGCGGGAAGCTTTCCTCAGGATTTTCTTGACTTCGTTACGCCCGTCGGGTAGTGTGCCATCTTGTAAGAATTTTCGAATGGGAGTCATACAAGTTTCCTCTTTGATTGCAGCTATCAGATTCACTTGCTCGAAGCTCGGGGTTAGTAGCTTTGAGATGGCTACTGTTCTGGAAATGGTGCCGTCTCTCATGCTAGCTTGCTTCGCCAGTTCGTCGGCCTCTTGGTTTTCTCCTCGAGGGATGTGTTTGATTAAATAGTGATCCAATTGATCGAGTAGCAGCTTGGTCTTCTTCAGATATGCTGTGAGTCCTTCTCCTCGAGTCTGAAATTCTCCTAGTATTTGGTTTACAATAAGTTTCGAATCACTATGAAGACATAAAGAACCGACTCCAATCTCTAAGGCAAGTTCTAATCCAACTATTACTGCTTCGTATTCTGCATCGTTGTTGGTGGAAGTGAATTCCAACCTTAGAGCATAGTGTAGCTTCCTTCCTCCGGGGGTGATTATTACAATACCTGCCCTCGAGCCTTGTTTGTTTGATGCTCCATCCACAAAGAGATTCCACTTAATGTCTTTTGCTATTTCGGATTGCTCCTTACCATCGTTGGTAGTGAATTCGGCAATGAAATCGGCCATGTCTTGTCTCTTGATGGCGGTGTGAGGATGGTAGGTGATATCATATTGACTCAATTCAATGCACCATTTAAGTAGTCGTCCAGAAGTGTCGGGACGATGGAGTACCTGCCTTAGCGGTTGATCGGTTAGAACTCTAATGGAATGAGATTGGAAATAGTGTCGTAGTTTCTGTGACGTGATTAATAAACAGTATGCTAGTTTCTCAAGTTTAGGATATCTGGCTTCTTCCCCCGTTAACCTCTTGCTTACAAAGTATACTGGCCGTTGCGCGCGGTTGTCTTCTCCCACCAAAGCGGCGCTTAAAGCATGAGCTGACACAGCAATGTATAGGTATATCTCTTCGCCTTCGTTTGGGGTTGAGAGTACTGGTGGTCTCTGGAGGTGTTCAATTAGGTTTAGGAAGGCTGTTAAGCATTTGTCAGTCCATTCGAACTTTCCTTTGTCTTTCTTTAAAGCCTTGAAGAAGGGGACGCACTTGTCAGTCGCTTTAGAGATAAATCTGCTTAGGGCGGCCACCTTTCCATTTAGGCTTTGCATTTCTCTTCGAGTGGAAGGTATCCTGATATCTTTCAGGGCTCGGATTTATTCGGGGCTTGCTTCAATTCCTCTGGCATGGACGATGAATCCCAATAACTTTCCCGATGATACTCCGAAGGAGTACTTTAGAGGATTCAGCTTCATTCCATATTGGCGGAGTACCTAAAACATCTCGCCCAGCTGGCTTACGTGATCGTTGGCTTTCCTCGACTTTACTAGCATGTCATCCACATAAACTTTCATTGTTCGTCCTATCAGTTCTGCAAATATCTTGTTGACGAGGCGCTGATAAGTAGCTCCGGTGTTTTTCACTACAAGAAAATATTATATCAATAGCAAGCGTGGATTGCACGAAAACTTGATTTGCTATAGTTAAGTGGCTATTCTTTATTGAACTCAAAAAGACAACAACTTCAAGTGCAATTATATTAAAATGTATGCAATTATATTAATGCTGTTCACGGTGAATTTGCGTTCCACTCTCTCGTTTCCCTCTAATTTTTTTTTGGCCGCCAAAATTTCATTTTCATTTTCGTTTTCTCCCCCTTAGGCTTCTCATCTTCACCCTCTTCACACTCTTTTTAACATCGGTCAAGCTATTCTTCAAGTTCAATTCCTCTTCTGCAATTATATTTAACATCGGTCCTCTCAATTCTTCATCGTTGTATCCTCAAACTCAGTCGATCCGAAGTTGGTCTGAAGTTAAAGCGATTTGGTCCAGACGCAATTCCCAATTCCTCAAACTCAATTCTTCATCGTTGAAGCGCTCCGAAGTTGGTCCGAAGTTAAAGCGATTTGGTCCAGACGCAATTCCCAATTCCTCAAACTCAATTCTTCATCGTTGATGCGCGATTTGGTCCGAAGTTCAATTCGTCAAGCGCGAGGATTAGGTATATTTTTATGTCATTGTTTATATACAGGTTGCGGTATAATTATTTCTTGTTACTTTTGCCTCTCTCTGTCAATGCTGTTGCTTTTTTTGACAAGAATTCAATAGAGCTGATGGATTTTCTTATTTGGGAATTCTCCTTGTTTACAATATTTGTTAATTCTGTTAATTCTTTTAAGAATGTTAAATCTTTGTTTACAATATTTGTTAATTCTCACGGTGAAATTTTTAAGAATGTAAATATTTCTACAATATGAATTCCTCTGCTGCAAATGTTAAGTGTTAGTGCCAATTGGAAAATTAAGTAAATATTTCTACAATATGAATTCCTCTGCTGCAAATATTTCCTAATGCTAAGTGTTAGTAACAATTGGAAAATTAGGATGTCACTAACTATCAATGCTATTTAGTTACTGTTTGTTTAGTATTAAAACTACTGTTGCCATTATAGGTTTGTTCACTTACTGTTTGTTCACTTCAAACCTCAGACTCTTACTGTTTGTTCACTTCAAACCTCTACTGTCTCTATCTTATTATTATTTTCAAGACCGATTTGTTTACTGAAGGAGATGGACATGATGTTGCTAATAAAAAACCATAAAAGAAAAAAAAGGTGGAGAAAACAAACAAACTGAGAAAAAACAAAATGCTTAGAAATAGGATAAATTATTAAATAAAATTATATTAGCTAAGGCGATGATAAGACTATAATCTTGTGATTAAAAAAAACCATTATAGGTTTGGTGATACATTTGTTTTGTAATTAATACACTAAGTTACACTTGAACAAATGAATGTACCGGAGGACTTCAAAAAAATTATAGTATGAGACAGAAAGCGACTCCATGGCCATTAATGCAGGGGCACTAAATAATGTATCACAATTATAATAACAATTTGAAATCAGCCCCTTAGTTGTTGAATTTAATCAAACATTTACCTCTTAAAAAAGGAGTAGAAATTGCTCATTTTATTTGAAGTTAAATGGATATAGGATCTGCCTATGATCCTATTGGATATAGGATAGTAGGATGTTTTTATAACTTGATGAGAATCAAATTTGTCTACACATGAATACCAAGAAAAGTAGGCAACTCTTCTCTATTTTCAATAGCCTACTATAAATCAAATTTGCAGATAGTATTCAAGGGAGC
The DNA here is from genome assembly GCA_030765085.1 of Allium cepa. NCBI lineage: Eukaryota > Viridiplantae > Streptophyta > Magnoliopsida > Asparagales > Amaryllidaceae > Allium > Allium cepa. Next base: position 746,434,552 of record CM060935.1, read on the forward strand.
CTATACATAATTTGCAGATAATTTGCGATGGAAAAAGATTGGGTGCATTTACACAGGTAATAATACAATATTTAGCTTAAAATTTAACCTGAAAATTAAAATAATAACTCGATTTTTTATGTCGAAAACTTTGTTTTTAATTTTACCTTAGAACTAGTAGCGAGTACGAGCAAAGAGCATGGAATTTTGTGCATGCCGCAAAGAGAAACGTAGGAAGCCTGGAAATTTTTTTATGTCCTTGCTTAGATTGTCGAAATCTCACTCATCAAAATGGTGATATTGTTGTCGAGCATTTGATTATAAGAGGAATGGATCCTTTATACAAGTGCAGTAAGTGGTACAGTCATGGTGAGCAAATGAATATAACTGAAAAGGTGGAGGTGGATGACACGTATGAATTACTTCAAGCCGTTCACTTTGAAGATGAAGCGTTTGTCAACCAAACTTTTTTCTCCGATGATAAAAATAATGATGATGCACAAAAGCGAATGGATGATTTTCTTAAAAATTTGGAAGATGCAAAAACTCCAATGTACCCTGGTTGCGTAGATCAAACAAAATTATCTGCTATCACTGCATTGTACAATCTTAAATGCGAAACTGGATTATCTGATACTGGTCTTGATAAGCTTCTAAATGTGCAACAAATGTTATTACCCAAAAATAACGTCCTTCCGAAAACTTTATATGAAATAAAGAAGTTCCTCAAAGTATTTGACATGGGATTCGACAAGATTCATGCATTGAAGAATGATTGTTGTCTTTTTAGAAAAGAGTACAATGATTTGAATAACTGTCCGAAATGTGGTTCTTCGAGATGGAAGATAAATGAGCGGATGAAAGAGATAATGCAAGGTATTCCGGTCAAAGTGTTGAGATATTTTTCAATTATTCCAAGATTCAGAAGAATGTTTAGGTCCCCACAGACGGCAGAAGATTTAAGATGGCATTTTAGTAATAAAAGTAATGATGATAAAATGCGTCATCCTGTGGATTCTTTGACATGGACCATGGTGGATGATAAATGGGAATCATTTTCTAGTGATCCACGTAACCTTCGGCTTGGTCTTGCTACCGATGGTTTTACCCCATTTGACATTAAGGGTACCAAGTATAGTTGCTGGCCAGTGATGCTTGTGACATATAATTTTTCGCCTATATTGTGTATGAAAAAGGAAAATATTATGTTAACATTATTAATTCCCGGTCCAAAGCAACCTGGGAATGATATTGATGTATATTTAGTTCCTTTGGTAAAAGATTTGCAGCAGTTATGGAGTAAGCGGGGTGGAGATTTATGATGCATTTAGCAAGACACTTTTTAACTTGAAAGCAATCTTGTTATGGACTATAAACGATTTTCCAGCTTATGGAAATCTTGCTGGATGTTGTGTAAAAGGAAAAAAAGGTTGTCCATTATGTGGCGTGAATACTCATCATCGATGGCTAAATCATAGTCGGAAAAATGTCTATATGGGACATAGAAGATTCTTACCTCTATCAGATCCACAAAGAAAACAAAAGGCTTGGTTTGATAACACCGTGGAGGAAGGTAGCAAACCCAAGATTCTTACAGGTAGAGATATTTCTGTTATTTTGAAAGATTTTTCAAATGATTTTGGAAAAGCTAAAAGTAAAGAAATAGCAACAACCAAGAAGAGAAAGAATAAGAAGTTAAATAAGAAGCAAATTATAAAGATTACGTGTAGGAAGAGGAAGTGTACTGACAACCAAGAAGATGAAAACAGTCCTGCAGAAATAGAGCAATCAAGGTGGAAAAAAAAATCGATTTTCTTTGACTTACCATATTGGGAGGTTAGTGTTCAAATTATATTTTATTCACAATAATCTAATTATAAAATTATATAATGTTAAAGCGATCATATTGTTGATGTTTATAGGAACTTCCACTACGCCACAATTTAGACGTGATGCATGTTGAGAAAAACGTGGGCGAAAGTTTACTCAGCACAATATTGCATGATAGCAAATCGAAAGATGGTATTAATTCTAGAAAGGATTTAGAGGATTGGGGAATCCGACCTGCTCTATATGCACAACCTCGTGGGAAGAAAACATATCTTCCACCGGCTCCATATACTATGTCTAGTTCTGAAAAAAGAATATTTTGCAAAAGATTGTATGACTTCAAGGGACCTGATGGTTATTGCTCAAATTTCAAAAGATGTGTGTCGTTGGAGGATTGCAAAGTTAGTGGATTGAAGTTGCATGATTACCATGTTTTAATGCAACAAATGTTATCGGTTGCAATGAAAGGACTACTTCCAAAAAAACCAAGGAAAGTAATAAATCGTTTGTGTTTATTTTTTAATAAACTATGTCAGCCTGTTCTTGACAGAGAGAAGCTGCAACAAATCGATGATGAGATCGCTACAATTTTATGTGATTTCGAAAGATATTTTCCACCTTCATTTTTCGACATAATGATACATCTAACAATTCATCTTGGAAAAGAAGCTCGATTGTGTGGACCAGTTCATTTTCGTTGGATGTACCCCTTCGAAAGGTATATGAAAACGCTTAAAGATTATGTTAGGAACTATGCACGTCCTGAAGGATGCATTGCAGAAAACTATCTTGCAGAAGAATCCGTAAGATTTTTTGGCGAATTTCTAAAGAAATCATCACAATTTGAGGAGAAAGAGGGTAGAAACAGAGATTATGAGAATGATGATGCAATACTCGAAGGACGTCCGATATCAACATACAAGACAATTACATTGACAACTCATGAGAAGGAAGCTGCTCACCTTGCTGTGCTAATGAATATGGCTATAACCGAGCCATTTTTAGAGTAAGCACATATTGTTTTCTTTATCAGATTTATCGTAATATGCGTAATTATAAATGTAACTTAATATCTTTTATATTATGGTAGTATGCATTTGGAAGAGTTACAAAGTTCGGACAAGCGCATGGAAAGAAATGCTACATTGCTATGGAAAATTCACACAAAAAACTTTGCTGATTGGATTAAAAAGAAGGTTAATCAGCTCTTTAAAATTTTGTGTATAAGTTTGAAAATATTGTTTTTGAATCTATATTGAATCTATATTTGAAAATATGGTTTTTCCAAATACCTATTAACTTAAGCGAACACGATGAATTATTAAAATGGATTGCCTATGGTCCAAGTAGTAATGCTTCGTCCTGCAAAGGATATATAATTAATGGGTTACGTTTTCATACAAAAGATGTTGAGAGAGAAACTCAGAATTCTGGAGTGACTTATGATGTTACTACCATGTGTAGAGCAAGTGCAAAAGATGTCTCTCAAGTAGTTGATGTGGTCACGTACTATGGGATTTTGACTGACATAATCTTATTAGACTATCATAAATTTTATGTTCCAATTTTTAAGTGTCATTGGGCAAACATTGGAAATGGGGTGAAGGTTGAAGATGGATTTACTCTTGTTAATTTGCATCAAAATCAAGCTTCATTTTCGAGGGATCCATATATTCTTGCATCTCAAGCGAAACAAATTTTTTATTCAAGAGAGAATGATTCTTCTAATTGATATGTTGTAATGAAGGCACCACCAAGAGGTTATCATGAATTAGAGACAGATGATTATATTGAGGACACAAGCCATGTTATTCAAGATTGCGAAGAAAACATGATGGATGTGGATTATGTGGAGGATGGTAGCTATGTTAGAGAAGATTGTGAAGGCATATTTGAGAAAAGTTTAAAATACTTGAATAAGGTGATTTGACATATCGGTATTTCAAAATATATGTAAATGGTTTTGTGAAAAAACCCAATAAAATGCAAGTTGTTTGTTTTAGTAAGAAATTTATTTTGAAAATATTTTGACATCCAGTTTAATAATTCATGCAGTTGTTTCGGTGACTTCAAATTTCTTAAATGCAATTCTTAAATGCAGTTCACTGTATATTTTAGAGTTTTCACTGTATATTTTAATTCAAAATTATATTCAAAACAAAAACATGAAAGCTAAAACCAGAAAAGAAAATCAAACAAATAACATCTTTCAATCTAAAACCTGAATCAAGCAAAGTTCAACTCAAATTGGTTTAATCAATCAAATCAAAATCAAAGAAATAGATCAGATCAAAGTCAAAGCAATCTCCAGTTTTCAAAGTTAAAAGATCAATTATTAAGTTCCAGGCTTCTCTGTTCAAAGTTAAAAGATCAATTATAAGTGTGTAAATATGATTGCATGTATATATTTATGATGATATTGGTGTGCATGTCTGTGCTTGCTCTGTTCTAAGTTTAAGGTTTTAAAACAAATTCAAAAATCAAAATCTTTTCACTTGTTCTCTTATAGGCTTTGATATTTAAACAAGATATGTTTGAATTAACATGATCTAAGTTTAAAAAATATTTTTATGTATAATATGTTTGAGTTTTTCTGGAAAATTAAAATATACAGTGAAAACACTTACTTTTAGAAACAATATATGCAGTTCTCAACCTTGAATGCATTTTAACATCCATTTTTTTCTTTTACATGCAGTAAATGGGTAAAAAGAAGGCGGCTGCTTTAAAATGGCTAAAAACAATTGATAAATCCACGGCTAATGCAAAACACAAGGACAATAGGGTCAGTAGCGAAGTTGGTATTGAAGACAACTCGCAAGAAATTGGAAATTCTGAGAACAATGAAGCTCGAATTCAAGACATCGCTGAAGCAGTTGACAAAGATACAATGCAAGTTGAAGAAGATTTTGAAGCTGACATGAATGAGAGAACCACTCGAGATGCCACCGCAAATCCGGTAGTGAAGCGCAAATGTAGAGGTCCAACTAAAGTGAAAAGACTTCCAGTAAATCCATTGAGTCGCATTGAAGTCGAATTTAATGCGGATGGCAAACCAATAGGAGATGGGTCTGTCAAACTATCTTCATATTTAGGCCCGCTAGTAAGAGAACATGTTTCTGTTACACTTGATAAGTGGAAGGAACTAAGTGACAGATTACAAGTTGCTTTGTGGGGATGCATTCAGGTATATACCATTTTTATGTCATATATGTCTTATTTATTTTTCTAAATTTAGTTAAAGTATATATGAAAATGATGCATTTTATATTACCAGTTTTAACAATGTCTCAATCTCCTGAAACTAGTTGCTTTGTTGTCTGTTACAATAACTGTTACACAAAACTATATGAAGTAAATTCTATAACTGTTAGGACTGAGTTGGAGGAAGTAAGGGATTGCATGTTTGTTGAAGTATTATGATGCTGAAAGAGGAGTTGTGTTTGAAAATACAAGAGTTCATTTGATACTGTAACTTTTTTGTGCTGGGTATTTTATAGACATGAGTGATGCATTATTCCACTAGATGACATCAAGAATGTTTGAGATGTGGTTTCGGGTATGGGTAAGTTTTTAAACATTTTTGTAATAGTCTGCAATTTGAAATTTGTAATTACAGACTATTACAAATTTTGTAGTAGTCTGTAATTTGAAATTTGTAATAGTCTGCAATCGATTTCTTTTTACAGTAATTACTTATTTACCAGCTAATTATCTAATAATTTTACATGCAAATATTTTTAAAATTTGCATTTCATCAATGCAGACAAGTTTCCTCTGAACATCATATGTTATAAGTGATCAGTTGAAGGGATTTTAATTTTTGTAATTTATTAAGGCTGTTGCATTAAGAACAAAGACATTTATATCAATATACAGACATGCATAATCAACCCATACATATTAACAGACATGCAAACATTTTTTACTTTTATGAAATCATTTACCACAACATTATTTCAAATATTAATCACATGAATCAAAGTTTAAACAGATAATAAATTACTCACAAATTAAAGAGGCAGAGGACTTGATTTTTTTTTACTGGGAAACTTTGAAAACTTGAATTGTTGAAGACCGATTAGTTTTTAACTGGAAAACTCGATCTTGTTATTACAGGAATCAGTGAATTGCTGAGATGATTTAAGGTTTTCAAAACTGATCTGAAATTGCTTGATGATTTGTTTGATTTCAGGCAGATGCTACAATTCTTTTTTATCTCCAGGTTTTTGGAAGTGGCAAGAAAATGAAAACCTGGTTTAACACTTGTCTTTATTTTATTTAAAATGTTTTTTTATAAAGTCTGTAATAGTCTGTAATTACAAATTCAAAGATTGCAGACTATTACAAATTTCAAATTACAGACTATTACAAATTCCACTACAAATTAGTTTATTAATATTGGCCTTTAGGAATTTAAAACATTGTCAATTAAACTTGAACAGTCCCTGCCTTTTAACTTGAACAATTCTTTGCATGCTACCCTCTTCAATACTTAGCTTTCAGTGTTGAGTTAAAAAGCCCCATAGTTAAACATTATCTCTGATTGATCCATTATTTTTGTTTGATTTGTATTTAGAACCTGCCATCTTTGAATTATATGCATTTGTTTCGTTTGTAACTAGCAAATGCCATTCTTCAGTAGTATGATTTTGTGCATTATGACTATAAAACAGAATGATCCATGTCACTTTTAGAGAGAATCAGATACCATGTCATTTATTTAGAGGATCAGATACCATGCCATTCTTCAGTAGTATGATTTTGCCCAGAATGATTTGTGCATTATGACTATAAAACAGTATGATTCAGTAGTATGATCCATGTCATTTATTTTTAGTTTTGCTACCATTTGACTATACAACATAATGTAAACAACTGTTAATTAATTGGTATTAGTGTTGGTTTATAAAAGTTTTCTTCTTAGCTAACGCTGATATTGCAGGCTAGATTTAAATTGGACGAGGAATGGCAAAAATCGTCCATATTTCAGCAAATGGGGTGCATTTTTAGAGGTTCAAAATCTAGATTAGTTCGCAAAATAGCAGATGCAAAGAACGAAGAAGAAAGAATTCGGTTGAAACCCGATAACCTAAGTATGAATGAGTGGAAGAAGTTTGTCAAGTCCAAAACAACGCCAGAGTTTAAGGTATTTTAGTATTGTTGAAAGTTGTGAAGTTTGAATTAGTGAACGAGCATAAATAATATATTTTTTATTCTTAGGAATTGAGTCAGAAATTCAAATCTATTAGAGAAAATCAGATACCACACACATGTAGCCGTAAAGGAATGGCTCGAGTAGCTGATGATTTGGTAAGAATTGCCAATTTATTTACCGTAATATTTATTAACTAGTTAGTTAATGTGTTGTGCTGTAATAAATATTCTTCAAACATAGAAAAATACGAGTCCTCATCCATCTTCCGTCTCACGAACTCACGTTTGGATCAAATCCCATACTCGAAAAAATGGTGAACCGGTAAATGCGACTGCTGCAGATGCTATCGTAAGTACTTTGATATTTTATTATATAACAATTTGTTTGCTATTGTGATATTTCGGTTGTGTATAATATGCATATATGACAACATGTATAGGAAAAAATTAAACAAATCGAGAACGAATCAAATCCTAGCTCAACATCTAATTACAAAGAAGATGCGCTTGCAAAAGTTTTGGGACAAGACAGACCCGGATGATTAAGAGGCATGGGAAGGGGTATAACTTACACAAAGGCAGTATGGTCACACATAAAGGATAAACAGACGGCCGACATGCATAACAAAATTTCAGAATTAGATGCGATGGTCCGCATGCTTCTGAAAAATCAGGTATGAAAAATGTATCTCAATGGAAGAATCAAGCAACGAGGCCGAGACACAAGAAAATACAATCTTATTTTAGTTTGCTCATGAATGACTTGACTATTGAAGATAAAATAGCACAAAAATGAATATAACTAAATTGCTTCTTTTAAATGTCATAAAACAGGATGTAGTGATACTACTAAGTAAATTATTAATCCAATGTTATGAAAGTGTTACAAGCACCTAGCCTAAAATTTGCTTTTATTATTTGTTTGATAGAGAAAAGAAAACTTGGATGAAGCAAATGAATCTCAAGTGGCAAATGTTGAATTGCACAACTTCGATAACTTTGAAAAAGAAGATAATGCGGTAATCTTCGATCTTTATACTTATTAATTTGTCATTTTGAATGTTTAAAAATAAAAATCAACATGTTCTTTTTGTATAGAGTAAAAGTAGCAGCACGAATCATAAGTGCAAATTAATTGATTGGACAGGGAGTGAAGAATTAGTTGCAGAAGGACGACTACTTTCAAGTGATCCAAAACAACTTGTTAATGATCTCCCTCTTGGACCGAGTGCCGTTGCAGTTTGGATAGATAAGCCAAAAATTAAAGATGCTTTTCTGTGGAGGCCCACTAAAGGTTTGACACTAGTTGGAGATGCCATTGGCATCAAAGTCGCATGGCCTAAATCAAAAGTAGTTATTGAAACGGTTAACATTGCATTATCGGATAATCATACGAGTAATGTCGGAGTTGTCGAAAAGGTAAACTTGTTTATAATTAACACTGTATTATTTTTTTCATCGTACAAATTGTTGATGCACATAATAATATAACCTATTTGTTTAATTGATAGAGTTCAAATTATATGGCAAATGTTAAATGCAAGCTGATCGATTGGTCGGGAAAGAGAGAAATAGTTGCATTAGGACGCGTGTCTTCGACCGATCCAACTGCAATGGTTCATTGTGTTCCTTTGGGAAGAAATGCAATTAAAGTTTGGGTAGATCTTGTAAAAATTCCAAAAGCCCGTCTATGGAGAACAACATCCGATTTAGAAGTCATTGAAGATGCTCTTGGTACTACGATAGCTTGGCCTGCTGCTAATGTTACAATGGAATCAACTTCTAGTAAGTATAATTCAAATTTGTGTTAGTGTAGTTACTGGATTCGATTTTGCTTGTCTAGTATTGGCCATATACACGATGCACTCACACACATTTCTTTTAGTTTTGTGTTTAATGAATATGAACGTTCTATCATTACGTTCTTCCATATATTCCAAAGGCACACTGAGAATGTTAACTTAGTTATAATACTGCTATTGCACTTAGTATTGAAATGCCGCTTAAGTTTTTGAATTTCTATAAAGTTTCTACATAATTTATTGATCACCCAAGTTTAACCCTCCACCACTTCCACACATAAGCTGAAAACTTACACCTGAAAAATAGATGATCCACACTTTCCTCCTCCCTCTTGCATAACACACAAGTAGGATTAACCTGCATTAACCTTTGAACAGGCCTATCTTTCATTGGTAGCAAATTCATTAATGCTTTATAGCAACAAACACTTGTTTTAGTATAATTAATGCGATCCCAAATCCATTTCCACAAAGAAGTCTAATCATACTTCACCCTTATCCTTTTGACCACCTTGCTGAAGTAGATTTGTTTGCAATCTCTAGTTTGAATGTCCAGTTTGAATGTAGCGTTGGCAGTAGCAAGTTGTATGCATGTATAGAGTATGGAGTAAGGACTGAGTATGTATGTAGATGTGGAGTTGTTGCTTGAATTATGGGTATGTTGGAAGTGTTGGTGATCAGATTGTAATGAAGTGTGTATTCGTGCAATTCAGGTAGCTCAGTGTAGTGGTTGACAGTAAGGATGATGTTGAAGTGATGATTTCGGTGACAGGCAGTGGAGAATGATGTAACAATTGTGGGACTGGAGGCGGTGGTGATTTGAGTTGCTGAGGTGGTCGATTTGCGGGGATTGGAGGGGGTTTCGGGTTGCGATTGGTGGAGTGTGAAGAAGTGAGAAGATGGACAGAGGAAGGTGCAGGTTTGGGGTTACTTATTTGAAGCTGAGTTAGGTTGTAAGTTTGCAGTAAGTCGAGGAGTTTGCTGAGAGGCAATTGGTTTGCTGGTGAGAAGATTTGCAGGAAGATGATGATTTTGGCAGTAAGGTAATAGTAAGTTATGGTGATGACTGGAGATAACTTGATGGTTTCAGGCAGTTATGAATGCAGCGGTCATGAATTTTGAGGGGTTGTGATGTGGTACAACAGTGAGGAGTTTGGTGAAGTATTGGTTGCAGTTGCAGTTGTGTAATGTGGAGTTGCTGGTGAAGGATGACACGGTAGGGGCAGAAGGAAATTTTGGGGTGGTATTTGATAAAGTGGGGTGAAGTTGTTTGGAACAACAATGAATGCAGTGGTGGTGGGGATGAGCTGAAGGCAGATGTATGGTATGATATGAAGGAAATGGTACAGAGAATGTAATGACAGTGAACAATGAGGAAGTTGTGGATTATTGTAGGGAAGGTGGAGGGTGTTGGCAGGTTGATGTATGTGGCTGTAGTTGTGTAGGGTAGTTGATGTTGGTAGTGGGTAGATGAGGCCAAGGCAGTGCAGCAGTGTTGTTTTCGGGTTGGTCACAGAAGGTAGTGAGATGTCTGAAGGCAAAGTGACAGTGTTGTTTGCGGGTTGTCTGAAGGTAGTGAGATGTTTACGGGTTGGTCAGCAGTGTTGTCAGTAGTGTTGTTTGCAGGTTGTGCAGCAGTGTTGCCGCAGTGAAGAGGGAAGGTGAAGTGCTGTTGGATGAGCTTGATGGCGGAACTGTTGATAGGGGAGATTTGAGCAAGGCAGTGACAGTGGTTGTTTGAATGGCCGAGCGTGTTTGGTATGTGGCAATGGAGAGTTATGTTTTGGTTGATATTAGACAGAGGAGGGAGTTGCACTGGTTGCTGGTGTTAACTAATAGCAGTTGCAATGTATAGGGAGAGGCGACAAGGGTTGAACTGCACTATAACTGATAGCAGTTGCAATCTACAATTGTTGAAATGGCAACGATGTGGTATGTGTGATGTCAGAGGGGGGATATTGGAGTTTGGGCAGAGAGGATTAGTTGAAGTATGAATGGATGGTGAAATGTTGGGTGGTTGATATGTTGTAATAGTTTGATGGTGAATTGTTTGAAAGAGCAGCAGTTTTGTAGTGAAGTAATGGTTTGTGCTGTATGTGTTCTAAAGTAAAGTAGGCAAGAGGCAGTTGTGTTTGCTGATGATGTATGTGGTGAGGAGGTTGACTGCTGTATTGGTGATGTAACTGCAATGGTCAGTGGGATGGCTTGGAGTTTATTTGTGATGGGTATTTGAAAGTGGTCAGTGGCAGTGGTATTTGTGATGGGTATTGGAGTTTATTTGTGGCTTGCAGTGGTCAGTGGTATTTGAAAGTGGAGTGGCTGTGCAAATGAAACTTGTAAACAATAAAATGATGTATGGGTGAAATCAATGTAAACAATAAAATGATGATGGAGATTTGTAAAAACAAAGTAAAGATTGTAAAAATAAAGTAAAGCTTGATTGGCAGCAAATGATTATGTGATGCTTTCCCAAGTTGTTAGCTGCTGAAACAAGTTGCACCAAACAGAGCTAGTTGCATCAAATGAAGAGAGAGGAACGCGGGCACACGATGCAGGGTCTGGTAACAGCTGTTCGGTTGCAGTTTAGAAGGAGGGAGGTGGCAGTGTAGAGGTTGGAATGATTGGAAGCGTATTTAGTAATATAATAAACAATTAAACAACTCTAGTTTGTACTTTATTGTTTACATTAACCAGATTTTCATTCAATAATAAACTAAATAATTACCAGTACATAGAATCAGTGCATAGAATGATTTAGCTATTAATTTTGAGTATTTTCTTTGTTTGCCGCACAGATTTTTTTCCATATTTCGGTATTCATGATAATTTATGTTTACTTTTTATGACTAATAGACGTATGTGCTTTTTGATAGGTGGTGTATGATGCTCTGGGTTTACGCTATGGTGGAAGGCATGAAAAAATATGTTGCCGCACTCATTCTCCTTCAAATGTATTTTGTGTCGATGTTCTTACATCTTTACTTTTACTATGTATTGTTTTGGTTAGCTAACGTTGTATGGACTGTTACTTTTATTATGTATTGTTTTGGTTAGCTACGATTGTATGAATTGTTACTAATATTTATATGATTAATATTGTGCACGAAATGCTTTTATTCATATTTTTTTATGCTTAATTGTTAATACTGTGTGAGATACCGTATATTACATCCTTTTTATATTAATGCTAGGAATAAAAATTGTCGTGGTTATACATATTATAGCATTATGCTAGTGCAATATAAATATTCTGCAACGATTAAACAGTTTTCATAGCAAGTAAATAATGCTATGAAAGACTAAAGTAAACATTCTATAGCGTTTTTTAAGCATTTATAGTTGCTATAATAATCAGGCAATGATATTTCTATAGCATTTATAATTGCTATAATAATCAGGTAATGATATATCTACGGCGTTTACAATTGCTATAGAAAGGTACTTGTATGTCATGAACCATCCATTTAATAGCAATTTAGAAACGCTATAAGTAACGTCAATTATAACATGTTTTTTATAGCGATTCTGAGGTTGCTATTATAGATCCCTGACATATTACAACTTGTTGATATACAGCGTTTATAAAAACGCCATCGTATCCTTTTACAGCGTTTTTTAAACGCTATAAAAAGGTATTTTTCTTGTAGTGTTTAAGTCCAAAAGGCATTACTTTGTAGCAGTACAATCCCCGGTCAGTGATGAAACTAGTGTGGTCTTGATCGGGAACGTGCATAGGAATTTGGTTATATCCTGAGTATGCGTCCATAAAAGATAAGAGTTCGTGCCCGGTTGTGATGTCCACCAGCTGATCAATTCAGGGGAGTGGGAAGCAATCTTTCGGGCAAGCGTCATTTAAGTTGGAGAAGTCAATGCATGTTCGCCACTTCCCATTAGCCTTCTTTACTAGTACCGGGTTAGCGATCCACTCTGGGTAGATGGCTTCTCGTATGAAGTTATTGGCAAGCAAGTTCTTTACTTCTTCATCGAGGGCTGCTGATCGTTCTGCCCCCATACTTCTCTTTTTCTGCTTTACTGGCGCCTTGGTAGGATCGATGTTTAGTACGTGGCATGTCGCATCTGGGGAGATTCCAGTCATGTCAGCGTGCGTCCACGCAAATACATCCAAATTGTGGCGGAGAAAATCAATGAGTTGATCCCTAAATTCTGCTCTTAGCTGAGATCCGATTTTTAATAGTCAATTTGAGTCGTGTTTGTCTACAGATACAAACTCCATAGCCTCTGCAGGCTCGACGTTGGCCTCCTCCTCTTTGTCTCGGGGGTCTAATTCATTGAAAGGATCACTGGTATATCAAAGAGGAGGGGCTTTCTTTAGTTGCTATGCTTCCAAGTTTTTCATGCAGAGAGTAGTCTCTGCATTCTTCCCTCTATCCTTCCTGCGATTATTGTGAAGTTCAGTTACATAGCAATCTCGAGCGGCGTCTTGATCTACCTCTACTTCCCCTATTCCATTGTCTGTTGGAAATTTCATCTTCAGGCACCACGAGGCCAAGACAATTTGGAAGTCAGATAAGGCTGGTCTTCCTAAAAAGGCGTTGTAGGCCGAGTGGTTATCTATTAGCAAAAATGTTTGTTTCCTCACAACGGAGCGGGGGTGACTTCCTATTTCAACAAAAAGATCCAATTGCCCAAGGGACATCTTCGTGTCTCCAGTGAAACCGTGTAGTGGTTTGTTGCAGGGAGACACATCCTTCATTGACAGCTTCATTCTGTCGAAAGCATGCTTGAATAGGATATTTACCGAGCTTCCAGTGCCTACTAGAATTCAAAAAACTTCGGCTGGGCCGAACCGGGCAGAGATGACCATAGGATCCATGTGAGGGTACTGCCTTCCTTCTAGGTCGCGCCTATTGAATGTGATTCCATCATTCTCTTTTCGTTTCGGGTGGCGTTCTTCCATAACAGAATTAACGTAGCCTTCATTGTTTCTAAGTGACTTTCCGTATCTTTCCATCACTGCCCAGCTTCTGTCGGCGATGTGTGGTCCTCCCGATATGGTATGGACCACTATCTTCTCTTGACTGGAGCCGTCGGTGTTGCGATTTTCCCCTCCTGTTTTTGGGAGGGGTAGCCTTGGGTTCTCATTGGCAGGAGCTAGGGTCCTGTTCTTACCTTTTACATAGTGTTCCAGTCTCTTCCTTCTGATGTGTTCTTCAATTAAGTCCCGGAGGTGATGGCATTCATTGGTATCATGCCCATGAGATTCGTGGAAGCGGCAGAACTTTCCAGACTTAATTGCGTTATCTGATTCTTGCTTGTACGGGGGGCGTCTGTATTTAACTTCGTCTTGGGTGGCCAGGAAGATATTTTTGATTGTCTCATTCAAAGGAGTGTAAGTGTCAAATCTCGGTCCTGGCCGATATAGACGTTTTTCTCCCTTTTTGCCCCCAGCATTGTCTCTAGAGTCATTTCTTCGAACGTCCTTTGCTACAGCGGATGTATCGCCATGAGCTGCCTTGGTTTGTTGTCTTGTCTGTCTTTCCGTAGCAGCGTCTTCAAGTCTCATATATCTTCCGGCTTCATGGAAGAAATCGGGTAAGGTAGGTGGTTATTCTTTCGTTAATCTTCTAGCAAACTTAGTATCCCAATGCACACCACTACAGAGAGCCGTTAAGATAAGTTTCTCATTGGCATCTTGGACTGCGGCTGCTGCAGCATTGAATCGGGTTGATATTGCTGCACTGTCTCTCCAGGCTTCTGTTTGATATTAGATAGGGAATAAGCGTCATTGGGTTGTTCCACATGAATGCAGAACTGGCTGGTGAACTTTTCTTTCAACATTTCCCATGAGCTGATGGATCCTTGGGGTAGGTGGCAGAACCAGGAGGTAGCTAGATCCGCCAAGAATAGTGGAAAACATTTGCACAATACTCTTTTTGTGGTTCTGCTCATGAGCATATGCTGTGTGTATCTCTGCAAGTGTACAACGGGGTCAGAGATTCCCTAGTAAGGTTCCACTGTCGTCATTTTCCATTCTCGGGGGTGATGGCAATTTCGATATTGCGAGTGAAAGGGCTGGTTACCCTAGCGCCTATCCCTCGATCTCTTTGATCCCGTTGGACGCACTCTCTGAATAATCGCGCCATCCTTTCATCAGAATTTGGAGCAGATAGAAATGAGTTTGGTTCTTCTCTGTGGGATTGATTCCGTCCAGATGATCTGTAGGGGTGGTATTGTCTACCACTCCTAATATTTTCCAGTGGCTGTCTCTGGTCTTCTGGGAGCATGCTAGGGTCAGCTACAGTTGGCCCTTGCCTTGATCTTCCGCTGCTGGGTTCTGTTCTAAGCACTTCCTCGGGTCCAACTTTGGGCTGGACTCTAACTCGGCCCCGTTCTTTGGTGTTTCCGTGGCTAGGTAGCATGACCGGCGCAGCCACAGCCGACCCTTGCCTGGTACCTCCCCCATTGGGTTTGGTTCTAAATGTTTCCTCGGGTCGGAGTTCGGGCTGAGTTCGGGCTTGGCTCCTATCATTGCTGTTTCTGTTGTTAGTCTCTTCGAAGAAGAAAGTTCTTTGTCGCCTCCCAGATCATCCAGACTGGGACTCATCCCATGATTCAGTGTTGCGGTTGGATTCTTCAGCATCCCTTAAGCGTGACATGAGTCGGTCCACCAAGGCTTCTTGTTGGGGTGTGAAGCGGTTAGTTTCTTCAGCCATAACCCTGTCTAGGTCTGCGCTAGTAATTGCAATCGGTTGTTCCGTGGCAGGGGCTGTCGGATTTGCCTGACTTCCATTTCGTACTGCTGTTGAAACGGGACGGTTCTTTTGATCTGTGATCACTGGATCTAGAATGCTACTAGTTGCGATGTTCTTTCCTTTGCTAACATCTTTCTTCTGCCTGGGAGGCATGTCTTCCAAGCAATGAGAGATGCTGTCGGGAAGAAGGTTAAGTGGGGGAAGCTGAAACTTCTAGCTTGAGTTCTCAGCGAAAGCACCAAAAGTGTTTGCACAAAAAATGGGCAAACACCTCCAAGTCATATGTTTTAGTTGATTTTATGTTGTTCTTAGTGATTTGGGTGATTTATATAAATACGTAAAAAGCAGGGACTAAACTGTAAAAGACACACATATTTATAGTGGTTCGGCCAGAATGTGCCTACGTCCACTTTATATGTTATTCTCCTTTATGGTTCGGTGGTGTCTTCTTTGCCTTGATTCGGTAGTGCCTTCTTCGCCTTGATTCGGTAGTGCCTTCTTTGCCTTGATTCGGTAGTGCCTTCTTGGCCTTGATTCGGTAGTGCCTTCTTGGCCTTGATTCGGTAGCATTGGACCGGTGGTGGTTGGAGGGGTTTTGGTTCGGTAGTCTTTGGAGTGGTTTTGGTGTGGTCGGTCCGGTGGTTCCTTCGTTGGTTGATTCGGCAATGCCTTCGTTGGTCCGGTGGTGGGTTGGTTCGGTGGAAACACGCCCAACATATACACATACACATACAAATAAACTTATATATATGTATTTGTCATAAAAATGGAGCTTGTATATATTTGTATACAGATGTATAGATATTTTATCGTGAGTTTGAAATGGTGAAGTTTATATACATACATATATAATATATCATATTCGGAAGTTTACATTTCAAAATTTAATATAGTTTTAAAAATTAATAGATTTGGATAAGCCAAATATCGAACAATTTATCTATTTTACCTATAAAAATTTATATCCCAATAATTAAAATTAGTTAATTATCCCAAAAATAGATGGCTAAAATCCTGGTCGTTACATCTCTTATAACGACAGTTACCTAGCTAATATTGCCATGGTGCCATATGAAGCTTTATATGGACGACCATGTAAATCACCTTCATGTTGGGTTAAGACTGGAGACCAATTAGTTCTTCGACCAGAAATAATTCGAGGAGCATTAGAAAAAGTGTCTATGATCAATGAAAGGATGAAAGAAGCCCATGATCGATGAAAAGTTACGTCAATCAACGGAGAAGGGACTTAGAGGTTACGGTCGGGGATCTTGTGTCTATGAAAGTTTCCTCAACTAAAGGAGTTGTAAGATTTAGAAGAACTGGAAAGCTAACACCCAGATTCACTTGACCATTTAGAATCCTTGAAATAATTGGATCATTGGCCTATCGTAACGATCCACCTTTTTGAATGGTTTAAATTGAAAATAAACCGCAAACGTCGAACTCAAACCATTAAAAAGGAGGATTGTTATGGCGTAAATAAGAAAAGAAGAGAAAGAATGAAAAACAAAATACAGAATCTCATACGGAATGACAAAATATAATTATCAAATAAACAGTTCATGTAGTTGTTTTACAAATAACATTTGATCATACTTTTACAATATCTGAGTATACATACAACAAGAATAAATAAATAATGCAGTGGAACAGCATGATGCAATGAAATATATATAAAATAAATAGCATCTCCATCTTCATCCTCCTGAAACAAAATCTTCATAACTGAAATGCTTAGGCTGACTCGAGCGTAATGAAAACACAAAACACTCGAGTTAGAACTAAAAGATCTTATATGAGTTAAATCAACATAAATAAATATGAGTGTAATGGCTTCAGACACGTTTGCGAGGTTTTACATCTCCTATCCAGTGTCTAACGTGCATGCAATAACTTAAGAGATGTTTGGGATTTCATCTCCTAAGGATCTGTTAAACAATCTACATACATAGTACAATACGCAATTTTAATATGTCTACAGTAAAGTAAAGCACTAAAATAGAGTTAAGGCATTACCTATATCCCACTTAACACATTTTATATAAATGTCATAGTCTACAAAGTACCGTAATTCCTCCACAAACTGGAGGGCTATGAGAGGGCACTCCATAGTGTACGACACAAACTAAACTTGTAGTGGGCACGATAAGGCGACAAGGCACGCGACGCAATGCCAGGGTAGGATTCTACAATCTGTACTCCCGGACTTGTGGTAACACATAGTAGCGACTACCGCCTACCTCGAAACACACTTCTATAATCAAGTCGAGGGTGGCCACCAAATCAATCATAAAGTAATAAATATTGTGTTGAAGAAACGTATTTCATCGAAGGAGCGACCTCACTTGGCCCGGTATAGGTCCTGTTTATTTGTCATATCAAGATGACCGAGGGCGTCAGGGCTTGGTTCATACCTCATATAGTAGCATTCACTAAACCATCCTACTTTATTCTAGATTCGCCACCACGTGCACAGTTGTTAAGGTGCTTTTCGGTAATGGCAGAGAGTTTGATAATATTCGACCCCGGTCTCTTTAACAACCAAATGCTTTTCCAGTCGGTTGGTTCTTTTACATTTCCAAGTCCAATCCATAATTGATATCAAAATATTATATTAACTTCAGAATCATATCACTTCGAAATCATTGTTCACTTTCGAAATCATTTTTCACTTTAAATCATACTCATTTAAAAATCATAACTATAAAATAGGTTAAACCCTTATATCAAATATTCGCATTTAAATCAATTAAATTTAAAGCATAACAGTTCCAATTTTAAACTATATGAATATTGAAAGTAGTTTATACATATTGGAATAGTTATACATTAAAAATAGTTTATATTTTAAAAAAACAAATTATAGTTGAAATAGTTTATATATTAAAATAGATTATATATAAAAATAGTTGATGTATTAGAAATAGTTTATAATAGTTTAAAATAGTTTTAATAGTTTAATAGTTTAAATAGTTTAAGGATTTTAAAAAAGTTCAAATAGTTTAATATAAAATGGTTTGATTATTGGAAATGGATTATGTTGTAAATAGTTTAAAAGTCTAAATAATCTATATTTTGAAATAATGGATTTTTAAACAATTTATACTAAAATAATTAATTCGAAAATAATATCAAATCAAATTATTTCTTCCATTTCAACAAATCTAGAACATATCCAGATTTCAAATCAACAAAACCCAATTTTAATCTTTCAATTCAAATTCTCATTAAAAACCATTTCAATTTATATGGATTTCAAATCCATGTTTGAACTACAAATTCAATCCACAAAGTTTAAATATTCAAACGTTTACAACAACCCGATTTTGATGAATTTCATTTATATTTCGTAATTCAACTTTAAAATTTCAATTTAAATTCTTCAAACAATTTTTTTAAACCAATTTCAGTTTTATCATTTTTAAGCTTGGATTTTGAAAATAATTCAGTTTATATAAATCTAATTTTATTTCATAATATCATTTTACAGAATTCAACTTTAAAGATTTAAAAATCATTTAATTTTACCAATCCGGCGTCCATATATAATTTTCTACTTTGTGGTCAAGTGATACGGATATATATCATAAACCGGTAATAATTTAAATTCATGGGTATATATCATTTCAACCCGCAATCGCGAGTAAAATTAAAAATCCATAAAATCGCTCAAGTTTATCATTTCAACCCATAACGATTTTCCCCCAATCTATAAGATCGTTAGGGTATGTATCATTTCAACCCATGGTG
This sequence comes from Allium cepa, assembly GCA_030765085.1. Classification (NCBI taxonomy): domain Eukaryota; kingdom Viridiplantae; phylum Streptophyta; class Magnoliopsida; order Asparagales; family Amaryllidaceae; genus Allium; species Allium cepa. The sequence continues at coordinate 746,453,786 of CM060935.1, forward strand.
ATTTTCCTAATAATAACTAAGAAAACTCGCAGTGTGATAACAATTTATAAATAAACATACATCCAATCATCTAAATATCAACGATTAAACATCCATCACAATCATCATTCAAATCAACTAATAAATAACGTCAATTAATTGGTTATCATTAATAGGTATGTAACTGGCAATTTAAATTCAATATTTAATTCTAATGGAAATTAAATTCAATATAAATTTAAAGTAAACTTGAATGACAATTTAAATATAACAAACAACCATCAATAAATTTCTAATCACACCATGAATTTAATTTAACTAACATAAGACGATTTAGTAACTGTGAGTGGGTTAAAACACTCACATTTGATTTATCGACGATTTAAAATCAAAATTATACCCAAATTTGAATAGTCTCAAAATGCAGCCAAACTAGTTCCATAATATCCAGCATTTCGATACTATCCCATAGGAACAAACCATGTATGAATTCTAGCTCGTACGAAAAAATACTAAGGTTAGAACATTTTAAAATTAAAAATTTAAGTTAAAAATAAATTACAAGGGCATATGCGTAAATTACCATGCCTTCCTCTCTCCAAGCTCAAACAGCCGAAATCGTACATGTACATCGCGACCAACCCTCATCAAACAACTGCCACCACTCAACACTCGCCGCCCCCGTAAGGGACTTCGCCTCCCCAGTCAGAATGCGCCACAACCACATGCCTCTATGGCCGACAATCCTCCTAGCACGCTGCCACCTCCGGTCATCATGAAACCACCTCCGCCGCGCGGCCTATTTCTCCCAATTCCAGCTATTCAAAGCACCATCAGCACAAATGAACACAAGATTTGAGGCCTGCTCGGACTCATCTTCCAAATGCAACTCCCCGATCGTTAAATGGTCGACGATACACCGTTGGATCATAAACCTTAGAAATGGACAGTTGAGAAAGATTGCTAATTTCTAGTCAAATGGTGCATCAAATTGAAAAATAAATTATTGCACTGGATTGCACTCATCGAGAGCTTTTTAACGATATATAGTATGATATCGTTTTGGAGAGTTTGAATTTTGAAATTAATTTTTGTCAAGGTTTTGGAATTGAATCAGGTTTCTGCCATCGAAGAGAGGAGATAGAAACAGATAAGATGAACTGTAGGCACAATATGACGACCTGCCCTTCTCGAACCTCAAAAATCGACACAAATACGCCACTGTATAATAGCCGACGATCGAGTGCCGAAAAAGACAGATTGCTGAGGGAAATGATAGAAGATAGAAGAAAGAAGGAACTAAAACAAATAACAAAATCTCACAATCTCAGCGAAACAAAATATAATAGATAATAACTGAACTTTACACAAAAAGAGCTATATCAGTTTATACATTTACATCATCAGAGCACAACACAATCAATAGCAAAATACTGGATAGTTTTATTATCTTGTCCTCACAAAAGCTGACTATACAGCTTATATTACACAGCGGAATATACATCAAGTACGAGAGATGTGCCTCGCCATCCAGCTCATCTTCTAAGCACCACGGCTTCCTATCCTGTATTTAATTCTAGGTCTGACCCGAGCATTATAATAAAATAACACCCGAGTCAGTCTGGAAAACCAACGCGAGAAAATACACGCATGTAAATTATTAAAGTTTCAAAAACCCTTTGAAAATCAAATGGTATCTCGTAAGACCATGCCACAAATAGACATGTCGGGTTTTTACATTACGATAACCAAAACATATCTTATAAAATCCTCTGATATAATAATGTCTAAGTACAAATACTTATTCAAATAGCCGAAATTGTTACATTCATTAAATTCCAGCAATACCAGGCTCTACAATCAAAACCGTAGAGGGCACGTAGGGAGAATGGATTTCCAACTAATGATTAGGCACTGGGGTACCGCCTGTCATGGTACCTGGTCTAGATCAGCGTACTGAGGATCCCTCCCGATCGTCTGCAAAACAAGAACGGAGCTACCTCTTACTGGATAGTCCGAATAAGATCGCCCCACAGTTAGGACCAGCAACCGCCCATAAAGCCGAATAAAAATGGACCTCTAGACAGGGATGACCTTACCCTATTTAGGTGCTACCCACTTAGCCTTGCTGCATATCCCCTGATTTTCAGTCATTCCAGGTTGATGAGGCTCGAGGCTAAGCGTTACCTTTTTAGCACACATCTAACTTAGAATGCTCATCGTACTCCTGGCAATGTTCTGAAAGCATTCATCCATACAAGTCTGTTCCGAGTCCGAACGAAATCGAAGGCACTACTACTACTACATCCATTTTGAAATCATCCTCAGGATTAGTAGCGATTATCCCTTGCGCTTCTCTGCTCCATCATTCCAAACTCTTGTATTCATCACGAAAACGTATCCGTTGGATCGAAGTGGTTTTCGGATCACAAATCCGATCCCGTTCTCTTCGAAACAACGTTCGCTATTTTCCGGTAAACTGAACCCCGATTCTTTAGGATATATACAGATGAAAACAAGATCGGAATACACCTCCTAACCGTTAGTGGACGAATTTCCTTATAAACATCCCAGAAGAACAAATAGTTTATACGTACAGTATAGCACCTCAAACGGTAACTGTACCATATAATTCTCATACCTCTTCTACATATTTCCAGAGTTATATCTGGGTCCAGATTTGATAGTCGGTTATTTAACTATCAAATAAACAATCAATTCAACCAATTATTTTATGTCCACTGAAAAACTTCGAGTCTTATTAAATTAGATTTTAATAATTTAAAACACTTCACCTCAAAAACATACACTTAAAATATTTTAAATAAAATTTACTTAAAACCCTTTATTTAAAATAATAGTTATGAAATCTATGATAGTTTTCCCAGTAAAACATTAGCCACAAACTATTTTTAAATTAAAAATATTGTATAAAGTATAAATACGAAATAAAAATCTTTTTAAACATAATACTAATTTAACCTTTAAAATAATTACTACTATAATTAATTTGAATAATATTTACTTTAAAATTATAAAACAATTAAAAATAATAAATTTCTCCGAAACACTTTTTTTAAAACAACTTTAATACTTCCAACTTATACATAAAAATCTCCTTTTAAAAATCATAGTATTAATTTACTTTTAAAAAATAATTAACTACTATAATTAATTTATATAAATATTACATTTCACCTTTAAAGAAATTAAACAATAAATTTTCTAAAACAAGCTTTAAAAACATAAACCTCTAGTTCATGCTTAGAAATTTTCCCTTGAAAATATACTTAGTTTTCCAAGAAAATACGCTTTCCATCTTTAAAAATAAAATCACCTTTTTATCATTTTACAATGAATTGCACCTTTCTTGTAAGTTCCCACCGGAAATATATACTTTCAAATTTATCCACTGATAAGTTTTCCACTTTATTTATAAACCCAGTTATAAATTTCCATTCCTCATCATCCTTTAAATCATAGTTTCCAAAACACTTAATCGATTTCAAATCGATTTTCCTGAGTTAAGTTCCCTTTAAAATTTATCTCTTGATTTATCCAAAATCAATTCCAAAATTCATTAACACTAAATTCACCCTTTACTATGATTTAAAATCCTTATTTAAATCTGAAACATCAATTTCATTCTTTATTCCAAAATTTCTCTTTTCATTTCCTTTAAGAAACCAATTCATTATATTTCTATTTTTAAAATATCAAAATAGATTCATCCAAACCATAGCACAAAATAACTTAGATTTCCAATACAATCCATCATAAGATATTGATAAAGCATATCATAGATTATGAAAATAATTTCAATATTTGAGGAATCTAGTTGGATCCCTATAATCAGTTTTCCTGCTTCCACAAATGTTAGCACAATAAATAAAATACCGAATCCCACTTCGAGGGGGACATCGCAGAATAAAGGATCATCCGCTATTATGCGAGGCACATACTATATAATGCGCGAATATCAATCACTCCAATATATATATATATACTACTATATATAATATCACATCTAGGCAATTCAAATAATCAACCAATAATTTAAATTTAACCATTTAAATTAATTCTGAAAATTCAGATGTAAGTGAGACTAACTCACCTTGCGTTCAAAATGCCGAGCGTTCTAATTTTTTAAATTAAGTCTAGCCCGTTCGATTTAATTTAAAATTATTGCTTGCTCCAAACGTCAATAGGTCAGTACTACAGCCAAGCCGTTGCTCCGATTCCAGCGTTGCCAGCTTCGCCCGATTTTGACCTCGTATAGATGATAGTTATTGCAAAGTTCTGAATATAATTTTTATAATAAAATTTCTATTTTATTATTATTTACAAACCAGCTCTGCCGTTCACCTTGGTACAAAAAATCATGGCCGATACCTGCTCTATCTTCCATCACGCGATCAGGCTAAACTAACCCACCCATCGTCGATTTTGACAGATCACCGCACGCCCCCTCGAGCCCTAAAACATGATCGGAGCTGTTACCTTAAAGCCCGTCGCGAGATATACCATAGGCCTCAACCAAGCAAAGATTGGCGCTACCATTGCTTCGAAAACCACACTCGAATGTTTGTCCTTTCATCACGATTTGGCGACAATTCGAAATTCAATTTCAATCACCACCGTTCAAATGTTAGAGCTCAATGAGCTCTATAATCTTCCATTTGGTAGTTTAGGCTATAAGTTAGTGGATGGGAAGAAAATTGAGGGAGAAAGGTGGAAGATAGCGGCCATTCGTATAAGACGGCAGCTTGAAGAAAAGTATTAGGGTTTATGCCGTTCATGCCTATATATATATGTTTATTTTATATTATTTTATTAATATTCTCAAATTATTTATAAGTTTTTCAAGAGAACTCCAAACTAAACATGCTGCTTGGCGTTTATAATGTTTTACCCGTATTTCGAACACAATGGAATGTGTTTCGGTGTCCAATTAAATCATGGAAGATAGCTTTTGAATCTAGTTTAAATATTCAATTTTTGATTTTAATTTCAACGTGTTTCTCACCCGTACGAGCAAACGGTAACTCCAAACGCTATGAAATTTGAAATACGATAATAATTAACTATTATGGATCCTATGTCACTGATTTCGTCGAATTCCAAGACTGTACCCCGGAAGACTATTTTAACTCATCGACTAAATCGAGTGATTTTCAAAATCGTCGAAATCATTTAAAACTTCACTTTTAAAACTTTACTTACTTAGTTATAAATCATATACAATTTATATTCACATTAAAAAGCATTCTGATTCATCCTAGATCAAAATCTGATTATTTACATTATTTCTATATATATTAATTCCATTATTAAATTAATATAATTCCAGCTTTAACTTATCGATTTTAAAATCCCGTCCACAACTCCAATATTCAAATTCTAATCCAACTGGACTTAAATAAATTTTAGAAACCATTTTTATATCCATTTATTTCTCAGATTTACAAATTATCTCAATTCCATATATTAAATTACTATTTATCCAAATCCAATTAAATTGCCATATTTGAAATTATAACTCATTTTATTGATTCAATCAAAATCTTCGTATTTCAAAATCAATTTATAATCCACATTCAACATTTTGAAATAAATTAAGTGCTCAAAATTAACGACCAAAATTCTAGGTTGTTACACGCAGAAATCAAAAAAATAAAGTCTTCTAGGGTTTGAAAAATCTATTTATATATATAGGGAGAAAGATAAGAATGAATAACATATCGAATTGGTTCGAAACGATAACACAACTCGAAAAGCCCGTTCCGTTTCCAAAACGAAAGTAGGTTATCCAATATATTAAAATAGATGTTTTCAATATTTTTAAACTTAATGGAATAGGTTTTAAACCCAAATTCCATTGTATATAGTAGTTAGCTTTTAAAATCAGCTTATTTTAATTGAATTCATTAAACTAAATTCTACGCGTTTCGAGCTCGCACGATCAAACGACAAGTCCGATCGCTGCGAAACTTAAAATCCTATAATAATTCACCGTTATGGATCTGATGAAACAAGTTTCATTGAAATCCTAGACAGTGGCCAAAATGGCTATTTTCACGTTAATTAAATAAAATATTATTGAATTAATTTAATCGTCTTTAAATTCAAATTTAAAAGTTAAACATTTTTCATCATTCTTGTTTCATATAAATTTATAATCTTTTAAAATAAATTTTCCATCTAAAAATTGAATATTTAAATATTGCATTATTTACAGCGTTCAATTGCAATTACAATAAACTCGTTAATTATAATTTACATGCCAAAAAATTCATTTAATTTTGATTTCTCTCTTATCATTATATTAACTATCATCATATGGATATAATTAACACTTGTTTACGTTATATTACATCTATATTCTACAGTTATCATCTTAATTCATATTAACTGCAAAATTTAGTTAGATTAATTTCAATTGATTTACAATTTAATTTCAACAGATTAAAAAATGAGATGATAATTAAAAGTTACTATGTACTAATAATTCAAACAAATTTCTATGTTTATTGTTAACAACAAAGCTGATAAATTCACATACTGCTTAATTATTCTATGTTAACCAATTTTAATTAATTACATACAATTTCACAATTAAGCACAACATTAAATTTATTTCCTCATTTACAATTTATCACCAATTTAACTTTACAATTATTTCAATCGATTGAAACTACATTAAAATAATTGTCAATAAAATTCAAATAACATTATTAAATCATATTCAAATTATTTTTCTTATTAATAAATTTTAAATTTTATTTCTTACAACATTAAATTTCAAAATATTATTTAATATTTTAATTATCGTAAATTACGAGGCGTTACACTCTCCCCCACTCAAAACTTTTTGTCCTCGAAAAGAGAAGAAGGAATTTAGAACTAATATATTTTTATTCAAAATAACCAATTTATAAACACTTTAAACTTACATAATTAAGTATTTTAAATAAAATATATAAACTTATAAACAATTAAATCTTCCATATTCAAGTTTAATAAAAGTTTGAAAATATTTCTGTTTTGTAACAACCCGTAAATTTTAATGGTTTTTGTAATATAAATCATAATTAACTGAAATTTTGCCTGAAATATTATTTTAAAATTTGATAATGAAAATTTGATATTTGGAATACATATACTTTAATAAAGCAATTGGTAAATTATTGTTGAAAAATATGAAAGAAAATTCTGTTATGAAATTTTCAATTTAAAATCAGTTAAATTAATGAAAATAAAATGTTTTTGAAACCTGAATATTTTTACATAATAAAAATGTATCTTATTTTTTGAGTGAGGCGTCATATTTTGTTTCGTCAAATTTGAACTTTTTTAGCTCCGTTTATCTTATTTTCAACGAATTTGCAGCAGTTTAGCAGCGAAATATCGACTTTTGATAGGATGATCGTATCGTGGATATATATATATATATATATATATATATATATATATATATATATATATATATATATATATTGTAACGAGTCGGATTTTGCCCGCTCAAAAATCGACATCCATAATTCATATCGTATTCGAATGCCATAGATTCGACCGTTCAAATCCGATTCGCCGGAGCTTATAACAATCATTAAGTAAACAACACAGCGGAATAAAAGAATAATACATTGATATACAGCTTTGATACAATATCTGATACAACAGATGATCCAATAGATATCAATATACATCAGAGATATGCTACAATAAATAGCAGCAGAAAGAAAATAGATAACATCTAGCAGCGGAACAAATAACTCTAAGATAGTCTTCAAGGAAGAACTCCAGAAACTGCAACTCCATTTCCAAGAATCAATCCAGCAATAGCTCGAACCCCCAATAACAATGCACAAAGATAAGCAAGACTGGTGCGATCCAAAGACTGAACTAACTCCAGATAATCCACTATATCTAACTATCTGTAAAACCCAACTCTAGACTGCTCGTGTAGAAAATAATGAGCACCTAGAGTTTAGGAAGGAAACAATAAACTCCGGATCAGTCGTGGGACTGGTGTGAGCAACAAAAACAGTTTATCTTTAAAAACATTCAACAAAAGATTTTAAAGTCAATTCGCAATGCTTTTGAAAAATGAGACTACCATAAGGCCTCCCGCACACACACACAATGCAAACGCAGAATCGGAGGAGATTTCTCCTTATGATAGTCAAAGATGCTTGATACGCATTAAAAAGAAACACTTGATATTATTACTAGTGCATAGTGTAGGAAAAATTCATTTCGAAAGTAGAATATAAATCTTAGCCAACATACGACCATTATCGTATGCCTACTATAGCTACCATCCAAACAGTGTTGCGACACCATAAGTGAATGATAGGTTCTACAACTAATACCGTACAGGTTTCGTATTGGGAATTGGATTTCCAACAAATGGTCAGGCCAAGGAACTTCCCATTGCCACATGAGAATGCCTCTGGAAAGACATCCCGAGAACCAAACCGGAACTCTGCCAACACAAGGCCGGGTTACCCCTAACTGGGTAACTACTGACACGAGCACGCCATTTCTCGATCGTAAACGACCTTTCTCACGGGATCCCGAAAACCAACAACCACAAAGTAATAAATTCGTAGTAACCACATAGGTTAAATATCTGGGCTCCATACCATGATACCACCTCTATCCAGAAGGAAATGTACATACCCTAAAGGGTGCTACCCCTCATAACCTTGCCGCATCTTTCCTGTTTTGACCATTTCCGGGGTGTGAGGCTCGACGAAGTCACGTCCACAAAAACATACTTTATACAAAAGCCATGCTTTGGGTCAACAAATGATCAACACAATGATCACCAAGATAGACGATCAAATAAACGATCCTATCACAATAATCAATACAATGATCATTTCAGCAACACTCAGCATGTCACATTACCAAATTGGGAATATATCGCTGATAACTTCAACTATATAACCTCTGAGCTCGTACGTCTCAGAGAAGGGTGTTAAGCTAAAAGAATAAATTCTCCGCCACCACAGAAATATATTTGAAAGAAATCGGCTTTACATCTCAACTTGTAATGTCAGACACACAATCCATACAAGTCTGTTCTGGGTTCGAACAGAACCGAAGGCACATACAAAGAAGTCCTTGCAACCCGGATATTCACAATCCCGATCGGATTTTCCCATCACTTAGGGAGTTTCTATACCGGCGCGACTCGGTGCAGAAACAATCGATAGGTCATCCTATCGCTTTCGCAAATACCCGGTCTTCATCACCGGTCTTCAAATGCTATCCATAACGACGTATCACATATTCGGAATGGGTTATACGACACAAAGGTCCTTTCCCGGTTAAACCGAATAGTGAGCGAAAATATTTTCAAAACATATGGATATGGGATTTCAATTAAGTCACAACTTAATAATTCAAACTTTCTTTCAAATGGTTTAACAAATTACCATTTTCAATCTTTAAACAAAAAGATTCATTTTCACAACCTTTAACGGTTTAAACAATTTTCACATTTAAATCTTTTAAACAAAAGATTTATTCACATATTTTCCAAACCAATTTTCATTTCAATTTGATTTAACTCGTTAAATCTTTAAATCAAAGATTTAACTTATAGCCTTCAAAACAATTTCATTTCAATTTGATTTAAGCAAATCATCAATTTAAATCTGTTAAGAATAAACAGATTTAATTCATAGCTTTCAAAAAGAATTCATTCATAACTTAGGAAAATCATTTCTCTATTCAATCTTGAAATTCCCCTAATTAACTGGAATCTCAGTTCTTATCTAAAAGCGTTTATCATTTGAAAACAACAGTTTTCATTTTTGAAATCTGATTCATTTATACGAGTTGAAATCCTTGGGTTAAGTTCAAATTCCCAAAAATAATACTTTAAAAATGATTTAACTCATAATGACTAGTATAATATCATTAACCCCTAGTTTCAAATTACAGAATTCAATTCAAATATTGAATTCAAATTTAAATCAACTTATTTAAATTCCAAAACTTAATCAAGTAATTTAAAAATAATAAATTCTATTATGAAATTCCATTCCAAAAGCTTTTCACATTTATTCCGATTCCATTTCCAAAACATTTGAATTCAAATATTCAAATTTAAACTATTTCAAAAATCTGTGACTTAATCGATTTCCTCGTGAAATCCATAATTGTGTGTGTATAAGTGTGGTTCAGGGGTTCAACTCAATAGTGCACAACCATTCAATCATCACAGATCAAAACACAGAAATATAATTGATAAGCGATATAAACAATAACGCTTATCATATATTCACAGATTCACAGATAATATACAAATGTATCATCCATAAATGAACAAATTATACATACCACAATCTATAGAACAAAATATCACAGATCAGATAGGAAAAACAAATTCAAGGCAACTCATACAATACAATTATTCATAAGTAAGGTCAGGCATTTGATAATCATTCATAAACAGGATTAATAAATCGTTTAATCCTAACTAATTCAAGTTATTTCCAATTTAATTAATTACTTATGAATAAATTATCCATTTATTTTTTCTCTAAGTAATTACCTTTCCAAAATTATCGAGTGATTATTCTGAATTAATTAAATTAAGAATTTAATTTAAACAGATTTGATTAACCCAATTAATTATATTGAATAATTTATTTCTAAATTACTGTTATTAAATAATTATACTTAATACAATCCACAAATTAATTTATCACATTAATTATCAAGATTAATCACATTAATAAATTGTCAAATAAATCTCAAGTAAATGATCCTTATTAACTATTCATAATTATTTAATTACTATTCTTAAGTAATTGAACTCAATTTAATTATTGTTAATTACCCTTTAATTAGCCTTTGAAATCATATAATTAATCACTAATTATTTAATTAACCATTAATTCTCAATTAATTAATCATTTAATTTATCTCCTTTTTGATTAATTATCCTTAATTAATCATAATAAGTAATTATTCCTAATTACTTTATTAACTCTAACCATTAATTAATTTCTTTTTAACTTATTAATTTATCCTTAAATCATTTTCATTTGATTAACCTTTAACTACATTAATTAATCTCAGATTAATTACCTTGATTGATTTATCACATTATTCATGAATTAATTATTGCTTAATCACTTGATTAATCAACTATAATCATTAATTAATATTTAATTAAAAGATCCTTAGTTACCAATTAATTAATCTTTAACCCTTCACATGTCACTCTACTCTTTAATTACTTATTTAATTAATCTAGTTTTTTTTTTCTTTTTATTAACTTAATAATTAATGAATTGTAGATCATTAAATCTTCTTTACTTAAAGTAAACTTATTCATACTTATGATTTAATGATTAATTATAATGTGTTTGGAAACATTGATTTCAATTCTCAAATCAAATTCCGAATTAAATTTCAAGCTTTAAAATAAATGCAAATTTATTTTTAATAAAGTTTTAAAATTCAAATTTGGTTTTAAATTTCAAAACAAAACAGGTTAAAACCGGAAACTAAGACCTACCCAAGTCTCACCAGCCCCTGCTTCGGGTTCAACTCACAAAGCCCCGAGTAAAACTTCGAGTCATCCCACACGAGAACAAGCCTGAACCCGAGTGCATTACCTTCTTCCCCAAACTCCTCACTGATACACGCTGATACGTGTGCATATGCACCAGCGTCCGCCACCTCTCCGACCATCACCGTTGCCACTCACAAGTCTTCGCCGACCACCTCAACCCAATCGACCACCCAGAGACCACATCGAACCCCAAAATCAAAAACGAGCATACAACCCAAACCTGGAACACGCGAGACCCATCACTTAGCAACCCTGTCAACATCAATTTCTCGGTGCTCCGACCACTATCACCTCTGAAACACCGGCTATCAACTCACCTACGCTCGCTCTACCTTCTCCCCAAAGTTCGCCAGACTCGATCGACTAGAGAAGGCGCACGATCCAAAACATTTTACATCTCTAAAACTAGGGTTCCAGGCAAAAAATGTCAACCACCACCTCCACCGTGCTTCGATCGACTACCTGACATTTTTGCCAAAGTCTCTGGTCACTCCACTACCTCTAGGAAGAAACACGACATCTCCAACCCTCTAGATCAATCGAGACGACTTGAATTGCTCAAATCAGACAAACTCAAACTACTCTCTTATCTTTGATCTAAAAATCAAGATTTTTACTTTAAAAATCATGTTATAGAATGTGAATTCAAGTTACAAACCTGAACTTGTAAATTAGAAAATTTGAATTTTGACAAATTTATGTTTTACTCAGTATCTTGATTTTCCAGAAACATTAACTAGTTGTTTTATCTTAAATAAAATTTTAAATTAAAGCTTAAGGTAAAACAATCAACTTTCGTTTAAATTATGAGTCCAGATTTTCCTTGGATCAAGAGGAAATAATTTTGAAAGATAACCTGAGTTTGAAATCTTTTGGAACAGAGGTCTTCTTCAGGTCATACAAACATAAACTCATTATACTTCAGTAGTTCAACAAGATAAATATCCAACTGTACTTCACACTACAAGATGGAACACAGAAATAATATGAACCAAAATTATACTTAAGGGTTTAAAGGTGAAGTTGCTCACATGTTTCCCAGGAAAGAACAGAGCTACTTATTGTTGAACTTGCATGCTTGCTGAGATCTTCTTTGCTCCTTTGATCTTCATTTTGTCTGATTAAATGGTTGTTCAAGTTTAAATTGAATTTTTGTTTGAGTTTTCACTATGATGCTTGCTCCCATTTTACTCAGTTGTGATAATGAACTGAAAGGAGGGTTGATGTATATAAATGATAGTTTGCAGGTTGAGGTTAAGTACAATAGGTATGTTGCATTAATTGTTGAGGTGTATGGCATTTATTGCCTTGTACAGATATACTTTCCTCTCCATACTTGTTGTTATTATTTTTATTTATTTGTTTTCTACTTGCATGTATTTGCTCGGCTGATATGTTTTGTGTTGAGAAGATTTTGTTTTGCAATTTTTTTACGGGCAACATTCTTTTGCATGATTACTTTTATACTTTCTTTTCTTTACCTTACATTGTTTAATGTTCTTTCACTTGCCTGCATATCTACTTTACACTCTTTGAATCATGTATGTACTTATTTATGCATATGTTTATTTTACTTATGTATTGAATTCTAATTTAACTTTAACATTTATTGCTAATGCTTATTTTACTTTGTTTATATATCTTACTTTGTTTTCAAATTATGTATGTAGTTAGTTTGTGGATATTTTGCTTTGTATTCTTTTTATAGTTTAATTCATTTTATATTTAACTTATACTTTGGAATATGAATAAATTTCTATTGTTAACTAAAAATATCATTTTACTTGTCTTTATCACTTTGAAATAAAATGAAGTTCTGCTTTTGTCATGTTGTTATAGTTTATTCTTTTATGCATTTACTTCCTATTTTACACTAATGTGTTACTATATATGTTATATCTTATATTTTATTTACTTCTTATTTATGGTCTTGTATTTATTATATATATTTTAACCATCAATAATAAATTAACAATTCACTTATTTATTCATTTCGTACTTGTGTCAATGTATATACTTTAATATTTATTTTTCAAACCATTAATATAAGATTTAAATTCAAATCAATATATATATATATATATACACACAAGATTTTAAAATTTCAAATTGACTCATATATACCCAAATATACATATATATATATATTCACATATATACATATATACATAATATTTTAAAATTTTAAATGATTTATATAGAATATATTTGAACTCGGGGAAACTCACATCACTATTTATAATTAATTTTATAAATTTTTATTCAAAATTTCATTTAATTATTAATTTAAATTAAATAAAAATTCAGGATCGTTACAGACTTCCCCCCTTAAAAGAATTTCGTCCTCGAAATTCGCAGGCACGAAAACAATACAGAGATAGACAAAAGATAGAAGAAATATCTTTTCAAATCAAACTGGATATCAATTCTGCATTTGGCTCACCAAATCAGAATATCAACAACAGATACAAGAAATTATAATAGAATTTCAATTTTGGTTTTAAACAAAATCGTTTTATTGATTCAATTCAAATTATCCTTCATATTCTATTTATCAATTTAACTTAATTTAAAATTTCTAATTCATTTATTAGAGTTTAAAATCAAAACTGATAGGAAACCGATGAAGTTACGAAGTAAGAATTTCCTACAACGATTCGTAGAACATCACCGCACCGAAACTTCTATTTGTAGCTGGTACGAAGAAATCAAAAGAATTTAGAAACGAATCAAAGAAAATTGATAAGAAAGTTATTTCCACTGTTGTTACAGAGTTTTGACTAATTATAGTCGTATTTCCTGTCCCCTATCTCGTTCTCTTCTTATACTCATACTCACTATCAGTGGATAGTAAGAGATTTTACTGAGACATTCAAACAGATATCTTAGGGATTACTCATTCTAGCGTATACTTCACCCTATCTCTAATGAGCTACTTAACGTGTTACACTCCTGAGCTAAAGTTTAACCTTAGCTCTGATACCAAATGTAACGAGTCGGATTTTGCCCGCTCAAAAATCGACATCCATACTTCATATCGTATTCGAATGCCATAGATTCGACCGTTCAAATCCGATTCGCCGGAGCTTATAACAATCATTAAGTAAACAACACAGCGGAATAAAAGAATAATACATTGATATACAGCTTTGATACAATATCTGATACAACAGATGATCCAATAGATATCAATATACATCAGAGATATGCTACAATAAATAGCAGCAGAAAGAAAATAGATAACATCTAGCAGCGGAACAAATAACTCTAAGATAGTCTTTAAGGAAGAACTCCAGAAACTGCAACTCCATTTCCAAGAATCAATCCAGCAATAGCTCGAACCCCCAATAACAATGCACAAAGATAAGCAAGACTGGTGCGATCCAAAGACTGAACTAACTCCAGATAATCCACTATATCTAACTATCTGTAAAACCCAACTCTAGACTGCTCGTGTAGAAAATAATGAGAACCCAGAGTTTAGGAAGGAAACAATAAACTCCGGATCAGTCGTGGGACTGGTGTGAGCAACAAAAACAGTTTATCTTTAAAAACATTCAACAAAAGATTTTAAAGTCAATTCGCAATGCTTTTGCAAAATGAGACTACCATAAGGCCTCCCGCACACACACACACAATGCAAACGCAGAATCGGAGGAGATTTCTCCTTATGATAGTCAAAGATGCTTGATACGCATTAAAAAGAAACACTTGATATTATTACTAGTGCATAGTGTAGGAAAAATTCATTTCGAAAGTAGAATATAAATCTTAGCCAACATACGACCATTATCGTATGCCTACTATAGCTACCATCCAAACAGTGTTGCGACACCATAAGTGAATGATAGGTTCTACAACTAATACCATACAGGTTTCGTATTGGGAATTGGATTTCCAACAAATGGTCAGGCCAAGGAACTTCCCATTGCCACATGAGAATGCCTCTGGAAAGACATCCCCGAGAACCAAACCGGAACTCTGCCAACACAAGGCCGGGTTACCCCTAACTGGGTAACTACTGACACGAGCACGCCATTCCCTGATCGTAAACGACCTTTCTCACGGGATCCCGAAAACCAACAACCACAAAGTAATAAATTCGTAGTAACCACATAGGTTAAATATCTAGGCTCCATACCATGATACCACCTCTATCGAGAAGGAAATGTACATACCCTAAAGGGTGCTACCCCTCATAACCTTGCCGCATCTTTCCTGTTTTGACCATTTCCGGGGTGTGAGGCTCGACGAAGTCACGTCCACAAAAACATACTTTATACAAAAGCCATGCTTTGGGTCAACAAATGATCAACACAATGATCACCAAGATAGACGATCAAATAAACGATCCTATCACAATAATCAACACAATGATCATTTCAGCAACACTCAGCATGTCACATTACCAAATTGGGAATATATCGCTGATAACTTCAACTATATAACCTCTGAGCTCGTACGTCTCAGAGAAGGGTGTTAAGCTAAAAGAATAAATTCTCCGCCACCACAGAAATATATTTGAAAGAAATCGGCTTTACATCTCAACTTGTAATGTCAGATACACAATCCATACAAGTCTGTTCTGGGTTCGAACAGAACCGAAGGCACTTACAAAGAAGTCCTTGCAACCCAGATATTCACAATCCCGATCGGATTTTCCCATCACTTAGGGAGTTTCTATACCGGCGCGACTCGGTGCAGAAACAATCGATAGGTCATCCTATCGCTTTCGCAAATACCCGGTCTTCATCACCGGTCTTCAAATGCTATCCATAACGACGTATCACATATTCGGAATGGGTTATACGACACAAAGGTCCTTTCCCGGTTAAACCGAATAGTGAGCGAAAATATTTTCAAAACATATGGATATGGGATTTCAATTAAGTCACAACTTAATAATTCAAACTTTCTTTCAAATGGTTTAACAAATTACCATTTTCAATCTTTAAACAAAAAGATTCATTTTCACAACCTTTAACGGTTTAAACAATTTTCACATTTAAATCTTTTAAACAAAAGATTTATTCACATATTTTCCAAACCAATTTTCATTTCAATTTGATTTAACTCGTTAAATCTTTAAATCAAAGATTTAACTTATAGCCTTCAAAACAATTTCATTTCAATTTGATTTAAGCAAATCATCAATTTAAATCTGTTAAGAATAAACAGATTTAATTCATAGCTTTCAAAAAGAATTCATTCATAACTTAGGAAAATCATTTCTCTATTCAATCTTGAAATTCCCCTAATTAACTGGAATCTTAGTTCTTATCTAAAAGCGTTTATCATTTGAAAACAACAGTTTTCATTTTTGAAATCTGATTCATTTATACGAGTTGAAATCCTTGGGTTAAGTTCAAATTCCCAAAAATAATACTTTAAAAATGATTTAACTCATAATGACTAGTATAATATCATTAACCCCTAGTTTCAAATTACAGAATTCAATTCAAATATTGAATTCAAATTTAAATCAACTTATTTAAATTCCAAAACTTAATCAAGTAATTTAAAAATAATAAATTCTATTATGAAATTCCATTCCAAAAGCTTTTCACATTTATTCCGATTCCATTTCCAAAACATTTGAATTCAAATATTCAAATTTAAACTATTTCAAAAATCTGTGACTTAATCGATTTCCTCGTGAAATCCATAATTGTGTGTGTATAAGTGTGGTTCAGGGGTTCAACTCAATAGTGCACAACCATTCAATCATCACAGATCAAAACACAGAAATATAATTGATAAGCGATATAAACAATAACGCTTATCATATATTCACAGATTCACAGATAATATACAAATGTATCATCCATAAATGAACAAATTATACATACCACAATCTATAGAACAAAATATCACAGATCAGATAGGAAAAACAAATTCAAGGCAACTCATACAATACAATTATTCATAAGTAAGGTCAGGCATTTGATAATCATTCATAAACAGGATTAATAAATCGTTTAATCCTAACTAATTCAAGTTATTTCCAATTTAATTAATTACTTATGAATAAATTATCCATTTATTTTTTCTCTAAGTAATTACCTTTCCAAAATTATCGAGTGATTATTCTGAATTAATTAAATTAAGAATTTAATTTAAACAGATTTGATTAACCCAATTAATTATATTGAATAATTTATTTCTAAATTACTGTTATTAAATAATTATACTTAATACAATCCACAAATTAATTTATCACATTAATTATCAAGATTAATCACATTAATAAATTGTCAAATAAATCTCAAGTAAATGATCCTTATTAACTATTCATAATTGTTTAATTACTATTCTTAAGTAATTGAACTCAATTTAATTATTGTTAATTACCCTTTAATTAGCCTTTGAAATCATATAATTAATCACTAATTATTTAATTAACCATTAATTCTCAATTAATTAATCATTTAATTTATCTCCTTTTTGATTAATTATCCTTAATTAATCATAATAAGTAATTATTCCTAATTACTTTATTAACTCTAACCATTAATTAATTTCTTTTTAACTTAGTAATTTATCCTTAAATCATTTTCATTTGATTAACCTTTAACTACATTAATTAATCTCAGATTAATTACCTTGATTGATTTATCACATTATTCATTAATTAATTATTGCTTAATCACTTGATTAATCAACTATAATCATTAATTAATATTTAATTAAAAGATCCTTAGTTACCAATTAATTAATCTTTAACCCTTCACATGTCACTCTACTCTTTAATTACTTATTTAATTAATCTAGTTTTCTTTTTCTTTTTATTAACTTAATAATTAATGAATTGTAGATCATTAAATCTTCTTTACTTAAAGTAAACTTATTCATACTTATGATTTAATGATTAATTATAATGTGTTTGGAAACATTGATTTCAATTCTCAAATCAAATTCTGAATTAAATTTCAAGCTTTAAAATAAATGCAAATTTATTTTTAATAAAGTTTTAAAATTCAAATTTGGTTTTAAATTTCAAAACAAAACAGGTTAAAACCTGAAACTAAGACCTACCCAAGTCTCACCAGCCCCTGCTTCGGGTTCAACTCACAAAGCCCCGAGTAAAACTTTGAGTCATCCCACACGAGAACAAGCCTGAACCCGAGTGCATTACCTTCTTCCCCAAACTCCTCACTGATACACGCTGATACGTGTGCATATGCACCAGCGTCCGCCACCTCTCCGACCATCACCGTTGCCACTCACAAGTCTTCGCCGACCACCTCAACCCAATCGACCACCCAGAGACCACATCGAACCCCAAAATCAAAAACGAGCATACAACCCAAACCTGGAACACGCGAGACCCATCACTTAGCAAACCTGTCAACATCAATTTCTCGGTGCTCCGACCACTATCACCTCTGAAACACCGGCCATCAACTCACCTACGCTCGCTCTACCTTCTCCCCAAAGTTCGCCAGACTTGATCGACTAGAGAAGGCGCACGATCCAAAACATTTTACATCTCTAAAACTAGGGTTCCAGACAAAAAATGTCAACCACCACCTCCACCGTGCTTCGATCGACTACCTGACATTTTTGCCAAAGTCTCTGGTCACTCCACTACCTCTAGGAAGAAACACGACATCTCCAACCCTCTAGATCAATCGAGACGACTTGAATTGCTCAAATCAGACAAACTCAAACTACTCTCTTATCTTTGATCTAAAAATCAAGATATTTACTTTAAAAATCATGTTATAGAATGTGAATTCAAGTTACAAACCTGAACTTGTAAATTAGAAAATTTGAATTTTGACAAATTTATGTTTTACTCAGTATCTTGATTTTCCAGAAACATTAACTAGTTGTTTTATCTTAAATAAAATTTTAAATTAAAGCTTAAGGTAAAACAATCAACTTTCGTTTAAATTATGAGTCCAGATTTTCCTTGGATCAAGAGGAAATAATTTTGAAAGATAACCTGAGTTTGAAATCTTTTGGAACAGAGGTCTTCTTCAGGTCATACAAACATACACTCATTATACTTCAGTAGTTCAACAAGATAAATATCCAACTGTACTTCACACTACAAGATGGAACACAGAAATAATATGAACCAAAATTATACTTAAGGGTTTAAAGGTGAAGTTGCTCACATGTTTCCCAGGAAAGAACAGAGCTACTTATTGTTGAACTTGCATGCTTGCTGAGATCTTCTTTGCTCCTTTGATCTTCATTTTGTCTGATTAAATGGTTGTTCAAGTTTAAATTGATCTTTTGTTTGAGTTTTCACTATGGTGCTTGCTCCCATTTTACTCAGTTGTGATAATGAACTGAAAGGAGGGTTGATGTATATAAATGATAGTGTGCAGGTTGAGGTTAAGTACAATAGGTATGTTGCATTAATTGTTGAGGTATATGGCATTTATTGCCTTGTACAGATATACTTTCCTCCCCATACTTGTTGTTATTATTTTTATTTATTTGTTTTCTACTTGCATGTATTTGCTCGGCTGATATGTTTTGTGTTGAGAAGATTTTGTTTTGCAATTTTTTTACAGGCAACATTCTTTTGCCTGATTACTTTTATACTTTCTTTTCTTTACCTTACATTGTTTAATGTTCTTTCACTTGCCTGCATATCTACTTTACACTCTTTGAATCATGTATGTACTTATTTATGCATATGTTTATTTTACTTATGTATTGAATTCTAATTTAACTTTAACATTTATTGCTAATGCTTATTTTACTTTGTTTATATATCTTACTTTGTTTTCAAATTATGTATGTAGTTAGTTTGTGGATATTTTGCTTTGTATTCTTTTTATAGTTTAATTCATTTTATATTTAACTTATACTTTGGAATATGAATAAATTTCTATTGTTAACTAAAAATATCATTTTACTTGTCTTTATCACTTTGAAATAAAATGAAGTTCTGCTTTGGTCATGTTGTTATAGTTTATTCTTTTATGCATTTACTTCCTATTTTACACTAATGTGTTACTATATATGTTATATCTTATATTTTATTTACTTCTTATTTATTGTCTTGTATTTATTATATATATTTTAACAATCAATAATAAATTAACAATTCACTTATTTATTCATTTCGTACTTGTGTCAATGTATATACTTTAATATTTATTTTTCAAACCATTAATATAAGATTTAAATTCAAATCAAAATATATATATATATACACACAAGATTTTAAAATTTCAAATTGACTCATATATACCCAAATATACATACATATATATATATATATATATATATATTCACATATATACATATATACATAATATGTTAAAAATTTAAATGATTTATATAGAATATATTTGAACTCGGGGAAACTCACATCACTATTTATAATTAATTTTATAAATTTTTATTCAAAATTTCATTTAATTATTAATTTAAATTAAATAAAAATTCAGGATCGTTACATATATATACACCATTTTGTTCATCTCGTCATGCTGATCTTCACAGTATATGCATTTGTGTGTTTTGGAATCCGGTACGCGGCAGAATCTGTGAAAATAGTAACCGTATCGGTACCCGTTTTAAAACATTTGGGTTTCCTTTGTCATTTCAATCCCATCATGTTAAACCATATAGCCATTTACTTTTATAAATTCCATAATTCAAACCGTGCCTAAAGTTTTCTATCCCACCATTTCGTTTTATATATTGGTTTGTTGTTTCTTTCTCTCCTCTTTTGTTTTCTACTTTCTTTTGAAAAAAATATATTATGATAAAGTTTGTTGTGAGATATATGCATTTCCCTTTTGAAGCCATGCTTCCATCCTTACCTCCTCCACTGTTTTCCTACCAATAGCCCTTCGTCCACCTTCCGCCCCTACTGCCGAACCCATCTCCGCTCATTTAACCACCCATTGCCGAGATTGTAACAACCCGTAATTTTCGATGTTTAAAATTTGTTAATTTCATAAGATTTTGGTATTTAAATTTGGAATAAATAAATAAAAATTAATTCGTTAATGAATTTATAACGGGAATGAAATGTAAGAATGTTGATGTAAGTCAATAAATAATAAATTTAGTGCAATCCCAATTAATTGAAACAATTATGAGGTTTTAATTGATTGAAAATAGTAAATTGGGAAATAGATTCAAAGTTATATTAATTGGCAAAATAATACGTAATAAATTGTAGTTTGATAGGATCAATGCTAAAAAGTAATTATACTAATTGTTGTTTGATAATAAAGTAAGAATGGAGATTAAGATTATTAATTTAAATTTAGTAAATTTGAAATAAATTTCAATAAATATAATTAAATAGTATGTTAATGATGATTTAATGAAATTTGTGTTATGTAAACAATTGTAACAATTGTTTGGGAATAATAACTTATAAGTGTGATTGAAAGTAAATGGTAACAAATATTTTATGTTACCAATTTATTTAGCCTATTAATTTGAATGTGGTAAAATTTGCAATAAATCTACATTAAACATTTTGTTAATGTGTATTTAGTTAATAATGGGAAAATAACATTTATATTATTCATAATATGATAATTAGTTGAATTATAAAGATGGGAATAAAGATTTATCAATTTATTGGTAATTGCAAATAATTGAAATTAAATATCTAAATATTACGTTAATGGAAATTAAGATGGAATGGGAGAATATTAGTGTAATAGATTATGAACCCAATGTTAATTTCATCAATTTGATAATAATGAATTGAATAATAGAATGAAAAGTAAATTAAATAGAATTTTTGGAAATTAAATTTATAATTTTTGAATTTAATGAAATTGAGGTTAACACTGAAATTGATATTTAATTTTTTTATATCATTGTAAATGATTGAGAAATCAAAAATGATGAAAATTTTCAATTAAAGAACTGAAATTGAAATTTTGATTTAATTAGTAATTTACTAATTTATTTATTAACGTAAAAATAACCATTTTGGCCGCTGACTCGGATTTCGACGAAATCAGTTTCATCGGATCCATAACAGTGAATTGTTGTAGGATTTCAAGTTTCGTAACAATCGGACTTGTCGTTTGATCGTACGAAAGTGAAACGCCTTGAAATCAATGAAATTGAAATCAATTGAAATCAATTTGAAATAATTTGATTTTAGCATAATTTATTCATACGATGGAATTTGGACCTGAAACCTATTCCATTGATCTTAAAATATTTTGAAACATCTATTTTGATATATGGGTTGACCCAATTTCGTCCCGGAGTCAGAATAGGCTTTTTCGGGCCGTTTTATTGTTCAACGCGTATATCCAATCGATCCGGTCCATTCTAATTTCAGCTTGCCTATATATACTTTGTTATAAACCTAACCTATTTCTTTTGTCATTATTCTGTACGTACAATTCCAATTCAGCTATCTCTCCTCCCCAATGGCAGACAATCAAATTTCAGATCCAATTACAATTCAAAGTCAAATCAAAAATTCAAACTCCACAAACTATGTCAAATTTTGTATGGATTCGAAGCACTCGATGAGCCCATCTCATATTTGTAATTCATTTTGCAATCTGGGTTTTGTGTGGCCGGAAATCAAGGAATAAACCTCGACTATTCAATGGAGGGCGATCATCTTCGTCCGGTCGTCAATTCAGTTTTACCGTTGTATAGAGATCCTCGAGCGGAGTCATCCATGCATGTTAATAAGTGATTCATCGGTCGGATCGAACGAACTAATTTGACATAGGGCAAATTTTCGATGGCGGCAACCGTGTTATTGGGCGGTGGTGGTCGCGAGGGCTCGTCCTGGGGAGGTCGGCCGTTCGTAGGAAGGAGGGCGATGCCTGGCTCGGGCCTGCTGGTGGCACGATGATCGATAGTAACGGCGGCGTTACGCTAGGGTTTCATTGAACTAATTTGCACGAATACAGGTTGAAGAGGAGTACTGTTGTTGACGTGGTAGGGTATGAATTGTTTGTTTTATTTTGTTTTAATTCGATTTCAACTTGTTTTAATGCAATAACTTTTACATTCAATATCCGATTTACACGCGGTTTTCTCCGCTAGGTTCGTATTGGAATTCCGGATATTTTGGCCCTAGTTTAGACGGATTCCGAGACTGTTCAAATTTTGGGTTTAAACTGGATTCAAATTCAATTTAAATTCAAAAGGTGAGTTTTTTAACCCACTCACAACTTCTAAAATTTCTTATGTGTGTTAAATTGATTTCTGATGTGATTAGAAATTTATTTATGACTGTTTGGCATATTTTATCATCATTCCAGTTAAATTATATTTATTGAATTAAATTGTTATTTAATTTATTATTGCATATAAACTATTATTTAATTTATTACTGAATATAAACTGCTAGTAAATACCTATTATTGTTATCTGTTTTATATTGATGTTAATGTTTGAATTGGATGATGATTGCGATAAATGGTTGATGGATGATGTTGGATGGATGGATGTTGTATTTATATTGTTATAAACTGCAAGTTGTTATGCATTTTTATTTCATTCGGGATTGCAGTTTGAAATGATATATAACCATATTTTTATTTTAAATTATGGATTGAAATGATAAATACCTGTATCACTTGACCATAGGGTAGAAAATTATATACAGGCACCGTGCTCTATATATATAAACATTTGAAATGATTTCTATGGTTTTGCAAAGAAATATATGGTTTTATAAGATATTGATTTGGATATTTTATAAATATTATTTTATATATAGTTAAATTCTTGAAGTTAAGCTATGTATAAATTATTTAATAATAATAAGTTTAATAATGGTGTTCGATTTTATTAAAATAAAATATGGTTAAGTATTTAAATCATACTTCAAAATAGAGGTTATAATGATTTAAATAAATTAAGATTGGAAGGTAAATTGGAAATTTATTTGAAATTGAGCTTATTTAAGAATTAAACTCCATATGTTGATGTAAAATTTATTAAACTTGAAATTTTAAAAGGTAAGATTTTTATAACAAGAATTTGTTCAAGATGAATTAAATGAATATTTCAAGTATAAATAAATTAAAGGAAATATCTAGTTATTTTTAATTTGAGTTTTATTTAAATGATAATGGATTCATTATGCAAATATTTCAAAACTAAATAGCTGAACATTGAATTGTTGAATTGTAATTACCAAACTTAGTTTTGAAATTGTTTAATACTCAAAATTTCAAATATATTGAAATTGAAATGGTTTATTAAAGCTGAAGTGAGTTGCAAGTTATGAATTGAGATTTAATATAAAGTGAATAAAATCGTGAAGTCGGGGAAACTATCTTACTTCATAAAGTGATTTTAAATTCAAACTATTTTATTTTATATATTGTTTGAATATCCAAACCATTTAAGTTTTGAAAGTTATGGTTTATAAGCTATGAAATTCGAATTATTATGTTTTGAATGGTTATATTTCAAGCGTTTGGTTTCGAAATATTAAAATTTTGAAAGTGTTATGATTTTGGAAAGGATATATTGGAAATAAAAATGAAATTATATTGATTTGGGTTTTATAAAAATGATATCGTATTTATTTGGTTTTCAAAGGGAAATGATATCGTATTTATATGGTTTTGAAATGGATAATATATTTTGGTTTTGAAGTATAATTATTTTGAAATGACCGCGGTGTTATAATAACGTTTGGTTGTTGAAGTGACCGGGATCGGAAGTTGTCATACTCTCTGCCTATTCCGAAAACCACTTTAACAACCGTGTACGCGATGGATATTCCAGAATGAAGTAGGATGGTGGCGGCCTTTCCTTTGAGGTAAATATGTGGACCCGACTCCCGTGATTTGGCATAAGGTGGCTAAAACAGGAGTGATTGACGGGATAATGAGGTAGCACCTTTGATCAGACACATCCCTTCGATATTATACTTTGACTTTTGGATTGATTCAGTGGCCACTTTTGATTTTTTTTATTTGGGGGTGTGGCTCGAGGTAGGCGGTAGCTGCGGCTATGCGTTACCACTGGCCCGGAAGCGTAATTGGTATATCTACCCTGGCATTGCCTAGTTGTGCCATGTCACCTACCATAGCGCGCCTTGTACGAGTTTGGTTTTCTACCGTAGCCCGTGTGTTGTCCTCTGATGGCTTCCCGATCAGGAAGAACCATGATATTGGATGGATACTGGGACTATTACGTGTTAAGGTGGAAAATGTAAAGCCTTAACGCTATTTAAAAGTAAATTTGCTATACTATAGACATTATTATAATAGCGTATACTACTACATAGTAAATAGTTTAACGGATCCTTAGGAGATGTGAATCCCGAGCACCTCTTAAGTTACTGCACTCACGTTAGACACTACATAGGAGATGTCAAATCCCGTAAACATCTCTAACGTCGTTCCACTCATTTTTATTTACCGTTGATTCAACTTACATAAGATCTTTTAGTTTTGACTCGAGTGTTTTGTCTTTTCAATTCGCTCGGGTCAGCCTGAGCATTTCAGGATTTTGAAGACCTTATTTTTGGAGGACGAAGGCGAAGATTGTAATACTATTATCTATTATATTATTCTACATCATGTACCCCGCTTGTAACAACCCTGAGATCGCAATTACCGAATGATAAGTTAAAAATTATGATTTTAAGTTAAAAAGGGGGCTAAACAAATTTTTGGGAATTTAAATTTGCAATTGGTTCGCAAATTAAAATATTTTTGGGTTGAAATGGGGAATTTTTTTTATGTGATTGTAGGTTAATGGGCCAAATGAGCAATTATATGGTTTTAATTAAAACTAGGATGCTTCTTAGGATTTTGTTCACATGACAACCTTAGGAAAATAAACTAAGTCCTAATGGGTTTTAAAACCTCTTACCATGACCCATTAACCAACCCACTCCTATTTAATATCTCAAACCCCTCCCATAAACCCTAACCCTCCTCTTCATAAATTCCTAAACCTAGATCTAAACATAATTAATGGCCTCCCTTTAGAAGCTCCATCTCCTTCTCTTCATAATTAAACTAGTTTAATCTTTGAAAGGTAATGCAATCTCCCATATTCTCTAATCCATCTTAATCCCTATTTATCTCTACCATCTTGTTGTAATCATTATTTTGTTTTTTGTTGATTTTGGGTCCTTTGAAGCCTCTTGATCTTTGCTTTGGGGTTGAGGAGTTTGGCTTGCTTGATATTGTGCACTCAACCATTTGATACTTTGCTTCATTAAGGTAATTACTATGGATTAGTAATTATTGCTAGTTGTAATGCTAAGATTTGGCCTTGGTTTCCTTTAATTTAGTGTAATAATCATTATATGGTGATTAGTGATTGTTATTAGTGATTTTTTGATGCCAAAAATTTGAAAAAAACACCTCTAAACCATCAAAACACAAAAAATAGCTTGCTGAAATGATTCAGGCTGAAAACAGCCTAAAACAGGGCTCTGGGTACACAAGGACAGGCCTGGGCTGCACCCAGGCAGAGCAGGCTAGCCCAGTTGGGCGAGCCAGAGGAAGGCCAGCCCACCTGGGCTGGCAAACACACCCCAGCCCAAGCGGGCTGGGACCTGGGGCCGGCAACCCAGCCCGAGCGGGCTGGGGCCTGGGCCCGCATCCCCAGCCCGAGCGGGCTGGGGACTGGGCCGCCAGCCCCAGCCCGAGTGCGCTGGGGACTGGGCCCCAGCCCGAGCCGGCTGGGGCCTGGGGCCGGCACCCCAGCCCGAGCGGGCTGGGGTCGGGCCGGCCACCCCAGCCCAAGCGGGCTGGGGCCTGGCCGCCACCCCAGCCCGAGCGGGCTGGGGGGGGGGGGGGGGGGCGCCTACCACCCTCTAGCCCAGGCGGGCTGGGGTAGGCCGACGCGGGCTAGGCCCGCGTCAGAAAAAAAAAAATCTTTACCTCAGTGCTTTACTCTGCTTCCAGTGTTTGAACTCCACTTCGCGATGCCGCCACGCTCGCGTCGGAATTTGACGTTTTTGGTCTCGTTGGAAAGGTGGAGTTCCGAACTCCATCTTTGAAAAATTTGGGCAACATTGGAGTTCGTTTGGTACTTCGATTTTCGTGCCAAAGTTAGACTCTGGTCGCTGTTGGAAAACAGTGTGAATCTTTTTCTGGGTTCAACTTTGAGACGTCCCTGCCACGTCGTCTCAACTCGGAATCCAGAAATTCTTTTTGCATCTTAAAGTAGGGATGTCGGACTACATGCCTACTAGTTTTCATGCCATTTGGACACAGTTTGCTGGTCCAAATAAATTACCGAACTTGGGTTTGCAGCAGTTTTTGAATGGTTTTAAACACTTAGAATATTTTTGATGATTTTCTGGTTTTCGTCGATTTCTTTGAGATTTGTCCCTGGATTTCGTACACGGGCTTTATAAAAAGGATTTTAAAGGATTTTTCACTCCAAAATGGCTTTTGAAAATTATTATATAATATTATTTTTAATTATTAAATTAATTACTCCATAATAGGAGACTTTTCAAAAGACCGTTTTAAAAGTGATTTCGAAATCAATTACAAATCCGTTTACACCATTATTTTCTATAATAAAAATCTCACACTCACTTTTAGCACGTCGAGCGAAGTGGAAAGGTGCTTAAACGGTTAGGAAATATCCGGCCTATGGAAACCGTGTGTATTTTCTTTCCGGTTAATCCCCGACCTATTCGATTGATCGTTTTGACCTTTGGGTCTAGTCTACCGATGATATGAGGTGGACTTTTTATTGTTTGGAGTGTGAGATTGCTATTGGTTAGGAAACCGTTTAGTGCGAACGTGGGGTATGGGACTCATTGTTAACACTTTACGGGTTCCTCTCCAAGAAGTTAGTGCCACATTAGCCTCTGGGCGGCCAGTACTGGACCTCTGGGTCACCACGCCTCTGGGAAACCGTCTCTGGACACCTGCTCTATGGAGCAGTTTATTTTTCGGCGTGCGCCTCTGGGCCTTTATCCTTCTGGAAAGGATCTCGCCGTTTCGCGCGTTCCGCATCTATGCGAGTGATCGATCACAACTCTACAGTACTTGGCAACAACGACTCTGGTCGGTTCACGTGCAATATTTGTATTATATGATGATTTTATATCCATTTGAGTATTGCCATTCGGTGTTGGTTCTATGGAACCATACGATGTAAGTGCGATTACCTTGTGGATTCAGTGTCTCTGGACACTGCTTTTCAGTGTTTGATTTCATTGACTTTTCAGTATATCCCTATTGCTCTGGAGCATCGATCTTTGCTTGGGCATTGATTACTGACTCTGGTCACTCTTTGGATAATTGCCTATGGGCAACTTTATCTAGCTTTGGCTACGCCGATGATATGAGGCGATTTTATTTATTCCACACTTTGGTGTTTGTATTCTCTTTGGAGATTTTTACTGTTTATTGATGATTAGGGATCGTCATTATATTCATGTAGTCCATATTACTCTTCTCTTTGGAGAAGTACTGTTTTATTTATGTACTGCATTATTATATGTATCTCAGTTATTACTGATTGTTTAGCTAGCCTGACCCGAGTGTTTTCGCTCGGGTCAGACCGAGTTGTTTCAGGTTAGGTCTCTGGACTTAGCTTTCTGTGCTTCCGCTTGGACATTATCTGCTATGCTGATAGATAGCTCTTTTATTTGTCCACTATTCAGCTACTCTGTTATTTCAGACTCTTATGTACATATTTTTGACTCACATGTGTGAGCGGTGGCTTTGTACTCACCTTTTGATACTTGGATCTGTATTGACGATATATTGTACCTATGTTCTGTGACTGTTCTGTGATGATGATGTTATCATTTAGTATTATGTTTGTTCTGAACCTATTTTCCTTAGCCATTGTAGTTTCGTTATAAATATCTATTGGATATGTCGAACCACTTGAGAAAAGAAAACCACCCATTCGACGTATTCAGTAGATAGTTATAGCTTGATTACATATGGTCGCTTCCATTATACTCTATTCTCCGTTCTAGTAGACGGTATTACTCCGTAATACTCTTTACTAGAGCGGGTTTCGGAGTGGGGTGTTACATCTTGGTATCAGAGCAAGCTTCAGAATTAAGCATAACAAACACAGAACGGATACACTTAGTACAATACATTTTAATTAGATCCGAATTAAATCAAATCCCTTCCTTATGCTTATTGATAGATAAGTTAGGAATATGTGTAGGAATTTATTATATTCCGTAGTATTCCTTAATTAAGTATCAATCATTGAATCATGTCTAACTCTAATTCCCGTTTGACTTTCAGTATGTCTGAAAGGGGAAGAGGGAGAACCACACGTCAGACTAGTGCTGCTGGGCAGTCCAGCAACACTCATCCAGAGGGCGTGTTCATGACTACCGACCAGATCATGGAGCTGGTTCGAAATTCTCAGTCTCATTCTCAGTCTCCAGCCCCAGTTGCTGATGCTCCGCGCATGTCTGTTTTTGCGCGTCTCTGTAGTGATTTTACCCATCTCGGAGGAAAGCCGTTCAGTGGCTCCGAGAATGTCTTAGAGGTCCAGGCTTGGATTCGGATATGCGAGCGCATTTTTACTCGTATGGATATCTCGGATCATGATCGTATTCTTATTGCTTCTAGTCAGCTTCGGAGTCGTGCCCTGGATTGGTACGAACTCCTTATTGCCGAGGTCGATGAGACCACACTTACTTGGGCTCAGTTTCGTCAGAGATTTGAGCTCAAATTCATCCCAGAGTCAGAGAAGAACTCCCTTGCTCGCCGCTTTCTTGATCTCAAGCAGGGGAAGTCCTCCGTATCCGACTATGTCTCTTCCTTCGAGGCCCTGTCCAAGTACGGCCTTGAGTTTATTGCTACTCCTTATAAGAGGAACCTCAAATTTGTTGAGGGCTTGAAGAAATATCTGAAGAGGCATCTTATGCTACAGCTTGAGCTCTCATTCGAGAAGCTAGTCGATGCAGCCCTACATCTTGAGTCAGTCGAGATGGAGTATAGTGATGATGGGGTTCCAAAAACCCCAACCAGAAGCGGGGTCCATTTCAGAAGAACAAGCCTTGGAACAAGAAGAAGAAGACTGGCAGTTCTGCTGTCCAGGCTCAGCCTCAGATTCAGTCACAGCCTAGTGGAACCCGTCCTCCGAAGAAATGCTTCAACTGCGGTTCTCCAAATCACTTTATTCGAGAGTGCCCCAAACCTCTCTATTGCACCTTCTGCAAGAAGGAGGGACACAGGATCTCCACTTGTCCTATTGCTCCAGCTAGTGCCAAGCCTGGCAAGCTTAATGCTGCCAAGGCTCCTGCATCTTCAGCTCAGCCTTGAGGTACGCATCCTTCCGTTCTCGAAGGTTCTATTTTATTTCATGGTAGATCTTGTAGAGTTCTCTTTGATACGGGTGCCTCTCACTCATTTGTATCAAAGGATCTAGCAGATGCTTTATCGTTGGATGTTACTTGCCTGGTTTCTTCACTAAGGATTGTGAATCCCATTGGCGGATCCACGACCTTAGCTTGCTTTGTGAGAATATAGATATCGATCTTTGTGGATTTTCTTTCCGTGCGAATCTACACGTTATGGAATATTTGGGTTTTGATATGATTCTTGGCATGGATTGGCTCGTTCAGCACGACGCCAAAATTATTTGTTCGGAGCGGATATTATTCATTCATCACCCTGATTCGTCCTCTCCGTTAGCTATTGTTCTTCAGGATGTTGGGCTTTCTGATGTTACTCTATTTTCTCTTGATTCACGAGATGAGGATTTGGACTTATCTCGTATTCCTGTTGTTCGGGATTTCCCCGACGTATTCGAGCCAGTATCTGGCCTGCCGCCAAAGCGGGCCATTGAGTTCCGCATCGATCTCATTCCAGGCTCCCACCCAGTTGGGCGTCCTCCCACGACGATGTCTACTAAAGAGAATGACGAACTCAGGAAGCAGTTAGTGGAGCTTGAGGCGAAGCAGTTCATTCGGTCTAGTTCTTCGCCATGGGGTGCTGCTGTGGTCTTCGTTAAGAAGCCCGATGGCTCTCTTAGGCTGTGCGTTGACTATCGCAAGCTTATTGAGTTGACCATCAGAAATCGTTATCCATTACCACGGATAGACGATATGTTTGATCAGTTGAGCGGTGCGAAGGTCTTTTCACAGCTCGACCTTGCCACCGGATTTCATCAGCTCCGAGTTGCGGAGGATAGCATCCCTCTTACCGCTTTCCGCACTCGTTATGGTTCTTTTGAGTGGTTGGTCATGCCATTCGGCTTGACGAACGCACCAGCTTTCTTCGTCGATCTTATGAATCGAGTATTCCGGGAATACATCGATAGATTCGTTCTGGTTTTCATCGATGATATTCTTATTTATTCTAGATCCGAGGCAGAGCATGCTCATCATTTGCGGATCGTCTTGGATACTCTTCGTCAGCATCAGCTTAAGGCCAAGCTCTCCAAGTGCCATTTTTGGGAGAGCAAGGTCAAGTTCTTGGGCCATATCGTATCATCTGAGGGTATTTCTGTCGATCCTGCAAAGATCGAAGCTATTCAGAATTGAAAGCATCCCGAGAACGTTCATGATATTCGCAGCTTCCTTGGTCTACCGGGTTATTACCGTCGGTTTATCAAGGATTTCTCTCGAGTTGCACTTCCCCTTACGACGCTGACTCGTAAGGGTGTTCGCTTTATTTGATCTGATAAGTGTGAAGCTTCCTTTCAGCGACTGAAGGAACTTCTCACTCATGCTCCTATTCTTGTGGTTCCTGAGAGTAACCGGGACCTTGTTGTTTACACCGACGCTTGTGGTAGCGGGCTCGGTGCTGTGCTTATGCAGAAGGATCGGGTAGTTGCTTATGCTTCCAGGCAACTGCGTCCGAATGAGGTTCGCTATCCGACTCATGATCTTGAGTTGGCAGCTATCGTCTTTGCCTTGAAGACGTGGCGTCACTTTCTATTAGGCGAACGCTTCACTCTTTACACCGATCACAAGTCGCTGAAGTATCTTTTCAGTCAGAGGGATCTCAATATGAGGCAGCAGCGATGGCTTGAGTTTCTCGCCTCATATGATTTAGATATTCAATATACCCCTGGCAAGGGTAATCGTGTTACAGATGCGCTCGGTCGCAAGCACTCGACGGTAGTTTCTATGATGATTGCCGAGTGGAATGTTCTTGAGACTCTATCTTTATGTGATATTAGAGATCGAGCTTCATCTTCTGATTCTTCGGTCTTATTATTTAGCTTGGAAGCTCGTCCTATCTTATTGGATCGCATTGCCCATGCTCAGCGGCAGGATCCAGACTTATTGCATCTTATTCGTCTTCTCGAGTCGGGATCCAGTGATGAGACATTGCTGGATTATTCTCTTGATTTTCATCGGTGTCTTCGTAGGAAGAACCGTATTGTTGTATCATCTGATTTATCACTTAGGCGTGACATTCTGGACGAGTGCCATCGCACTAAGTACACTATACATCCCGGTTCGAGTAAGATGTATGCCGATATGTGCCGGCTATATTATTGGGAGGGTTTGAAGAGAGATGTGGCAAGTTATGTGAGCGGTTGCATAACTTGTCAACAGATCAAGGCCGAGCATCAGCGTCCATCTGGTCTTCTTCAGCCTCTAGAGATTCCATTATGGAAATGAGATCAGATATCCATGGATTTCATTGACGGTCTGCCTCGATCGAGGTCAGGCCATGCTTCTATCTGGGTTATTGTTGATCGCTTGACCAAATCGGCTCATTTCATTCCGATTAAGTCCACTCGGACTGCACCTCAGTTGGCTAAGCTCTATGTGAAGGAAGTCGTTCGACTTCATGGCATTCCTAGCTCTATCGTCTGTGATCGAGACACTATCTTTACTAGTCACTTCTGGAAGTGCCTACAATCAGCTTTGGGCACAAAGCTGAATCTCTCGACTGCTTATCATCCTCAGACCGACGGTCAGACGGAGAGGGTGAATCGTGTTTTGGAGGATCTTTTGCGCTGTTGTATTTTGGATTTCGGAGGTAGTTGGGAGGATCACTTACCGCTCGTAGAGTTCTCCTACAACAACAGCTATGAGTCTAGTATCGACATGGCACCTTTCAAGGCTCTCTACGGAAGGCCATGTCGCTCTCCTGCTTGTTGGTTAGAGTCTGGCGAGAAGCTCATTCTTGGTCCAGATTCAGTTCGGGAATCTTCTGAGAAGATCATGCTTATCCGTCAGAGAATGAAAGAGGCACAGGACCGCCAAAAATCCTATGCGGACAACCGTAGGAAGCCTCTTGAGTTCTCCATTGGCGATTCTGTCTTTATTCGGGTTTCTCCCATGAAAGGGGTTGTGCGTTTCTGTTCTACAGGGAAATTGGCCCCTCGCTATATTGGACCGTTTCCTATCACGGAACGCATCGGCCTTGTCGCCTATAGAGTGGCTCTACCTGCTCATTTCTCTGGAATACATGATGTGTTCCATGTTTCTCAGCTTCGCAAGTGTGTGCGCAATCCTGATTCTATTATCGAGCCTCATATCGTACCTAATTTGGAGATCTCACCCGATCTATCTATAGGGCAGCAACCACTTCGTGTGCTTGATTCGGAGATCAGACGTCTTCGAAACAAAGAGGTTCCGCTTGTGAAGATTCAATGGTCGTCTAATCCTAAGGACTGCACTTGGGAGACCAGAGAATTTATTGAGCGTACTTATCCTGGTTTTCTTTCATCTTCCGACATGGGTGAGCATCTATATTTTATCTTCTGTATTCCTTGTGTGGATTAGATGTTATAGACGACTTCTATATTTAAGGAATTGCGGGGACGCAATTTTCTTAAGGGGGGAGTCTGTAACAACCCTGAGATTGCAATTACTGAATGATAAGTTAAAAATTATGATTTTAAGTTAAAAAGGGGGCTAACAAATTTTTGGGAATTTAAATTTGCAATTGGTTCGCAAATTAAAATATTTTTGGGTTGAAATGGGGAATTTTTTTTATGTGATTGTAGGTTAATGGGCCAAATGAGCAATTATATGGTTTTAATTAAGACTAGGATGCTTCTTAGGATTTTGTTCACATGATAACCTTAGGAAAATAAACTAAGTCCTAATGGGTTTTAAAACCTCTTACCATGACCCATTAACCAACCCACTCCTATTTAATATCTCAAACCCCTCCCATAAACCCTAACCCTCCTCTTCATAAATTCCTAAACCTAGATCTAAACATAATTAATGGCCTCCCTTTAGAAGCTCCATCTCCTTCTCTTCATAATTAAACTAGTTTAATCTTTGAAAGGTAATGCAATCTCCCCTATTCTCTAGTCCATCTTAATCCCTATTTATCTCTACCATCTTGTTGTAATCATTATTTTGTTTTTTGTTGATTTTGGGTCCTTTGAAGCCTCTTGATCTTTTCTTTGGGGTTGAGGAGTTTGGCTCGCTTGATATTGTGCACACAAACCATTTGATACTTTGCTTCATTAAGGTAATTACTATGGATTAGTAATTATTGCTAGTTGTAATGCTAAGATTTGGCCTTGGTTTCCTTTAATTTAGTGTAATAATCATTATATGGTGATTAGTGATTGTTATTAGTGATTTTTTGATGCCAAAAAATTGAAAAAACACCTCTAAACCATCAAAAACACAAAAAATAGCTTGCTGGAATGATTCAGGCTGAAAACAGCCTGAAACAGGGCTCTGGGTGCACCAGGACAGGCCTGGTCTGCACCCAGGCAGAGCAGGCTAGCCCAGTTGGGCTAGCCAGAGGAAGGCCAGCCCACCTGGGCTGGCAGACACACCCCAGCCCAAGCGGGCTGGGACCTGGGGCCGGCAACCCAGCCCGAGCGGGCTGGGGCCTGGCCCGCCAGCCCAGCCCGAGCGGGCTGGGGCCTGGGCCCGCATCCCCTGCCCGAGCGGACTGGGGACTGGGCCGCCCGCCCCAGCCCGAGTGCGCTGGGGACCGGGCCCCAGCCCGATCGGGCTGGGGCCTGTGGCCGGCACCCCAGCCCGAGGGGGCCGGGCCGGCCACCCCAGCCCAAGCGGGCTGGGGCCTGGCCGCCACCCCAGCCCGAGCGTGCTGGGGGGGGAGGGGGCGCCTGCCACCCTCCAGCCCAGGCGGGCTGGGGCAGGCCGACGCGGGCCAGGCCCGCGTCAGAAAAAAAAAAAAAAATCTTTACCTCAGTGCTTTACTCTGGTTCCAGCGTTTGACCTCCACTTCACAATGCCGCCACGCTCGCATCGATAGTCGGAATTCGACGTTTTTGGTCTCGTTGGAAAGGTGGAGTTCCGAGCTCCATCTCTGAAAAATTTGGGCAACATTGGAGTTCGTTTGGTACTTCGATTTTCGTGCCAAAGTTAGACTCTAGTCGCTGTTGGAAAACAGTGTGAATCTTTTTCTGTGTTCAACTTTGAGACGTCGCTGCCACTTCGTCTCAACTCGGAATCCAGAAATTCTTTTTGCATCTTAAAGTAGGGATGTAGGACTACATGACAACTAGTTTTCATGCCATTTGGACACAGTTTGCTGGTCCAAATAAATTGCCGAACTTGGGTTCGTAGCAGTTTTTGAATGGTTTTAATCACTTAGAATATTTTTGATGATTTTCTGGTTTTCGTCGATTTCTTTGAGATTTGTCCCTGGATTTCGTACACGGGCTTTATAAAAAGGATTTAAAAGGATTTTTCACTCCAAAATGGCTTTTGAAAATTATTATATAATATTGTTTTTAATTATTAAATTAATTACTCCATAATAGGAAACTTTTCAAAAGACCGTTTTAAAAGTGATTTCGAAATCAATTACAAATCCGTTTACACCATTATTTTCTATAATAAAAATCTCACACTCACTTTTAGCACGTCGAGCGAAGTGGAAAGGTGCTTAAACGGTTAGGAAATATCCGGCCTATGGAAACCGTGTGTATTTTCTTTCCGGTTAATCCCCGACCTATTCGATTGATCGTTTTGACCTTTGGGTCTAGTCTACCGATGATATGAGGTGGACTTTTTATTGTTTGGAGTGTGAGCTTGCTATTGGTTAGGAAACCGTTTAGTGCGAACGTGGGGTATGTGACTCATTGTTAACACTTTACGGGTTCCTCTCCAAGAAGTTAGTGGCACATTAGCCTCTGGGCGGCCAGTACTGGACCTCTGGGTCACCACGCCTCTAGGCAACCGTCTCTGGACACCTGCTCTATGGAGCAGTTTATTTTTCGGCGTGCGCCTCTGGGCCTTTATCCTTCTGGGAAGGATCTCGCCGTTTCGCCTGTTCCGCATCTGTGCGAGTGATCGATCACAACTCTACAGTACTTGGCAACAACGACTCTGGTCGGTGCACGTGCAATATTTGTATTATCTGATGATTTTATATCCATTCGAGTATTGCCATTCGGTGTTGGTTCTATGGAACCATACGATGTAAGTGCGATTACCTTGTGGATTCACAGTGTCTCTGGACACTGCTTTTCAGTGTTTGATTTCATTGACTTTTCAGTATATCCCTATTGCTCTTTGGAGCATCGATCTTTGCTTGGGCATTGATTACTGACTCTGGTCACTCTTGGGATAATTGCCTATGGGCAACTTTATCTAGCTTTGGCTACGCCGATGATATGAGGCGATTTTATTTATTCCACACTTTGGTGTTTGTATTCTCTTTGGAGATTTTTACTGTTTATTGATGATTAGGGATCGTCATTATATTCATGTAGTCCATATTACTCTTCTCTTTGGAGAAGTACTGTTTTATTTATGTACTGCATTATTATATATATCTCAGTTATTACTGATTGTTTAGCTAGCCTGACCCGAGTGTTTTCGCTCGGGTCAGACCGAGTTGTTTCAGGTTAGGTCTCTGGACTTAGCTTTCTGTGCTTCCGCTTGGACATTATCTGCTATGTTGATAGATAGCTCTTTTATTTGTCCACTATTCAGCTACTCTGTTATTTCAGACTCTTATGTACATATTTTTGACTCACATGTGTGAGCGGTGGCTTTGTACCCACCTTTTTATACTTGGATCTGTATTGACGATATATTGTACCTATGTTCTGTGACTGTTCTGTGATGATGATGTTATCATTTAGTATTATGTTTGTTCTGAACCTATTTTCCTTAGCCATTGTAGTTTCGTTATAAATATCTATTGGATATGTCGAACCACTTGAGAAAAGAAAACCACCCATTCGACGTATTCAGTAGATAGTTATAGCTTGATTACATATGGTCGCTTCCATTATACTCTATTCTCCGTTCTAATAGACGGTATTACTCCGTAATACTCTTTACTAGAGTGGGTTTTGGAGTGGGGCGTTACACCACTGCATTTTATTATTCTCTGGTATGTGTAACTCTGATATGTATTATATAAGTATAATCGAATATTTTGTAAATCAGCTTCATGAACTGTATATTTGATTATTATATTTTATCGTCTCGCTGCAAGATTCTATTTTGGTCTTTTTCTTTCTCTGCTTTTTCTTATTTATCCTATAACAATTCGCCCTTCTTTATGGTTTAAGTCTGATGTGTGTGGTTTATCGTCGATTTAAAGTGTACAAAAAGGCAGGACGTTATATCGGGTATCGGAGCCAGGTTTAGCGATAAACCTTAGCTTTGTGGGGTCTGACTCTTTAATATGGTAGTAATACCCAATGATGAGTCGCTGAGTGTGTGTGTGTGCGTATGAGAGGGCGTATTTTTAGTGTTATAAAAGGTTTTAATATTGTGTTAATTTGTTCAGGTTTTGTATTTATAAATTCTGGTTGGTGCATAGGACGCTATGACATAATAAGGATTTCTAAACACTTATACGACAGAGCAACACAATATTTGTTTTGAATATAGGTGAATGAAATAATTTGCCTATTATATTTTCTATATATACAATAAATTTTTATAAAGGTTATATTTGGTTGTAATATATTGGTTGTCAGGTAGTGTAATCTACAAATATTAGTAAAGTAGGATTTGAAAATGAAATAAATGAAATTAGAAATTTAGGACCTAAGTTCCGGTATTTTTGAAAATCTCTTTCAAAGGATTTTAGAATATAATAATATTATTTAGAGGTATTTTCTGATATAAATATTTTAATACAATTTGAAAGAATTGTTTTAAAGAAACTTTGGAAAGAAATAAGTTATGTACTCCCCTCTCTATCGCTGGAAAATAATTTGGGTGATGAGTGCACGCATCATCGACATTCATTTTCGAGTTTCAAAGAGGGAAGACCACTGTAGTGGTTTTACTGCAGATTTATTTTGATAAACAAATATAAATTTCAATTTTTTTTAAATATAATTGAATATATAAGTTGTAAGTACATATCTATCTACTATTTTAAAATGCTTTGAAATTAAACCCGGTTAGTTCTTAAGTTTCTGATAATCCATAGTTTCAATTATTGTAGTGAAATGGTTGTAACTAATTTATAATTGGAACCTTTAATTAAAATAAGAGATCAAATGATAGGTTATAAATGAAATTTCCAAAAAGTTGAAATTGTAGCTCATAAAACAAAGGATATAATTATTGAACACTAAAATAAAATAAAATAAATGAGATGAATTTACATAATTTTCAATTGCGTTCTTTAGCATATATATATAACTTACCAACTATAAAAAGTTAAAATGTTAAAAGAAAATGTATGGAAAATTTACAAGTAAAACTTGAAGTAATGAAAGTATCCACTGAATTTGCTTTTATAAATAAAATTTAATGTTATAATTGTTGTAAACTTAAGTATGACTGAAAGGCCACTAATTAAATATAATAGAAAAGTTGTAAAGAGATGATAATAAACTTAAGTGAATATTGAGGTTATTTATAAATAAAATAAGTAGAAAAGGTGAATGCAGTAAATATATGATTGTAGACTTAAGTTAATGTATTAGTATGTTATGCAATTGATTTGCACACGAATACTATAAATAAATGAATGAATGAAATTAAGAAATAAATGAATGAATGGAGATTGAAATTTGCAAGCAATAAATTTGAATCAAAAAGATAAATCCTTATATGAATGAAAAGGAAATCAAACGTTGAATGTTATGAAATGAAATTGATAAAAATGAACTTGATCTATTGTTTGGAATTGTTGTTTTTTAGTTTATGGTTGTTTGGGCAAGGATATTTTACAATTGTTTGGATGAGTGAATAATCTATTTAGTTTCATCTAAGATTGTTGAGTAAATGGTGCACTTAATAGTTTATTTTCCATTATGTACAATTTAAAGTTTTTGAACCCGAACAACTATTTGTTGTTTGATATGGATGGATGATTGATTTGTATTGATTTTATATGATGATTGTACATTGGTTGCAAATGATTGTGGTTAATATTGATTTGTTGTGGTGGTTGAAACAACTTTAAATATTTCATTTTACGTAATTACTAAAAAAATTAGATTACATAAGTGAAATACAGGTTAGGGAAGCAATTGCTACTGCTTTTGGTTTCATAATTAAGCGTTAATTGCCCGACAAATAGGTATGTTTTCGGATTACGGTTTTATAGCGCTATTATTTTGTTTTCCCATGTTGGGATATATATTATTTTGGAAATTATATTGTTGTATATTGTTATATTTGATATTATATTTTCTCCCGAGCCTCCCCATACAATGGAGACTCTGTCAAAAAAATTCAAAAATGTTGGACTTAGAAAATTTTTCTGAAATGTTTTCCAACTTCTGTTAACTTAAAAATAAAGGATTTAATTATTTATAAATTTATATATTTTATTCAAATTATCTGATTTGGTAAATTTATCTGTTTATAAATTTAATATTTTGAATAAGATATATTGACTATTTAATTTCTTCTTTTCCCCTCTTTTTCCTTTTGGGGGATGAAAAGTTTTGAGTGGGGGAGAGTGTAACGACCCGTAATTTTCGATGTTTAAAATTTGTTAATTTAATAAGATTTTGGTATTTAAATCTGGGATGAATAAAAATTTGTAATTCGATAATGAATTTATAACGGGAATGAAATGTAAGAATGATGATGCAAGTCAATAAATAATAAATTTAGTGCAATCCCAATTAATTGAAACAATTGTGAGGTTTTAATTGATTGAAATTAGTAAATTGGGAAATAAATTCAAAGTTATATTAATTGATAAAATAATACGTAATAAATTGTAGTTTGATAGGATCAATGCTAAAAAGTAATTATAATAATTGTTTTTTGATAACAAAGTAAGAATGGGAATCAAGATTATTAATTTAAATTTAGTAAATTGGAAATAAATTTCAATAAATATAATCAAATAGTATGTTAATGATGATTTAATGAAATTTGTGTTATGTAAACAATTGTAACAATTGTTTGGGAATAATAACTTATAAGTGTGAGTGAAAGTAAATAGTAACAAATATTTTATGTTACCAATTAACCTGTTAATTTAAATATGGTAAAAATTGCAATAAATCTAAATTAAACATTTTGTTAATGTGAATTTAGTTGATAATGGGAAATAACATTTACATTATTCATAATATGACAATTTGTTGGATTATAAAGATGGGAATAAAGATTTATCAATTTATTGGGATTTGAACCATAATATTTGGAATTAATTGCAAATAATTGAAATTAAATATTTAAATATTACGTTGATGGAAATTAAGATGGCATGGGAGAATGTTAATGTAATAGATTATGAACCCAATGTTAATTTCATCTATTTGATAATAATGAATTAAATAATAGAATGAAAAGTAAATTAAATAGAATTTTTGGAAACTAAATTTATAATTTTTGAATTTAATGAAATTGAGGTTAACACTGAAATTGATAAATTAATCAACTCAAATTGATATTTAAATTTGTTTATATCATTGTAAATGATTGAGAAATCAAAAATGATGAAATTTGCCAATTAAAGAACTGAAATTGAAAATTTGATTTAATTAGTAATTTATTAATTTATTTAATTAATGCAAAAATAGCCATTTTGGCCATTGACTCGGATTTTGACGAAACCAGTTTCATCGGATCCGTAACGGTGAATTATTATAGGATTTAAGTTTCGCAGCGACCGGACTTGTCGTTTGATCGTACAAACGTGAAACGCCTTGAAATCAATTGAAATCAATTTGAAATAATTTGATTATAGCATAACTTCTTCATCGATAAAATTTGGACCTGAAACCTATTCCATTGATTTTAAAATATTTTAAAACATCTATTTTGATATATGAGTTGACCCAATTTCGTCCTGGAGTCAGAACGGGCTCTTTCAGGCCATTTTATCGTTCAACGCGTATATCCAATCGATCCGGTCCATTCTAATTTTAGCTTGCCTATATATACCTTGTTATAAATCCTAGCCTTTTTCTTATTTCATTATTTTGTACGTACAATTCCAATTTAGCTGTCCCTCCTCCTCAATTGCAGACAATCAAATTTCAGATCCAGTTGCAATTCAAAATCAAATCAAAATTTTAAACTCCACAAACTATATCAAATTTTTTATGGATTCGAAGCTCACGATGAGCGCATCTCAGATTTGTAATTCGTTTTGCAATCTGGGTTTTGTATGGCCAGAAATCGAGGAATAAACCTCGGTCGATCAATGGAGCGCGATCATCTTCGTCTGATCGTCACTTTAGTTTTACCGTTGTGTAGAGATCCTCGAGCGGAGCTCATCCATGCACGTTAATCCATAATTCATTGGTCGGATCGAACGAATTAATTCGACCTTGGGCAAATTTTCGACGGCGACGACTGTGGTATTGAGCGGTGGTGGTCGCGAGGGATCGTCAGGGGAGGTCGGCCGGTCGTAGGAAGGAGGGCGATGCCTGGCTCGGGCTTGCTGATGGCGCGTTGATCGATAGCAGCGGTGGCATTACGCTAGGGTTTTGTTGAACTGGTTTAAGATAATACAGGTTGAAGAGGAGTACTGCTGTTGACGTGGCAGGGTATGAATTGTTTGTTTTATTTTATTTTAATTCGATTTCAACTCGTTTCAATGCAATAACTTTTACATGCAATATCTGATTTACGCGCGGTTTTCTCCGCTAGGTTCGTATTGGGATTCCGGATATTTTGGCACTGGTTTGGATGGATTCTAAGACTGTTCAAATTTTGGGTTTAAGTTGGATTCAAATTCAATTTAAATTCAAAAGATGAGTGTTTTACCCACTCACAACTTCTAAAATTTCTTATGTGTGTTAAATTAATTTCTGATGTGATTAGAAATTTATTTATGACTGTTTGGCATATTTTATCATCATTCCAATTAAATTAAATTTATTGAATTAAATTGTTATTTAATTTATTATTGCATATAAACTGTTACTGAATATATACTGCTATTAAATACCTGTTATTTATTATCTGTTTTATATTGATGTTATTGTTTGAATTGGTTGATGATTGTGATAAATGGTTGATGATTGATATTGAAAGGATGTATGTTGTATTTTTATTGTTATAAACTGCAAGTTGTTATGCATTTTTATTTCATTCGGGATTGCGGTTTGAAATGATATATAATCGTATTTTTATTTTAAATTACGGAATGATATGATAAATAACCGTATCACTTGACCATAGGGTAGAAAATTATATACAGACACCATGGTCTATATATATAAATATTTAAAATGATTTCTGTGGTTTCGTAAAGAAATATATGGTTTTATAAGATATTGATTTGGATATTTTACAAATATTATTTTATATATAGTTAAATTCTTGAATTTAAGCCATGTATAAATTGTTTAATAATAATAAGTTTAATAATGGAGTTTGATTTTATTAAAATATATATGGTTAAGTATTTAAATCATACTTTAATATAAAGGTTATAATGATTTAAATAAATTAAGATTGGATGGTAAATTGGAAATTTATTTGAAATTGAGCTTATTTAAGAATTAAACTCCATATGTTGATGTAAAATCTATTATACTTGAAAATTTAAAAGGTATGACTTTCAAAACTGGATTTTGTTCAAGATGAATTAAACGAATATTTCAAGTAGAAATAAATTGTAGGAAATATCTGATTATTTGTAATTTGAGTTTTATTTAAAAGATA
This sequence comes from Allium cepa, assembly GCA_030765085.1. Taxonomy (NCBI): domain Eukaryota; kingdom Viridiplantae; phylum Streptophyta; class Magnoliopsida; order Asparagales; family Amaryllidaceae; genus Allium; species Allium cepa. Next base: position 746,497,270 of record CM060935.1, read on the forward strand.
ATGAATTTATTATGCTAATATTTCAGAACTAAATAATAGAACATTGTATTGTTAAATCGTAATTACCAAACTTAGTTTTGAAATTGTTTAAAACTCTAAGTTTGAAATATATTGAAATTGAAATGGTTTATTGAAAGTGAAAGCGAGTTGAAAGTTGTGAATTGAGATTTAATATAAATTGGATAATATTTTGAAGTCGAGGAAAATATTTTATTTTATAAAGTGATTTTAAATCAAACTATTTTATTTTATATATTGTTTGAATATCCAAACCATTTAAGTTTGGAAGTTTTGGTTCAGTAGCTACGAAATTCAAAGTATTATGTTTTGAAAGGTTATATTTCAAGCGTTTGGTTTCAAAATATTAAATTTTTGAAAGTTTATGATTTTGGAAAGGGTATATTTGAAATAAAAATGATATTATATTGATTTGGGTTTTATAAAAAAGATATCATATTTATTTGGTTTTGAAAGGGAAATGATATCGTATATATATGGTTTTGAAATGGATAGTATATTTTGGTTTTGAAGTCTAATTATTTTGAAATGACCATGGTGGTATTATAATGTTTATTTGTTGAAGAGACTGAGATCGGAAGTTGTCATGTTCTGTGCCAACTCCATAAAACCACTTTAACAACCGTGTACACAGTGGAGATTCCAGAATGAAGTAGGATGGTGGCGGCGTTTCCTTTGAGGTAAATACGTGGACCCGACTCCCGTAAGTAGGCATAAGGTGGATAAAACAGGAGCGATTAACGGGCTAATGAGGTAACACCTTTGACCGGACACATCCCTTCGATATTATACTTTGACTTTTGGATTGATTTGGTGGCCACTTTTGATTTTATTTTATTTAGGGGTGTGGCTCGAGGTGGGCGGTAGCTGCGGCTATGCGTTACCACCGGCCCAGAAGAATAATCGGTATATCTACCCTGGCATTGCCTAATTGTGCCATGTCACCTACCATAGCGCGCCTTTTACGAGTTTAGTTTTCTCCCTAGCCCGTGTGGTATCCTCTGGTCGCTTTCCGATCAGGAGGAACCATGATACTGGATGGACTACTGGAACTACTACATGTTAAGGTGGAAAATGTAAAGCCTTAACGCTATTTAAAAAGTAAGTTTACTTTACTATAGACATTATTATAATAGTGTATACTACTACATAGTAAATAGTTTAACGGATCCTTAGGAGATGTGAATCCCGAGCACCTCTTAATTTACTGCACTCACATTGGACACTGGATAGGAGATGTCAAATCCCATAAAAATCTCTCACGCCGTTCCACTCATATTTATTTATCGTTGATTTAACTTACATAAAATCTTTTAGTTCTGACTCGAGTGTTTTGTCTTTTCAATTCGCTCAGGTTTGCCTAAGCATTTCAGGATTTTGGAGACCTTATTTTTGGAGGATGAAGGCGAAGATTGTATTACTATTATCTACTATATTATTCTGCATCATGTACTCCGCTGCATTTTATTATTCTCTGGTATGTGTAACTCTGATATGTATTGTATAAGTATAATCGAATATTTTGTAAAACAACTTTATGAACTGTATATTTGATTATTATATTTTATCGTTCCACTGCAAGATTCTGTTTTGGTTTTTTTCTTTCTCTGCTTTTTCTTATTTACCCCATAACAATCCGCCCTTCTGTATGGTTTAAGTCTGACATGTGTGGTTTATCGTCAATTTAAAGTGTACAGAAAGGCAGGACATTGCAGAGATCCACCTGCCTATTGCTGCCACCTACAGGCGTCTCTGCCTCCTGCTACGTCATCCGAACTGCAAACCACTCCTATTTTCCCGCCTGTGCCAAACTGTCCACCCACTCCTTCATAGCCGTCCACCACTGTCACCCCACCGACCAAGCGCATCCTGCCTATCCTTTATAGCAACCATCAGCCTCCACTCCTAGATCCACGACCACATCATCATAGTAGCAGCACCCTTTTTGCATGCATCAAACCCAAAGCCTTCGACCATTTCTCTCCCAACCCGAAGCAGCCACACCACTTTCACTACTCTTTCTCCAGCACAATCTGATATGCCTTTTCCCTCTACAGGTTTCACCCTGACCATATCTAGTCTCGTTGCTCTACCACACACAGTCATCATCATACTACGCTTATCTTCCCACCACCAGACTGCAATCCTTATCGCCACTCGGGCAAGCCTTCTTCTCTTAAGTTTATTTATATGTAAGTTGTATATTTTGGTTTCTATAAAAATATAGTGTCTATAATATGGTACCGTATAGTCTATATTTATATTGTATGTCGTATATTCTGTTTTATAGAAAGATAAAGGTATATATTATATTATTTATATTATATTATGAAGAAATGGTATATATTACAGGATATTGTGCATATATGTTGTTACGACTCGAAATCCAGCGATTGAAAATCGACATCAAATACATCACTTGTATTCGAATGCCGGAGATTCAAACGTTGAACTCCAGTTCAACGGAGCTTATAACAACATTAGATTAATATAAAGCAGCGGAAACAAAAGATGATTTCATTAATAAACATCATAGATACAACATTTTTTATATAATATGAGAACAACATCAACATCAAAGTGTTATACACATAATACAACCATGGAACGATAACATCATAGTGGAACAATAACGATAGGTCCTTAAAAAGGTTCTAACATACTTCGACTTGATAAGGTCCTCCAGATTTCCAAACCAAAAGCTTTCCAAAAATCCAACAGCTTCCAAAAGGCTTCTAAATCCAAGCTAGCTCCAAAACACGGATAACCTGCTTCTAGGCTGCCTGTGTAGAAAATAATGGGCACCCAAGGTTTAGGAAGGCGACAATAAACTTCGGGTCAGTCATGGGATTGGTATGAGTAAATAAAAATAGTTTTTTGTACAAAAACAGTTTATAAAAGAAATCCGTTCATGCTTTTGGAAAATGAAACTACCATAAGGCCTCCCCGCACACACACAATGCAATCGCACAATTGGAAGAGATTTCTCCTTATGATAGTCAAATATGCTTGATACGAGAAAAATTCCTTTGATATTATTATTGGTTCATAGTGTGAAAACATTTCAAAAGTAAATATTAATCTTAGCCAGCATACGTACCGTTATAGTATGTAACAACCCGCATATTTATCGATTTTATATTTAAATATTTTATTTAAATATTTTATCGTTCGTCGGATTTTGAACCGAAAAGCTACTTTTTGCAAACAGTCGAATTGGGACTCGAGACCACCCTCATTGAGTTCAAAATGACGTTTGCGACCTTTTTGAGTATAAACTTCGATATGTTTGGAGATAGTAGAATTTTGACCTTTTTCACTTAGGGCTTTGGTTTGGGCTGAACCCATTAGCCACTTACTAACTCAGTCCCAACCCCCTCTCCTCTTCATTACATCATTCCTCATTTCCTAACCCTTCAAGCTTTAGCAACAATGGTGGAAGAGAGTGGAAATTAAAACACCAAGCCCTAGTTTCCATTTGCAAATCAATTTCTAGCTCCAAATTCAAGAGAACCCATTGGTAAGCCTTCTCTTCTTCTTCTCAACTCATTCTCTCTTTGATTTCAGAAAATTCCTAAACCTAAATTTGGGAAACATTTCTCTTTTAAGCTTAGAATTAAGCTTCTTGAGTTGGGATTGAAGAATGGTTGATCCTCCTTTGTTTTCAAGCTTCTTCTTCATTGTTTTTGGGTTCAAAGGTGAGATTTTTATCTCACATCATATTTATCTTCGATTGTTAGGTATGAATTCCTAACACTTATTCATATGCATTTGATTTTGATTTGGATTGCTTTTGTGAATATATCAATTTTTGGTGTTTTGGGTTCAATTCTTTAAAAATCATAACTTTGATGTTTTGATCATTTTTTGGTGATGAACCAAAAAGCTTCTATGGCCGGGTAGACGATTGGCGTAAACCCTTAGTGTCGTTGCTCGACGGTTTGCAAATTGAGGGAGTTTGCACCTTTTTTGAAATAGGGTAGGAAGTGCAAGTATACAGGTTCGGCCGACCAAGCACAGGGTCCGGTCGACCGACCTGCTACCCAGGCACTTCCTACCTCTGTTTTGGAAGTGCTGGTTACAGGCTTCGGCCGACCGAGCCCCTGGGCCGGTCGATCAACCTGGTGCCCGAGCACTTCCAACCTCTGGTTCGGTCAACCGACTCAGGGAGTCCGGTTGACCGACCTGCTCCTATCTGCCAACTATGCCTTTTTTGCCTAGTTGTCTGAATTTCCAACTTTAATCGATTCGTGTTGTTTCCCTTTTGTTGTTATCATTTATTATCGACTTTGATGACTTATTTTCTTCAGGAATTCTTGGAATATCCATTTCGATGGATTCGGTATCGATTTCTTTGGATTCTATTCACGTCTTCGAATATGAATTTGAGTGATTGATTGTTCCTACAATCTTCTTTGTGATTTGTCACTTTAAAAATATAAAGGTTTTCTATACTAGTAGTAAATATCAAAACTCTTTCTTCAAATGATTTCAACACTATTTTATTACAAAGCTCGTTTTCTCAAACCGATTTCCAATCTATTAGTATATACAAACCTTTACCTCACTCGTATGAGAAATCTAATTAAACGACTTAGTAAAACAAGTGGTATGAAACGCTTGCGTTTACTTCGTCGGTTAATTCTTGGACTTGTTCGATTGAAACTCTTGTGACAATTTTCTAGTGGAGATCTACAATTTGTTCATAAATATTTAAGTTAAGCTAGTGGTTATGGGACATGAAGCTAAGCTCATATATTTACTAGCTTACTGTACTCGACACTTCTCTTTGATCATGACGATCATTTTATGTTTTAGACTAGCATTGTGCGATATCTTTTTGATTTGGTTCATCGGATGTCATGTTGTACGACGTCGTTGTTCCCTTTGATTGTGATTTGGTTCATCAGATGTCACGCTGTACGACGTCATTGTTCCCTTTGATTTTGATTTGGTTCATCGGATGTCACGCTGTACGACGTCGTTGTTCCCTTTGATTGTGATTTGGTTCATCGGATGTCACGCTGTACGACGTCGTTGTACCCATTGATTGTGATTTGGTTCATCGGATGTCACGCTGTACGACGTCGTTGTTCCCTTTGATTGTGTTTTGGTTCATCGGATGTCACGCTGTACGACGTCGTTGTTCCCTTTGATTGTGTTTTGGTTCATCGGATGTCAAGCTGTACGACGTCGTTGTTCCCTTTGATTGTGATTTGGTTCATCAGATGTCACGCTGTACGACGTCGTTGTTCCCTTTGATTTTGATTTGGTTCATCGGATGTCACGCTGTACGACGTCGTTGTTCCCTTTGATTGTGATTTGGTTCATCGGATGTCACGCTGTACGACGCCGTTGTTCCCTTTGATTGTGATTTGGTTCATCGGATGTCACGCTGTACGACGTCGTTGTTCCCTTTTATTGTGTTTCTGGATCGTCGGACGTCACGTTGTACGACGTCGATGCTCCGAATTATTTGATTTCTGGATTTCTTTTGTTAATTTCTGGAATTCATGTTGCACCAACTTTTACGATTGGCATTGATATATATGTCATTTATTGTGGCTTGGTGAATGAAATTAGGAGTATGACATTCCCTTTTATCTTTGAGAAGATCTTTGCGATATTGATTAATCTCTTATTGATTTTTCAGTTACTTATTTATCACAGCTTGACATTGTGATTATTATACGTTTAGTCATAGCTCTTATTCTATATCATTTCATCTGATATTTATAGCTAGACTGATCCGTTTATTATTTTCTTCTTATAATTAATACTCGGGTCAGACTGAGATTTTACAGGTGCTTCTGCTTGCCACCTTATCGGACCATCATATGATCTTTTGGCTAACTACTTAGATTAGTAGTTTTTGTTGTATACATTTGAGATACAGACTCTATGATGTATACTTATTCTTTTGTCTAGCACTTGTATCTATTCTTTTTGATATAATGGATCTTTTTGACCAATACTCTGATGTACACTTTCATGTGTTATATTCATATCTATTTCTGCCTTTGTGATATGAATTATCTATGACTGATTTGTGTTATGTTTATTTCTATATTTGTTTCCGAAGACCTTTATAGCCACTGTGTAGTAGCTTTGAGTTTGTGTCGGTATGTCGGATTTCCTCTTGAGATGAAAAGTTATATTTTTATCGGGCATATCGGTACTCGCACAAAGCAATTATACAGATGTTCGCTCCTCAACAGCCTTATTCTCCGTGCTAGTCGACAGCATTACTCCGCAGTGTTCTTGGCTAGCTTGGGATCAGAGCCAAACTTCGGAACAATGTAGAATAATTTAACAAGGATCATCGTCCTAAGTCCATCTTAGGAGTCGTGCTTTAGGATTTTATTCGGGTCTTCGTACCGTCCTATCCTATTTTCTTTTATGATTCCGTGTTTTGTCTATCAAGACTGCTTGATATTTATTTTGAGAATAACTTTTCTCCTTCTTTCTTTTCTAAAGGAAGATAAATGGTTAGTTCTAGCAGTCCTAGCGCTGGTCAATCCAGTAGCCCTTCTCTGGATGGCGCATTCATGTCTGCCCAACAACTTTTGGATCTTGTAAAGAATCAAGAGTTTATCTGTGCTTTGAGTAAGAACCCGGAAATGGTTCTACCTTTGAAACTTGAAGTTTCTTTCAATCAGCTTGTGGGTGTTACTCTTCTTTATGGAGAGGTTAGTAAAGGAAGTGTTTGTGATATTGGGACTTCCAAGAAGAGGCATATTACGTTCAAGAGCCTTAACCCCAATAAGAGAGTGAAGCAAACTACTTCTGTAGCAAAGACTCCAATCCTTAATCGTGGAGGATGCTACAATTGTAATTCTAAGGACCACTATGCAAGGGAGTGCCCGAAACCTCTCTTTTGCCGTTATTGCAAAAGTTCGGGTCATCTTTTATCTGCATGTCCCAAACTTTTGAACAAGGACATGATAAAGCTAAATATTGTGCAAGCCCCTAGAAACTCTTCTCTCGGTCAAGGTATTTTTCATTCAATCCTTGATGGCATTATTTATTTCGTGATCTTCTTATTTGAGTTCTTGTTGATACGGGTTTCATCTCACTATTTTATATCAAAAGAACTTGTTGATTCTTTCCCTTTAAACAATTTTGGGCTTGATGACTTCTTTGAGGATTGTGAATCCGGATGGTAGATCCGCAACACTCAATTTGTCTTTATTGATGCCGAAACTATTTTATGTGATTTTTCTTTCTGAGCCGATATTTTTACTTAGGCTTCGAAATTGATTTTTGTAAGGATTGGCTTAATCGTTGTGAGGCCCATATCCTATTTTCCGTGTGGACTATTCATCTCCGACATTTTCTATCTGTTAAGTAGATTTCTATGTTTTCTTGTGATTCCGATTTCAAATTTTTGAAGGCATCATTTTATTCTTTAAGCCCTCAAGATGAGAAAAGTGTTATTTCTATTATCTAAATAATTTGTGAAACTTTTCCGGTATTTTTGAGTTGTCTTAGGACTGTCACCTAAGCAATCTTTTGAGTAGTGTTAAGGTCTTTTAGTTCGTCCTTACCACCGATTTTCATTTGCTATGAGTTGCGGGAGTTAGCATTCCACATACCGCATTCCGCACTCGTTATGATTCTATGAATGAATTATTATGTCATTCAGTTTGCCCATCTTGTTTCATCCATATTATAAATCAAGTATTCTACGAATATCTCGATGACTCCATCTTTTTATTTATTGATTTTGGATGAAAATTGAAATTTAAAATTTTGCAAATCTTTGTCATAAGATTTATTTATAAGTACAATTTGATTTGCTCTTAAACAAGCAAAGAATATTCTTAAAGGTTTTTAAGAAACATGTTTACTATATAGAAGATGATTTTGTGATTGTATTGCCTGTTGAGTGCTTTAAGAATTCTAGTCGATGCGCTTGATCAACGTTATCGATAAGAATCTCCTAAATGCTTTGATGAGACAATCAGACACGATATATTGACTTGTAAAATGTAAATTTTTCTAGACATATTTTTACATTGAGATAATTGTGATTTTGAAAGTTTTAGCTTTTCGGGAAAGAAAATTATTTAAAAGAAGTTCTTTCTTTTCGATACTCTTATTCTTGTGATTCCCGTGGGGAACCAAGACTTTATCTTTTGTACCGATACTAGTCGTATTGGTTTGGATGCCATTCTCTTGCAAAGGAGAACGTGCTATCACTTGTGCTTCTAAATCATTATAGCTTATCGAGACTAGATATGCCACTCATGATCTAGTGCTCGCGGCTATTGTTCTTACTTTTGGAATTTGGCATCATCATATTTGGGGGAAGAAATTTGTTCTCCGCCTCGATCATAAATCTTTGGAATATTTATTTTTTCATAAGGAACTTCATGTTGACTCGAGTTCCTGGCATCTTGTGATCTTGATATTCTTTTTATTCCCGGAAGGGGAAATCGTGTTGCCAATGCGCTTTGTATTAAGCAACAAGTGGTTGATTCTTTGATGATGTCTGAATGGAATTATCTTTTTATTAATTTCATCGGACGTTTTGATATACTTCGTTTTATTGAGCTTTATCTCATTCCTTTTATGGACTAGTGTCCGTTGTTCTTTTATGGTGTTCAGTTCATTGGACGTACCGTTTTTTGTACTACGTCGGTGTTCCAAATTATTCGAGTTTCTAGTTTCTCGGGCGTACCGTTTCTGTACTACGCCGTTGCACTGGCTCAATTTTCTGCTATTCTTGACGTTTCCTGCGTCTTTAAACTATGGAAATGCTTTTAGGTTTCCCATTTTTATTCTCGAGCTAGTGTTATTGATGAAATTGAAGTCTCACCAGTTTTGACTTATGAGCAACATTCCATTCGCATCATTACTTCGGAGGTTGAGCGCCTTCGGAATAAAGATGTTCTTCTTGTGATAGTTCAATGGTTCTCAAATCCTAAGGATTGCTCTTGGGAATCCAGAGAATTCATCGAGCGATCCCGTTCAGGCTTACTCTTTCATGCTCCTTATGGTGAACTTCCTATTTTAAATTTTCTTTTGTGTTGATATGCTTCTATGGTTGTTACTTCTTATTTTCTTCTTAAGTATTGCGAGGACGTAATTTCTTTAAGGAGGGGAGTTTGTAACAACCCGCATATTTATCGATTTTATATTTAAATATTTTATTTAAATATTTTATCGTTCGTCGGATTTTGGTACGAAAAGCTACATTTTGCAAACAGTCGAATTAGGACTCGAGACCACCCCCATTGAGTTCAAAATGACGTTTGCGACCTTTTTGAGTATAAACTTCGATATGTTTGGAGATAGTAGAATTTTGACCTTTTTCACTTAGGGCTTTGGTTTGGACTGAACCCATTAGCCACTTACTAACTCAGTCCCAACCCCCTCTCCTCTTCATTACATCATTCCTCATTTCCTAACCCTTCAAGCTTTAGCAACAATGGTGGAAGAGAGTGGAAATTAAAACTCCAAGCCCTAGTTTCCATTTGCAAATCAATTTCTAGCTCCAAATTCAAGAGAACCCATTAGTAAGCCTTCTCTTCTTCTTCTCCAACTCATTCTCTCTTTGATTTCAGAAAACTCCTAAACCTAATTTGGAAAACATTTCTCTTTTAAGCTTAGAATCAAGCTTCTTGAGTTGGGATTGAAGAGTGGTTGATCCTCCTTTGTTTTCAAGCTTCTTCTTCATTGTTTTTGGGTTCAAAGGTGAGATTTTTATCTCACATCTTAGTCTATATTTATCTTCGATTGTTAGGTATGAATTCCTAACACTTATTCATGTGCATTTGATTTTGATTTGGATTGCTTTTGTGAATATTCCAATTTTTGGTGTTTTGGGTTCAATTCTTTAAAAATCATAACTTTGATGTTTTGATCATGTTTTTGGTGATGAACCAAAGAGCTTCTATGGCTGGGTAGTCGATTGGCGTAAACCCTTAGTGTCGTTGCTCGACGGTTTGCAAATTGAGGGAGTTTGCACCTCTTTTGAAACAGGGTAGGAAGTGCAAGTATACAGGTTTGGCCGACCGAGCACAGGGTCCGGTCGACCGACCTGCTACCCAGGCACTTCCTGCCTCTGTTTTGGAAGTGCTGGTTACAGGCTTCGGCCGACCGAGCCCCTGGGCCAGTCGACCGACCTGGTGCCCGAGCACTTCCAACCTCTGGTTCGGTCAACCGACTCAGGGAGTCCGGTTGACCGACCTGCTCCTATCTGCCAACTATGCCTTTTTTGCCTAGTTGTCTGAATTTCCAACTTTAATCGATTCGTGTTGTTTCCCTTTTGTTGTTATCATTTGTTATCGACTTTGATGACTTATTTTCTTCGGAAATTCTTCGAATATCCATTTCGATGGATTCGGTATCGATTTCTTTGGATTCTATTCACGTCTTCGAATATGAATTTGAGTGATTGATTGTTCCTATAATCTTCTTTGTGATTTGTCACTTTAAAAATATAAAGGTTTTCTATACTAGTAGTAAATATCAAAACTCTTTCTTCAAATGATTTCAACACTATTTTATTACAAAGCTCGTTTTCTCAAACCGATTTCTAATCTATTAGTATATACAAACCTTTACCTCACTCGTATGAGAAATCTAATTAAACGACTTAGTAAAACAAGTGGTATGAAATGCTTGCGTTTACTTCGTCGGTTAATTCTTGGACTTGTTCGATTGAAACTCTTGTGACAATTTTCTAGTGGAGATCTACAATTTGTTCGTAAATATTTAAGTTAAGCTAGTGGTTATGGGACATGAAGCTAAGCTCATATATTTACTAGCTTACTGTAATCGACACTTCTCTTTGATCATGACGATCATTTTATGTTTTAGACTAGCATTGTGCGATGTCTTTTTGATTTGGTTCATCGGATGTCACGCTGTACGACATCGTTGTTCCCTTTGATTGTGTTTTGGTTCATCGGATGTCACGCTGTACGACGTCGTTGTTCCCTTTGATTGTGTTTTGGCTCATCGAATGTCACGTTGTACGACGTCGTTGTTCCCTTTGATTGTGATTTGGCTCATCGGATGTCACGCTGTACGACGTCGTTGTTCCCTTTGATTGTGTTTTGGCTCATCGGATGTCACGCTGTAAGAGGTCGTTGTTCCCTTTGATTGTATTTTGGTTCATCGGATGTCACGCTGTACGACGTCGTTGTTCCCTTTGATTATGATTTGGTTCATCGGATGTCACGCTGTACGACGTTGTTGTTCCCTTTGATTTTGATTTGGTTCATCGGAGGTCACGCTGTACGACGTCGTTGTTCCCTTTGATTGTGATTTGGTTCATCGGACGTCACGCTGTACGACGTCGTTGTTCCCTTTGATTGTGATTTGGTTCATCGGACGTCACACTGTACGACGTCGTTGTTCCCTTTTATTGTGTTTTTTGGATCGTCGGACGTCACTCTGTACGACGTCGATGCTTTGAATTATTTGATTTCTGGATTTCTTGTGTTGATTTCTGGAATTCATGTTTCACCAACTTTTACTATTGGCATTGATATATATGTCATTTATTGTGGCTTGGTGAATGAAATTAGGAGTATGACATTCCTTTTTATCTTTAAGAAGATCTTTGCGATATTGATTAATATCTTATTGATTTTTCAATTACTTATTTATCACAGCTTGGCATTGTGATTATTATACGTTCAGTCATAGCTCTTATTCTATATCATTTCATCTGATATTTATAGCTAGACTGATCCGTTTATTATTTTCTTCTTATAAATAATACTCGGGTCAGACTAAGATTTTACAGGTGCTTCTGCTTGCCACCTTATCAGACCATCATATGATCTTTTGGCTAACTACTTAGATTAGTAGTCTTTGTTGTATACATTTGAGATACAGACTCTATGATGTATACTTATTCTTTTGTCTAGCACTTGTATCTATTCTTTTTGATATAGTGGATCTTTTTGACCAATACTCTGATGTACACTTTCATGTGTTATATTCATATCTATTTCCGCCATTGTGATATGAATTATCTGTGACTGATTTGTGTTATGTTTATTTCTATATTTGTTTCCAAAGACCTTTATAGCCACTGTGTAGTAGCTTTGAGTTTGTGTCGGTATGTCGGATTTCCTCTTGAGATGAAAAATTATATTTTTATCTGGCATATCGGTACTCGCACAAAGCAATTATACAGATGGTCGCTCCTCAACAGCCTTATTCTCCGTGCTAGTCGACAGCATTACTCCGTAGTGTTCTTGGGTAGCGTGGGTATAGAGGTGGGGCGTCACATAGTATGCCTACTATAGCTACCATATTAGATGGCTGGTTCTACAACTAAAACCGTACTGGACGCGTATTGATGGTTGGATTTCTAACAAATGGTCAAGCTAAGGAACTTCCTATGCCACATAGTTACGCCTCTGGAGGGACGCCCCGAGAACGTAACCAGATCTCTGCCAACACAAGGCCGGGTAACCTCTATAACTAGGTAACTACTACACGAGTATGCCATCCCCCGGTCGTAATCGAACTTTATCCGAGGCCCTAACAAAGACAACCATAAAGCAACATAATTGCAATACCAAATAAGTTATGTATCTGGGCTCCATACCATGATAGCACTTTTTATCCAGAAGGAAATGAAAATACCCCAAGGGGCGCTACCTCCAATAACCTTACCGCATTCTTCCTATTTCGACCATTACCAGGTTGTGAGGTTCGATGAAGTCTTGTCCATAAAGCTATGCTTTTCACAAAAGCCATGCTTCGATCAATAAATGATCAACAACACTCATCATGCCACACTACCAAATTGGGAGTATATCACTAACAACCATCAACTACATAACCTCTGAGCTCGTATGTCCCAGAGAAGGGTGTTAAGCTAAGAGAATATATTCTCCGCCACCAAACAGAAATGTATTTGATAGAAATCATCTTAATATCACAAAGTGTAATGTCAGACATACAACCATACAAGTCCGTTCTATGTTCGAACGGAACCGAAGGCACTTCAAAAGAAGCCCTTGCAATCCAAGTATCCACAATCCCGATCGGACTCCCCATCAAATATGGAGATCTCTATACTGGAGCAACTCAGTGCAGATTCATTCGATACGTTATCCTATCCTTCTCAAAGACACCCGGTCTTCACCACCGTCTTCAATTGATATCCATTTCGTCGTTCGCTATTCGGAATGGGTTATATGACACAAAGTCCTATCCTGGCTAAACCGATTAGTGAGCGCTTAATTTAAAAACACGCGGATATATCAATCACAAAGATTCGCCATCAAGATTTGATGCGGGTTTCGAATAACCAACTGGAAACCGACTCCCTGTCGCATAGAAAATCAAATGACGTTTTATGGGATAAAGGGTTTTCGCATTCACACAATAACATATTGACATATGTCACAGCTCAACACAAAGCAATTCATATCACATAGTATCACAACCACATATTAGGGATATCAATCAATACAAAGCATTCAATAATAATCAATCATCTATAATTAAGATGAATTAATCGTGTGATTATAATCAATTAATCACATAATTATTTTCATTAATTATCTTTAATTAATGATTATTTATTCTTAATTATAATTTATTAGTCCTTAATTACTAATTAATTAATTTTAATCACCTTTATTATTTAATTATTCCTTAATTAATTACATTAGTTAATTAATTCTTAATTAATAATTAATTAACCTTAAATTAATAATTAACCTTTAATTAATTATTCTTTAATTATTAAGTAATTATAAATCATTTATCTTAATTAATCATTATATTATTATTAAAAATCTTTAATTAATAAACTTCCAAAATTAATCACCATTAACCTATAAATTAATTTAAAAGATTAAGATTAATTAAAAATTAAAAACAATATTTTATTTTGATTAACCTTTTAATTTCATTATTTAACTAAAATAAATTAAAATTTATTTGTAAACTATGATTACATAATTAAAATGAACTTAATCATTTTAAACATGACTTTCTTAAAATCTTTATTTATCCAAATATAAACCAAAACAATTATTTTTAAAATATGAGGTAAAAAAATTTTAATTTTGAATTTAGTTTTTAAAGTTAAGAACTATTTTCATGATAAATCCATGATCTCCCCGAGAGCTTCTCGAGGTAAATACATGTTTACTTCGAGTCTTCCTCGAGTACTTTCTAAATTTTCCATCAAAAACTTAAATTTTTTGTTTAAGTCTTTTATATCTAGTACACACACAGAATCACCCGAACTAAAACTCGAGCTGGCACGCAAACACCTCGAGAACAACTTTGAGTTAGACCCTTCTTCCCAAACTCCTGTCTTGTGACACAACCCAAGGTCGTGTGCACGTACGCAATTGCTTCGATCAACTCTAGTCGATGCTACGACCATCGACCAGTCGATGATCATCTACTCGACCCATCGAAACACCCAGCAACACGAATTGACGACGAACCTGCAATTTGGCTACGCGACCCAGACTGGAACAACAATGGTCGCCAAAGAGTTGACTCGCTCCAACAATCTAGATCGTCAAAAGCCACGCCACCGCAACCACAGCCTCTCCGTTCAGCTACGCAACGTTTCCCCCAGCTCCGGTGACTCTCGATCCACCAGTGACGCCGCAGTAGTTCGATTTTCGACCAATACAAAAACACGAGCTTAAAACCTAGATTATCAACATCCGTCCACTATGATGAAGAGGAATTTTCCTAATCATTTTCCCCAAGCTTGTCCATCCCTGACTACCCACAGCCACGATCCTAAGACCTCTATGATCATTAATCACTGGGATTTGCCCCAAAACAAAGCTGTTCAACCTTGATTTTCTCAATAAATACGACATTAAAAATCTTGAAACTTCCATTAAAATTCATGGTTTTCCATCACGAATTTAGTAATGTAGGTGAATCAACAAATTACGAAGTTCGAATTTTAACATGGTTTTAAAATTTTACTGTAAAATTAAGTTTTCCAGATAGCTTAAACCAATTATTCTCAAAACTATTTTTTTTAAATTTAGGACTTGATTTTACGAACATGTTTCCTTCATATTGTAGAACCTAACATGAATCATACGAAGAGAGTTTTGATTTTTAAACAGGTTTAAAAACGCTGTAAACCTAGAACAAAGGCATTTCTTCCTGTAACTGATATGCATACACAAATAATTATATATAATATACATGCAAGCCTTTCTGACAACCATATATTTGTCATTTATCACATGCATCAAGAGTTCAACCCAGATTCAAGCTTTTAACATAGTGTTTACTCACCTGTCAACTTGAAAACAGAGAGCATAGCAAAGGGTGGAAGTTATTTTGAATTTGAAATCTGAAAACTTGTTTTGGCTTTGATCTGGAATGCTTTGTTTTGAAGTCTTATTTGATGATTCTGAGTTGGATCTTAGCTGAGTGGAAATTATACTTGAGATAATCTTTGCTTGCTTAATTTCTGGTTTGAGATAGATTATAGCTTCGAATTTTCCTTGAAATAAATTCAAGTCTGTTTTTGATGTTTTCTTTTATCAGATTTGTTTTTGATTACTTTGTTTCTGGTTTTAGAGTTTTTCAGGTTTTCATTTCTTACTTTTTTTAATTTTTTTTGAAAGTGAAGATATAGGAATGAGAAGGTGGAGATGCAGTAGTTTATATAATCTCATTTTCTATTTGTATCAATTTTTCTCAAAATAAAAACAAAATGTCACTTGTTCATTTTAATTACAAGATCATTACACTTGCTAAACTACTTGTTTTCATGAATTGCACTTGTTAATATTTGTGTTAAAAATTTAACACTTGTATTTTGCATGAATTAAAGGTTTTAAATAAATTTTATATTACATTTTTCTCATTTCATAAATACATTTCTCCTTTATTTAAATGTATACAATTTAAAAGAAAAATGTTTTAAAACAAATTACACATTAAATAAATCACATATATTATTTAAAATCCAAATTATTTCACTAATATATTTATTTAAATTTTAAATTCAAATTCAAATTCAAATACAAATCTACATATATATATAAATTCAAATAATTTTAAAAATATTTATTATTTTGAATTTTTAAACTCAAATGCAATTTACAATCTTATTTAGATACACAAATCAATACTTATTTAATTTATTTTGAAAATTTCAAATTAATTTCATTTTAATTCCAAAATCTATATTAATTAGTAATTTTAATTTTTATAAAAATCGGGATGTTAAAGATTTCCCCCCTTAAGAAAATTTCATCCTCGAAATTTAAAAGAGAGAGAAACAAACAAAGAATATACGAATACAGAAAAAGATAGAGAAATGGCTTACCAGATTAAGCCGAAATATCCACTCTTCAATTGGGATAGGACTTCTGCATGCTATCCTCTATTTCCCAAGTACAGTCATTTGAATCGCCACTCCACTGTACTTTAAAAAGCTTCACAACTTTATTCCTTATCTTCTTTTCATCACGATCAATTGTTTTTAATGGTTCTCTTTTAACTGCCAGATTTAGAGTGATTTCCAAATCCTGCTGAGCGGCTTCTTCAATAATACAGTCTGGATCATGCACATATTTCCAAAACTGAGAAACATGAAACACATTATGTACGCCAGATAGCCAGTTAGGTAACTGTACTCGATATGCTAAAGGACCGATCCTTTCCAATATAGGAAAAGGACCAATATATCGTGGTGCCAGTTTACCAGTCTTTCCAAACCTCAACACTCCACGCATTAGAGACACATTTAGGAAAGCAGAATCTCCAACCTGGAATTCTAAAGATCTTCTCCTACAGTCGTAATAACTTTTCTAATGACTTAGAGCCATTTTCAATTTCTTTCGAATGAAACCATCTTTCTCAGTAGCTTCCTTTATCATATCTGGTCCAAGAATGAGCCTATCACTTGACTCAATCAGACACACAGGTGATTGACACGGACAACCATATAAAGCTTCGAAAGGAGCCATTATGATATTGGTCTGATGACTATTATTATATGAGAACTCAACCAGATGCAAATGGTCCTTCCATGAACCACCAAAGTCAAGAATAAAAAGGTCTACAAAGATTTGATTTATCCTTTCAGTCTGCCCATCAGACTGCGAATGATAAGCAGTATTGAAGTTCAGCTTTGTTCCAAGTGCGGCTTGAAATGCCTCCCAAAATCTGCTAGTGAAGATCGAGTCACGATCACTCACTATACAGCTGGGTATACCGTAGAGACAGATAATTTCTTTCACCTACAATTTTGCCAAACTTTCCGTCGTTCGGGCGGATTTTACTAGGATGAAGTGGGCAGTCTTGGTTAGACGATTCACGATAACCTAAATTACCTTATTACCTTTCTGAGTTCTTGGAAAACCGTCTATAAAATCCATAGACACTTGATCCCACTTCCATTTAGGTACTTCCAACGGTTGAAGTAAACCTGCCCTCTCTTTTGATCACTTCTGATTTGTTGACAAGTAGCACAACGACTCACATAAATACATATATCCGTTTTCATTGTTTTCCACCAGAAGGTTCTGTTGATATCTCTATACATCTTATTAATTCCTGGATGGATACTGAGTATAGACTTATGACACTCGTCCAATACTTCTCGTTTTAGATCGGGAATGTCCGGAACACACAACTTGCCTTTTAATCTTATAATTCCACTATGCTTGATTTCGAAACTGGCGTCTTCTCCTCGAAGGATTCTCCCATAAATATCTTGAAGAAACTTGTCTTCCTAGCGAATTTCTCAAGGAGAGTAGGAGTGACAACAAGATGAGCAAGAATAACATGTCTTCTACTCAAAGCATCGGCAATTACATTGGCTTTTCTAGGCGTATAAAGAATATCTAGGTCATAAGACGCTAGAAATTCTAACCAGCGCTGTTGCCTAAGATTCAAATCCTTCTGGGTAAAGAGATACTTCAGAGATTTATGGTCGGTGAATAATTCAAAATTTTCACCTAAGACAAGAATGATTTATTAAGTATATACCTTAAGTTAAGTTAAACTTTTAAATTTTTTAGGAAAGCTGAAAGGGATTTTTACCCAACCAAATTTTCAAAGCCAAAATAACAGCCAAGAGCTCTAGATCATGGGTTGGGTAGTTTTTCTCTTATGGACATAATTGTCTACTCGCATAGGCAATTACTCTACCATTTTGCATTAACACAGCACCCAAACCATCACCACATGCGTCAGTATAAACAGATAAACCTTGATTTCCGTTAATAATAGCGAGAACGGGAACGGTGGTCAGTCCTTTCTTCAACTCGTGGAATGCTTCTTCCTATTTCAGAGTCTAATCGAATTTAGCATTCTTCATCGTCAGCTTAGTCAACGGACTGGCCAACTTGGAGAAATCTTGGAAAAACTTTCTACAGTATCCCGCTAAACCCAGAAAACTTCTAACTTCTTTTGGAGTTGTGGGTTGCTTCTAGTCTAGGATAGCGGAAACCTCGCTTAGATCTACAGAAATTCCCTCTTCGTTAACAACGTGCTCGAGAAATTTGACTTCCTTAACCTAAAAATGACACTTAGAAAATTTGGTGAACAGAATGTTCTTCCTCGATATTTCAAAAACAATTCTCAAGTGCTCAGCGTGCTCCTCTTCAATTTTGGAGTAGATCAGAATATCGTCAACAAACACAAGAACAAATTTATTCAATATCTCTCAGAATACACGGGTCATTAAATCTATGAAGTATGCGGGAGCATTGGTTAGTTCGAAAGGCATGACTAACCATTCGTAAAATGTGTATGGACCCCTGAAAGCTATTGAGTGAATAGAGTCTTCAGCAATTCGCAGCTGATGGAATCCTTGGGCTAGATCCATCTTTGAAAAGAATCGAGCGTCGTGCAGCTGATCGAACAGATCATTGACTCTAGGTAAAGGAAATTTATTTTTAAGAGTTAGTTTATTGAGATCATGGTAGTCCATGCACAATCTCAAGGATCCGTCAGACTTGGCTACGAACAGCACAGCCGAACCCCAATCGAAAACACTAAGACGTATTAATCCTTTTTCTATCAAATCTTGGGTTTGATTGACTAGTTCTATTCTTTCCCTAGGTGCCATCCTACGACTCGCATGAACAATAGGATGAGGATTGGGTACTAAGTCAATTTTGAATTCAATTTCTCTATGTGGGGGTAAAGATTTGACCTCTTCGAATACATCGGGAAATTCTCGGACAATAGTTATAGATTCCAGACTAGGTTCGGGATACCCCAAGGTATACATCAGCTAATCTCTCTTAGGACTTGGATCTTCACAAGAGATTTCAATGAAATTCTCAAATTTAGTTCTGATCGAAATCTTTCGATTATTACAATCTAATTTGGCTTCGTATTTCATTAGCCAGTCCATTCCGAGTAAGATTTCAAATTCATTAAAGTCGAGAACAAAGAAACTGATAGGAAATTGATGACAAGAATACGAGATAGGAACTTCTCTACATCGTAGACAAAGGTTTGCAGGACCACCAACCAGATTCTTCACGCAAATGGACTCTTTAACAAATTCGGGTTTAAGTTTTAATTCGTTTACGGTTTGTTGGGAGATAAAGTTATATGTAGCTCCCGTGACAAGCAAAACTCTAACAACTCTATCATAAATAATAAGGTTACCTTATAAAATTCTTTTTCCTTTATACGCCTTTGAAGTTGAGGGGTCACCCTTTATCGCATACACTTTTTCTACCTGAGCTTGCTTCGGTGCTAGGCAACTTTTATTACATGTCCAGGCTTGTGACAATGATAGCACTCTCTGACTCCCTGACTAGTCTTCATAGGTTGTTCTTTCTTAACTTGTTTCCTTGGATTCTTACAGCTGTTTGAATAATGGGCCTTTTCCCGACAATTTTAACAAGTAATATCTCTAGCTGGGTTTTCCTGATTGTTCTTCTTCTTCATGCCTTGATACGATTTCTTCCCTTCGAACTTCCTTTCCTTCCAATTCGGATTGCTTGCACTTCCTTTATCCTCTAGTATTTCCTGCTTATCTAGGGCAGCATATCTATAACCCATATCGATCAAATCAGAAAAAGATTCTTTGTGTGGGATGTCATCCTTTCGTTAAATTTCTTGTTCATTCCACGAATAAATCTTTCATTTTTCTTCAGGGGTGTGTTCACCATATCTGGACCAAACCGAGATAATTAATCAAATTTGTTCAAGTATTCCTCAAATGATAAACTTCCTTGATTCAAGTCCATAAACTCTTGGTACATTCTAGAGATACCAGTAGATGGCATATAGCGTTTCTCTATCACCTCTTTGAATCGGCTCCAAGTAAACTCAACTTTCGGCTCATCCACTATAACTGCCTCCCACCAAGCTAGGGCTTCCTCTTGGAGTTTCCAAGAAGCTATCATTTGCATTTGGTCATCTTCCAATTTCAATCCTCTAAAATTTATTTCACACAGATCCAGGCTTGTGCTTCGATAATAGATTCCTTACCAGTGAACAGCATTCCACCAAGTCTGGAAAAAATACAATATTAGATTTGGCTAAGGTTGAGTGGGAATGGCTGCTTCCGTTGTTGCAGGGACATAACCAGCTGTAGTGGTATTTCCCCATCCCCTACCTCGTCCTCTTCTAGTGCTCGTTCTCACTATCTGTAAATAGTAAGAAAACTTTATTTAGACCATACGGACGAGATATCTTAGGGATATACTCATTCTAGGGTATTTTTAACCCTATCTCTAATGAGTCACCTAATATGTTATACTCCATAGATAAAGTTCTTACTCAACCTTTGGCTCTGATACTACCGGTCAAGACCCGAAATCCAGCGATTGAAAAGCGACATCAAATACCTCACTTGTATTCGACTGCCGGATATTCAAACGTTGAACTCCAGCTTGGTGGAGCTTATAACAACATTAGATGAATACAGAGCAGCGGAAACAAAAGATGATTTCATTGATAAACATCACAGATAAAACATTTTTGATACAACATCAGAACAACACCAACATTATAGTGTTATACACATAATACAACAATGGAATGATAACATCACAGCGGAACAATAACAACAGGTCCTCAAAAAGGTTCCAACATATTTTAACTTGATAAGGTCCTCCAAGACTCCAAACACTTCAAAAGATTTTCAAACCAAAAGCTTTCCAAAAATCCCACAGCTTCCAAAAGACTTCTAAATCCAAGCTAGCTCCAAAACACGGATAACCTGCTTCTAGGCTGCCCGTGTAGAAAATTATGGGCACCCAGAGTTTAGGAAGGGAACAATAAACTCTGGGTCAGTCATGGGACTGGTATAAATAAACCAAAACAGTTGTTTGTACAAAAAATAGTTTATAAAAGAAATCTATTCATGCTTTTGGAAAATGAAATTACCATAAGGCCTCCCCGCACACACACAATGCAATCGCACAATTGGAGGAGATTTCTCCTTATGATAGTCAAATATGCTTGATATGAGAAAAATTCCTTTGATATTATTATTAGTGCATAGTGTGAAAACATTTCAAAAGTATAATATTAATCTTATCCAGCATACGTACCATTATAGTATGCCTACTATAGCCACCATATTAGATGGCAGGTTCTATAACTAAAACCGCACTAGATGCGTGTTGGTGATTGGATTTCCAACAAATGGTCAGGCTAAGGAACTTCCTATACCACATGGATACGCCTCTGGAGGGACGCCCCGAGAACCTAACTGGATCTCTACCAACAAAAGGCCGGGTTACCTCTGTAACTAGGTAACTACTACACGAGTATGTCATCCCCCGGTCATAACCGGCCTTTATCTCGGTCCCCATCAACAACAACCACAAAGCAACATAATTGCAATATCCACATAAGTTAATTGGGCTCCATACTATGATACCACTTTTTATCTAGAAGGAAATGCACATACCCGAAGGGGCGTTACCCTCAATAACCTTGCCGTGTCCTTCCTATTTCGACCATTATCGGGTTGAGAAGTTCGACGAAGTCTCATCCACAATGCTACGCTTTTCACAAAATCCACGCTTCGATCAACAAATGATTAGTAGCACTCAGCATGCCACACTAGCGAATTGGGAGCATAACACTAACAACCATCAACTACATAACCTCAGAGCTCATACGTCTCAGAGAAGGCTGTTAAGCTAAGAGAATAAATTCTCCGCCACCAAACAGAAATGTGTTTGATGGAAATCGGTTTTACATCTCAAAGTGTAATGTCAGACATACAACCATACAAGTCTGTTTCGGGTTCAAACGGAACTGAAGGCACTTCCAAAGAAGCCTTGTAATCTAGGTATCCACAATCCCGATCGGACTCCCCATCACATATGGAGATCTCTATACTGGAGCAACTCAGTGCAGAGTCATTCGATAGGTTATCCTATCCTTCTCGAAGACACCCAGTCTTCACCACTATCTTCAATTGATATCTATTTCGTCTTATCACTATTCTGTATGGGTTATATGACACAAGGTCCTCTCCCGGCTAAACCAAATAGTGAGCGCTTAATTTTAAAACACGTGGATATATCAATCACAAAAATTCACCGTCAAGATTCGGTGTTGGTTTTGGATAACCAACAGGAATATGACTCCCTATCGCATCGAAATTCAAATGTCGTTTTACGGGCCAAAGGGTTTTCACATTCACACAATAATATATTCACATATGTCACAGCTCAGCACAAAGCAATTCATATCACATAGTATCAGAACCACATATCAGGGATATTAATCAATACAAAGCATTCAATAATAATCAATCATCTATAATTAAGATGAATTAATCGTGTGATTATAATCAATTAATCACATAATTATTTTCATTAATCATCCTTAATTAATGATTATTTTTTCTTAATTATAATTTAGTTAGTCCTTAATTGCTAATTAATTAATTTTAATCACCTTTATTAATTAATTATTCCCTAATTACATTAGTTAATTAATTACTAATTATAAATTAATTAACCTTAAATTAATAATTCATTTAACCTTAAATTAATATTTATTTAACCTTAAATTAATAATTAACCTTTAATAAATTATTCTTTAATTATTAAGTAATTATAAATCATTTATCTTAATTAATCATTAAAGTATTATTAAAAATCTTTAATTAATAAACTTCCAAAATTAATCATTATTAACCCATAAATTAATTTAAAAGATTAAGGTTAATTAAAAATTAAAAACAATATTTTATCTTGATTAACTTTTTAACTTCTTTATTTAACTAAAATAAATTAATAATTTATTTATAAACTATGTTTACATAATTAAAATAAAATTAATCACTTTAAACATGACTTTCTTAAAATCTTTATTAATCCAAATATAAATCAAAACAATTATTTTTAAAATATGAGCTAAAAAATGTTTTAAATTTGAATTTAGTTTTTAAAGTTAAAAATTATTTTCATGATAAACCTGAGATCTCCCTGAGAGCTTCCTGAGATAAATACATATTTACTTCGAGTCTTCTCCGAGTGCTTCACAAATTTTCCTTTTAAAACTTAAATTTTTTGTTTAAGTCTTCAATACCTAGTACACACACAGAATCACCAAAACTAAAACTCGAGCTGGCACCCAAATACCCCGAGGACCACTTCGAGTTAAACCTTTCTTCCCAAACTCCTATCTTCTGACACAACCCAAGGCTGTGTGCACTTGTTCATTTTCTATTTTATCAATTTTTCTCAAAAACAAAAACAAAATGACACTTATTCATTTTAATTACAAATTCATTACACTTGTTAAACTACTTGTTTTCATGAATTACACTTGTTAATATTTGTGTTAAAAATTTAATACTTGTATTTTGCATGAAGTAAAGGTTTTAAATAAATTTTATATTACATTTGTTTCATTTCATGAATACAATTTAAAAGAAAAATGTTTTAAAAAAAATTACACATTAAATAAATCACACACACACACACATATATTATTTTAAATCCAACTATTTCACTAAGATATTTATTTAAATTTTAAATTCAAATTCAAATACAAATCTATCCATGTATATAAATTTAAATTCAAATTCAAATACAAATCTACCCATATATATAAATTTAAATTCAAATAATTTAAAAATATTTATTATTTTGAATTTTAAACTCAAATGCAATTTGCAATCTTATTTAGATATACAAATCAAACTTATCTAATTTATTTTGATATTTTCAAATTAATTTCAGTTTAATTCCAAAATCTATATTAGTTACTAATTTTAATTTTTTATAAAAATTGGGATGCTATATATGTTGTAAGTTTTGATCATTGGGTCTATTCTATATAGAGTATTTATATGTATATATTAAATTTTCATTTGTTGTTAAGTATTGTTTTAGAGGTATATATAAGAGTTTTACAGTATATAATATTATAAAAAGTATTATATATATGCCGGTTTATAAGTTTAGTTGTTTATAATATATAAAAATATATAATGTTGCTTATATGTATAAGTTATATATTTTATATATATTATGCACCTTATATAAGTTATATATTATATATATATTATGCGCTTTAATAAGCTATATATTAGCATGCATGGGTTTGATTTTTCCATATATATATTACGTATACATTTTTAAGATATGATGTATGTTAGTATATATTTCCTGTAGTATTAGTGCACATGCAATAGCATACAGGTTAGAGTACATATAATATATTGACTATAAGGAATGATTTCTTATAGTGTACATATAATACATGTTTCATATAATATATATATATATATATATATATCGATTTTTGAATTATATTATATTACACAAAGGTCTTATTTGATTTTAAAGTGTATATATATATAAATATTGACATATTTATGTAAGTATATAATACCTATTGATATTTGGATTTTAAATATATATATATACATACATAAAGTTTTGAAAAAAAAAATATAAATCTGGATCTTTATAATACATAGGTTAGTTTTCATTGTTGAAAATCTGTTTGATTTTAGAATTGATTTTTTTAATATGTTATATATAGAGACTTTTGATTTGAATAAGTATTTAATAAAATATTGATTTTTATATAAAATTTATATAGTTATATATATATATATATATATATTTCATATAAAAATATATATTTTTCGTCAATTCATGTCTGTCGTGCTTTGCTTTGTTCGTCAAATTCGTATTCATCGTGCTATGCTTTGGAATGTGTGTTTGGAATGTCGCATCTTATTCTCGCTATCTTCTCTAGCCTCGAAAGGTGGGCAATCTCTCACGATTAACATTCTTATATTTAGTAAATTTGATTTCAGTTGAAACGACAATTGAAATATGCTGTTAAATTTGAATTGTTAAAGATGATATGCCATTATCTGTTATTGTTCACTTGTGATATATGGCACCATATCTTGTTGTATATATTTTATTTTATTTATTATTGTCCATAAATGCCTTTTGTTGATATGTTATATTATTATCATATTTGTTCTCACTATGCAGGTTCCCAGTTTGTTTAGAAATTCCACATGAGTTGAAATGTTACATACCCGAACGACAATATAGATTTGGGGAAAATTGGTACGAATTGAAATGACAAACCTAATAGATTTTCATTGATTTTAAAATTTTAGGATTGCGGGTTGAAATGATATATACCCATAAATATTTAATCGCAGATTAAAATCATAAATATCCGTATCACTTAATCATAGGATAGAAAATCATATACGGACACCGTTGGTCTATACTTTGAAAATAATTTCCAAAGTTTGAAAAGAAATATATGGGTTTTAATAAATATTGTTTTTATATAATATATAAATTCTATTTTTATATATGTATAAAAATTTAGATTTTAAAATAATATGTTTTTGAAATTTTAATTTATAAGTTAGTTTTAGAAAATATAAATTTTAAGATTTTCTTATAATTTTATTCTTTTAAAAGTATATAAAATAAGATTTAGTACAAATACATTTAATAATAAGATTTAATTGAATAAAATTTAATTTAATCGATTTATAATATGTATAAGTATTTATTTAAATTTATATTAATATTTTAAAAATAGATTTTTTTCTCTAACTTTAGTAATAAAGACTAATGTTGACTTGGAATTTAAACTGGTTAATAATTGAATATAAATAAGAATTTATTTGAACTTATTGATTTTGAGATTTTGAAAAATATGATTTATAACTTGATTTGATAAAAAGTGGTTAAATGGATATTCTCAATTTTAAATAAAATTGAGTTTGAATATTTAATACTGATTTAAATTTATAAAATAGGATTTTAATAAAATGTTATTAAAATGATTAAGTGAATACTTTCCGATTTGAATTAAATTAAACTTAAATGTTGAAATATAAATGAAGTTTATAATGTAAATGGTTGAATATTTAAATTTTAATCTTATTAAAATTGAAGTGATAGTTTAAACTTGGATTTGAAATCGATACAAATTGAAATGGATTATTGTGAATTTGAACTGAATATTTTACCTTTAAATTGAAATGGTTAAAGTGGGAATGATTTAAATTGAATTTTGGAATCTAAGCTGATTTGAATCGATTTTTGTAATTGGAGGAAATTGTTTTTTTATTATATAAAGTATTTTAATATATAAACTATTTATTTCATAAATTATTTTAATACATAAACTATTTTAATTTATGACTATTTTAATTCATAACTATTTTAATATATATACTGTTTTCAATATCTAAACTGTTTAACTTGGAAGTGTTATGATTTTAAAAGTGTTATTATTTTAGAAGTTTTATGATTCCCAAAGTGTTATGATTTCAAAAATGTTATGAATTTTAAAATGTTACGATTTTTAAAATGTTACGATTTAGAAAGGGTTATAATTTTGAAAGTGTTACGATTCCGCATATGTATATTATTTAAGTAAATAATGATATCGAATTGATATGGTTTTGAAATGAATATGACATTTTGATATGAATTATGAACTCTATGAAATGAAATGACCATAGTGTGAAATAAGCATTTGGTTGTCAAAGAGATCGGGATCGGATATTATCGTACTCTCTGCCAATAGAAAACCACTTTAACAACTATGCACGTGGTTGAAATTCTAGAACAAAGTAGGATTGTATGGTGACAGTTTTGTATGAGATATTTACATAGCCCTGACTCCCACGAGTTGCTTGATGTGACTAAAATAGGAGCCATGCCGGACCAAGTGAGGTCATTCCTCCTATCGGACACATTTCTTCGACACCATTCTACTACTTTGTGATTTGATTGGGTGCACCTTTGATTTGGAAGTGTATCTTGAGGTGGGCGGTAGTAGTGGCTATGCATTACCACCAGTCTAGATCCGCAAACAGTATATCTACCCTGGGCATTGCCTCGTGTGCCATGTCACATGCCTTATCGTGCCTTCTACGAGTTTGTTTTGTACCGTGCCTATGGGGTGTCCTGTGGGTAAACCACCGGTTTGGTGAAGCGTACAACACTGTATAGACTACGGGAATATATAAAATGGTTAAGGGGGATATGGATAACGCCTTAACGCTATTTTAATAGTTTACTTTACTATAGACATATTATAATAGAGTATATTACTACATAATAGATAGTTCCACAGATCTTTAGAGGATGGGAATCCCAACCATCCTTTAAGTTATTTGTATTTCAGTTGACATTTCACTTGAGTTGAATTTACTATATAAGAATGTTAATCCTGACTCGAGTGTTTTGTGTTTTGCTTTATGCTCTGGTCAGACTGAGTGATACGGCATTTGAGATTCACCTTTAGAGATTGGAGCTTTGCTTGAAGATTGGTCTTATCTATTCAGTTTTTCCAATTGTTTTGTTTAGATTTGTCATTTATTTATGGTCGAGACTACATTGTATTTGAGATATTTTGTTATATTTTATTTCAAAATCTGTTGTTTATATAGTAGCTTCATGAACTACTATTTTTCTATTCTGCTTCTTTTTGCTATATTACTCTGTATCTGCGATTCTGTAATTGATTTATTTACTGTATATGCTGAGTTTTGCCAAATATAAATTAACAATCTGTTGTTTTGAGCAATTCAAGTTTGACATGTGCGGATGCGAATGGTTTGAAATAGCGTGTCGTTACATGGGTATCGAAGCAAGGTTTAGGCAAAACTTAACATATGAAATAAAAATTAATGACAGAATCACTTTCGTTCGATCTTGAATTTCTCCTCTTTGAATTGAACTTCTTTTGAATTTTAGAACATTCCCTTTTGTTCTGAAATCCATTCTTGTCTCTCCCTATTCGTGTTCTTCATAATACTGGAGCATCCCATAACTCCATTTTCATTCTGCCACCCTTCATATGATTTGTAAAGGGGGTGAAACTCCTTTACAGCAGGCATCAATTCACCCAAGATTTCTACATCCTCGGTTATGATGCTGTTATTTCTTGAAAAGCCGATTCGTTTCTTTAGTAGACGACCCGGGTAATTCTCTTCTTATTGAATGTCGAATGCCTCAAGAGTAATAGGCAGTTCTACATTTTCATGTAATGTTCAGGTTAATGATCTCGACTCCACCCTAATAGTTAGGGATTATCCAAATGTTATGGTAAAGGCAATTCTCTTTGCTTAAAGCGGGAAATTGAATTTTCGCATCGATCTATTTCCTGGAATCTCGGTTGACCCGGTTAAGGTCGCGTGGAAAAAAATAGGTCTACCATTTCTTCTTTTGTAATTTAATTTCTCATATTCTCTTCAAGTCTATCTTTGTAGTTAGAATTCTCTTAACTATGATTCATCTAAATTTGAATCCCTATCCTTGTTCTATAACCCATTCTTGAATCATCAGGTGAGGGAGTATATTTGAAGTTAATATAAAATGTTTTTTTAGTGTTGTTTGAGTTATTAAGTTTGAGTTTTAGATTTCGATCAATTCGTTTGGCCAACGATATCGACAGAAATTCCAAAACACTTGAACAGTGCAAACTGATAGAAAGTTATTTTCAAAATATGTAAATTACGTATGATTATATTTTATATATAAAGGTATATTTTTCTAAAATTGGAGAGTTAAATGTATTGGTTACTAGAAATGATAATACAAGATTATAATTTATTATTTTGCCAACATTCTTTAACTGTTAACTATTGTTGTATGCTATAAAGAGTTGAAAAGTTTGTAAGTATGATTTGCAAATCTAATTTGCAAATGAAATGAATTTAAATACAGAGTTCGAGGATTAAATTTTCGATACCTTTCAAAAATTTGGTTTTCTAGGTTTTAGAAAAAATATTTGGAAGTATTTTCGAATGGAAATTGTTTTCAAAGAAATTTTAAAAGAAGTGAGTCAACACTCTCCTCTTTTGTCGCTGGAAAATAATTTCGATGATGACTGCAGCATCGTCGACATTCATTTTCGAGTCTCAAAGTAGAGAGACCACTCAGTAGCAAGCTACACTTTTGTTTTGAAAATGGATTTGAATTTCATGAACATAAGTTGATGTACAGAACATATATGTGTGTACATACATTTATTTCAAAATAATTTGAAGTGAAACTGGAAATTAAAATTCTTAATTTCTGTGTTAAGTATTTCAATTATTGAAATGAAATTATTTGAAATAGTTAAAGTGCTTAAAATTAAAATTAGAATTTAAACAACTTAAAACAGTTGAAATGAGATAAAAAAATCATTTGTATAATAATCAATTGCATTATAATATATATAACTTACGTAAAATATTCAAAAGGTTAAAATGTTAGGGTAAATATATAATTGAAGGTAGTATAAGAGAAAATTTAAGTTAATTGTTTAAACTAAATTCTTGCTTAGTAAAAATGTTGTAAATAAAAGGTAAATTTGTATAGTGTTCAATTATATTCAAAGACATCAATAAAACATAGATAGGAAAGGTTTGAATGTAATTAAATGGTATACAATATGAATTGTAAGAAATAAGGTGTCCGAAAATGAAATTTTGTTAAGGGGAATTATAAATAAAAATTTGATGTTATAATGAATTTTTATACATTTAATTGATGTTATAAGTAATGTGAGTGAAATGAATTTAATAGTCAAAGAAAAACATTGTTGAAGTAAATGAATATGAACTTAAAAACAGTTGAAATTTAAATTTAAGTGGAATTAACTCAAGTGAAGTTAAAAGGATTTATAAATGGGTTAAAGAAATTAAATTTTGTTTTGAATAAATTTTTGTAACAAATGTTAATAAATTGAAACAAATCAAATTGAATGAAAATAGCTTGAATTAAAAATCAAAAAATGTGAAAATAAATGAATATTATTGATTAAGTAAAATGGATTGAAAACCAAATTTATTGAATATAAATCAATTTAAAAAACTGATGAAATTTATATGGTTTGAATTTGTTGTGTATCTAATAATATGTATTTCAATCTATCTTTTCTTTTTGGTTGTTCATATTCTCCTACCTCGTTCGTTGGGACGAAAAGTTTTGAGTGGGGGAGAGTGTAACAACCCATAAATTTTAACGGTTTTTGTAACGTAATTAACTGAAATTTTTCCTGAAATTTTATTTTAAAATTTAACAATGAAAATTTGATATTTGGAATACGTCTATTTTAACATACCAAATGGTAAATTATTATTGGAAAATATGAAAGTAAATTCTGTTGTGAAATTTTCAATTTAAAATCAATTATATTGATGAAAATAAAATATTTTCGAAACCTGAATTTACATAATAAAAATGTCTCTTATTTTCTGAGTGAGATGTCATATTTCATTTGTCATATTTGAACTTCTCTAGCCCCATTTATCTTATTTTCCACGAATTTGAAGTAGTTTAGCCGCGAAATATCGAATTTTGATAGGATGATCACATCGTTGATATCTGTATACCATTTTGTTCATCTTGTCGTACTGATCTCCACTGTGTATGCATTTGTGTGCTTCGGGGCTCGCTACGTGGCAGAATCTGCGAAAAACGGTAATCGTATTGATACCTGTTTCAACACTTTTGGGTTTCCTTTGTCCTTTCAATCCCATCGTGTTAAACCATATAACCATTTACCTTTATAAATTCCAGAATTCAAACCATGCCCGACGTTTTCTATCGCACCATTTCGTTTTATATATTGTTTATTATTCTTTCTCTCCTTTTTTGTGTTCTGCTTTCTTGTGGAAAAACGATATTAAAATAAAGTTTGCTGTGAGAAATCTGCACTGCCTTTTTGAAGTTGTGCTTCCATCCTTACCTCTTCCACTTTTTTCACGCCAACAGTCGTTCTTCCACCTTCCGCCTCTACTGCCAAACCCATCTCCGCCCACTTAGCCACCTACTACCGAGATCCACCTGCCTATTGCTGCTGTCTACAGGCCTCTTCACCTCCTTCCACGTCATCCGAACCACAAATCTCTACTATTTTTCCGCTTGCGCCAAATTTTCTAACCTCTCCTTCATAGCCGACCGCCACTCACCCCACCGACCAAGCACAACCCGCCTATCCTTCATAGAAACCATCGGCTTGCACTCCCAGATCCACGACCACACCATGATAGTAGCAGCACCTTTTTTGCACATACCGAAACCAAAGCCTCCGACCATTGCTCTCCCAACCCAAAGCATCAACACCTCTTGCACTACTCATTCTTGAGCACTATCTAATCTGCTTTTTCCCTCCGCACGTTTCACCCCAAATCTTCTTTTCTTAAGTTTATTTAGATATAAGTTGTATATTTTGGTTTGGTTATATATATAGTCTAAATTATGGTACCGTATAGTCTATATTTATATTGTATGTTGCATATTCTGTTTTATAGAAGGATAAAGGTATATATTATATTATTTATGTTATATTATGAAGAAATAGTATATATTATAGGATATTGTGCATATGTGTTGTAAGTTTCAATCATTAGGTCTGTTCTATATAGGGTATTTATATGTGTATATATATATATATATATATTAAATTTTCATTTATTATTAAGTATTGTTTTAAAGGTATATATAAGAGGTTTACAGTATATTATATTATATTATAAAAATATTATATATATGCAAATCTATAAGTTTATTTGTTTATAATATATAAAAATATATAATGTTGCTTACATGTATAAGTTATATATTTTATATATATTATGCATTTTATATAAGTTATATATTAGTATGCATGAGTTTGATTTTTCCACACACATATATATATTATGTATATATTTTGAAGATCAGTTGTATATTAATATATAATTCCTGTAGTATTAGTACGCATGTAATAATATACAAGATAGTATGCATATAATATATTGACTATTGTTATCCCAACTTTTGGTAAAGTTGAGATACCCAAAATTTACTGAAAATCAATGATTACTATTCTTGAATATCAATTGAGCATTGCAGGATAACCATGGATATCGATGAATCTTGTCCGAGTCCGGATCGGGCCACAGTTGATAAGACATGATGAGCAAAGATATAGAAGCCAGTGGTTCAAATTTCAGGTCAATCCGAGTTCGTATGCTCAAGATATGATGGATTCAATTTGAGAAAGATAGCCCTTGCTCGGTTCGAACCCATAGGATGCCCCATAGTTCGAACCGATGGCCAGAGACTATGTTCGAATCCATTGATTCGACTCCACCTACTTCGAATCCATCACCTTCGAATCCATCCAGTCGAACCCATCAGAGTGCTCTGGTTCGACTCCATTAGCTTCGAACCCATGAGAAGTTCCTTTGCCTCGACTCCATCGGGCAAGCCCTCACTTCGAATCCATCCTTGCATGACTATGTTCGAATCCACTCAAACCTGCCAGGTTCGAATCCAAGTCACTTCGAACCGATGTTGTTCGAATCGATCGAGTTCAAACCCATTGGGACACCTCGGATCGAATCGGTCGCGTTCGAACCCAGGAATATTCATTTGTTCGTATCCACCAAGTCAACTAGCTTGGATGACGTGCCACTCCACGATACGAAGGCAGCGAGATTCACGGAGACGAAGCGTTCAACTAGGAGAGAAGACCGGATCGACTCGAGAGTCGTGCGCCACTTCATCTCAAGGCCACATGAGCCGGCCGATTCGAAAGGAGCGGCTTCGAAGGAATGGATTCGAACTACACAGCCAGCCGAGAAACTCCAATTCGAATCGACCGTATCTCCTAAACCACTGATCCAAATGCAACGAAATTTTCACAGTAGATTCCATACATGATAAAGATTGTTCCTGCCAAGTTTCAGCTCGATTGGACCATTTCTTGATGGGTTCGAAATCACTTCGAATCGATGTCAGATCGAGTCGAAACTTGGTGGCGTCGGTCGCGCGGGCCCACTCACGTGCCAGAAGAAGTCTCTCGAAGTTTGAGCGAGATATGGGCCTCCTACGCCTATAAATAGCATCTTGAAGCCTTCAGGACGGGGGACTTTTCGGAGCTTCCACCATTGAACGTCCAGACTCTGCCGGATTGAATTACATACTTAATTATCATTGTTGTATTCAGATTTCAAAGCTATCATCAACTGTAATCCGCTGTAATCAAGAGTAATCAGCGAAGAACATCAATAAAAGTTAAAACCTTTGAAGTGGACATAGGCCGGAGATAGCCGAACCACTATAAATTGTGTGTTCTCGTTCATAATCTCTATTTTGCTACGTGTTTCTTGCTTAGATCTGTGATTTGTGTTTGGATATTGCTGATTTATATTTCAACACTGGTGCTTTCACAATACTTGGGGGTTTGTGACCAATTTTGGCACAAACACTTTGGTGCTTTCACTGTGAAGAACCAGCACCCGCTACATCAGATTCAGAATTTGGATTTAAAAGTTTGAAGAATTCCGATTCAGAGACAATGACTCGACAAACAAGACAAAGAGTTGATCGGAGCCAACAAGGAGGAAGCCAAGAAGCATCCTCAGTAGCAGGAGAAGGACAAGCTTCCGTCTACATCACTAGAGACGAGATGGAGGCTATGGCTAATTCAATATGCGAAAGCATGATGAAGACCCAACAGGAGATGCTGCAAAATTTCCTCGAACAAATGAGGGCGGCGAATATGCAAAACCTTGGACCAACTACGACAACTGCAAGTGCGGGACAAGGAATCAGGATTACAGAAGCTAACGAAGGACAGGTTCAAGACCAGAACGCAGGGACTGAAAGTGACGGACAAGGACTTGGGGGCAGACCCTCAGGGTCCGATACTGGAAGACCAACAGACGGAGCTCAACAAGCCGGAGCCAATGCTTATGCTAACGAGCCGCCCGAAGAACACGTACCAGAATTCCCTTCAAGGCTTGGGGGGCAGGACAGGAACTTGACAAGGGGCCAACCCCTAGACGGAGACGAGAGAATGATTGGCCTAATGCGACGAATCATGAGAGGAGGACTGCCTAGCGGAGGGCTGGAAGAAGTTAGCCGGAGTCCGTTCACTCCGAACATCCGAAACGCAAGGAACCCTCCAAAATTCAAACTACCAACGCTAGATCCTTATGACGGAAGGTCAGACCCGACCATGCATATTACCAGGTATATTAGACACGTAGAAGTGCTGGGGGCATCCGAGGAAGTGATGGCACGATGCTTCTTTCTATATTTGTCAGATTTGGCTGCACTTTGGTTCAGGCAGCTAGAGACTGGATCAATCAGAACATGGAGCGAGCTTGTAGACTGCTTCATGAAATAGTTTAGGGTCCATGTGACGCGACCCAAGAGCGTGATGACTTTAGCTTCGATCAAGCAAAGGGCCGGAGAGTCCATAAAAGATTTTCTACTAAGATTCAATGTAACAGTGACTTCTGTAGATCGCCCGGATCCATCGATGATTTTGATGGCGGCGGTGGTAGGGGTCGCGGAAGGCACCAAATTTAAAGATTCTCTGACTAAAGATCCACCACAAGATCTTGGAGAGTTCTTTCATAAAGCTGAAAAGTTCATCCGATTAGAAGAATCACGAGCCGAGAGGCTGGAAATAAATGCCGCGCAAAGCGAAGGAACCTCCCGAGATCAGTCCGGAGCAGACAAGGGAAAAAGGAAACAGGATGACAGACATTATGGTCTTGATAAACGGAAGAAATTCCGAGAACCAAGATTTAGGCAGGACACAGATCTGACTGCAGGCCTGGAAAGAATCTACACTGAAACCCGGGGGCAACTCCCTTATCGAAAGCCACCCATAAGGGATCCCACTGAGCGGGAGCGTAGGACTGGAAAATATTGCCTGTTCCACGAGCTGGATGGGAACACCACAGATGAATGCCGCCACCTAAAGGATGAGGTGGAAGAACATGTCAGGGGTGGTAGATTGCCACAATTTGTCAAAGAACGGACATCGGCGGTAAGGCCTGAACAACTACCGCCTCCACCTAACAGGAATGATCCTGGATCGGGATCACGACTCGTCATCCATTGATGAAAGATGGCAAGGGCCAAGTGCAGGATTTGGACTTCGGTCGAACAATTCTATTTAGATTTGTTTTCAAAATAAACGGTTACTCCACTTACACATGTGGGAACCAGAGAGATCCCTAGGCATGCTCTGAGATGGAGATAGACCGATATGCCCGGAAAGGCAGTGTTTAGCTTTTTCTGATGTTTGAGATTGAACATCTAGAACTAGAATTTTAATAAATAAATTAGAATCTCTTGCAATAAACCTTTTGACCAGAGAGTCAGAAGATGAACATTAAATACCAACATCCAAATGATCGCTTTATGACCCTACCTGGAGAGGCGGGGTCCGGAGTGCAAGAAGTGAGTTGCTTCGCCAGAGAGCGACAGGATCAACTCACTTAAGCGCTGTTTCCCCTTCACCGGAGAGTGACAGGATGGGATCCAGCAAGAGCCCGGAGAGGCTATGATCAGTCTCGAACGACCAAGACATTGCTTAATGTTCAGATACACTGAACCGGAGTGCAAGGAGTGAGTCGCTTCGCCGGAGAGCGACAGGATCGACTCACTTAAGCGCTGTTTCCCCTTCACCGGAGAGTGACAGGATGGGATCCAGCAAGAGCCCGGAGAGGCTATGATCGGTCTAGAACGACCATGACATCGCGATACGTCCTAACCAGGACCAGATGCAAGGGATAGAAGGCAACGCCGGAGTGCAGTAGGATCTTTCTATTTCAATCACTAAATCTAGAATGGACTTAGTAGGGGTTCAGAGTAGCCATTAATAGTTCGGAGAGACTATGGAACTTCATGAACGCTGATTCGGCTTCGAACAGCCATAAACTTGATTGATAATACTACAGCTATGAATGAAACATGAATTTACTACACTCGATTTAAGAACGTTCAAAACATACCTTTTACCAAAAGCCATGTTTTGGGGGGCCAAAGTGTTATCCCAACTTTTGGCAATGTTGAGATACCCAAAATTTACTGAAAATCAATGATTACTATTCTTGAATATCAATTGAGCATTGCAGGATAACCATGGATATCGATGAATTTTGTCCGAGTCTGGATCGGGCCACAGTTGATAAGACATGATGAGCAAAGCTATATAAGCCAGTGGTTCAAATTTCAAGTCAATCTGAGTTCGTATGCTCAAGATATGATGGATTCAATTTGAGAAAGATAGCCCTTGCTCGGTTCGAACCCATAGGATGCCCCATAGTTCGAACCGATGGCCAGAGACTATGTTCGAATCCATTGATTCGACTCCACCTACTTCGAATCCATCACCTTCGAATCCATCCAGTAGAACCCATCAGAGTGCTCTGGTTCGACACCATCAGCTTCAAACCCATGAGAAGTTCCTTTGCCTCGACTCCATCGGGCAAGCCCTCACTTTGAATCCATCCTTGCATGACTATGTTCGAATCCACTCAAACCCACCAGGTTCGAATCCAAGTCACTTTGAACCGATGTTTTTCGAATCGATCGAGTCCAAACCCATTGGGACACCTCGGTTCCAATCGGTCGCGTTCAAACCCAGGAATATTCATTTGTTCGTATCCACCAAGTCAACTAGCTTGGATGACGTGCCACTCCATGATACGAAGGCATCGAGATTCACGGAGACGAAGCGTTCAACAAGGAGAGAAGACCGGATCGACTCGAGAGACGTGCGCCACTTCATCTCAAGGCCACGTGAGCCGACCGATTCGAAAGGAGCGGCTTTGAAGGAATGGATTCGAACTACACAGCCAGCCGAGAAACTCCAATTCGAATTGACCGTATCTCCTAAACCACTAATCCAAATGCAATGAAATTTTCACAGTAGATTCCATACATGATAAAGATTGTTCCTGCCAAGTTTCAGCTCGATTGGACCATTTCTTGATGGGTTCGAAATCACTTCGAATCAATGTCAGATCGAGTCGAAACTTGGTGGGGTCGGTCGCGCGGGCCCACTCACGTGCCAGAAGAAGTCTCCCGAAGTTTGAGCGAGATCTAGGCCTCCTACGCCTATAAATAGCATCATGAAGCCTTCAGGACGGGGGACTTTTCGGAGCTTCCACCATTGAACGTCCAGACTCTGCTGGATTGAATTACATACTTCATTATCATTGTTGTATTCAGATTTCAAAGCTATCATCAACTGTAATCCGCTGTAATCAAGAGTAATCAGCGAAGAACATCAATAAAAGTTAAAACCTTTGAAGTGGACGTAGGCCGGAGATAGCCGA
Source organism: Allium cepa (assembly GCA_030765085.1). Taxonomy (NCBI): domain Eukaryota; kingdom Viridiplantae; phylum Streptophyta; class Magnoliopsida; order Asparagales; family Amaryllidaceae; genus Allium; species Allium cepa. The sequence goes on from CM060935.1 coordinate 746,534,828, forward strand.
ACCACTATAAATTGTGTGTTCTCGTTCATAATCTCTATTTTTCTACGTGTTGCTTGCTTAGATCTGTGATTTGTGTTTGGATATTGCTGATTTATATTTCAACACTGGTGCTTTCACAATACTTGGGGGTTTGTGACCAATTTTGGCGCAAATAACTATAAGGAATTATTTCGTGTAGTGTACATATACACATATTTCATGTAATATATATATATATATATATATATATATATCGATTTTTGAATTATATTATATTATATAAAGATCTTCTTTGATTTTAAAGTACATATATAAAATGACATGTTTATGTAAGTATATAATATCTATTGATATTTGGATTTTAGAAATATATATAAATATTTGGATCTTTATATATAAATATTTGAATCTTTATAATATATCGGTTTGTTTTTCATTGTCGAGAAGCTGTTTGGTTTTAGTATTGATTTTTTTATATGTTATATATAGGGACTTTTGATTTTAATAAGTATTTGAATAAAATATTGAACTTTATATAAAAGATATATAGTTATATATACACACACATATTTCATACAGAAATGTATATATTTTTTTCATCGATTCATATCCGTCGTGCTTTGCTTTGTTTGTCAAATTCGTGTTCATCGTGCTATCCTTTGGAATGTGTGTTTGGAATGTCACGTGTTGTTTTCGCTATCTTCTCTAGGCTCGAAAGGTGAGCAATCACTCACAATTAACATTCTTATGTTTCGTAAATTGATTTCACTTGAAATGACAATTGAAATATGCTATTAAATTTGAATTGTTAAAGATGATATGCCATTATCTGCTATTGTTCACCTGTGCTATATGGCACCATATCCTGTTGCATATATTTTATTTAATTTGTTACTGATGATATATGTCTGTTATTGACATGTCATATTACTATCATATTTGTTCTCATTCTGCAAGTTCCCTGCTAGTTTAGAAATCCCTTATGGGTTGAAATGATACATACCCGAACGATATTATAGATTAGCGAAAAATCATTATAGGTTGAAATGATAAACCCAAGAAATTTACATTGATTTTAAAATTTAAGTATTGCCAGCTGAAATGGATAAAACCGTAAATATTTAATTGCGGATTGAAATGATAAATAACTGTATCACTTGACCATAGGATAGAAAATTATATACGGACACCGTTGGTCTATACTTTGAAAATGATTTCCAAAGTTTCGTGGAAATATATGGGTTTTAATAAATATTGTTTTTATATAATATATAAATGCTATTTTTATATATGTATAAAAATTTAGATTTTAAAATAATATGTTTTGGAAATTTTAATATATAATTTAGTTTTGGAAAATTTAAATTTTAAGATTTTCTTATAATTTTATTATTTTAAAATATATAATAAGATTTAATACAAATACATTTAATATTTAGATTTAATTTAATAAAATTTAATTTAATTGGTTTATAATATGTTTAAGTATTTATTTAAATTTATATTAATATTTTAAAATAGATTTTTTTTATAACTTGAATAATAAAGGTTGGAAGGATAAATTAATGTTGACTTGGAACTTAAATTGCTTAATAATTGAATTTAAACAAGAATTTATTTGAACTTAATGATTTTTAGATTTTGAAAAATATGATTTATAACTTGATTTGATAAAAATTGATTAAATGAATAATCTTAATTTCAAATAAAATTGAGAATGAATATTTAATACTAGTTTAAATTTATAAATTGGGATTTTAATAAATTGTTATTAAAATGATCAAGTAAATACTTTCCAATTTGAATAAAATTAAAGTTAAATGTTGAAATATAAATGAAGTTTATATTGTAAATGGTTGAACATTTAAACTTGAATCTTATTGGAATTGAAGTGATAGTTCAAACTTGGATTTGAAATCGATGCAAACCGAAATGGTTTATTGAGAATTTAAATTGAATCTTTGACCTTTAAATTGAAATGGTTAAATTGGAATTGATTTAAATTGAATTTTGGAATCTAAGCCGATTTGAATCGACTTGTGAAATTAGAGAAAATTATTTTTATTATATAAAGTATTTCAACATATAAACTATTTTTGTGACGACGGGGATTTTTGACGTCTGATAATTGGGCAATTAACTGATTTTAATTTTGAAATATTGATCTTTTTAGGCAAACAAATAAACAAAAGTATGTATGTATACCCATAGAAAGAAAAAACATAGGTAAGTAGGAATAATGGAAAATATGATAAAAATAAATAATACAAATGTACGTTTACATAAGTTAAGAAGCATATAGCAATTGTGAAAATATGGGAATGTATAAGTGTGTGTATGTATGTATGTATATATGATAGCAAATACAAATGCATTGGGTAAAACAAATATACATATGATATCTATGTGTATATATATATGTATGAACCTAAGGAGACAAGCATTTAATGCACATTTCAACTCAAGCATACAATACATCATTTCAAGTTTACAAAACCTAAAAAATCAATGAAATCAAATCAGGTCAGCTGGTGTTAAAGGAAATTCAAATCAAAAGTGATCTCTGACCAAAGAAAAGATAAGAGGAAAATAAAAAAATGCAAAGCCTAAAAACAAGTGTTAGCCTGCCCTTATCTATTATCTTCTATTTATATTAATGCCTTGTTGCTTGACGTTGTAACATCCTCACAAACCAAAATAAGTATATTCCATTAAACAAGAATCAAGACAGAAGTAAAACAGAAGCAAAATCAAGTAATGTTCAAGCTACAGAAAAATCAAATAGTGAGTAAACTTTTAACTTAAAACAGTTTCTAAAACCTGTTGCTATAATGATGCATGTGATGAATGATCATTGTAGATTGTGTTGCAAAAATATATGGATGTGAATGCATGTTTATAAATATGGAATGTATGTGAAATGCCTGTGAGTGTGTGTGTGTGTATATATATGCATAGATACATGCTATGTAAAAATGCATATTCTCAAGTCCACACTTTTAAAAATTCCTATCTCTTAATCAAATAAATATTTAGCTTTCATCCTTGAATAAAAATTGATTATAGCAGTATAAGGTTAATTTTAAAATAGTTTTAAGAATTTTTATTGGATAGTTATTTCAAAATATATGAATTTACAGAGATAATTTAAAATGGCCAGAAATAAATCTTCATAATTCCTGAATTTGATTGTATAAGTAGAATCGTATTGTTGACCAATGACTTTTAGTGAGAAAATCGTAATTTTTAATATAGAATTGGGAAGATAATTGGGTTTGTTCAAAATTTAGTTGATCGTCGAATTCTGGTGATCGGCATGGTTGGGATGATCGAGTTTTGGGTCTGGAGGATGGTGGAAGATCGGTGGGCAAGGGGAAAAATAATCGCTTGATTTTTAGGGCATCGAGGAGGTCGGAAATGGGTCGAGTAGGGTTTAGACAGGATTTTTACCCGGCGTGATTGTCGAGGCAATGTTGGCGTGGGTGAAGGGCCGGAATGTTGCGCGACAGTGGGGATGGAAGTTGGATGATGCGATGAAGCTTCCGTGAGGAGGACGGGTGATCTCGAGGTGGGTGGCGTCGAGAAGAAGTAGTTTTTCGGCCATGGTGGTTTTCAAGTTTGGCCGAGAAGTCTCATTTTCGATTCGCATGGATATTGCTCGATCTGGGTTCTCGCTTGAGTTCGTACAGGTTCAAGTGGTCGTCGTGCATTGTCGCGACGATCGCCAGAGGTCGGCGACATTGGTGCAAGTGCACCGTGTGCACATCGAATCTGGAAGGATGGTTTTTCTTGGAGGCTCGGGTTCTGTCTCATGCGATAGAGGATTTGACTCAAAGTTTTTGTGTGAGTCGGTTGTCTCGAGGCAAGCATGGGGTTGCTGAAGGTATGACTCAGGTTTTTTTCAGTTGTGTTAATCTGGGTTAAGCAAACCAATGTTTGGTAAAAAGAAAATCAAGTTTAAGTAAAGTAAAAGCAAAGTTTTGTAATAAGAAATCAAGTTAAAATTTTAAAAGCAAGTTCTTTCAAACAAATGGAAATCAAGTTATACGGGTGTTTTAATTTAAGATAATTTTAAATTTGAAATGTTGAAATAGTTGATTTTAAAGTAATTAACTAAAATTTATTTTAAATTGAATTTAAAGGTATTTTCAAATTAAATATTAGATCAAGGTTTTGAGAAAATTAAACAAGTTAAATAAGAATGTTTTCAAGTTATAAAGTTAAAAGCCAAGGTAATTACAAAGAAGTGTTTAAATATATTTCAAATATGTTTAAAATGAATAAGTTTAAAGAATGTAAAATTTTGAGGTTTTAAAGATAAATAATTGTTTAATTTAATTAAACATGTTTGGAAGGGTTTTTCAAAGATTTTTAGGTATATTAAAATTAAAAGTAATTAATTAATTAAAGGATTAAGGTAAATTAATAATTTGATTAATTATTAGTTAAGGTAATTAATTAAAGAGAGTAATTAATTAAAGAAGTAATTAAGGATCGTTAATTAATATAATTAATGATGTAAATAAGGGTTGATTAATTAAGATTAATTAATCAATAATAAGTGATTAAAGAGTAATTAATTAATGTAGTTAATTAAGGGTTAATGTAATTAATTATAGCTAATTAATTAATAAAGTAATTAAAGGTTAATTATTGTAAATAGTTAAGGATAATTAATTTGTGAAATTAATTAAAGGCTAATTACTTAAATGTAATTAAAGGATAATTAATCAAGGATGATTAATTAAGATGGAAATTAGAAAATGATTAATTAATTGGGTTGTTGTGACGACCCGAAAATTTTAACGATTTAAATTGGAATAATAAATTGATTTTAAATATTTAAAAGTTAATTTTCAACTTGAATTCAAATATTATTATTATTATTAACAATAGCAATTCAGTTATTAGATTTAATAAGGAATTGGGTAACTTATTGAATTCTTCAGTTTTAAGCCTGTTAAATAATTTAAAGGCTTATAAAAATTTAAATGACAACAAACGAGACGTTTGAAAGTTTTATAATTTAATAAAATCAACAAGTCAAGATATTTTGTTAACATAAGCGTAATCAAGAAGCTTCCCCCAACCTCTAATTTATAACTGCTCTCTCTAATCTTCAATGGGAAGGCCGAACACATAATAATAATAATAATAAAAAGAAACGAACGAAATTCGGTCGAAGATAAAATCAAAATCTTTTAGGTATTTCCTCATTTTCGATTTCAATCGAATTCAAGCCAAGAAGTCGCGTCGAAGAGCAAGCTTTCGCGAGAATCTAGGGCATCGTGTGAATAGGTGGAGTTCGGCTCGGCTCGAACTCGAATTCATCTACAAGAAGGGAGGTCGCTCTCTCTCTCTCGTCCTCTGGGTGCTAATCGATCGCAATTAGGGGGATTGCCGTGAATTTTGTTTGAGGCCGTGTTCGAATTAGGGATACGACATCGAGGTCGCATTCAATTTTGGCGAGGCCGCGACAAGAAGTAGCTTGCGTCCTCGAGATAGGGGTGTAGGCTTTGGAGCCGGAGGTCGGTCTCTTGGTTCGAGGTTAGTGCGCCGACCTGGGAAAGGCTACTCGTTCAAAGATGGTTCTGTTGAAGTCGATGCTGGATCGAACTTATGGTAACCCTTTTCTAAATTTTTACAAATTAATTTAAATATATATATGTATGGTTAGAGGACAGATGATGTATATTAAGATCAACCCATTTTTGATTTGAAGAAGGTTTTACGTTAAAAGACGGATGTGTAGGTATAACAACAGTAAACAGAAATTCATATAAATATAAGTGCACATATGGTTTCAAATTAAGTATGTATAAGATGTTGGGATAAAAGATAGGAAAATTTATCTTTTTGTAAAAGGGAAACATACTAGTCCGAATTTAAATTATTAAGTTAGAATAAATTCATTAAACGGAACTTAATTGTTTAATAAGTTCAGTTATTAATAAATTATAAAATGTTTATACAAGGTTATAATCCGGGAAACCAAGTCGAGAATGAAGTGGATTTGCAAATTTAAGAGGCAAAGGTGAGTAAACCTCACGTTTCTGAATTATTATTTAAATTTAAATGGTTAAATTCAAATGATTAGTTGAATGGTTTAATTGGATTGATGTGATATATTATATAGTACTATATAGTACATACTGGAATGATTGATATCCTGTGATGAATATTTTTAGTAATTGGATTGCTTGAATATTCGGTACTTTGAGTTATCGAAAATATATAAATTGGATTTTTGCAAGGAATGATTTGGGTTGATTAATTTAGTAATTAAGGATTTGAATTAATTAATGAAGATTTAAGTTAATTAATGAAGTGAAAATATAATCATTGGGTGGTTTAATTAGTAATTGCTTAATATAATTAATAAAATAGAATTACTTTGTGTAATTAATCAAGAGATTAATTAAAATAACAAATTACGGAGAAATTAATTTATTAATGAAGTAAATAAGAAGATAGTTAATTACAGGTTGAGGGTGATCGAGAATGATTAATATTATGGTTGAATTAAAGTAAAATATAATTGGGAATCATTAATTTATATAATCAATGAAGTAATTAAAGATTTGATTAATTGAGATAATTTAATTCATGATAAGTGACTTATGAGAAATCAATTAATATAAGTAATTCAAAACTAGTGTAATTAATTATAGTTAATTAATTTGTGAAGTAATTAAAGATTACTCGTTGATTTGGTAAGAATAATTAATATCGTGGAATTAATTAAAGAAAATTGCCTGAATTGATTTGGAAGATAATTAATCCAGGGTTGTTAATTGAGATGAATGGATATGGAAGAGTTGATTGATTAATTAATTGATTTGGAATTCATTAATGAAGGAATCTAGGAGAATGTGGTTAGAAATTCAATTTGAATCAATTGAATTGATTTGTATGTGATGGATGCTTGATTGGCATTGGATGTTTTGCATGTGTTGATATCCCTGATATGAATGTTGTGTATTTCATTTGAATAACTTGGGGTAGGATAACACAAGTCTCGAAGAGACCGAGGTCGGGTATTGGGAAATACCCGAAACCACTTCGAACTTTTATAAATTGATCTGTGAAATCAATAGACTAGAATGTAATGTTTAAGTGAATTGGATTATTTTATCTAAGTTTGGTACTTAGAAGTTTATATGTGAAATAAGTGTTGTTTATAACAACTTGTGAATTGATATAAGTTACCCCGGGTTTATATAAGTTGTTTGTTTGGTATTCCATGTTAGTTGGGTTTACTCACGCTGGTTTCCAGCTTGACACGGGTGTTACTTTGGTGTAATGCTCGGGTCTGACCGAGTATTACAGATTTTCAGATAGGTACGTTCTGGAGCTCAGGAGGCGAGCTGGATGGTTAACGTATGGAGTATTTCCGCTGTAGTATATTATTGTGTATCTGAGACATGATTTGTATATGTCCATTATCTGTATATATGAGTAACTCTGATGTATATTAAATGTAATCAACAAATATAGTATTCTTCTGTAAACTACTATTTATTATTATATTTTATCCGCTGCGAATGTGAGTTGTTGATGTTTCTTTTCTTCTTCTTCTTCTATCTCTTTCTTCTCTTTCATAACTATCTGGAATTTTTGGGCTCGAAAATTTCTGGTCGTTACAATTGGTATCAAAGCAGAAGGTTAAGCGAGAACCTTAGCTCTGGTGGGGATTTCTCATTAACTAGAGTCCGAAGTACTCTAGAATGAGTTGAGTGTATATATTATATGAGAGCGTACTTGTTATTTTCTTATATAAAGGTTTTAAATGGTTTTATATAAAAGTATATTTTGATATATAAAACAATTTTTCCTTCTAATAAATATTAAGGTGATTGGGTGTTAAATTATTGGAATTAAGTTAAGTAGGAATATAATACAACCAAATTAAAATTAAATTAATTAAAAATGAAATTCTAGAATTAGAACTCAGAAATTAGAATTGTTTGAAACTTTAAATGAACAAAGTTAAATTTGGTTTAAAAAGGTTAAACCAATCTTTGAGAATTTAGCTCGAATTATATAATTCGAGATGGTTTAAATTTGAAGTTGGAACTGAACTCATTCAAATTGAATCCGATTTGAATTAATTGGATTTAGGATGGAAGATGTATAAGTTCAAAAATTTAATGGAAGATTTGAATTGGATTGAATTGAAATGATTGAAATTGAAGTGGGTTCAATTGAATGGATACTAGTCCAAAGCAATTAGAATAATTTTGGAATTGTAATTTAAGTGGAATTGGTTTAAAATCAAAAAGGAATTTGAAATATAGATTGTAAATGTAATTTATTAATTGAAATAAACTTTATAAATAAATGAGATTATAAGTTGAAATAGAATTCTAGAGAATATTTTAAAATAAAGTAAGATGAAAATTCCAGGGTAATGTTTAAATATGAATTGGATGGATTGGGAATTTGGAATTTTTGGGAAAATTTAAAATTCCTTTGGATTTGAAAGTGGTTTCCCAAGGTTTTGGAGAAATAATAGTATTATTTCAAAAATATTTTGTGTTGAACTTGAAATCTGGAAGATTTGAAATTAAAAATGTTTGGAAATGTTTTTAAAGAGATAAAAGCATTGAACTCTTTCAGTCACTGGAAAATAACGTTGGTGATGACTGCAGCATCTTCGATGTTTATTTTTGAGTTTCTAAAAGAGAAATTGCTACCAAATTGTTTTAAATTGGGATTGTTTGTGAATTGGGTTTGATTTTGAAATTCAAAGGGATAATTGAATTTGCCAAAGAATTTTGGATATAGTTGCATTCTAAGGTGATATTGAAATTTTGAAAATTTGTTTAAACTCTGAAATCTTGATTAAATGTTTATGGAATAAATAAAAATATATTGGCTAAATAAAAAGTATAATTCCGAGTTAAAAGCAAAGTGTGAATGTAATTGATTATAAATAGAAATTGAAAAATTGAAATTATAATTAAAGTTGTACAAGTCTAAAGATCAAATGGAATTTGATTTGAAGTTGGAAGGAAATTGAGAATCAATTTAATTTGAATTGGGAATGAATCAAGTCCAATGGAAATTGGAGTTAATTAAATTGGGATTGGGTTAATTTAAATTGAATTGTTGGGGAAGTGAACAGTTTTGACTCTAGACTATTTTCAATATAAATTGTCTTAATATAAATTTATTTTTTCTAAGTTATTAAATATATACAACCTTTCTTTCTTAAAGCCAAATTATTTTATACTTGTTTTACAATCATTTTTGGAGCTATTTAACCATTTTTCAACTGTATCTAAACTAATTACTATTTTTCAACTATTTCACAAACTAATTTCTATTTTACAACTATTTTGCAATTATCTACAATTTTTGAAACTATTCAACTATTTCTTAACTATTTTACAGTTATTTTGAAAACTATTAATTATTTTTCAACTACTTACTTATTTTTAAAATTTTCAAGCTATTTTCTAAATAAACCGGTCGGAGTTCAAACTGTTATTGATTAAATTCCCAACTGAGATAAGAATTGAAGTGATAATCCATTGGAATTGAAGCAATTGTAAATAAGTGAATGGAAATTTAAGTGAATGTGAATAGAAAGGAAATTGATATTGGAAAGAGTAATCAAATGTGAATATTTGATTTTGGGTAAACAAAGTATATATCTTTGTTATATATTCTTCCCTTGTTGAATCTATTGCTGGAAGAAAAGGATTTTGGAAGTGTTTGAAGTATAAAAGGAATTTTATACGAGTTTAAAGTGATCCAAGGTTTTAAAAATTATATATCTGTATATATATAAGGGATCCATGAGGATTTTGGAAAAGGTTTTGGGAACCTTTGGATTTGGAAAGGCTTTTGATTTTTGGGTAAAATCAATATTGAATTTGGAAAGCCTAGTTTGAGAATTATCGATTTTGGAATAATCGATTTTGTGTAAAGAAGCGTTGATGAAATTCATACTAGGTGTATGATTTGAAAGATACTATATGTGTATAGTATAAAGTGTTTTGATGATAGCTCTGGGAAAAAAGGCGCTCCCTTGAAATGGACTTCTCAGGAGTGCCACCGAGTGGTGCTGCCTTGAGCCCAAGGGGGGGTTCTAAAGTTGATCCTGTGAGGAGTCCGGACAAAACTAGTTCCTAAGGATTATGAGTTGAGTTACCACAGTGTAAGTCGTGTGTGCCGCGGAGAGCCAATAGTTACATGGACTTTTGTTGTGCCTGCAATGTAACCCAGGATGTAACTGCGACCTATGGTAACATAGCGAAAGTCGTGTGTGCCGCTGAGAGCCAACAATCTGCATTTGAGTTTATCTCGGTAGACTGCGACCTATGTAGGAGTGGAGAAGTTTCATTTCGACAGCGAAAATCTGAGGGCCGCTGAGAGCCTACAGTTACATGGACTTTTGCTGCGATGGTAACGTAACCCTGGATGTAACTGTGATATGTTGTGTGGGGGTTCCATGGCGTAATCGAGAGTGCCGCGGAGAGCCTGCAGTTACATGGACTTTTGTTGCGACTGCAACGTAACCCTGGTAAGTAACTGTGACCATGGAATGGGGGTGATGATTTCTAGAGCATTGTCCCTAAAGATATTTCTCTATTTCAAAAACTGTTTTCGATATTTTCAATAAAATTGTTTTCCAAGTATTTTCACTGGGTGTTGAAAACGGGTTTACCAAGTACTTATCGATTTTCAGTCCTACGCCTGATCAACGTATGATTGAATTTCTGTGAGAACAAGGATGGACTGGTTGAGACATCGAGTTATAAGAAATATTTTTGTAAAAGCTATTTTAATAGTATAAGGTGGATTTAAAAGCATTTCTAAATTGTTAAAATAGAAGTGTTGAAATTTTGGGAAAATTTAAGGGGAAAATCCAACTGGAATTATAAAATAAAATTGAACTCAGGAAGAGTTTAATGAAATGATTTTTTGTAAATTAAGTTGGAGGTAAGCTACTCAGCTAAATCAATTATTTGATAGAACAAATTAATAAAATTTAGCTCGGCTAAATAAAATGGATTGTGAGTTAATAAGGGGGTTTGGAAATGAATTCGAATTATAAATAGAATTCGAGTTGGATTTGATAATGAATTAAATAAGAAGAGATGGTTTGAATTACAAATAAAATTCAAGTGTGATTTGAATAATATTTAACGTAATTTGCTAGTAAATTTGATATAATGGAAGTGTTGTCGGATGAAATGAAAGTGAATTATAATAGAAATGGTTTGGGTTGCAAACAATACTCAGGTGAGTAGAAATAAATGGAGAATGGCCTTGTATTAATAAAATAAATTCGATAATGAATTAAGTGGGTAAATTAAAAAGTTAAAATGGGTTAATTGAGTTAAATAATAAATGTATGAAGTCTGATTAAAAAAATAATATAATTAAATCAAAGTTGTGATTGGAATTGGATTATCAGACTGAACTTAAGTTCGGTGGCATATTAATCTGAAGTATAAATGAGTTAAGAATGTGCTTGGATATTATTTTGATAAATTGTGGAGGTGAATTAAAATGAAAGTGATGGATTAACTGAATTAAATAGAATTTGATTTGATGGAATCAAACTGAATGGAAGTGAACTTAAGTTGATGTTGGAATAAATTAAAGTAATTAACTTAAGTTTAAAATTTATTGAAACTTGGTTTCGAATAAAGATAAAAGCCCATTAAATAAAAGCTCGGGTTAAATTAATTTGGAAATGGTTATTAATTTAGAAGTATTGAATGTGCCAAGCTTAATAAATAGTTTGAATAAAGTCAATGAGAAGATGTAATGAAATGCGTATGTATGGTTGGTGAATAAATTAAAAATGAACGAAGTTAAATACAGGATGAGTTGAAATTAATTTAAAGTGGCTATAAACTGAAATAGATACTCTATTAAGCGAGTATCGTTGAATTTGCATAAAAACAGTTGTCATTGATGTAAACAAAAGTAATTAAAATTATGGGGGTTAAGAGAAGTTAAATAAAATTGATTTTGAATCATTTGATGTGAATATGGCTTGTTTGGATTAAAAATGAATTGAATGTAAGTAATTGGGTTGTAAACCATTAAAATTGAATGAAATGACATATGAATTGGTTGAAAGCAATTGGATTAGCATTAAAGTTATATGAATCGCTTATGGGAAGCGTTTAGTGCTTGTTGCTTATAAAATGTATGTGTTTAGCTATTGAAAGTAAGTAGGATGCTAATAAATTCTTTATATGTGGTACTTACATATTTAAATTGAGATAGTACAGGTACCTGAAGGGCTGTTTGGTTGGTTTGGATTGCGATAATTGCTAAAATAAATAAGCTGCTTGCTTAAAATGCTAAATAAGGTACGCCTACGCAATAAAAATAGGAAATATGAACTGTTTTTGCTTTTTCCGACCGTGTGGGTCAATGTATATATATTTATATCTCTTGTCAAATTGCAAAAGCTCCTCCGTACAAAGGGGACTCTGTCAAAATTTTCTGAAAATTTTAGGAGTTAGAAAATTTTTGGAAAATTTTGAGAAAAATTGGTTAACGATAAATCGATTTCAAATTGGAAAACTAATGTAAATTAGTAGATGAAACTAATGTGAATCAGTTGTAAATAAAAAAATAAAATTTAATATTCATAATTGAGGACGAATTGAATTCACATAAAACGGGGAAATTAATTTGTGTAGGAGTATATGTGAAAACTTTTGTAAGAAAAAGTGTAAATGATTTGAAAGGTTACAATTATATATTGTTGCTAAACAAGATATGCAGGTATTAATGGAAAAAGGAATTGGATTTGATTCCAAAGGATAAATTGAACTGCCCAACAAAAAGGTATGTATTTTAAATTTCTATATGAAATTGGATAGGGTTTTTTATGTGGCCACTTGGCTTTTGTTTTCTTTTGGAATTGGGAGCCCGTGGTGGCCTTTTGTAGTTGTACCGAGCTAGCCGCGCAAAGGAGACGCTGGCAAAATTTCTCAGAAATTTAGGGAGTTAGAAAAATTTTGAGATAATTTTGATAGTTTTAAAATTTGGTTTTAAATTGAAATTTGAATATTTGAGGAAAAGAGTATTCTTGAGAAACCGTGAAAGAGTTTGGAAAGTTAGTACCAACTGATAGTGGGTCTTTAATAAAAGATAGTTGGTGGGATGTTGAATTGGGAATTTTGGAAAAAGGTAAACGGGCTTGGAATCATTCTTCCTAACTAACAATTTCGGGGTTGAAATTCTTTTAAGGGGGGAGGAATGTGAGGACCCGAAAATTTTAACGATTTAAATTGGAATAATAAATTGATTTTAAATATTTAAAAGTTAATTTTCAACTTGAATTCAAATATTATTATTATTAATAACAATAGCAATTCAGTTATTAGATTTAATAAGGAATTGGGTAACTTATTGAATTCTTCAGTTTTAAGCCTGTTAAATAATTTTGAAGGCTTATAAAATTTTAAATGATAACAAACGAGAAGTTTGAAAGTTTTATAATTTAATAAAATCAACAAGTCAAGATATTTTGTTAACACAAGCGTAATCAGGAAGCTTCCCCCAACCTCTAATTTATAACCGCTCTCTCTAATCTTCAATGGGAAGACCAAACTCATAATAATAATAATAATAATAATAATAATAATAATAATAAAAGAAACGAACGAAATTCGTTCGAAGATAAAATCAAAATCTTTTCGGTATTTCCTCATTTTCAATTTCAATCGAATTCAAGCCAAGAAGTCGCGTCGAAGAGCAAGCTTTCGCGAGAATCTAGGGCATCGTGTGAATAGGTGGAGTTCGGCTTGGCTCGAACTCGAATTCATCTGCAAGAAGGGAGGTCGCTCTCTCTCGTCCTCTGGGTGCTAATCGATTGCAATTAGGGGGATTGCCGTGAATTTTGTTTGAGGCCGTGTTCGAATTAGGGATACAGCATCGAGGTCGCATTCGATTTTGGCGAGGCCGCGACAGGAAGTAGCTTGCATCCTCGAGATAGGGGTGTAGGCTTTAGAGCCGGAGGTCGGTCTCTTGGTTCGAGGTTAGTGCGCCGACCTGGGAAAGGCTACGCGTTCGAAGATGGTTCTGTTGAAGCCGATGCTGGATCGAACTTATGGTAACCCTTTTCTAAATTTTTACAAATTAATTTAAATTTATATATGTATGGTTAGAGGACAGATGATGTATATTAAGATCAACCCATTTTTGATTTGAAGAAGGTTTTACGTTAAAAGACGGATGTGTAGGTATAACAACAGTAAATAGAAATTCATATAAATATAAGTGCACATATGGTTTCAAATTAAGTATGTATAAGATGTTGGGATAAAAAATAGGAAAATTTATCTTTTTGTAAAAGGGAAACATACTAGTCCGAATTTAAATTATTAAGTTAGAATAAATTCATTAAATGGAACTTAATTGTTTAATAAGTTCAGTTATTAATAAATTATAAAATGTTTATACAAGGTTATAATCCGGGAAACCAAGTCGAGAATGAAGTGGATTTGCAAATTTAAGAGGCAATGGTGAGTAAACCTCATGTTTCTGAATTATTATTTAAATTTAAATGGTTAAATTCAAATGATTAGTTGAATGGTTTAATTGGATTGATGTGCTATATTATATAGTACTATATAGTACATACTGGAATGATTGATATCCTATGATGAATATTTTTAGTAATTGGATTGCTCGAATATTTGGTACACTGAGTTATCGAAAATATATAAATTGGATTTTTGCAAGGAATGATTTGGGTTGATTAATTTAGTAATTAAGGATTTGAATTAAGTAATGAAGATTTAAGTTAATTAATGAAGTGAAAATATAATCATTGGGTGGTTTAATAAGTAATTGCTTAATATAATTAATAAAATAGAATTACTTTGTGTAATTAATCAAGAGATTAATTAAAATAACAAATTACGGAGAAATTAATTTATTAATGAAGTAAATAAGAAGATAGTTAATTACAGGTTGAGGGTGATCGAGAATGATTAATATTGTGGTTGAATTAAAGTAAAATATAATTGGGAATCATTAATTTATATAATTAATGAAGTAACTAAAGATTTGATTAATTGAGATAATTTAATTCATGATAAGTGACTTATTAGAAATCAATTAATATAAGTAATTCAAAACTAGTGTAATTAATTATAGTTAATTAATTTGTGAAGTAATTAAAGATTAATCGTTGATTTGGTAAGAATAATTAATATCGTGGAATTAGTTAAAGAAAATTAACTGAATTGATTTGGAAGATAATTAATCCAGGGTTGTTAATTGAGATAAATGGATATGGATGAGATGATTGATTAAATAATTGATTTGGAATTCATTAATGAAGGAATCTAGGAGAATGTGGCTAGAAATTCAATTTGAGTCAATTGAATTGATTTGTATGTGATGGATGCTTGATTGGCATTGGATGTTTTGCATGTGTTGATATCCCTGATATGAATGTTGTGTATTTCATTTGAATAACTTGGGGTAGGATAACACGAGTCTCGAAGAGACCGAGGTCGGGTATTAGGAAATACCCGAAACCACTTCGAACTTTTATAAATTGATCTGTGAAATCAATAGACTGGAATGAAATGTTTAAGTGAATTGGATTATTTTATCTAAGTTTGGTACTTAGAAGTTTATATGTGAAATAAGTATTGTTTATAACAACTTGTGAATTGATATCAGTTACCCTGGGTTTATATAAGTTGTTTGTTTGGTATTCCATGTTAGTTGGGTTTACTCACGCTGGTTTCCATCCTGACCCGGGTGTTACTTTGGTGTAATGCTCAGTTCAGACCGAGTATTACAGATTTTCAGGTAGGTACGTTCTGGAGCTCAGGAGGCGAGCTGGATGGCTAACGTATGGAGTATTCCCGCTATAGTATATTATTGTTTATCTGAGACATGATTTGTATATGTCCATTATCTGTATATATGAGTAACTCTGATATATATTAAATGTAATCAACAAATATAGTATTCTTCTATAAACTATTATTTATTATTATATTTTATCCGCTGCGAATGTGAGTTGTTGATGTTTCTTTTCTTCTTCTTCTTCTATCTCTTTCTTCTTTTTCATAACTATCTGGAATTTTTGGGTTCGAGAATTTCTGGTCGTTACAGTTGTAATTAATTAATGGTTAAGATTAGCAGGATTTATAGAATGAAGTAATTTTAGAAAAATCACTATCTTACATATGGATGGTTGAATGATGTTAAATGCCTTGAATTAGTTAATATCTCTGATATGAAATGATTCGTGATATAATACATTTGGTTTGAACTGATAAATAATATGGTTATCTATCGGTGATAAATTACTATGTAAAAGTTGGCATCCTATGTTTTAAGTTTGAATTGTATTTCATTTGGATGACTTGAGTTAAGATGGCATTGGATTAGAAGAGAAAGGGTCGGGTATCAGTACATACCCGAACCCACTTCTAATTTGTAATTCTATTCCCCTAAATTTGATATGTGGAATCAGTAGGTTGAAATGGAATAATATGGACCTTTGAACTGAGTAGAATACTCAGAATTTGGTTTGTAAAATAAGTGTTGAGCATGAGAAGGAAAGAACTCATAATAAGGTACAAGTTACTCCGGGTTCAAAATAAGTCTAATTTTTTAGTATTTCATGTTGATGGGTTTACTCACACTGGTTTCTAGCCTTACTTGGGTGTTACTTGGATGTTATGCTCGGGTCAAACCGAGTATTACAGATTTTCAGGGTAAGGACATTCTGAAGCTCAGGAGGCGAGCTGGATGGTAAGAACGTATGGAGTGTTTCCGCTATGATATATTACTATTTTTCTTGGATGAGTTGATTTGTATATGTCTAATGTTGGTGTATGTGTGTAACTCTGATGTATTAAAATTTAATTGACAGATACAGTATTATATTGTAAACTATTATTATTTGATATTATATTTTGACCCGATGCGAATGTGAGAACCCGTGTTGTATTTCTGTTTCTTCTGTTTCTATCTCTTTCTTCTTTTCCTAACCATCTGTAGTTTTCGAGATCGAAAATTCTAGGTCGTTACAATTGGTATCGGAGCGAAGGTTTAGCGAGAACCTTGGCTCTGGTGGATGTACTCATTAAGGATAGGGTCAATAGTATCCTAGAATGAGTTGAGTGTATACATATATGAGAGCGTACTTGTTATTTTCTTAGATAAAGATTTTAAACAATTTTTTATAATAATATATTTTGATATTTATAAAGCAATATTTCTTACTAATAAATATTAAGGTAATTGGTTTTAAATTATTGGAATTAAATTAAGTGGTAATGGCAATATAACCAAATTGAAATTAAATAATGGTAAATTTTAAATGGATTCAAGCTGAAATTAAATCTCGAATTTGGGGAAAAGTTTCAGAACAAGATAATAATGAATTGGTTTCTAGATATGATAATCTTGGCTATTATCATAAATAGTAATTGTGTTTAATAATGGTATAATTGTTAATAAGTAAGCCAATTGAAGTAAACTTTTAAGATGAGTATAACTTCTAAATAGAAGTGGGTTTTAAATTGTGGAATTTTAAAACCTAAATATAGAAACATTTGAATTGTTTCAAAATGTTAAGAGAAATTTGTTTTGAATTAAAAACCAAAGGTGGTTTAAAATTTAAGGATGACTTAGTATGCAAAGAAAATAATATGTATATATGAGGAATATACATAATATCAAAAAAAGTTTGAATAAATTCTAAATGTTGAGTTTTAAATTTGGAATGAGATGTGATACCCAAGGCGATAAGTTTTGAACTTATAAGATTATTAATGTGAAGTTTAAAATTTGAAATGGGAATTCAAATTGGGTAAGGTTGTCTGGAGCAAGCAAATTGAATTTGACTTTGGGAAAGTTAAATAAGTTAACAAGCAACCTGAATTGGAAATTTTAAGATGAAATTGGGATTTAATTTGGAAAGTTAAATGGTTAATTTGAATTGGGAGTTTGTGTGATCTCAAAATGGGTTTGATATCTGGAAATTGAAAATGGATGGATGTTTTAAAATAAATCGGATGATATCATCCTATTGTTATTAAAAAATCCTTAAATTGCGGATCAGATTTGTTTAAACGAATGAGAAATGAAGTGTGGTAATATATCCATTATTGAGATAAAAGGGAAATTAAACTTTAATTTGAAATTAAGGATATGGAATTACTTTGAACTGAAAATTTGAATAATTGCATTTGTAAATTAAAATTGTTTAAGAACTGGTTTCAAACTGAAGATAAAATTGAGTAATAAATTAAATTTTTACGATAAAATTGTTTTGAACTCTTATTTGAACTTTGAAAAAAGT
Organism: Allium cepa; assembly: GCA_030765085.1. Taxonomy (NCBI): domain Eukaryota; kingdom Viridiplantae; phylum Streptophyta; class Magnoliopsida; order Asparagales; family Amaryllidaceae; genus Allium; species Allium cepa. The sequence goes on from CM060935.1 coordinate 746,553,123, forward strand.
TAAGTAAAGATAATTTAAAATGGAACTTTGAAAATTGGACTCGGAATTAAATTGTTTAAAGATTTGGATTATTAATTTAAAAATAAAGGTTAATTTGATTTGAGGGGTTGAATCAACATTTGGGAATTTAACTCGAATTTATATAATTCGAGATGGGTTAAAGTTGAGATTTAGATTTCATTAGTTCAAATTGAATTTAGTTTGAATTAATTAGAATTGAAGATGGATAAGTATAAAATTTAAATGGAAAATTTGAATTGGATTAATTTGAAATAAAATCGAAGATTGAATGAGTTCAAATTCAAACGGGAATTGGGACTAATTCATACAAATTGAAATGATTTCAAATTGAAGTGGGTTCAATCTGAAATTAGTCTAAATTAATTTGAATAATTTGGAATTGTAGTTAAAGTGAATATGTTTAAATCAAATGGAATTTGATTTGAAATTGGAAAGAAGTGGAGGTTAATTCAACTTGAATTGGGGATAAATCAAGTTCAAGGGAAATTCAAGTTATTCAAATTAGAATTGAGTCAATTTAAATTGTATTGATAGGGAATTGAACAGTTTGACTCTGGACTATTTTCAAAATAAATTATTTTAGTATAAATCTATTTTCCTAACTATTTACTACACAATTTTTCCTTTTAAATTCCAAAACTATCTTATATTTATTTAACAACTACTTTCAGAACTATTTAACTATTTTACAACTATTTTATAAATTAATTACTATTTCTCCAACTACTTTATAACTAGTTACTATTTTACAACTATTTTGCAATTATTTTACTATTTTTCAATTATTTTACAATTACTTATCTATTTTACAGCTATTTTACAAACTAATAATTATTTTTCAACTACTTGTCTATTTTTAAAATTTTCAAGCTATTTTCTAAATATAAACTGGTCGGAGTTCAAACTGTTATTGATTAAATACCCAATTGAGATAAGAATTGAAGTGATAATCCAAATGGGGATTAAGGCAAATGTGAATATGTGAATAAAATCAAAGTGAGGATGAATAGAAAGGAAATTGATTTGGCTAATGATCAATGAAGTTAAATACGTAGGATGTACGTATATTATTCTATTCGCTTGGTGGTTCGATCCGGATTCGAGCATAGAATTTCGAGATAGTTTATCGATCCAAGTTGGGATTTTTCACTCGATTTTCGACGATGAACCTGGATATGAATTGTTGATTGGTTCTGAATATTCTCTATCATAGTTATGGATATGCAAGGAGAGTGACAGTTTTTGATCAAGAAACCAGATCTGAGTTGGCATTAGGAAGTCGGGTGGACGGTACTAGTTCGGAAGTGAAATTGTGTGACGAGTGAGCGATCAGATTAATATAGCGTACGGATGATATGTGTACATCGTACGGGTTTGAATGAAATTGATACTAGAAATTGCTATGATCAAAAGTGACTTTATAGAGTAATCAAATTTGAATATTTGATTAGGAATAAATTTATATATCTTTTTTATATAAGATAAATCATACCTTGTTGAATCTTTGCCGAAAGGAAAGGATTTTTGGAAATATTTGAAGTATAAAAGGGGTTTTATACAAGTTTGAAATGATCCAAAGATTTTTTTAAAAGTTATATATATATATATATGTATATATAAAGGACCTTATGAGAATGATTTTGAGGAAAGGTTTTTGGAACCTATGGACAATGGAAAGGCTTTTGATTTTTGGGTAAAACCAATATTGGAATTTGGAAAGCCTAGTTTGAGATTATTGATTTTGGGATAATCGATTTGTGTAAAGGAGATTTATATGAGATTCGTATTAGGTGTATGATTCGGAAGATACTATATGTGTATAATATAAAGTGTTTTGAAAATGGCTCTGGAGAAAAAGGCTCCCTTGAAATGAACTTCTCAGGAGTACCATAGGTTGGTACTGCCTTGAGCCTCTAAGGGGGAGGTTCTAAAGTTGATCCTGTAAGGAGTCCGGACAAACTAGTTCTTGAGGATTGTTGGGTAGCCGAATGTCGAGGGCGCTGATGCCTACAGGGGCATTTGGGTTATGCTGTGACGAATGTGTAACTCGATGTCGCTGTGATCTACTGTGTAGACCATAGCGGAAATCATGTAGAGGATAAGTGCCAACAGTCTACACTTGATTTTGCCGGGATGGCAACGTAACATCGGTGGACTGCGATCTATGGTCGAGTGGATAAGTTTCATTCTTTTGGCAGCGAAATTCGAGGGCGCTGATGCCTACAGTTATATGGGTTTTTGCTGTGATAGTAACGCAAAGCCCGGGTCTAAATGCGATCTGTAGCGAGTTCCATGGCGTAATCGAGGGGCGCGGAGGCCTACAGTTATATATGGATTTTGCTGGGATGGCAACGTAACCATCGGGTTATCTGCGACCATAGATGGGGGTGATGATTTCCAGAGCATTCTCACCGAAGATATTTTCTTTATTTTCAAAACTGTTTCTATATTTTCAATAAAATTATTTTCCAAAGTATTTTCAATAGGTGTTGGAAACGGGTTTACCAAGTACTTATAGATTTTCAGCCGTACGCCTGATCAACGTATGACCGAATTTCTATAAGAACAAGTATGGACTTGTTGAAATGTCAAGTTATAAAGGTATTTTTATAAAAATACTTTGGAATAATATTATATATATATATATATATATATATATATATTAAAAAGTGTTTTAAAAATGATTAAATAATATGTATCTGATTTTAAGCATTTTCATAAATTCGTTTCGTTCCTTTTTGAGGACGAAAAGTTCCAAATGGGAGAGGAATGTGACGACCTGAATTTTTGATGTCTAATAATTGGGCAATTAACTGACTTTAATTTTGAAATATTGAACTTATTAGGCAAACAAATAAATAAAAGTATGTATGTATACCCATAGAAAGCAAAAACATAGGTAAGTAGGAATAATGGAAAACATGACAAAAATATATAATAGAAATATATGTATACATAAGTTAAGAAGCATATAGCAATTGTGAAAATATAGGAATGTATAAGAGTGTGTGTGTGTGTGTATGATAACAAATACAAATGCATTGGGTAAAACAAATATACATATGAAATCTATGTCTATATATATATATATATATATATATATATGAATCTAAGGGGACAAGCATTTAATGCACATCTTAACTCAAGCATACAATACATCATTTCAAGTTTACAAAACATAAAAAATCAATGAAATCAAATCAGATCAGCTGGTGTTAAAGGAAAAATCAAATGAAAAGTGATCTCTGACCAAAGAAAAGATAAAGAGGAAAATAAAAAAAAATGCAAAGCCTAAAAACAGGTGTCAGCCTGCCCTTATCTATTATCTTCTATTTATATTGATGCCTTGTTGCTTTATGTTTTAACATCCTCACAAACCAAAATAAGCATATGCAATTAAACAAGAATCAAGATAGAAGCAAAACAGAAGCAAAATCAAGTAATGTTCAAGCTATGGCAAAATCAAATAGTGAGTAAACTTTTAACTTAAAACAGTTTTTAAAACATGTTGCTATAATTATGCATGTGATGAATGATCGTTGTAGATTGTGTTGCAAAAGTATATGGATGTGAATGCATGTTTATAAATATGGAATGTATGTGAAATGCCTGTGAGTGTGTGTGTGTATGCATAGATATATGCTCTGTAAAGATGCACAGTCTCAAGTCCACACTTTTAAAAATTCCTATCTCTTAATCGAATAAATTTTTAGCTTTGATCCTTGAATAAAAATTGATCATAGTAGTATAATGTTAATTTTAAAAATAGTTTTAAGAATTTTTATTGGGTAATTATTTCAGATTATATGAGTTTACAGAGATAATTTAAAATGGCCAGAAATCAATCTTCATAATTCCTGAATTTGATTATATAAGTAGAATCTTATTGTGGACCAATGAATTTTAGTGAGAAAATCGTAATTTTTAATATAGAGATTGGGAAGATAATTATGTTCGTTCAAAATTTGGTTAATCGTTGAATTCTGGTGATCGGCATGGTGGGGATGATCGAGTCTTAGGTCTGGAGGATGGTGGAAGATCGGTTGGCAAGGGGAGAAACAGTCGCTTGATTTTTAGGGAATCGAGGAGGTCGGAAATGGGTCGAATAGGGTTTAGACATGAGTTTTACTCGACGTGATTGTCGAGGCAATGTTGGCGTGGGTGAAGGACCGGAATGTTGCGTGACAGTGGGGATGGAAGCTAGATGGTGTGACGAAGCTTCCGTGAGGAGGACGGGTGATCTTGAGGTGGGTGGCATCGGGAAGGAGTAATTTTCCGGCTACGGTGGTTTTCGAGTTTGGTCGAGAAGTTTCGTTTTCGATTCGCATGGATTTTGCTCTATCTGGGTTCTCGCTTGAGTTCGTATGGGTTCAAGTGGTCATCGCGCATTGTCATGACGATCGCATGAGGTCGGCGAAGTTGGTGCAAGTGCACCGTGTGTACGTCGAATCTAGGAGGATGGGTTTTGTTGGAGGCTCGGGTTCTGTCTCATGCGATAGAGGATTTTACTCGAATTTTTTGTGTGAGTTGGTTGTCTCGAGGAAAGCATGGGGTTCCTTAAGGTTTAACTCGGGTTTTTTTCAGTTGTGTTAATCTCGGTTTAGCAAACCAATGTTTTGTAAAAAGAAAATCAAGTTTAAGTAAAGTAAAAGCAAAGTTTTGTAATAAGAAATCAAGTTAAAATTTTAAAAGCAAGTTCTTTCAAACAAATGGAAATCAAGTTTTAAGGGTGTTTTAATTTAAGATAATTTTAAATTTGAAATGTTGAAATAGTTGATTTTAAAGTAATTAATTAAAATTTAATTTCAATTTCATTTAAAGGTATTTTCAATTGAATTTAAAGGTATTTTAAATTTAAATATTAGATCAAAGTTTTGAGAAACTTAAACAAGTTAAATAAGAATTTTTTCAAGTTATAAAGTTAAAAGCCAAGGTAATTATAAAGAAGTGTTTAAAATATATTTCAAATATGTTTAAAATGAATAAGTTTAAATAATGTCAAAATTAGGATTTTAAAGATAAATAATTGTTTAATTTAATCAAACATGTTTGGAAAGGTTTTTTTTGAAGATTTTTAGGTATATTAAAATTAAGAGTAATTAATTAATTAAAGGATTAAGGTAAATTAATAATGTGATTAATTATTAGTTAAGGTAATTAACTAAAGAGAGTAATTAATTAAAGAAGTAATTAAGGATCATTAATTAATATGATTAATGATGTAAATAAGGGTTGACTAATTAAGATTAATTAATCAACAATAAGTGATTAAAGAGTAATTAATTAATGTAGCTAATTAAGGGTTAATGTAATTAATTGTAGTTAATTAATTAATGAAGTAATTAAAGGTTAATTACTATAAATGGTTAAGGGTAATTAATTTGTGAAATTAATTAAAGGCTAATTACTTGAATGTAATTAAGGATAACTAATCAAGGATGATTAATTAAGATGGAAATTAGAAATGATTAATTATTTGGGTTGTAATTAACTAATGGTTAAGATTAGCAGGATTTATAGAATGAAGTAATTTTAGAAAAATCCCTATCTTGCATATGAATGGCTGAATGATGTTAAATGCCTTGAATTGGTTAATATCTCTGATATGAAATGGTTCATGATATAATACGTTTGGTTTGAACTGATAGATAATATGGTTTTCTATCGGTGATAAATTACTATGTAAAAGTTGGCACCCTATGTTTTAAGTTTGAATTGTATTTCATTTGGATAGCTTGAGTTAAGATGGCATTGGATTAGAAGAGACAGGGGTTGGGTATTAGTAAATACCCGAACCCACTTCGAATTTGTAATTCTATTCCCCTAAATTTGATATGTTGAATCAATAGACTGAAATGGAATAATATGGATGTTTGAACTGAGTAGAATACTTAGAATTTGGTTTGTAAAATAAGTGTTAAGCATGACAAGGAAAGAACTCGTAATAAGGTACGAGTTACCCTGGGTTTAAAATAAGTCTTATGTTTTAGTATTTCATGTTGATGGGTTTACTCACGCTGGTTACCAGCCTGACCCGGGTGTAACTTTGATGCAATGCTCGGGTCAGACCGAGTATTACAGATTTTCAGGGTAAGGACATTCTGAAGCTCAGGAGGCGAGCTATGTGGCAGGAACGTGTGGAGTGTTTCTGCTGTGATATATTGTTATTTTTCTGGGACGAGTTGATTTGTATATGTCCAGTGTTGGTGTATGTGTGTAACTCTGATGCATTAAAATGTAATTGACAGATACAGTATTCTATTGTAAACTATCATTATTTGATATTATATTTTTGATCCGCTACGAATGTGAGAACTTATGTTGTATTTCTGTTTCTTCTCTTTCTATCTCTTTCTTCTTTTCCTAACTATTTGGAGTTTTCGGGATCGAAAATCCCGGGTCGTTACATGTAACGCCCCTCCCCGAGACCCACCTTAGTAAAGAGAATTGACAAGTAATCCCGTCTAGTAAAGCGGAGAATAGGGCCGGTTAAGGGTGACTATCTATAATTTTGTCTTAAACATCTACTGAATACGTCGATAAATGCAATATAAACTTTTTTCTACTCAAGTGGATCGGCATACCCAGTAAATGCTTAATCCAAAACTATAGGTAGTTATCAGATCTATCAGAACAAAATACAATAACTAAATGTAAAGCACATCACAGGACAGTAATCAGCATCATGTATATACATACACACCGATACATGTTTAGTACAATATAGTATGAATACAATAAAGGTGGTGCACGACCATACCGTAAACATTGAATCAAATATAAATACATCAGATTATACGGAAGAACAGAAACTGCTCAAGAGAAAGGAGAGTCGATATCCAGCATCAACTTCAACCTAAGTCTAATAGATTATACCTGAAACAACTCGGTCTGACCCGAGTATAAATACACGGGTCAGTCTAGCTACACGAATCAGCCAATATCGGTAATATGAAGCAGAATAGAGATGAAGATACTTCTTCTCGAAAGAGAAGAATGAATCGATAAAATCATAAGCTCAACACTTAAGTAACAAACGCTACTTAAGTGAACAAATACCTCGAAGGAGGTAACTCAAACTCAATACTCAAATCAAACGCAAGTGCCTCATATCATCGGCGACATCCCAAAATGTCTACATGGTTTCCATGAACCATATCTCCTTAAAATGAGAAATATCAATACAAACTCTCGCCAAAATGGCAAACATAAAACATTCTCAAATAGGATGATCCAAAATTCAACTATAGATGAATCTCCAAATTCAATTATACCTCATCTCATCGGTATAAATGTATATAAATCTCAACTCGCCATAAGGAAAAACCAGGAATATCCTATAAAATCCTGAAATTATCAAAACTCATAACTCAAAGAACTCGATAAGAGTTCGAAACATCACAATTGAAATCACCATATATATAACATCTCATATAGCACTAGGCTATCGATGTAATAAAATATCTTAAAAAGGTGAAATCACAATAAAACAGAAAACTCAGAAAATCTGGATTGGCCAAATCCTCGATTGTAATGCCGAAGCAATGACGCACGTGCAAAACTCAGATGGCCGAAGCCTCAGACAAGGACGCTAACACCTCCCAACGCAATTCGTCATCATGACAAGGTCGCTGACACCTCTCCAAGCCATTATGTCAGCCCTAACAAGGTCTCTAACACCTCTCAAAGCAGTTCGTCCTCATGACAAGGTCGCTGACACCTCTCCAAGCTATTTTTCAGCTCTAACAAGGTCGCTAACACCTCCTAAAGCAGTTCTTCCTCATGACAAGGTCGCTGACACCTCTCCAAGCAGTTCTGTTAGGTAAATATCGTGAATGTGTCACAAACTCACGGATAGAAACCCGAAAAGTGTTAACGTATGTCCCACGCCACACATTCGCACTTAGCGGTTTACTACCCGTTAGTCGATGCCACACTAGAAACAATATAAAACTCAGAAACTTATATCTCGCCTGGTCTCGTTGGCGAGTGATAAAGAGACATCATACTTGTCTCATCTCATCGACAAGTATTATATGGTATCGTAACTTGTATCATCTCATCGACAAGTGAAAACATCATGATGGTTCCTCATAAACCGTAAATCTCAAAATATGAAATCATAAACTCAAGACTTGCCTTATATCATTGGCAAGTAAATAAAACATCATGATGGATCTCATCGACCATACTCCGATATAGGAGATCTCAAACCATAATGTTTGCCAAATATTGGCCATCTTAAATAATTCCAATAAATAGGAACTATAAAAATCAAAATATGCCATAAAATGGCAAAACATCTCAGAATCAATAATCTCAAATAGCTTCGATCGTACAAGTCCAGAATTAACCGAAATAGTAAACGCACATGTCCCATACCACGTGTTTTACTAAATCGTTTAATTCTCTTTCTCATACGTTCGAATAGTATAAAAGTGTATGTTTTATATCTAAAATAGTATACTAGAGAAAACAAGCTTCTAAAACATTTTCCCGAAAAGATTAATAAAACCAATATTTGAAATTCCTTTATTATAGGGAATAAATATATTTTTTTATTACAAAATAATTTTAAAATACTATATAATAATAGTTTGAAATGTCCATTTATTTCAAAAATCACTTCAAAACATGGTTTAGTAAAAACCAAACTCGAAAACAGTGAAAAACAAGAAAGATAACTCAAGACCGATAGCTTGAGTTCAATATGAATTCAATTCAAATTTAACCCAAAGTCAATTCAAATTCTATTTAAATTTGAATTTCAAATTCTCCAAATATAGCTAGCCTATTGATAGGCATCATAGCTCTCAAAAATCTCAAAAACATAACAAAACCAAAAGAGAATAAGAGGAAAAAAATGGGCTAATACCATTCTAAGGTCAATGTTTCTTGTTGCTATCATCTTGCTCTCAGGACAGCAACATATAACCATAATTTTGACCACAAAAACATTAAAAATTCATAAAATACAATGAATAAAACTTGTAGCACATGATCTAAACTTTCCGAAACATCCAAAATTTTCAAATTCGGTTAAGAAACAAAGAGGTCGTGGCTAATTTCGTTTCAGCTTCAAGCACAGAGCAAACACTGGTTTTGCTATCGGGTTAGCGGTTGAAAAATTATATTTTCACATATCTAACCTTAAAATTATAGAAAATACAAAACACTAAAGTTATATTACATGAATTAAGCTTTCAGGATCATCCAAAATTATCAAAATCGGTTAGGAAACGAAGAAGTTATGATCAAATTCGTTTAAGCTTCGATGACAGAGCAAATATTAGATTTGCTCTCGAGTTAGTAGTAGAAAAATTGGATTTTGACATAGCTAACCTCAAAATTACAAAGAACACAAAACAGGAAAGTTGTAGTACATCATTTATGCTTTTCGAAACATCTAAAATTATCAAAATTGGATCAAAAACGAAGAAGTGATGGCCAATTTAGTTTCAGCCTTAAGCACAGAGTAAATATTGCTCTTGCTCTTCGGACAACAGTAGAAAAATTGGATTTTGACACAGAAATCCTCGAAATTACAGAAAAATTAATACATGAAAGTTTTTCCTTATAATATTACCATCCAAATGAAAAAAACCTCACTCAATTTTGATTTATCATTCAAAAGTTATCTTGATTTCATGATCAGGTTTCAACAAAACAAATTGCACAAAGCAGAACTGTATACATCAGATCCAAACTAAATTTTGACCCTATAAACAATAAAATTTCAAAAAGTAATTGAAAAAGAAGTTGTAGCTAATGGAATGTTCTTTCAACTGCAAAAAGATTGAGCTAATTCGGGTAAACTTGCACTAAGATATTACTGTTTTACAGCAGCAATTTTTTCCACAAACAATTTTCAACAAAGCACAACCAACTTGAAAGTAATTCAATCAACATCCCATCCAATTAATTCAAATAGAAACTAACATTTATTTTCATAGACTAAAGCTAGTGGTGTGAGTGGTTAACTCACCTTATTGTAGGAATGCAAGAACTCGAATTAATGTAGAAAGGTTGGAGCTTTTGCTTGAATTTTAGCTTCTAGAACCTATAAACAACACTACAGCAACATGCAAGCAAGAAAACTCTATTACTAACAATCTACCAATTGCAAAAATCCAAAATTGATAAAATAGATAAGTTTTGGAGTTGATTACCTAAGAAATATAGCTTTAGATTGATTAAAATTAGCAAATTAATGTAGGAATTGAAGATTTAGAGCTCTAGGGTTTGGAAAGAGGAATGGTTTCTGATTTGTTTTACTGTGAATAGAGAATGAACGTGAGGAAGAGAAATATGTTTCTCACTTCTTCTCTAATAGGCTAAGTGAAGTATGTTGATGGGCTAGAGTCCAAATGTTTAGGAAAATTAGCTTAGATCATAAGTTAATCATAGCAAGACATACCTTCAAATTCAATCATCTATTTAACTTTATTTCATATCAAAAATTGACAAAACTTCATATTCATGATGATAAAATGTTAGATACTCAAAATAAAAGATTATTTATAAAACATTTTATCATCATATTTCTTTTTTTTTTAATAAATAACAAATTTACATCTTTAATTACAAGTCCCATTGTAATTAACATTATAAATTACACAAAAATAATATTTTTGTGTAATAAAATTTTATAACCCATTTCAAATACAATTTTACACCTAAATTATATTTTTAAACTCAATTCCATCATTATTTTAGATATATTTCATTTTAAAATTAATTAAGTCTTTTTAAAAATCATTAAAATAAGTAAATAGCAATAGTTAACAAAATTATTGCATTAGCTCTAAATAAAACACATTTTCTTCGGTTTATTATCTCAAGCCATCTTACTAAAGTTTTCAAAATTCTATTTTCTCATTTTATCCTCAAATATATTGTTTATTCCCAATAAACAATTTAAATTCCACATTAATTATTAATTTACACTATTAAATTATAATCGCCGTTATAATTTAATATTCTCAAGTAATCGTTAAAATTAGAGTTGTTACAGACTTCCCTTCTTACAAAAATTGCGTCCCCGCAATTTTCTAGAAGAAGAGCTGTAAACAATATAAAAGATACAATGATGGAAGGATAAAGACAAGCTTGAATTCCAAACCATTCATACTCTCAATATAGTATGATAGAAAGAAATAAGGAAAAACCCACTTGGTTAACTCAATGGCCCATCATATGCTAATATAGTGATTAGCAAACCATCGAGTTTTCCAAGTATCTGGAAAGAGTTTCGAAGATATCCCGTCTTCGAATCAAAACTCAATAACATGCTCAACAATTAATCAATCGAAAATGATTGATTTCAAAAAAAAAACTCTACGAATAGAGTCGGGATCATACTCACATAAACCCGAATTCTAAACAATAAAAAAGATCCTCAAGAAGATTTTCCGCATAAATATACGGAAAGAACATCCTCACAACAGGATAGACACAATAGACAAGAAAGATAAATCACAAGATGGCTTCTCACAAGGCCATCAAATTCGAACGACAGCGAAAAATGCACGTCGTTGATAATAGCCCAAAGATAGAACATACTCAAGAACAAGGATATGAGCTCGAATTATCTTTTAATCCAAGATATTTAGAATTTTAAATTTCAGCATCTTTTAAATTTTCAAATCTCAATTTTCAACATTTGAAAATTTCTCAAACTCTTTACTATATTACTTAGTAAGTAATTTAAAACTCAAAGTTAAAATTTAAATTTCTTCTCTTACTTCAAAATTAATTTCCAAAGAATTTGTAAATCCATAATAATATCCCTCAAAATAAATTAAGGGTTTAAATTCTATTATTATATAATATAGATTCTAAAATCTCAAAATACACTTCCAATAAAACACAACTAAAAAATAATCTCATTTTTATAATTTAAAAATAAATAAATGGCATTGTCTCGCCATTGAGTCTCTAATAAATAAATATGTATGTTGGCTGCAGAGTTGACCGAACGATCAAAACTGCCTCGCCACTCTATTACTCATCCCTAAAATCAATGGCTGCAATTACCTTTCAAAAATAAATTTAATATTTAATCTCAAAATATTATTTTCAAAATCTCAATCCTTAAAACACAAATCATCGTGTTTGATTGCCTCATCATAGCATTTAGGAGATTCCTATCGATAACGTTGATCAGGCGTATGGACCAGAACTCTTAACTACTCGATGGATAACCCAACACTCTCAAATTATTTCTATGAAAGAATACTACTCATATAAATATATTCTCAAAACATTCTTTGATTTTTAAAATATATCAAAACTCCAATTTCTCTTTTTAAAACTCATATATATGGCTTCAAAAACTCAAACCAAAGAGCATTAAGAGAATGCATCGAGATATTCCTAGAGTATGCGATTCACAAAATCAACAGAAGGAGATGGAGTGTTCGTCAACTCCTACAAGAGGACGAGCCACTCTTGGAAATCATCAAGACAGAAGATAAGTATGATATTCTTCTCGAAGGAAAAGAAGCATACAAACCACAAATCATTACTTCAAACAAAGTAATGCTGCAAACGATAACACCGATAGAGTATTCGAAAAGGATAACTCAAAGAAACTCAATCAAACTCGAACAATCAAGAAACTCACCTCATTCCTTAGTGGATGTCCATGTGGAAGGATAGCCGAAGGCTAAATGCCAGGAATTAGCTTACCTCAACACTTGATTGCCTGATTGGATGTCAAATCCAAATGGACTCACAAAACTAAACAATGTCACCTTTGTTGGAATTTGAGTTATATCATCAACATCTCGATACTCAATGGTGAATTCAGAAACTTCAGAATCATCATTAACATTCCAAAGTGATAGAAATAATAAACCAATCAAATTAGGATGCCTAAATAAATATTGGATCCTATAACAACCAAAAGGTTCGGACTTAACATCAAATAAGTCAATCCATCTCAAATCAAATATGTCTCAATATAGTGAGTAATAAACAAATACTCACTAAAGCAGTAACAAATAGAAAACTCGGAATGCTCACAACAAGCCAATCGTTGTGGACCCCTCAGTAGGATTCATAACTCTCAAAGGAATGCAACATGAATGCTCAAAGAAATCAATCAGCTCCATCGATACGAACTCACTCGTATCGACAAAAATAAGAATAGAATAATCCTAAATAAGATTATTCATAAGATAAGATAACGCCAAACTCAATTATGGAATACTACGAAATACAATTCATATTCCTAGACATATTCCATTTCAACATATCCCAAAACTCAAAAAAGAATCAAAGCACGATTCGAAGATAAGCTCGAATAAAGGACAATGATTCACTCATATTATACTTCGATCTATCGTGATATACATACTGTTCTGTGTTTATTCTACTTTGTTTTGACCACAACTCTGATACCATGATGTAACGCCCCACCCCGAGACCCACCTTAGTAAAGAGAATTAACAAGTAATTCCGTCTAGTAAAGCGGAGAATAGGGCTGGTTAAGGGCGACTATCTATAATTTGGTCTTAAACATCTACTGAATACGTCGATAAATGCAATATAAACTTTTTCTTCTTCTACTCAAGTGGATCGACATACCCAGTAAATGCTTAATCCAAAACTATAGGTAGTTAATGGATCTATCAGAGCAAAAGACAATAACTAAATGTAAAGCACATCACAGAATAGTAATCAACATCATGTATATACATATACACCGATACATGTTTAGTACAATATAGTATGAATACAATAACGGTGGTGCATGACCATACCGTAAACACTGAATCAAATATAAATACATCAGAGTATGCGGAAGAACAAAAACTGCAAAAGAGAAAGGAGAGTTGATATCCAGCATCAACTTCAAGCTAAGTCCAATAGATGATACCTGAAACAACTCGGTCTGACCCGAGTATAAATACACGGGTCAGTCTAGCTACACGAATCAGTCAATATCGGTAATATGAAGCAGAATAGACATGAAGATACTACTTCTCGAAAGAGAAGAATGAATCGATAAAATCATAAGCTCAACACTTAAGTAACAAACGCTACTTAAGTGAACAAATACCTCGAAGGAGTAACACAATACTCAAATCAAACACAAGTGCCTCATATCATCGGCGACATCCCAAAATGTCTACATGGTTTCCATGAACCATATCTCCTTAAAAGGAGAAATATCAATACTAACTCTTGCCAAAATGGCAAACATAAAACATTCTCAAATAGGACGATCCAAAACTCAACTACAGATGAATCTCCAAATTCAGTTATACCTCATCTCGTCGGTATAAAAGTGTATAAATCTCAACTCGCCAAAATGGAAAAACCAGGAATATCTTATAAACTCCTGAAATTATCAAAACTCATAACTCAAAGAACTCGATAAGAGTTCAAAACATCACAATTGAAATCACCATATATATAACATCTCATATAGCACTAGGCTATCGATGTAATAAAACATCTTAAAAAGGTGAAATCACAATAAAAAAGAAAACTCAGAAAATCTGGATTGGCCAAATCCCCGATTGTAATGCCGAAGCAATGATGCACGTGCAAAACTCAGACGGCCGAAGCCTCAAACAAGGTCGCTAACACCTCCCAAAGCAGTTCGTCCTCATGGCAAGGTCGCTAACACCTCTCCACGCCATTTTGTCAGTCCTAACAAGGTCGCTAACACCTCTCAAAGCAGTTCGTCTTCATGACAAGGTCGCTGAAACCTCTCCAATCTATTTTTTCAGCTCTAACAAGGTCGCTAACACCTCCCAAAGCAGTTCGTCCTCATGACAAGGTCGCTGACACCTCTCCAAGCAGTTCTGTTAGGTAAATATCGTGAATGTGTCACAAACTCACGGATAGGAACCCGAAAAGTGTTAATGTATGTCCCATACCACACATTCGCACTTAGCGGTTTACTACCCGTTGTCGACGCCATACTAGAAACATCATAAACTCAGAAACTTATATCTCGCATAGTCTCATTATCGAGTGATAAAGAGACATCATACTTGTCTCGTCCCATCGACAAGAATTAAATGGTATCGTATGTATCATCTCATCGACGAGTGAAAACATCATGATGGTTCCTCATAAACCGTAAATATCAAAATATGAAATCATAAACTCAAGACTTGCCTTATATCATTGGCAAGTAAATAAAACATCGTGATGGATCTCATCGACCATACTCCGATATAGGAGATCTCAAACCATAATGTTTGCAAATATTGTCCATCTTAAATAATTCCAATAAATAGAAATTATAAAAATCAAAATATGCCATAAAATGGCAAAACATCTCAGAATCAATAATCTTAAATAGCTTCGATCGTACAAGTCCAGAATTAACCGAAATAGTAAACGCACATGTCCTATACCACGTGTTTTACTAAATCGATTCTCTTTCTCATACGTTCGAATAGTGTAAAAGTGTATGTTTTATATCTAAAATAGTACACTACAGAAAACAAGCTTCTAAAACATTTTCCCGAAAAGATTAATAAAACCAATATTTGAAATTCCTTTATTATAGGGAATAAATATATTTTTTTTATTAAAAAAATAATTTTAAAATACTATATAATAATTTGAAATGTCCATTTATTTCAAAAATAACTTCAAAACATGGTTTAGTAAAAACCGTACTCGAAAACAATGAAAAACAAGAAAGGTAACTCAAGACCGATAACTTGAGTTCAATATGAATTCAATTCAAATTTAACCCAAAATAAATTCAAATTCTATTTAAATTTGAATTTCAAATTCTCCAAATATATCTAGCATATTGATAGGCATCATAGCTCTCAAAAATCTCAAAAACAACATCAAAACCAAAAGAGAATAAGAGAAAAAAAACGGGCTAATACCATTCTAAGGTCAATGTTTCTTGTTGCTATCATCTTGCTCTCAGGACAACAACATATAACCATAATTTTGACCACAAAAAAATTAAAATTTCAGAAAACACAATGAATAAAACTTGTAGCACATGATGTAAACATTCTGAAACATCCAAATATCAAATTCGGTTAAGAAACGAAGAAGTTATGGCTAATTTCGTTTCAGCTTCAAGCATAGAGCAAACACTGGTTTTGCTCTCGGGTTAGCGGTAGAAAAATTATATTTTGACATATCTAACCTCAAAATTACAGAAATAAAAACATGAAAGTTGTATCACATGAATTAAGCTTTTCGGATCATCCAAAATTAAAACGAAGAAGTTATGATCAAATTCGTTTCAGCTTCAATGGCAGAGCAAATATTGGATTTGCTCTCGAGTTAGTAGTAGAAAAATTGGATTTTGACATAGCTAACATCAAAAATACAAAGAATACAAAACACGAAAGTTGTATTACATCATTTATGCTTTCTGAAACATCTAAAATTATCAAAATTGGATCAACAAAGAAGAAGTTATGGCCAATTTAGTTTCAACCTTAAGCACAGAGTAAATATTGCTCTTGCTCTCCGTACAGCAGTAAAAAAAAATGGATTTTGACGCAGAAAACCTCTAATTAATGAAAACTCAATAAATGAAAGTTGTTCCATATAATTTTACCTTCCAACTGAAAAAAAGTTCACTCAATTTTGATTTATCATTCAAAAGTTATGGTGATTTAAAGATCAGGTTTCAACAAAACAAATTGCACAGAGCAGAACTGTATACATCAGATCCAAACTAAATTTCGACCCTATAAACAAAAAAATTTCAAAAAGTAATTGAAAAAGAAGTTGTAGCTAATGGAATGTTCTGTCAACTGCGAAAAGATTGAGCTAATTCGGGTAAACTTGCACTAAGATATTGCTGTTTTACAGTAGCAATTTTTTCCATAGACCATTTTGCAGCAAAGCACAACCAACTTGAAAGTAATTCAATCAACATCCCATCCAATTACTTCATATAGAAACTAACAATTATTTTGATAGATTAAAGCTAGTGGTGTGAGTGATTAAATCACCTTATTGTAGGAATGCAAGAAATCGAATTAATGTAGAAAGGTTGGAGCTTTTGCTTGAATTTTAGCTTCTAGAACCTATAAACAACACTACAACAACATGCAAGCGAGAAAACCCTATTACTAACAATCTACCTATTGAAAAAATCCAAAATTGATAAAATAGAATAAGATTTGGAGTTGATTACCTGAGAAATATAGCTTTAGATCGATTAAAATTAGCAAATTAATGTAGGAATTGAAGATTTAGAGCTCTAGGGTTTAGAAAGAGGAATGGTTTCTGATTTGTTTTACTGTGAATAGAGAATGAACGTGAGGAAGAGAAATATGTTTCTCATTTCTTTTCTAATAGGCTAAGTGAAGTATGTTGATGGGCTAGAGTCCAAATGTTTAGGAAAATTAGCTTAGGTTATAAGTTAATCATAACAAGACGTACCTTCAAATTCAATCATCTATTCAACTTTATTTCATATCAAAAATTTATAAAACTTCATATTTATGATGATAAAATGTTAGATACTCAAAATAAAAGATTATTTATAAAACATTTTATCATCATATTTCTCTTTTTTTTAATAAATAACAAATTTACATCTTTAATTACAAATCCCATTGTAATTAACGTTATAATGACACAAAAATAATATTTTTCTGTAATAAAATTTAATAACCCATTTCAAATATAATTTTACACCTAAATTATATTTTTAAACTCAATTCCATCATTATTTTAGATATATCTCATCTTAAATTTAATTACTTCTTTTTAAAAATCATTAAAAGAAGTAAATAGCAATAATTAACAAAATTATCGCATTAACTCTAAATAAAACACATTTTCTTCGGTTTATTATCTCAAGCCATCTTACTAAAGTTTTCAAAATTCTATTTTCTCATTTTATCCTCAAATACATTGTTAATTCCCAATAAACAATTTAACTTCCACATTAATTATTAATTTACACTATTAAATTATAATCGACGTTACAATTTAATATTCTCAGGTAATCGTTAAAATTAGGGTTGTTACAATACAATTTTATTATATAAATTATTTTAATATATAAACTATTTTAATTTATAACTATTTTAATATATATATACTGTTTTAACATCTAAACTGTTTAAGTTGAAAGTAATATGGTTTTAAAAGTGTTATGATTTCAAAAGTATTATAATTCCCAATGTGTTATGATTTAAAAAATGTTATGATTTCCAAAGTATTATGATTTTTAAAGTGTTATGATTTTGAAAGGGTTATAATTTTGAAAGTGTCACGATTCTAGAAATGGATATTATTTAAATAGATAACGATATCGAATTGATATGGTTTTGAAATGAATATGATATTTTGATATGAAGTATTTGAAATGAAATGACCATGGTTTGAAATAAGCGTTTGGTTGTTAAAGAGACCGAGATCGGATATTGTCGTAATCTCTGCCTACCGAAAACCACTTTAACAATTGTGAACATGGTGGAGATTCCAGAACGAAGTAGGATGGTTTGGTAATGATTCTATATGAGGTATTTACGTAGCCTTGACTCCCACGAGTTAGCTTGATGTGGCTAAAACAGGAGCCATGTCGGGCCAAGTGAGGTCGTTCCTCCTATCGGACACATTTCTTCGATGCCATCCTGTTACTTTGTGATTTGATTGGATGCACCTTTTATTTGGGAGTGTATCTCGAGGTGGGCGGTTGTAACGATCCCCCATTCTGACCGCCCCTAGTCGGTAATTAAACCAACTTGAAATGTTCAAAATGACGGATTGTTATTTAATTTATAGAGTTTAAATTGAATCAGCCACAGAAACATAGAATAATAATATTATTATTTCGCTAGAAAGAATTTTTTTTCTACAAATATCAGAATTTATACAATGCATTAAATTTATAAAACGAAATGTTTCCTTAAGTACAAAATCCCTGAAATAAAGTGAGCGTTTTCCCCCTCTCTAACTTCGCTGCCCGGAAACCTTCAAGCTGTAAAATACTCGGTCTGACCCGAGTATTACATTCAAAAGAAAATAATACACGGGTCAGTCTAATTCAAACTCAGTTATTAGTGCATAGAGGCAATAATAATCAAATAACAATTAGACGACAGTCAAATATAAATTCACCTATCTGATCCGTTAACAAGAAATCAGATAACGTTAAATATAACACTAAAACAATGTTTAAGTCATTCCAGCAAGTAACAGTGCAACCAGTGCACATAAAGGCGCCAACGAATATGCAACTACAAAACTGGGTCAAGCAAGTGCAACACGGTGACTAGCTACCCGGATTCAAAGAGGAAATTTGTACAACAAGACTGCGAATTTCCAAAAGGCACCAAACTACCACGAAATGCAACAAAACATTGCAACTATACTGGAAAACAAATGCACATCGGTTCATATATATATACATAACATATACAATGCAGAAGACCCAAGGCTACAACTTCAAATGACTCGGATGAACACATGGCCGAGAAACAACATCCAGTGCATATGAAACCAACATGGCCAAGATGAAATACCAGTAAGCATTACAGTGGCATATTACAGGAACAAGTGACTTAGGCTACAACTTCAGTACTATAAAATACTTACACATGCATGTAGATAGGAAGACTTACACACACATGCAGTATCAACTATGGTCTGTAACAAAATAATATGCACTCAAGATTCCAGGAGCGGAAGATACATGCACATACAAGTCGATGCAAACAGTTCGAAGAAGACTACAAGATGAACCAGACCAATACACATGAATGCACAGTGCAAACAAAATGCACAAATATAATTTACATATAAATGCAGACCAAATAATTAATATCGTCAAATGAAGTCAAGAGCGTGTATGCAATTTTGAAAAGGTCAAAAATCAAAGATAAAAGAGGAAAGTTTCTGCCATATCGATCAAGGAATGATCGAACGTTTCAAAATCAAAACCGTGGAAATCAAGAAAATCAAAAATATCACAAACTGAGAAAGGAAAGTGACCGAAGTCAAGTATATGGATACGAACTAATTTAAGGGTCTCGAAGTTCATATAAATACAACCCAAAAAAAATCATCATTGGCAAAGCGATTTAGCAAATCGAAGTGACCGAAGTCAACTTGGAAGCAGCAATTTCAAAACCGTGAAAATCAGTTACTCAAGCAACAAAAATCCCAAATTTGAACAAGCTAGAAATCACTAAAAACTTGAATTAGATGTGAGTAAATCAAATTACTCACCTTATATTGACGAGCACACGCCGACGAATCGATCGAACTAGGCAACACGCTACCAACCCTTGAATCGATCGAACGATTCGAAGCTGGCGCCTTCGAATTCTTGATGCCCTAATTTGAAATGAGGAACGAACGAGAGAAGGACGGAGCGGCCATTATTTTATTTTTTCGTTTGATTTTTTTTTCTTTCTGACTTCGAACGAGGCTTCGGCCATGCTTTGAAATGAAGGTTGCGTGATTTTGGGCGTGAGTTAAGGGCGTGATTTTAGGATGATAGATCATGTTTGATTTAATTTGCTACAGCATTTTGATGGGAAGGTAAAGTACTGATATTGACTAATTTCAATGTTAAATTTAAATTGAATTCGATTTAAATTTTCAACGCGTTTATACGTCGTACTCTCATAATAACTCCGGTCAATACGAAATTTGAAATCCGGTAATAATACAATATTCCGGATCCAATGGAACTGCTTTCGTCGAATTCTGATACTGTGCCTTGGAAGGCTATTTTTAAATTCAATTTAAACAATAAAATTTCAAAACTACAAATCACTTTCAAAATCAATTCTGAAGCTTCTATTATCTTCAGTATTATCAATTTGAATTTTCTAAGCCTTTAAATTATTTTTAATCAGCTTAAAATTGAAGATTCAAATTTTTATTCAACTTTTAATAGATTAAATTCTAAAATTTAATCGCTAAATTCATTCTGATAATTTGAAATTCAAGTCAAACCATCATTCAAATATTTAAAATTTATTAAATACTTTCAAATTAAATTGTTCAAAATTTAGGGTCGTTACAATCTTCCCCCCTTAAAAGAATTTCGTCCCGAAATTCTAAGTTAGGAAAAAATGATTGTTAAAATCTCACCGATATTTATACCCTACATAATTTTACCAAGCTCGAAACTTATTAAAAATTAATAAATATAGGATTCATTCCATTTGTTTTATCTCACTAGCTTTGTTCATTATCTCCTTTTGTTTATTGATTTCTACAATCAAGACGCAAAAGTCTTTTACCAAAATTTTCGACTTACAAAACTAAGATTTAAACTTGAAGTTCTTCATGTTTGAGATTTGCAGATTATATCTTTTCCAAAGCTGTGGACTTTCAAGACATTTTAAAGATCTTCTTCCTCAGTTTATTTGGTTGGAATTATGTAATTTTAATTTCAGACTATTGATTTGCTATTTAAAGTTTTGAAAATACTTACTAACTCGAAATTTAACAAGTCTATCGTCGTTCTTACAGACATTAGGCATACGCTGGCCAGGCACAGGACTAAAAATCTCCAAGTACTAAATATACTTGCTTCAACTCCCAGTGAAAATACTTAAAAATCTTTTAAAAACGGATATGGAAAGCACGTTCCCCCATGGATCACAGTTACCCGGCGGTTGCGCTACTATCCCAGTAGAATCGCTTGTAATCTGTAGATTTCACATCTCTTGAATTTCGCCATGGTTGTTGCCATAGATCGCAGTTCACATTGCGGTTACGCTATTATCCCAGTAGAATCCCTTGTGACCGTAGGCATCTCGCCCCTCAAATTTCGCTTTGGCATCTAGATCGCAGTTTACGCGGCGGTTGCGCCACTATCCCAGTGGAATCGCTTGTAACTGCAGGCATCACGCCCCTCAAATTACGCTAGCATACATCATCATCAATCAACATGATCCCATCAACATGATCCTATCACGAGGGATTCTAATCCAAATGGATACTCCAACTTATGGAAATTCTACATAGCTACTAATTTCAAATGGACATTCATACCGAGTTCCAACACCTTCACAAATTTTTAATGGAAGGTGCTTTTCCATATCCTCAGTTTAGAAAACATAATGTCATATACATATAGTACTTCATTTCACATTTCGTACATATCATACCTATGTAAACTTACATAAGATTTCCATAACAATTACTTTCCAAACTGATGGTTTTCGAATTTACTGCATTCTCATATATAAGTTCCGAAAACCACAATATCCCATACCCATAACAAATAGCGGATTCCTAAATTTTCCATCTCATTACCAAAAAATTTCCTCTAAGTCGATTTGGAATTTTAAGGTTATCTCAAACCCAATTCACATTCATAATTCAATTTATTATCGACTTCACATTCGATTTGGATTTCACGTTACATCGTCAATTCTCAACACATAATTGATGTCTACCGATATATAACCTCTGAGCTCATACGTCTCAGAGAAGGGTGTATATAGCTAAGAAAATAAATTATCCGCCACCACAGATATATATTTAATAGAGATCAATTGCTATGTCATCAATTCACAATGTTAGATATACAATCCAAACCGACTATCCGAAATTCAAAGCTCAACTTATATTGTTTTTGGTGTCGAAGTTAAACTCAATTTAACTCAAGATTCAATCTTTTTGAAAAAAAATTCAAGTTGAACTAATTGTTCAAATTTCCCAAAAATATCTTTACAAGATATATATAATTTTCCACACTTAACCATTTGAAACAAATTTCAAATATTCACTTTTCAGTTTATCTTTAAAAGATAAAATTTCAAACCTTTCATTTCATATTGGAAAATTTTCCATACTTATTTAATAATAAGTAATTCACAAATCCATTTATTTTCAACACTTGGAAAATAATCAATATACTTAAATCATAATTAAGTATATATTTCATTCTTTAAGGAAAGCGTTCTTTTAAACACATTTATTTGAGTCAAAACGAATGTCGCGTAAAACACGTTACGACAACTCAAAATCACTAGTATAGGGATTCGAATTTAAGATAGATATATAAATCCCAATACTATATAAAACATTTCCTTTCGGAAACCATTTACTATAACAACGGTGTTATAGTCACCATTTCCTTTTATTTCTCTCGAAAACGTCTATTTCAACAATGAATGTTGAAATCTATGGTTTCGATCCTTAACACATTTTAAAACAATTTTAAATCGATTAACTTCATTTTATAATATTACTTCCCCAAAACATTCCTTTTATATATTATTCACTGTCCAAAATCGTAGATATAACTCCTTTAATAAGCTATAACAATTTACTTATCAAAATAAGTCGTTTGCGGAATTTATAAACTTTTTTTCCTGTATATTCTACTAGTATTGTTCTTCAAAACATTTGAAATAAATTTTCAAAAGAATTCAGAATCAAATTCCCAAGTTATAGTTCAATGATCCCCTTGGCTATAACTAAATTGACATGTCATTGTATTTCACAATTATTACTTTAGAGATATTCAAAATATTTGATTTAAACCAATTATTAATTCACTTAACTTTAATGTTTCATATTTCTCAGCAATTCGATAATGGTTTTTCAAATGATCGGGACTCAAATCTAAGGAGACCTTACCGAAGAGAAACTATCGTAAACCTAAATTTAGAGAGGGGGGTTTTCGAAAGGATTTGAATTTTCAAAATTCCTTTTATTAAAAAAAACAATTTATACTTCTTTAAATTTGAAAAACGTTTTCTTTAAAGTGATCCTAGTGTCTATTCATATTAAACATCATAAACTAAGCTTTGTATAAACCAAAGCTCTGATACCACTTTTGTAACGATCCCCCATTCTGACCGCCCCTAGTCGGTAATTAAACCAACTTAAAACGTTCAAAATGACGGATTGTCATTTAGTTTATAGAGTTTAAACAGAATCAGCCACAAAACACAGAATAATAATAATAATATTTCGCAAGAAATAATTTTTTTTCTACAAATATCAGAGTTTATACAATGCATTAAATTTATACAACGGAATATTTCCTTAAGTACAAAATCCCTGAAATAAAGTGAGCGTTTCCCCCCCCCCCTCTGTCTAACTTCGCTGCCCAGAAACCTTCAAGCTGTAAAATACTTGGTTTGACCCGAGTATTACATTCAAAAGAAAATAATACACGGGTTAGTCTAATTCAAACTCAGTTATTAGTGCATAGAGGCAATAATAATCAAATAACAATTAGAGGACAGTCAAATATAAATTCACCTATCCGATCCTTTAACAAGAAATCAGATAGCGGTAAATATAACACTAAAACAATGTTTAATTTATTCCAGCAAGTAACAGTGCAACCAGTGTACATAAAGGCACCAAGGAATATGCAACTACAAAACTGGGTCAAGCAAGTGCAACACAGTGACTAGCTACCCAGATTCAAACAGGCAATCTGTACAACAAGACTGCAAATTTCAAGAAGGCACCAAACTACCACAAAATGCAACAAAACATTGCAGCTATGCTGGAAAACAAATGCACAGCAGTTCATATATGCACACATAACATATACAATGCAGAAGACCCAAGGCTAGAACTTCAAATGACTCAGAGGAACACATGGCCGACAAACAACATCCAGACCAGAATGCATATGAAACCAACATGGCCAAGATGAAATACTAGTAAGCATTACAGTGACATATTACAGGAACAAATGACTTAGGCTACAACTTCAATACTATAAAATACTTACACACGCATGTAGCTAGGAAGACTTACACACACATGCAGTATCAACTATGGTCTGTAACAAAATAATATGCACTCAAGATTCCAGGAGCAGAAGATACATGCATATACAAGTCGATGAAAACAGTTCGAAGAAGACTACAAGATGAACCAGACCAATACACATGAATGTACAGTGCAAACATACTGCACAAATATAATTTACATATAAATGCAGACCAAATAATTAATACTGTCAAATGAAGTCAAGAGCGTGTATACAATTTTGAAAAAGTCAAAAATCAAAGATAAAAGAGGAAAGTTTCTGCCGTATCGATCAGGGAATGATCGAACGTTTCAAAATCAATACCGTGGAAATCAAGCAAATCAAAAATATCACAAACTAAGAAAGGAAAGTGACCGAAATCAAGTATATGGATACGAACTAATTTAAGGGTCTCGAAGTTCATATAAATACAACCCAAAAAAAAATCATCATCGGCAAAGCGATTTAGCAAATCGAAGTGACCGAAGTCAACTAGGAAGCAGCAATTTCAAAACCGTGAAAATCAGTTACTCAAGCAACAAAAATCCCAAATTTGAACAAGCTGGAAATCACTAAAAACTTGAATTAGATGTGAGTAAATCAAATTACTCACCTTATATTGACGAGCACGCGCCGAAGAATCGATCGAACTAGGCAACACGCTACCAACCCTTGAATCGATCGAACGATTCAACGCCGGCGCCTTCGAATTCCTTAAGCCCTAATTTGAAATGAGGAACGAACGAGAGAAGGACGGAGCCGCCATTATTTTATTTTTTCGTTTGATTTTTTTCTTCCTGACTTCGAACGAGGCTTTGGCCATGCTTTGAAATGAAGGTTGCGTGAGTTAAGGGCGTGATTTTAGGATGATAGATCGTGTTTGATTTACTTTGCTACAGCATTTTGATGGGAAGGTAAAGTACTGATATTGACTAATTTCAATGTTAAATTTAAATTGAATTCGATTTAAATTTTCAACGCGTTTATACGTCGTATGCTCTCATAACAACTCAGGTCAATACGAGATTTAAAATCTGGTAATAATACAATATTCCGGATCCAATGGAACTGGTTTCGTCCGAGACTGTGCCTCGGAAGGCTATTTTTAAATTCAATTTAAACAATAAAATTTCAAAACTGAGCAAATCACCTTCAAATTCAATTCTGAAACTTCTATTATCTTCAGTATTATCAATTTGAATTTTCTAAGCCTTTAAACTATTTTTAATCGGCTTAAAATTGAAGATTCAAATTTTTATTCAACTTTTAATAGATTAAATTCTAAAATTTAATCGCTAAATTCATTCCGATAATTTGAAATTCAAGTCAAACCATCATTCAAATATTTAAAATTTACTAAATACTTTCAAATTAAATTGTTCAAATTTTAGGGTCGTTACAGCGGTAGTAGCTGCTATGCATTACCACTAGTCCGGATCCGCAAATGGTATATCGACCCTAGGTATTGCCTCATACGCCTTGTGTATGCTTTATCACGCCTTGTAACAACCCGGTATTTTCAGTCATTCGCAACCGCACATGTCGGACTTGAATTGCTCAAAATACTGCATTGTAAATAATTTTGGAGCAAATGAAATACAATCAAAAAATATCAGAATAACTCGCAGCGGAAATTAAAATACCATAGTAGTTCATGAAGCTACTGTAACAAACTCTCAAAAATTAATACATAATATCAGTCTGAAAAAAAGATATACAATAGAAATCTCAATTACATAACAGTTTATCAATACCAAAGATGAAATAGAACAACTGAAACTGAATGGATAGATAACCAGACAAGCAGAATCTCCAGCAATTCATAGCTCCAAAAAAGAAATCCAAAGCTAAGCTGTAAATACTCAGGCTGACCCGAGCGTAAAGTAAAACACAAAACACTCGAGTCAGGACAATATATACTTATATAATGTAAACCAATTCAAGTGAACTGTAGTAGAAATACACAATAACTTAAAGGATGCTTGGGATCGTCCATCCTTTAAGAATCAGTTAAACTATAAATTAAATACATCCCGTGGTTAAAATTTCAAAATGGTATTTTATACTTCAAAATCAAATATCATTTCAAAATTCAATATCATTCAAAATCCATTTCAAAATATCAAAAATATAATATCTTCCAAACCACATTCATTTTTATTTAATTTAAATACCATTACAACACACATTTCAAAATAGTTTATATTTCAAAACAAATTACTTCATTTTAAATCATAAAATGAAGTTATTATATTTAATAATTAAATTATCAAATTTACAAAATTTTAGTCTTTCAAAATTCATTTATTTACTTAATTTAATAAAATAGATGAAAATTCAACTTTCGCAGCATTTAGAAATTGCTACAGAAAGTTACCTTCAAAACAGTTCAATTTAACAAAAATAGCATAAAAAATGCTGTAATAGAGTTACATTAGTTTCAAATAAAACTTAGTTACATTCAATAATTATAACATTAACAAAAATGCTACAATAGCCTTTAATTAAACTTAGCCATTTGGTTCATTATTTTCAACTACAGCATTTACAAGTGATGCATTATCATTTACATTAGAATCAATAACATTTCTGAAATGCAGTTAATTAACTTCAAATATTCAATATAATTTCACAAACAATTTTATTTTTATTTAAATCATTTTTAACTTATGAAACCATATAATTTCTTTTTTAAAACAATCATTCAAATACCCTTATATTCATGATTTTGTAAAGTTAAATCTCCATTCAAAAATCAAAATTTAATAATAATTCACTTATTAAATTCCAACATAAAATTTCAAAGTCATTAAATTAAATTTAACTTAACACTTGCGTTTAAAATTTTCAAATATAACTTAATTTCATTTTTATTTACTTAACTTAAAATTCACTTTTAAGCCAAATTCGCAAATTTCCAATTTTAGTTATATTTCAAAATTTCCACTTAAATATTCATTCATTTCACATTTTAACTTTATTCAAAAATCATTAATATATTGTAAAAAATCATTTTTAATTCATTTAATTCAAAATATTATAAATTTATCATATTTTAATATTTAATTTAAATTCCATTTATCACCAAACTATAATTTCCAAAATAACTTACATTTCAGATTTCCTAACTTTACCATTTATTTATTTCACTTATTGTAACATCCCGCCTTTTCGCACACTTTAAACCGACACACGTGCCAATTAAAAGCATACGCAAGGGCGGATTGTTATGGGGTAAATAAGAAAAAACAGAGAAGAAATAAAGCAAAATAGAATCTCACAGCGGAAGGATAAAATATAATAATAAATATACAGTTCATAAACGGTTACAAAACTGTTAATTCTTCTTTTCTTTTTACAATAAATATCAGAGTTCACATACCAATACACACAATGCAGCGGAATAGAAAGAGTGTGGTGCATACTATAAATAATAATAATACGGATTCTTCGTCTTCGTCCTCCAAAGCTAAAGTCTTCGATCCTGAAACGCTCGGACTGACCCGAGCGAATTTGAAAAGACAAAAACACTCGAGTCAAAACTAAAAGATCTTATGTGAGTTAAATTAACAGAAATAAATATGAGTACAGTAACTCAAGAGATGCTCGAGATTTACATCTCCTAAGGATCCGTTAAACTATTTACTATGTAGTATATTGCGCTATTATAATAGTGTCTAATTGTAAAATAAACTTACTTTTAAATAGCGTTAAGGCTTTACATTTTCCACCTTAACACGTAAAATGCCAATAGTCTATGCAGTACCGTAATACCTCCTGATCGGGAGGCTACCAGAGGATACTCCATAGGTACGACACAAATAGAAACTCGTAGTAAAGGCTCGGTATGGTAGGTGACACGGCACAACTAGGCAATGCCAGGGTAGATATACCAATTGCTATCCAGGCTGGCGGAAACGCGTAGCCGCAGTTACCGCCCACCTCGGACTAACTCCCCAAAATCAAAATATAGAAGTGGCCACTGAATCAATCCAAGTCAAAGTATAATATCGAAGAGGAGGGTCCGATCAGAGGAATGACCTCATTGGCCTGAGAATCGCTCCTGTTTTAGCCACCTTATGCCAACTCACGGGAGTCGGGTCCACGTATTTACCTTACAGGAAACGTCGCCACCACCTACTTCATTCTGGAATCTCCACCGCGTACACGGTTAGTCAAAGTGGTTTTCGGTATCGACAGAGAGTATGTCCATATCCGATCCCGGTCTCTTTGCCAACCCATCGTTATTATAACACCATGGTCATTTAAAAATAGCTCATACTTTAAAACCAGAATAAACATTTCCATTTTAAAATCATGAATACGATATCATTTTAAAACCCAAAACAATATGATATCCTTTATCCCAAATATAAACCTTTTCAAAAATCCAAATGCTTTAAAATTTATAACGTCTGAAAGCCAAATATCCTTTCAAAGCATAATATTTCGAAATTCATAATTTAAAACCATAACTTTTAAACTTGAATGGTTTGGATATTCAACGGTATATGAATTAAAAGGTTTAACTTAAATGTTACTTTGTAAAGAAAATAGTTCTCATGGCTTTACAAATACGTTTCTTTATTAAAGTCTAAACCAAAATTTGTATTATCTCTCTCAAGTTCCAAAACCACTTCAATTTATATACATATACGTATATCCATTTGGAGTATTAATATTTCAAACTAAAGTTGGATTTTATTCTTTCAACAAATCGAATGTTCTATTTATTAGTCTTGAATATTCACATAAAATCCATAAATAAATAAAAACTCCAATTTCTAGTAATAATTTTTTTTTTCAATTCAAATTATACTAGAATATTCATTTCAATTTATCTTGGGAAAAATCCAATTATAAATATCATATCTTAAAATTTCCAAACTTAACATTTAAACATATGATATAAATTATCAAACTCCATTTTCTTAATTTTTTTTCCATTTTTACTAAAGAGATTTATACACTTTTTAATTTCAAAATTTTCAACTTCATATGTATATATATGGAAGAATAATATTTATACAATATAAAATTTAAGATTATTATAAACCGTATTCCATCCAAACCATAGAAATCACATTAAAATAGTTATATATAGACCGCGATGCATGTATATAATTTTCTATCCTATGGTCAAGTGATACGGATATTTATCATTTCAATCCGCAATTTAAAAGATATAAAATTTTGCGATTGTATATCATTTCAAACCACAATCCCGAATGAAAGGAAATATGCATGATAATTTGCAATTTAATGATATACAATAAAACATCCATCAACATCACCCATCATCCAATCACAATCATCAAGCAATATCAATCAATAACAATTTATATTTGATAATATATAACAGGTAATAACTGGCAATTTTATTCAGATTAAATTTAACAACTATTAATCTAACAGTTTATATTCAGTAATAATCTATGTAACTGTTAAGTAGCAGTTTATAGGCAAACAAATAAATTCTAACTATCAATTAATACGCAATAAATAAATTAAATTAACAGTTAAATTTAATAAATGCAATTCAACAAATATGAGTGAAATAAACATGCCAAATACTCATAAATAAATTCCTATTCATTTCTAAAATTAACTTAACAAACATAAAAGCTTCTAGTAGTTGTGAGTGGGTTTAAACACTCCCCTTTGGAATTTAAATCGAATTTAAACCCGATTTAAACCCAAAAATTCGCCCGTCTCAGAATTCATCCAAACCAGCGTCATCAAGTCCGGAATTAAATTACGATCCTAACAAAAGAAATTTCGTGTGAATCCGAATTCGTACGAGAAAGTTATGCTAATTATTGTGATTGAATTACAAAATAAAATTTTAAAACAAAACAAACATAACCTCTGCCACGTCAGTACGCATAAACACCCCCCCTCCTCACGCAACATCCTCTCCAGCACGCAAGGAACGCACGCTACAGGCAGCAAACGAACCCAAAACACGCGCGTTGACCGAAGGTTTGACCACGATTTTGGCTCGCCTCCGACCACCGTTGAACCCAGCGCCGCCACCATCGGCCTCATATCGCCGAGCCGCTCCTACCCATGAAATCCGGTCGCCAGAAAATGCGTGCGCCGCCGCCACCATAACCCTAGGCCGAACCCTAATTGAATTTTGCACGACGATCTAGCCGCTGATTCGACAAACGAACTACAAAGATCGACTCACCTCAGTCCCCTCTCCAATACCCAGAAACCGTTTGCCGATCCGACGAACTTTGTTGCGGCGATGATGTGAGGCAAAAAATGATTTGAATTGTTCTGGATGAACGACAGCTCCAATTGAAAAACGAATTTCACCATGAGATTACGTGTATCGAGAACTATGATATATATTTTTTCGAGATTTTTAGGAGGACTTTAAATTTTCACTTTGTTTTTGAACTGACTGGATCTAGGGTTAGCCCCCATTGAAGAAGAAAAGAAGCTTGAAGAAGATGAACGTACAGCAAATAGACAATAGGATGGAGCTAGGGTTTATAACTGTATATTTATAGGTAGGGTTGGGTTAGAGCAGATAGGCTAGATAGATGAACGTACGCAACAAACTATGGCTCAAAAAGGATGTTTAGCTTCCGGAACCAAATTTATTAAACCCATATATCCAAATAAGTATTTTAAAATATTCTGAACGCGATGGAAAAAGTTTCATGACCAAATTCGATCGTATGAAGAAGTTATGCTGAAAACAAGATTTCCAAATTGATTTCAAATTGATTTTAATAAAATTGATTTCAAGGCGTTTCGCGTCCGTACGATCAAACGACAAGTCCGATCGATCCAAAAATTGAAACCCTATAATAATTCACCGATACGGATCCGATGAAACTGGTTTCGTCGAAATACGAGTCCGTGACAAAAATGGCTATTTTTAATATTTATTAAATAAATCAAAAATAAATTATAAAAATCCAATTTTTATATTAATATTCTAAATTTGTCTAAATGTTATTGCTTATATAATTTAATCAATTTCAATGATTTACCCAGCTTGGATGTGAATTAAAACTTATAAGTATATCAATTTGCAGTGTTAATTTCTGCACTCCCTTATATCTAGAAAATATAAATTAAATTCCAAATTATTAAATAAACTTTATTTCCATTCCCTTTACTCACAAACCATCGTATTATAAAGATATTTACACTATTCTCCATTTATTACCTTAATTTATTTAAGGTAATCTTAAATTAATATCTATTGCAATGATCCAAATTACCATATCTTATATCCAAATAAATAAAGCTTGATTCCTTTATTAACTCCTTTGGTTTTCAATTAACCCTTTATGGTGAATATAACTCCCAATGTATAATTGAAACCTTATTTCCATTTGATTTCACTGTTTCATTAAATATCCTCATATTCCAGCTAAATCAACTAACGTACAAATTAGCTATTTCAATTTCCTTTAATTGCGATTTTCATACTGTAGTAATTAAATCCCATTACCCACATAAATAAATGTTGATCCCCATCTATTTACATTATTTTACATTGGTGCTTCTATTTACGCTTAGCTTTGTATAAATGTTTGAATGCGGAGTCTTGTCTATTAACGTATTAATTAAGCCTTAAAAATCAATTAATATCACTTTCTTAGTCTAACCTCTTTTTTTTACCCATATTTATTTTAATGTAACCTTTGAATTCATTCCCAAATCACCAATTTCCATTAATTATACTTTACAAATGTGTTTCCAATATATAGGTATTTTATGCTAATTGTTATCATACCCATAATTACACGCTTATAACTAAGTCCCACATTTGCATAAATTTATTCAACGGTCACCTTTTTAATTAGTTACTATCCATTTTCCAATCCAAATGTAAATCTTCCATTATTGAATTCTTATATTAAATGAATTTTATTCTAGGTAATATTTTTACTAATATTCACTGATTCAACATTTATATGTTTCTTAAAATTAACTTTCAACCAAATGTGACAATTTACATTTCATTTCTATTCAATATATATTCATTTTATTCCATTCATTTGGGTACTGCATTGAACTATATTTATTAACCAATACTAGCGTTATTATCATAAATTATGATTGAATTCCAAGTTTTTATTCAATACCTTGAACAATAACTTACATATTAATCAAATCCTTCTTCTACTTAATTCAAATTGGATTATATTCCAATTCCTATAACCTAGGTCTTAAGTCATCATTTACATAATTAAATCTAGCGTTTATTTCAATCTTCGTTTATAAATTTAAAGTTCTACTAAACTAGATTACAAAACTTATGAACTTTAACAAATTTAATCCACCAAATAAATTTTCAAATGTTTATATTTGCAATCCAATTCAGTTATTGTTTCATTAATACCATTTTAATCAATTAATTATGACATATAACCACAAACACAAATTTCATTATTTCAATCTATGTCGTATAAACATTTCAATCGTTAACCTTTAATCCCAGTTACTATATCCAACTCCTACCTTTATTCTAAATTAGATTAGAAATTATATCAATTTAATTCATTTAATATTATCAAATTGTTCGGGTCGTTACACTTATAAATTTTCAGAAAATCAATAATGCTTTACAAAAATCATTTTTAATCAAATTTAAATCAAAATATTGTAATATTTACATTTCTAAAATAATTTAAAATTTTTAGAAAAAATATTTTAACAACGGGTCTGTATTTCATTTCCTAGCCTAGGTAAAGTTATACGGGTAATATATCATTTCAACCCGTAATTTACAAAGAAAACCCGGGTTTGATCATTCAAACCCACATTCCCAAGTAAAAGAAAATAACTGAAAATCATTCAGGCCTATCATTTCAGCCCATAACGATTTTCTCCTATTCTAAAGTCTGTTCGGGTATGTATCATTTCAACCCATAGTGATTCTAGTCTACAGGGAACTTGCAGTGTGATAAACTGATGAAAGTAACAGAATAGCATGAAATAACAGTAACATATGATATAACAGGTGTAAATATAGGTGTGAACATCATATGAATATAATATAGCAGTTATAACATGATGATATGCATTTACAGATTCAGGTGATGTCAGTTTATCACTATATAAGTACATATTAGTCTGGTGAGATTTACTCACTCGTTCAAAGCTGGAGATGACAACCAAATGCACAAACAAGGAACTTCAAAAGCACAATAACACGACAATGATTTAAGAGTGGGAGAGCCAAGGCTAATTTCCTTTTTGAATATCAAACAAAACAAAAACAAACATGAATTACAAACCAAAATATTACAAACAATGCTAGGAATAACTACACAATTCAAAGTAGAGCATTTGCACTTGCATTCAACCACTTATACTTCAGCTATGGCCTGGAAAGACACTGTAATTGGATGGTTTTGGATCAGGTTTGGATCAGGTTCAGGTCATATAGGGGTCGGTCATAGCAATATAAAGAGGAGATGAAGGATATGTGCTTGAATTTCAAAACAAGGCAACACAACTACAAGCACCAACATAGATTTCAAGGCCTAAATGGGTTCGGCCAAGGGACTATTGGGTATGGCCTGATATGGAAGGATCAGCTACAGGTCCTACAGAGGTCCAAGGCTCAGGTTGTGGATGGTGGTGGTGGTGTTTGGCCGGCCAAAGTGGAGGAGAGAGGTGGTGGAACAAGTTAGGCTAGGCTATGAACATTTATGTGGAGTTTTGTTCATTTTTAGGTGGGTCTTCTTCATCAAGGGGCACGGCCATGGCTTGAGGATGGCCTGGAGGAGGTGCTGACCAGATGTGGTGGTGGTGGAAGAGGCCAAGGTGGAGGAGGAAGGAGGAGCTGAGCATAGAAGGTGAGAAAACAAGTGCAAAATCATAAGAAAACAAGTAGAAGTTGCATAGAAAAGAAGAAATTTTTTACCAAGCTTTACTTCAGGTTAATGGCCAATTTTTTTGGTGATTGAGAAGTTTTATATACGTGAAAATGAAGTGAGGAAGTGGCTGAAAGAATGAGAAAAGAATCGGCCAAAATTGATTACAAGTGGAGGTTGAGAAAATGAAAAGGCGGAAGGTAAAATGACTTGGAATTTAAAAGGTTTAAAACCTTTCAAATTTCTATATTTTCTTTTTATAAGTTTAAATATCTGAAAATACATATAATTTCAGTTAAAATTCGAAAATATAACAAATATACAAAATATAAATAAATAAATATTAATTATATATGATTAAAATAAGAAAATAGTATAAAATGAAAACTAGTCTAGAAAATTTGAAAATAAACAGAATAAACTTTGGAAGATTAAAATGGACTTATAAAATATTTACAAATAAAGATAATAACATAAAAAATAAAATCCATTCACAAAAATAAATAAATAAATTTTAATTAAATATAATTTAAATGAAGAAAATAGCAGAAAAATGGAAAACAGCCTTTAAAAATAGAAAATATATGCAATATATTTTGGAAGAATTTTATTATCACTTTAAAAATATTAAAAGATAAAAATATTAAAATAACATATTAACACATATTGAAATAAAATATAACAAAGAAAATATGATTTATATAATTTAAAATAGACTAAATTGCTAAATAAAACAAATTGTACTCAATATTGAAATATACATAACTTTCACAATATAACTCCGTTTTTATTGAAAAGAAAAGAAGTATTCAAGTTATTAAATCTATTTTCTAATAAAAGATCAAGTTTAAGAATTTAAATATATAAATTTAAAATTCAAAAGTCAAGGTTTGACCAGTTTGAACAGAAATTCATCTTTCAGTAAAATATCCAATTTATACCGGTTTGAAATTATAATTCACATAATAATCAACACCTATATTTAAAAATGAAATGTTTGAAATAAAATAATTTTAAAATAATTTCAAAATAAAATAAAGTCAAATATTAAAATATATGAAAAATCTAGGGTTGTTACACTCTCCCCCACTCAAATCTTTTCGTCCCCGAAAAGGAAGGAAGCGGAGAAACAACAAGAAAGAACAATAGGTTGGAAGGCATCCTGAAAGAAGGTAGAGAAAAAGTAGCTAGGAGGGAAAGCAGGTTGAAAGACATGGATGAACCATTATTTTAATTTTTTTTTATATTTGACATGTTAAACATTTAATACGATAATTAGTTATTTGATTCAAATTTGATAGTTCGAAGTAAACAATATTTAAGACATTTTAAATCATGATTGGAATATCCTTTATACAATACTTTACCAAAATACTTTTATAACTCGATGCCTTAACAAGTTTACTTTCGTTCCTACAGACTCTGGCTATGCGATGATCAGGCGCAAAGCTAGAATTCTCCAAGTACTTAGTAGATCTGTTTCAACACCCAGTGAAAATACTAAAAAAATAGGTATGAGAAGTTCTTCTCAAAATCCAATGTCAAATGATGATAATATGATAGCAGTGGCCCGCTGCTGATCCAGTATTTACGAAATGGACACAACACTTTTCAGAAGATCCTTCTACCTTACGGATTCCAGAAAAATATCGTAGCCAGTTCGTAAACAAAGGACCATCGACCCCTGCTGCAGTGGTACGCGGTTGATTCAATGATTTACGCAATGGATGCACTTCCTTCCCGGAAGATCCATAAACAACAGATCCCAGGATCGAAAGCGCCTCCATTGGGTAAACTAAAGAACCATCTACCCTGAAAAAAATCGAGGAACTCATGAGTTTATGTCCGGACAACCATATCAGTTCGAATCCATTTCTGAATTCACCCAAGTCCATTAAGGCTTATCGGTCGAATCCATTCCTGGATTCCCCAAGTCAATCTGGGTCGAAGCATATCACTATACTTCTTCCGGAGGGTACTTCCCATACCTCTTACATCAAAATATAATATACCATATATAGTATCCCTTCAAAATCATAGCTTCAAATATCGCACTTATATAAATTCCATTATATACAAGATTTCATTTTCAAATCGAATACTTTCCAAAATCAATAGTATATCAAATCATACTTATATAAACTTCGATTATATAAGATTTTAATTTACAAATTGAGTACCTTTTCAATTCAACATTTTCAAATCAACTTCATACTTATACAAATCCATTTTATATAAGTTTGATAACTCCCAAATCAAGTATTTAGTAAAGCAAGGTTCTCAATTTTAATTTGTTTCAATAACATTTCAGTTTCAATCATATATGATTTCGCCAAATCATTTCTTCTGAATTACATATACTCAGTTTCAAAGTTTCTTAAAATAATAGATTTAGAAAATAATCCAAATTTCCAAATCAACAAAAATTTAGGTCAAATAGATTCATTTCCATTTCAAACATATATTCACTTTCAAAAATCATAATACTTTCAAAGTTATAAATCTTTCAAAACCAGAATACTTAAAATCATTACATTTTGAAAATCATAACTTTTCTAAATCATACATTTGAAATCATAAAGCATCCCTTTAATTTTTTTTACATTTCACAAATTTATTCAATTTAAACCCAAGTCTACAAGTTCCAACTTTAATTCAATTCAAACCATCAGTTTCAATTCAATTTAGTCTTCCAACAAAACCATTTCAAATATTATCAAATTTCAAATAAAGATTTGATCCTTAAAATAAACTATTCAATCTTTAATATATTTCAGAGCTTAAATGTACCGTATTCCAAAACTAAATTTTATAATTTCATATATCTCAAATTTTACTTCATTATTACTTAGTTTTGACATATTCATTTCATAAATCCATTATTTTTAATTAAACTCAAATTACAAGTAAACCAAATATCCTTTCATACAAATATAAACTTTAAATTTCATTTATCAAAATCAGTTAGCATTCCTGATTCACATTCTTATCAAATAAAGATTATATCATTCAAAGCCTCATTATTAAATCATTATTTGAATTCAATTTCAAATATTTAAATTTAAATATCATTTAAAAAAATCAAATATGTCATTCAATTATACATTTCAAAATTCCATTCAAAAATTCATTTATCTCATTACATTTCATTCCATTTAACACATAACCAAGTAAACCTTATTTAAATTCAAATTCGATTTAAATTCCTTAAAATTTAAATTTAAATATTAAATTATATTCAAAACTCCTTAAATATCAAAAATAATTAATTCCAAAATTATATCATTTAACTTTTTAAAACATAACTCAACAGTGTTAAAATCTATAACATTACGAAACATTGTCAAATTATAACAATGACAACATTTAAAAGTGCTATCGTAACTTATAATTTCCAAAATAGTTTAGTTCAAGAATAACGTAATTTATAATATGCCATAACAGATATTTAGTTAATTCAAACAAAGTTAAATTTTCAATAGCATTTTAAAGTGTTGTCATAAAACTATAGCATTTTAGAAATGCTATAAATAAAATTCCAGATTTTATTATAACTTTTAAAAAAACAATACAACTTCAATTTTAGAAAATTTTAAACTTATAAATCATATTTCTAGACTTCAAAATTTCACATTTAAATAATTTTTAACATATGATTTATCACAACAAAATTTTGAATCAAATATTCAATTTAAAACTCACTTTCATTTGTTAAGTTAAAATTCACTGCTTTTCTTAACTTATAAATTTAACAAAAACTCAACATTTTACTTCAAATATCTTTTCAAAACTATATTTCATACCAGTATAATTCAAAATAGTCTTATTTATTTCATTCCACAACAGTTTCAATCTTATATAAATCATATTACTTTATACATTAATCATACCAAACTAAACTTATACTTTATCAAATACCTTATACCATTCAAAATTTCTTAGCTTTGAAAAGTTAACTTTGATTTGGAAGTGCTCGAAACTTTAAAATAGTCGAAGAAATCATATTTTCAATCCAAGAGTTGGAAATCACCAACAAATTAGTAAATCGATTCCAATAGGTAAGGTTATACCAAAACAAATCTGAATCTCGAGGATTGAACACCGACTTATTTTAAATCATTTCAATTATACATATATACACATATCTTTCGAATATCAAACCATACTTCGAAATCGGAAATCAAAATTTGGTTTCATAAAGTCACTCGCATAGCAAAGCTACTAGAGTGGCCTCTTCCCCACTCAGAAACTCAAAAATCAATGTCGATGATGCATGTATTCATCACCGAAATTATTTTTCAGCGACATAAGTGGGTTCTGGACTTTTTTTTCTTGAAACTTCTTTGAAATCTCTTTGACATCATTGGAATTCATTCGAATACATTTGAAACATTTCTTATTTGGAAATATATCTTTAAATCATATTATTATTATATATTTTCCAAAATCTTAGAACCCATTTCAAAATACCGGAGTCTGATTCCTCGAAATTCAAATTCAAAACCATTCACTTATAAATCATTTTTATATAAATCACATTTTCTTATAAATTTCCAAAATTTCAAATCCTTTCAAAGCTTTAAATTTTCATTTTCCAAAGGTAAAAATCCTTATTGAAAACATTTCACTTTTACATACAAAATAGGGCCATCCTTGTCAAAATAATAATTTCGATGTGTGCACAAATTCAAAATACAATCAAACACAAATTTCCAAAGAATGATTCAAGGTTAGATTTCAAGCAATACGGAGATTCAAATTTAGAGGAACTCTAATCAAATAGAATTTTGTTTCGAAGATTAGCTCGAACGAAGATAAGATAATTTTATTACCAAATAGAAGATGATAAGCCTATATAAATCGCGGGCGACCTTAACCGGTCAACCATGACTTCAGTAATATAATCGATTCGGAAATCTAAGGCAAATCGACATTCGATCGCCAGAGATAGAATCCGAGTCGTGAAAGCAAGGTCTGGGGTACCATTGTATGCCACGGTGGGTCTGGGATGGTTGCAAAGCCTACCGGTCGCCATTGCCTCGTGCCGTCACATCTGGTATCAGAGCTTTGGTTTACACAAAGCTTAGTTTATGGCGTTTAATATGAATAGTTAATAGAACCACTTTAAAGAAAGTGTTTTCAAATCTAAAGAAGTTTAAAATTGTTTTCTTTAAAATAAAAAGTATTTTGAAAATTAGAATTATTTTTGAAAATTCCCCTCTCTAAATTTAGGCTTGCGATAGTTCTCTTCAGTGAGGTCTCCTTAGATTTGAGTCTCGATCATTTGAAAACTCATTATCGAATTGGTGAGATTTATGAAGAATAAAATATAAGTTAAGTGAATTAGTGAATTGGTTTAAGCCAAATATTTTGAATATCTCCGAAATAATTGGGAAATGAAATGACATGTCAATTTGGTTATAACCAAGAGAATTATTGAACTATAACTTGGAAATTTGATTCTGAATTCTTTTGAAGATTGATTTCAAATGTTCTGAAGAACGATCTAGTAAATAAATGGATTATAAGTATTTAACTTATAATATGGACTTTTGGTATATAACTGAGTTATATAGATTGAATCAAATTTATGAAGGAGATTATAAATCGAAGTTTTATGAATAAAAGTGGAATTTGTAAAGATTGTTTATAAATTTGAAACCAATTGAATTTGATAAATGAAACATAAAAGTTGTTAAAGGAGATATATTCGTAATTTTGGACAGCGAATTATCCTTTAAGTTACATATTGTGATAATAAGAGTTTGGTTAGGAATTATATCCACGATTTTGGACAGTGGATAGTTCTGAATTAAATGCGTAAAATATAGAAATTGGTTAACGAAGTATATTCACGATTTTGGACAGTGAATATATTACATAAAACGAATATGTCTTGGGAAAATGATTGAATTATCCAACCTTCGCTAATGAGGATTGCAAAATTTTGATAGGAAATGTATTTGTCAACTTAACTGTATGAATCAAACTAGTTTTGATATAAAAGCTTATATTTCAAGTTTGGACTAATGTCTAAAATAGTTAATATGGAGATATAAATTTAATGGAACCAAGTGGATAAGTGGTTTACTAAAGAATTAGTTGATTATTTTTGGAATAGAAAGCAAATGCGAAGTTCAAATGGAATTTAGATTTCAAATTTGATGTTTGTCAACATGAAAATCTATAATAGATTTAATAGATTCAGTGATGAATTTGAATTTGAATGTGCAGAAAGTGAAGTTAATCCACTTCAAGTTGTTTTAAAATGTGTTAAGAATCGAAAGCATAGATTTCAACATTCATTGTTGAAATAGACGTTTTCGAGAGAAATCAAAGGAAATGGTGGACTATAACACTGTTGTTATAGTAAATGATTTCTGAAAGGAAAAGTTTTATATAGTATTGGGATTTATATATCTATCTTAAATTTGAATCCCTATACTAGTGATTTTGGGTCGTCGTAACGATGTTTTACGCAACATTCGTTTTGACTCAAATTAATGTGTTTAAAGAATGATTTCCTTTAAGAATGGAATATATACTTGATTTTAGTTTAAGTATATCGAATATCTTCAAAGTGTTGAAAATAAATGGATTTGTGAATTACTTATTATTAAATAAGTATGGAAATTTTTTCCAATATGAAATGAAAGGTTTGAAATTTTATCTTTTAGAGATAAAGTGAAAAGTGAATGTTTTGAGATTTTATCTTTTAAAGATAAATTGAAAATGAATATGTGAAATCGATTTGAAAATCGTATATTCATGGATATTTTGGAAATGTAAATTCACGATGGAATTTATAAAAGAAAGGAAATTTGTTAAAATTAAATATTGATTTATTTTTGAAATGTGGAAACAAATTTACGGATTTGGAACGTGAGTTTAAAATAAATCGGTAAGGATTTATTTGATTGATTTAAGTGAACCATTTTAAGTTTAAAATGGATAAATATTTGGAAATGTTTCCGTTTAAGGAAATCGCTTTGAAATTTGTTTTCAAAGGTTAAAAGGTGAAAAATGATTTGAAATTTGTTTTCAAATGGTTAAGTGTGAAAAATTATATATATATCTTGTAAAGATATTATTTTTGGAAAATATGAACAATTAGTTCAACTTTGAATTTTGAATGGTTGATTTGGATTGTATGTCTAACATTGTGAATTGACGACATATCAATTGATCTCTATTGAATATATGTCTGTTGTACGCATGTCTGTTTAGTGTAGAGCAGGAGATAGATAGCATCAGAAACCGAGGATACAGGAATCTCCGGTGAATCAATGCCAATTATAAAGGATTTTCACCTTTTTACAAATCATTCAAAGATTTGCGGAATCACCGATCTTTATAGAGGTCATTCCAAAGTGGAGTTATGAAATGCCCCAAAATCAAAATAGATAGAATAGGGAAGACAAGACTGGATTTCAGTACAAGTGGGAGCGCTCCAAAGTTCAAGGAATCCTAATCGATAAGAATCCTAACCAAGAGATTTCTAACAAGATGGATACTGAAGAGATGAAGTTTCGAAAATCTTGGTTTCAAAATAAGAAAATTTTTATACCAAAATAATCTTTGAAAATCCTTTAAAAATCATTTGGAAATTATTTATACTTCGAAAATACGTTCTCTCACAAGAAAGGATTATGAGATTGGTTTCACTCATTCTAGGGTATTTCTACCCTATCTCTAGTGAGTTTTCGCTCCACAGGCTTTGTTTTGCCTAAAACCAAAGCTCTGATACCAAATGTAACAATCCGGTAATTTCAGCCATTCGCAACCGCACATGTCGGACTTGAATTGCTCAAAATACTGCATTGTAAATAATTTTGGAGCAAATGAAATACAATCACAGAATTACAAACACAGAAATATCAGAATATCTCGCAGCGGAAATTAAAATACCATAGTAGTTCATGAAGCTACTATAACAAACTCTCAAAACATAATACATAATATCAGTCTGAAAAAAACATATACAATAGAAATCTCAGTTACATAACAGTTTATCAATACCAAAGATGAAATAGAACAACTGAAACTGAATGGATAGATAACTAGACAAGCAGAATCTCCAGCAATTCGTAGCTCCAGAAAAGAAATCCAAAGCTAAGCTGTAAATACTCAGGCTGACCCGAGCGTAAAGTAAAACACAAAACACTCGAGTCAGGACAATATATACTTATATAATGTAAACCAACTCAAGTGAACTGTAGTAGAAATACACAATAACTTAAAGGATGCTTGGG
This sequence comes from Allium cepa, assembly GCA_030765085.1. NCBI lineage: Eukaryota > Viridiplantae > Streptophyta > Magnoliopsida > Asparagales > Amaryllidaceae > Allium > Allium cepa. Next base: position 746,595,950 of record CM060935.1, read on the forward strand.
ATAGCCCATCCTTTAAGAATCAGTTAAACTATAAATTAAATACATCCCGTGGTTAAAATTTCAAAATGGTATTTTATACTTCAAAATCAAATATCATTTCAAAATTCAATATCATTCAAAATCCATTTCAAAATATCAAAAATATAATATCTTCCAAACCACATACATTTTTATTTAATTTAAATACCATTACAAAACACATTTCAAATAGTTTATATTTCAAAACAAATTACTTCATTTTAAATCATAAAATGAAGTTATTATATTTAATAATTAAATTATTAAATTTACAAAATTTCAGTCTTTCAAAATTCATTTATTCACTTAATTTAATAAAACAGATGAAAATTCAACTTTCGCAACATTTAGAAATTGCTACAGAAAGTTATATTCAAAACAGTTTAATTTAACAAAAGATAGCATAAAAAATGCTGTAATGGAGTTACATTAGTTTCAGATAAAACTTAGTTACATTCAACAATTATAACATTTACAAAAATGCTATAATAGCCTTTAATTAAACTTAGCCATTTGGTTCATTATTTTCAACTACAGCATTTACCAATGCTGTATTATCATTTACATTAGAATTAATGGCATTTCTGAAATGCAGTTAATTAACTTCAAATATTCAGTATAATTTCACAAACAATTATTTTTATTTAAATCATTTTTAACTTACAAAATCATACCATTTCACTTTTAAAACAATCATTCTAATACCCTTATATTCATGATTTTATAAAGTTAAGTCTCCTTTCAAAAATCAAAATTCAATAATAATTCACTTATTAAATTCCAACATAAAATTTCAAATTCATTAAATTAAATTTAACTTAACACTTGAGTTTAAAATTTTCAAATATAACTTAATCTAATTTTTATTTACTTAACTTAAAATTCACTTTTAAGCCAAATTCACAAATTTCCACTTAAATATTCAATCATTTCACATTTTAACTTTATTCAAAAATCATTAATATATTATAAAAAATCATTTTTAATTCATTTAATTCAAAATATCATAAATTTATCATATTTTAATATTTAATTTAAATTCCATTTATCACCAAATTATAATTTCCAAAATAACTTAAATTTCAGATTTCCTAACTTTACCATTTATTTATTCCACTTATAAATTTTCAGAAAATCAATAATGCTTTACAAAAATCATTTTTAATCAAATTTAAATCAAAATATTGTAATATTTACATTTCTAAAATAATTTAAAAAATTTAGAAAAACATATTTTAACAACGGGTCTGTATTTCATTTCCTAGCCTAGGTAAAGTTATACGGGTAATATATCATTTCAACCCGTAATTTACAAAGAAAATCTGGGTTTGATCATTTCAAACCCGCAATCCAAAGTAAAAGAAAATAATTGAAAATCATTCAGGCCTATCATTTCAGCCCATAACGATTTTCTCCTATTCGAAAGTCCGTTCGGGTATGTATCATTTCAACCCATAGTGATTCTAGTCTACAGGAAACTTGCAGTGTGATAAACTGATGAAAGTAACAGAATAGCATGAAATAACAGTAACATATGATATAACAGGTGTAAATATAGGTGTGAACATCATATGAATATAATATAGCAATTATAACAGGATGATATGCATTTACAGATTCAGGTGATGTCAGTTTATCACTATATAAGTACATATTAGTCTGGTGAAATTTACTCACTTGTTCAAAGCTGGAGATGACAACCAAATGCACAAACAAGGAACTTCAAAAGCACGATAACACGACAATGATCTAAGAGTGGGAGAGCAAAGGCTAATTGCCTTTTTGAATATCAAACAAAACAAAAACAAACATGAATTACAAACCAAAATATTACAAACAATGCTAGGAATAACTACACAATTCAAAGTAGAGCTTTTGCACTTGCATTCAACCACTTATACTTCAGCTATGGCCTAGAAATACACTGTAATTGGATGGTTTTGGATAAGGTTTGGATTAGGTTCAGCTCATATAGGGGTCGGTCATAGCAATATAAAGATGAGATGAAGGATATGTGCTTGAATTTCAAAATAAGGCAACACAACTACAAGCACCAACATAGATTTCAAGGCCTAAATGGGTTCGGCCAAGGGACTATTGGGCATGGACTGATCTGGAAGGATCGGCTACAGGTCCTACAGAGGTCCAAGGCTCAGGTTGTGGATGGTGGTGGTGGTGTTTGGCCGGCCAAAGTGGAAGAGAGAGGTGGTGGAACAAGTTAGGCTAGGCTATGAACATTTAGGTGGAGTTTTGTTCATTTTTAGGTGGGTCTTCTTCATCAAGGGGCACGGCCATGGCTTGAGGCTGGGCTGGAGGAGGTGCTGACCAGATGTGGTGGTGGAAGAGGCCAAGGTGGAGGAGGAAGGAGGAGCTGAGCATAGAAGGTGAGAAAACAAGTGCAAAATCATAAGAACACAAGTAGAAGTTGCATAGAAAAGAAGAAATTTTTTACCAAGCTTTACTTCAGGTTAATGACCGATTTTTTTGGTGATTGAGAAGTTTTATTTACGTGAAAACGAAGTGAGGAAGTGGCTGAAAGAATGAGAAAAGAATCGGCCAAAATTGATTACAAGTGGAGGTTGAGAAAATGAAAAGGCGGAAGGTAAAAGGACTTGGAATTTAAGAAGTTTAAAACCTTTCAAATTTCTATATTTTCTTTTTATAAGTTTAAATACCTTAAAAAACATATAATTTCAGTTAAAATTCGAAAATATACAAAATATACAAAATATAAATAAATATTAATTATATATGATTAAAATAAGAAAATAGTATAAAATGGAAACTAGTCTAGAAAATTTGAAAATAAACAGAATAAACTTTGAAATATTTTTATGGAGTTAGAAAATATTTACAAATAAAGATAATAACATAAAAAATAAAATTCATTCACAAAAATAAATAAATAAATTTTAATTAAATATAATTTAAATGAAGAAAATAGCAGAAAAGTGGAAAACAGCCTTTAAAAATAGAAAATAAATGCAATATATTTTGGAAGAATTTTATTATCACTTTAAAAATGTTAAAAGATAAAAATATACATAAAATAACATATTAACACATATTAAAATAAAATATAACAAAGAAAATATTATTTATATAATTTAAAATAGACAAAATTGCTAAATAAAACAAATTGTACTCAATATGGAAATATACATAACTTTCACAATATAACTCCGTTTTCAACGAAACGAAAAGCAATATTAAAGTTATTAAATCTATTTTCTAATAGAAGATAAAGTTTAAGAATTTAAATATATAAATTTAAAATTTAAAATTCAAGGTTTGACCAGTTTGAATAGAAATTCATCTTTCAGCAAAATATCCAATTTATACCGGTTTGAAATCATAATTCACATAATAATCAACACCTACATTTAAAAATGAAATGTTTGAAATAAAATAAGTTTAAAATAATTTAAAAATAAAAAAGTTAAATATTAAAATATATGAAAAATCTAGGGTTGTTACACGCATTCTACGAGTTTGTTTTGTACTGTACCTATGACGACCTACCTTTCATTCCATAGAAAGATGAATCGTAATTTAGAAAGAAATAGGTAGAAAAGAAAATAAATAGAAAGAAAGAGCTAACCAATCTCAGAAACTCATAGCGGAACGAAATAAATATGTTATATCACATATATATTGCATAGTAGTCACTAATACCTTACAATAGAGTCATTCAGTTTTACATATCACACTAGACAGTCGTGATGACCTGCCTATACATTACAACCCAAAATGAACATATAGCTACTAATACAACAGAATAGATATATATAGATACGCCAAAGTATCCTACTCCAAGACCTCTCCAAAATACGTCAAAGCCAACCTGGATCACTTGGCTACTCATAAAATTTTGAGTACCCAAGATTTTAAGAAAACATAAAATAAACTCCGGGTCAGACATGGGTCTAATGTGAGTAAATGATTTAAGTTGTTTAATTTGAAAATCATTAGAAATCAAAGGTATCTCGTTAGACTCACCGCACATAAACACGGACAAGTTTTTCCCTTTCGATAACCAAAACATTTGATAGGAAATCCAGTTATATTATAATAGTGTCTAGGGTTTTCAGTGTAAGATAAGAAATAGCTAGAATGCTTACATCTCATTCCAACATACTTGGGCACAATCAAAACCGTATGGGAGCTTATTGGGGATTGGATTCCACACAATGGCAGGGCTACTGCCGTACCGCCCGTTACAATACCTGGACTAGATCAGAGTACCAGGATCCCCCCTGATCCCCTGCAACATAAGTCCAAAGCTATCCCTTACTAGATAGTTCGAATAAGACAACCCCGTAGTTGTGGCCAACAAATGCCCACGCAGCTGAAAAAAGGGACATCTAGACAGGGGAATCTTATCCTACTTGGGTGCTACCTACTTAGCCTTACTGCACCTCCCCTGTTCTAGCCATTCTTGGTTGATGAGGCTTGAGGCTACGATTTACCTTTATAGCACACATTTCTTGGAATGCTCATCGTCCTCCATGATGATGGTCTGATAGCATTCGTCCATACATGTCCGTTCTGGGTCCGAACGGAACCGAAGGCACTATCTCTGTTACACTCGTTTTGGAATCACCCTCAGAGTTAACAATAAATAGCCCTTGCATTCTGAAACTTCATTCCGATCTTTATTTGACATTTCAAGACCTATCGATTATTTTGGATCGATGTGGTTTCCGGATAACAATTTGATATCTGATCCCGGTCTCATAAAAATCCAAACGCCGTCTTCTAAGGCCAAATTATTTAAGTAAAACAATTTAATTAAACTTCAGAATGTCATATGCACACAGAAATTCATCACAAATAAATAACTCACATAATATCATAAATTCATGTCACGGAATATCACAAATTACATACTAGAGACATTAAACAATCCAAAGTATTCAATATAATTTGATCATTTATAAGCTAGATAAATTGGTCACACCATTTCTAATTAATTTAATTTAATTCAGAAATAAATTAATTACTTATAACCCTTCTTAATTGTCATTATTTAGCATGCCATTTATGTTATCCCACCTTTTGGCAAAGCAGAGATACCCAAAAATTAACTGAAAATCAATGATAACAAGTCATGAATATCAACTATGCATTGCAGGATAACCATGGATATCGATGGATTTTTTCCGAGTCCGGATCGGGTTGCAGTTGGCAAGGCATGACAAGCAAAACCATAAAAGCCAGCGTTTCAAATTTCAGGTTTATCGGAGTTTGTATGAATGAGATATGAGCAATACAAGTTCGATAAAATGTGCAGTTCGTATCCATCAAAAATCTGAGATGACGACCTATTCGAATCGATCAGATTCGTATCCATCAGAGAGCTATCGTCAAGTTCGAATCCATCGAGACCCAGCGACTTCAAATCGATCGTCTTTGAATCGATCTGCCATGAATCGGTCCGTGGTCATACAGTTCTCACACTCCATATGTTCGAATCCATGTCAACGCATCGTTATCATTTGCATCCCTTTTAAAACTAGTCAGTTCGTATCGATCCCCAGCCACAATCGATCGATACGAACGAGACCTTATTAATGAACGATGTGAATGCTATCAGTGCGAAATCGATATGAAAAATTGAGGCGAACGTGTCGATGCAAACATGGCGAAAGCCTCGGAACAACTCAATCAAACCACCGCAAAAGTTGGATCGACCTAGGAAACTCGTGCCACGTAACAGCATGCTCACATGCCCGGATCGGTTCGAGGGTGTCGATGTGAATCAATCGATTCGAACCACACGGCCTGCCACAAAATCACAACTCGTATCGTCTCCTAAACTGCTGATCCAAATGCTATGAAATTTTCACAGCAGCTTGCGTACATGCTAAAGAATGTCTCTGCCAAGTTTCAGCTCGATTGGACAATTTCTTGATCGACACAAAATCAATTTGCATCGATCACAGATCGAGTCGAAACTTGGTAGGGTCGGTCGCGTGGGCGCACTCACGTGCCAGAAGTAGTCTCCCGAAGATTGAGCGCGATATCAGCCTCCTACGCCTATAAACAGCCCTCTGAAGCCTATAGAATAAGGATCTTTTGGCTATTCAACGTCCAGACTCTGCCAGATTCAATTTTGCATCGAACCATTGCTGTTATATTCGAATTCCTTCACTGTAACTGCTACAATCATTTGTAATCAGTAAAGAACATCAGTAAAAGACAAAATCTTTGAAGTGGACGTAGGCCGGAGATAGCCAAACCACTATAAATCTTGTGTTTCTGTTCGTTATTTCTGAATTGTTGTTTGTTGCTTACTTAGATCTGTGACTTTTGTTCGGAATATTGCTGATTTATATTCATAGATCGCGGGCCGATCACGGCCTCTCCGGGCTCTTATCGAATCCAGATCTAATCACTCTCCGGTGAATGGGAAACGACGTTAAGTGAGTCGATCCTGTCGCTCTCCGCGAAGCAACTCACTTCTTGCACTCCGGACCCCGCCTCTCCGGCTAGGGTCATAAAACGATCATTTTTATATTGGTACTTAATATTCATCCTTTAACTCTCCGGTCAAAGGTTTATTTCAAGAAATTCAAGTTTATTTATTAAATTCAAGCCCTAGATGTTCAATCTCAAACATCAGGAAAAACTAGAAATTTCCTCTCTGGGCGGAGCGGCCTATTACCATCTCAGAGCATGCCTAGGGATCTCTTCGGTTCCCATACATGAGTAAGTGGAATAGCCATTTATTTTTTTAAAATCAAATCTAAGAAAACTAATCGGCCAAATTCCAAATCTCGAACTTGGCCCTTGCCATCATAATCAATTGATGATGAGTCGTGATCCCGATCCAAGATCGGTTCTATTGGGTGGATGCGGCAGTTGTTCAGGTCTTACGGCCATTGTACGTTCCCTGGTATATTGTGGCAATCTACCACTCCGGGCATGTTCTTCCACCTCATCTTTTAGGTGACGGCATTCATCCGTAGTGTGCCCATCCAGCTCATGGAATAGGCAATATTTTCCGCTTCTGCGCTCCCACTCTGTGGGATCTCTCCTAGGTGGTTTTCGATAGGGGAGTTGCCCCCGAGTTTCAGTGTAAATCCTTTCTAGACTTGCCGCCAGATCTATGTATTGTCTAAATCTAGGCTCTTAGAATTTCTTCCGTTTATCAGGACCATTACGTCTATCATCCTGCTTTCTCTTTCCTTTGCCTGCTCCAGACTGTTCCCTGGTAGTTCCTTCGCCCTACACAGCATTTATTTCTTGCCTTTCGGCTCATGATTCTTCTAGCCGAATGAATCTTTCAACTTCATGATAAAATTATCCAAGATCTTGTGGTGGATCTCTTGCCAAAGAATCTTTGAATTCGGTGCATTCCCCACCTCCTGCCACCGCCACCATCAAAATCATCGATGGATCCGGACGATCTATAGAAGCCACCATTGCATTGAATCGCGGTGAAATCTTTTATGGACTCTCCGGTCCTTTTCTTTATTGAAGCCAAAGTCATCACACTCTTGGGTTGCGTCACGTGGACCCTGAACTATCTCATGAAGCATTCCACAAGCTAGCCCCATGTTCTGATCGATCCGTTCTCTAGCTGCCTAAACCAAAGCGAAGCCAAATCTGACAAGTATAGAGGGAAGCATCAAGCCATCACTTCCTCAGATGCCCCAGCATTTCCATGTGTCTGATGTATCTGGTAATATGCATCATTGGGTCTGACTTCCCGTCATAAGGATCTAGCATAGGCAGTTTGAACTTTGGAGGGTTCCTTGCATTTCTGATATTCGGAGTGAACGGACTCCGACTTACTTCTTCCAATCCTCCACTTGACAATCATGTAGGATCTAGATTAACCCTAGAGGGGGGGTGAATAGGGTTATAGCAAATTTTTCCGAATTAAACACAGAAGAAAACTGCAGAAATAAAAATGCTGAAAAATAAATCACACACAAAATTTACCCAGCTTCGGCAACCCCTACCTACTGCTGCATTCCTAGATTTCTATTAGAATTAAACAGTTTCCCGCTTACAAACACTCTAACAGACTTGCAAAACCTGCTACCGCCTATAGAGTTTTGCAAACTCGCAAACCCTGCTAACTGGACTAACTCTAACTAGACAATCTGACAACACCTAAACCCTAGGTGATGATTTACCATGTTTTGTTTTGAAAAGAACAGACAAATAAAACAAATTATAAGAGCAAGCACTAAATTTAAAAAACAATTTAAATTATCTTGCCCTTAAAAAAAAACAAAACACCCTAACCCAAAACAAACGCGGTCACTTCCCTCTTATCTTATTTCACCCGGTCCTTTTTCTTTTGTTTGTGAAAAAAAATGGCGGCCCTCTGTTTATTCGATCTGAATTAGGGCTTCTTTCCCTTGCGATCCAAAGTGGGGCTTTGACTGATTTTTGATGCTCGTGTTCGCGCTCGCTCTCTGATGATCGAGTTGTTGATGGTTCGGTATGTAATTTCTTTTGTTGCTTGTTTGATTGCTTGCTTTTTAACTCGATTGTTCTGTGTTCTATGATGATTTCTTGGGGTTTATTTATAGGGTTGAAACCCTAATAACCACTGTTAGATTTGATTTCTACACGTCGTTGATTATTTTTCTGAATTTGTTCTGGATTTGGAGTATTCCTTTCTTGATTTAATTTCGAATTATTGCTGTCCATATTTGTTTTCGAATTAATTAATTCGAAACTTTCTTCCTATATTTGTTGTCTCGGCCCCTATTTGAATCAACACTGACCATATATGTAGTCGAGAAATTTGATGTAGAGATTTCTTTCCAAATTAGATTTCTCTGACTTAATTAAAACCCGATGTTTATTTTTAAATTCAACCCCATTTTTTTTTCTTTGACTTTGGACATGTTTGCATAACTGTTGAGCTCACTGTGTCTACTGACCATCTTCTCTGTTGTTCATGTAGTTGCATTTGGTCTCGAGTTTCACTGTTGCATTTGCTCATTTGAGTTTGTACTTGCACACTGCACGTAGCTTATTGTCTGTACTTGGTGCATTGAGCATTTTCACTGTGTTGCATTTATTGTAGCTCCATCTTGACTTGGGCTTTTTCAATGTATCAGATGCTACACTTGTTCATGTATTCAACTTCACTGTTGCACTTGAGTTTGTTTCCACTGCTTCATCTTGTTGTATTCATCCCTGTACATGTGCACAGAGTTTGTTGTTGCACTCGGTGTTTGTAGCTTGCCACTGACTTCTTTGTAGTTGCACTGCACTTTGGCTTCACTGTGTTTGTTGTTGCAGTGATTTGTCTGACCTCGTATGCTTCAAGTTGCCTTGAGTTGAACCTATCTTGGGTTTGACCTTGTTTGTGATTTTTGTGCATTGTGCTCTGTTGTTGTATTTGCATTGAGTCACTGATTTTGGTCGAGACTTTGTTTGTTGCAGTATGTCACTGCATTTGGTCTGAGTCACTTGTATCCATTCTCGAGTTGCACACTTTGATTTACTACTGCTTCACCTTGTTGAGTACCTGTAATTGCTGTTATATCACTTCAAATTGCATTTATTTGCTTGTACTTGTGTTCTGGTCATTGCTTTGTTGTGTAGCTGCCGTTCAGTTGCTATGCATCACTATATATATACTCTCTGTTCTGATTTGCATTGGTGCAGTTTCCATATTTTGTGTATCTTGATGTTGTATACACTTTTTCATGCTGCTGTGATGCAGTTTCCTTCACTGTTGTATCTTCGGGAGTTTGCACTGCTTCATGTTGAATTCATTGAAGTATTGATTGCTTTTGTTGATAACGCACACGAGTTGGCGAGGCAGTGCACACATGTATAAATGTACACGTGTGTATTGCAGCCACTCACGATTACCTGTAAGAACACTGATATGCACAGATATTACACAATCAAAGATGATGACAATAACCCATGTATCTAAGACACAAACAAATTTCTATTTTTGCAAATTCAAATTTGTTTGTTTTCAGATTACTGTTATAGTTGCTAATTATACAGGTACACAGGAGACAGGACAAGAAGTGGAGCTGGATAATGCAGATAGATGCAGATGTGCAGATAGAGTGAAAAACTGAGTGTTGAGTGTTGTAGTGAGAAATGTAAAATGAACTGGTGTATGTATATATAGAGAGAGCTGAAAACTTTGTATTGTTTAAGTGTTGTAATAAAATATTATATTGAATAAAAAATACTGGTTGAATTATATAAATTCTGTGCAATAGTATAATTATTCAATATGAATATTTCTTCCTTTCTGTATATAGTCCAAACTGCAAACACATATATATATATATATTGATATATATTTTGTTATCATCAAACAAAAAATCACATCAAACAATCTCCCCCTTTTGATGATGACAAACATATATATTAAAGATTTTGAAATGCTAATACATATGTTTGAGCATGAAATGTTTAGCTCCCCCTATTTGAATGCTCCCCCTACAACCAAGACCACTCCCTATTTAGAAGATAACAAAAATTACTGATGAATAAAAGAACTAAGGAAAATTATCTAACAACATTAAACAAGACCACTCCCTATTTAGAAGATAACAAAAATTACTGATGAATAAAAGAACTAAGGAAAATTATCTAACAACATTAAACAAATATTTTTGAAGTATTCCAAAAAATATTTACTTCCTTATCAAAATCTAGTTCTTTTCTCCCCCTTTTGGCATTATCAAAAGACTGACAAAAAAAACAATGGAACAGTAGGAACAAAAAATAATATATCATAACGAGATAACAACTTCCACATTGTAGAGAATGGATCGATGATCGGTTTAAGAAGAGAGATATTTTAACATTAATTTGACATTTAAGCACAAAAAAAAAATAAGCACTTACTAACCACGCATAACCATAAGGACTTTTAAATGGGATTAGCAGGTACTTATTAGTCTAAGCTTCCGGACTTTTAAGTGAGACCAGAATACTTAGTTACCATACTCCATCCATGCATAACCATAAGGACTTTTAAATGAGAATGGAGTAATGATAAAAATAATTCACTCACATACTCCATCCATGCATAACCATAAGGACGTTTAAATGAGAATGGATGCATGAGAGTTATTATTATTTATTATTATAATTTTTTTTTATTTAAAAATAATTCACTCTTCTTATTTTACAAAACCATTATGAACGATAGAAAGATTGTAGAAATAGAAATGATCGTGGAATAAGTTACCAAGTTAATTATATTATGTAATATCCAGTACTGAATACCATATTCGAATCAATCTTTGGATAATATCCAAAACTGGTTTGAATCCTAGAAATTGAAGTTGAAAGTATATATCCAAGAATATTTCAACAAAGAAAATGGTTAGTCAATTTCTATAATCCCCAAATCCAAACGTAATCTGGAAAATCTTTCTTCTGGGAGGGGTTTTGTGAAAATATCAGCAAGTTGAGTCTCAGTTGAAATATATTCAATGCAAATGTCTTCCTTAGCAATGTGATCTCTAAGAAAGTGGTGTCTCACATCAATGTGTTTTGTGCGTCAATGATGAACAGGATTATTTGATAAGTCTATTGCACTTTTACTGTCACATTTTAATGGAACTTGTTTATAAACTAAGACAAAATCAGAAAGAGTTTGCATCATCCATAAAATTTGAGCACAACAACTCCCTAAAGCAATATATTCTGCTTCAGTGGTGGATAATGCAACACAGTTCTGTTTTCGACTTGACCATGAAACTAACGAGTGTCCTAGCATAAAGCATGTTCCACTAGTGCTTTTCCTGTCAACCAATGAACCATAACCCAAGTTTGTTTGTGTGTGAAAGATATCTCAAAATTCGTTTAGTGGCTTTCAATTGAGATTCTTTAGGATTAGATTAAAAACGTGCACACAGACACACAGAAAACATAATATCAGGTCTAGAAGCAGTAAGATAGAGAAGTGAACCAATTATCCCTCGATATTTCTTCTGATCAACAACACTTCCTTTCTCGTCTTTGTCCAACTTTGTTGATGGGCTCATAGGAGTTCTCAATGGTTTGGAGTTCTCAACTCCAAATTTCTTCAACAGTTCCAACACATACTTGGATTGTGAAATGAAAATGCCATCACTGCTTTGCTTGATTTGAAATCCAAGAAAATATTTCAATTCTCCAACCAAGCTCATCTCAAATTTAGCCTGCATGACTTGTTCAAATTTCTCGCACAAGAGTTCATTAGTAGCGCCATAAATGATATCATCTACATAAATCTGAACAATCAGAAAATCACTTCCTTTATGTAATAAAAACAGTGTTGTGTCAGCACTCCCCTTTTTAAAGCCATTTTCCAAAAGATATGTACAAAGGCAGTCATACCACGCTCTAGGAGCTTGCTTAAGACCATATAATGCTTTTTCAAGTTTATACACATGATTTGAAAAATCGTGATTTTCAAAACCGGGGGGTTGTTCAACAAAAACCTCTTCTTTCAAATCACCATTTAGAAAAGCACTTTTTACATCCATTTGTTTAAGTTTGAAACCTTTATAACAAGCAAAGCTTAGCAAAATCCTAATGGCTTCAAACCTAGCAACTGGAGCAAATGTTTCATCAAAATCTATGCCTTCTATTTGGTTATATCCTTTTGCGACCAACCTAGCTTTGTTTCTAATTACATTTCCTGATTCATCAAGTTTGTTTTTGAACACCCATTTAGTTCCTACAATTGGATAGTCATTTGGCCTAGGAACTAATTTCCAAACTTTATTTCTCTCAAATTAATTAAGTTCATCTTGCATTGCTAGAATCCAACTTTCATCATTAAGAGCCATTTCAACAGAATCAGGTTCAATTTCAGAAATAAAACCACTATGACAACAAAACGCACACAAATTTTTATCAAATGAAGAGCGAGTGCGTATACCTTCCGTAGGATCTCCTATAACCAATTCAGGAGGATGATTGGATTTGTACTTCAATCTATCAGCATCAACAGTCCTACTTTCATCTTTCTCACTAGATGTCCCTTCTTTAATGCCTTCATGATCTACCCCATCATCAACCGTTTTTTCAGTCGTCCTTTCCAGATCAGATTCATCAAATTTCACATTGATTGATTCAACAATTGTCTTTGTTCGTTTGTTGTATATCCTGTAAGCCTTGCTCCTGGTTGAATAGCCCATGAAAATTCCCTCATCGGCCTTTGATTCAAATTTTCCAAGTTGATCACCTGTGTTAAGAATGAAACAAGGGCATCCAAAAACACGAAAGTAAGAGATGTTAGGTTTCCTTTCATGCCACACTTCATAAGCCGTTTTGCCAAGTATTGGTCTAATCATTACTCTATTCATTACGTAGCACGAAGTATTCACCGCCTCTGCCCAAAAGGTTAGAGGTAGTTTATACTCACTCAACATGGATCTAGCCAATTCTTGCAATGTACGATTTTTCCTTTCAACCACCCCATTTTGTTGAGGTGTTCGTGGAGCAGAAAATTCATGTTTTAAACCATTTTCTTCACAAAAGTTTTCAAATTTCGAATTTTCAAATTCGCCTCCATGATCACTTCTTAAAGTTTTAATTGAAACTCCTTTTTCATTTTGAACAAGTTTAGCAAATTTTGAAAAATAATCAAAAGATTCAGACTTTTTGGCTAAGAAATAAACCCATGTAAATCTAGAATAATCGTCAACCAATACATAACAATAACGTTTTCCATTCAAGCTAGCAATTTCATTTGGTCCAAATAAGTCCATATGAATTAATTCGAGGACCCTTGATGTGCTAACAATGTTTTTAGGGCGAAATGATGATCGACTAAGCTTGCCCAAGGAACATGCTTTACACACTTTGTTATCTTTAAATTTCTGATGTGGTAACCCTCTGACTAATTCTTTCGTTTCAAGATTTTTTAAGAGACTCATGCTAGCATGTCCAAGTCTCCTATGCCATAAAGATGCCTCTTCGTCGGTGGCTACCAAACATCTGGAAAGATTTAGATTGTCAAACGAAAGCGAGTAAACATTTCCTTTTCTTTTGCCCATAAAAACTATGTTATTAGAAGTTTTATCAATGATCTTGCAAGTATCACTATCAAAAACCACATTCATACCTTTGTCACATAGTTGGCTAATAGAAATGAGATTGTGATGCAAATTATCAACGTATAAAACATTAGTCAAGGAAAAAGTACCGTTACTTACTTCACCTTTCCCAATAATCTTACACTTGCTATTGTCTCCCATGATCACATTTCCACCTCTAAAATTCTCTAGGCTAAGGAACTTAGATTTATCACCTGTCATATGTCTAGAACAACCTGAATCTAGAAACCATTCTTGTTGCTCCTTAGCCCGCCAACAGACCTACATAAAGAGAGAGGAGGATGACCTAGAGAAACTCTTAGGTCCAATGATATTAGTAACTGAAGCATTGTGAACAAACAATCCCTTTGGAACCCAAACTTGTTTTGTCCTTTCATTTTTGTTCCTATAGACATGGAATTTGTTTGTAGAATTCTTAGGAACCCAAACTTGTATAAATTTTGTGTTCTTGTTCCTATGACTACAATTTTCAACACGATGTCCAATTTCACTTCTAACAAAGACACTCTTACCTTTTGCATAATCATCAACCCGTGTTTTCCCAAAACCTAGTCCTTTTCCGTTATTAGCAAAGAGTTGATTTCCCAATAACATGTTAAATGATTTTTCTCCTCTTGAAAAGTTATTCAGAGATTTCTCAAGATTTTGGACTTTGGTTTTTAGTGTTGTGTTTTCAGTTACAAGTGTGGTGCATCTATTTATAAAATCCTTTTTCCTAGTGTCAATGGTTTCCTTAAGACTCGAGTTTTCTTTTTCAAGATTATCGAAGCTATTCTTAAGTCTTGATATTTCTGAATCTAAAATTTTACATTTTTTACAGTCTAGGTTTTGAATATTTTCAAGTTCAGTTTCTAACCTAGTATTCTCATGAACAAGATCTCTCCTGTCAGACTTCAATTTTTCAATTTTAGTTTCAAGAGTATCAATTGTATTAGTAAGATCATAACACATCAAAACAAGTTCTTTATAAGAATAGTCACGTACCTCACTGGATTCCTCTGAACTTGTTTCTGAATTTGATTTTGCCATAAGGCACAAGTTAGCCTCTTCTGAGCTATTATCCGAAACTTCTTCTCCTTCTTCATCATCCCAAGTTGCTGCAAAGGCCTTCTTCTTCTTTTTCTTTCCTTTGTTGTTTTTGAGAAGTGGGCATTTTTGTTTGAAGTGGCCAGGCTTTTTGCAGTTAAAGCATGTCAATTCATTATCGGAATCGTTAGAATCTTTTGACCTATTACCACTTGTTTTCTTCTTGCGTGGCCCGAATTTTGACCATTTTCTAAGATTATTGACAGCCATCGCAAGCTCTTCAATTGGATCTTCTTCTTCTTCATCGCTTTCTTCTTTGCTCTTTAAGGCAATTGTCTTCTTTTTTGATTCGGAGTTGTTACGTTCCTCCTTTGCCTTTAGCTCAAGCTCATATGTCATCAAGTTTCCGATCAACTCCTCCATGCTTAGTTTACTCAGATCTTTCGATTCTTGTATTGCCGTGACTTTTGCCTCAAAGTTCATTGGTAAGACTCGCAGTATCTTCCGCACAAGCTCTACTTCAGTGAAGACCTTTGCATTTATTTGCTTGTACTTGTGTTCTGGTCATTGCTTTGTTGTGTAGCTGCTATGTAGTTGCTATGCATCACTATATATATACTCTCTGTTCTGATTTGCGTTGGTGCAGTTTCCATATTTTGTGTATCTTGATGTTGTATACACTTTTTCATGCTGCTGTGATGCAGTTTCCTTCACTGTTGTATCTTCGGGAGTTTGCACTTCTTCATGTTGAATTCATTGAAGTATTGATTGCTTTTGTTGATAACGCACACGAGTTGGCGAGGCAGTGCACACGTGTATAAATGTACACGTGTGTATTGCAGCCACTCACGATTACCTGTAAGAACACTGATATGCACAGATATTACACAATCAAAGATGATGACAATAACCCATGTATCTGAGACACAAACAAATTTCTATTTTTGCAAATTCAAATTTGTTTGTTTTCAGATTACTGTTGTAGTTGCTAATTATACAGGTACACAGGAGACAGGACAAGAAGTGGAGCTAGATAATGCAGATAGATGCAGATGTGTAGACAGAGTGAAAAACTGAGTGTTGAGTGTTGTAGTGAGAAATGTAAAATGAACTGGTGTATGTATATATAGAGAGAGCTGAAAACTTTGTATTGTTTAAGTGTTGTAATAAAATATTATATTGAATAAAAAATACTGGTTGAATTATATAAATTCTGTGCAATAGTATAATTATTCAATATGAATATTTCTTCCTTTCTGTATATAGTCCAAACTGCAAACACATATATATATATTGATATATATTTTGTTATCATCAAACAAAAAATCACATCAAACAAATCCTCCTCTCATGATTCGTCGCACTAGACCAATCATCCTTTCATCTCCATCTGGGGGTTGCCCCCGTGTCATGTTTCTGTCCTGCCCCGCAAGTCTCGAAGGGAAGGTACATACTCTTCGTGTGGCTCCTTAGCATTAGCATTGGCTCTAGCCTGTTGAGCTTCATCTATAGGTCTTCCAGTGCCTAATCCTGAGGGTCTGCCCCTAAGTCCTTGTGATTTCCTTCAGGTCCTGCATTCCGGTCTTGAACCTGACCTTCATTGGTTTCCGCAATCCTGACTCCTTGTCCTGCACTTGCAGCCGCTGTAGTTGGTCCAAGGTTCTGCACACTCGCTGCTCTCGTCTGTTCAAAGAAATTATGCATCATCTCCTGTTGACTCTTCATCATTCTTTCATGCATTAAATTAGTCATAGCCTCCATCTCATCCCTGGTGATGTAGATCGAAGCTTGTCCTTCTCCAGCTCCAGAGGATGCATCCTGGCTTCCTCCTTGTTGGCTTCTCTCAGCCCTCTGTCCTCTACTGGTTTGTTGAGTCATTCTTTCTAAATCTGAATCCTTCACGCTTTTCAAATTTGAACTTCAATCAGATGTAGCGGGTGCTAGTTCTTCTCAGTGAAAGCACCAAACTGTTTGCGCAAAAATGGTCACAAACCCCAAGTTTCGTGAAAGCACCAAACTATGAATATAAATCAGCAATATTCCAAACAAAAGTCACAGATCTAAGTAAGAAACAAACAGCAATCCAGAAATAACGAACAGAAACACAAGATTTATAGTGGTTCGGCTATCTCCGGCCTACGTCCATTTCAAAGGTTTTGTCTTTTATTGATGTTCTTTGCTGATTACAAATGATTGCAGTAGTTATAGTGAAGGAATTCGAATATAACAGCAATGGTTCGATGCAGAATTGAATCCGGCAGAGTCTGGACGTTGAATAGCCAAAAGATCCTTATTCTGTAGGCTTCATGGGGCTATTTATAAGCGTAGGAGGCTGATATCGCGCTCAAACTTTAGGAGACTCCTTCTGGCACATTAGTGGGCCCACGCGACCGGCCCCACGAAGTTTCGACTCGATCTGTGATCGACGCGAATTGATTTCATATCGATCAAGATATTATCCAATCGAGCTAAAACTTGGCAGAGACATTCCTTAGCATGTACGCAAGCTGCTGTGAAAATTTCATAACGTTTGGATCAGTGAATTAGGAGATATGATCGATATGAGTTGTGATTTTTTGGCAGGCCATGTGGTTCGAATCGATTGATTCGCATCGATACCCTCGAATCGATCAGGGCACACGAGCATGCGGTGATGTGGCGTGAGTTTCCTGGGTCGATGCAACTTTTGCGGCGATTTGATTGAGTCGTTCCGAGGCTTTCGCCGTGTTTGCATCGACATGTTCGCCTCAATTTTTCATATCGATTTTGCACCGATAGCATTCGCATTGTTCGTTCATAAGGTCTCGTTTGTATCGATCGATTGCGACTGGGGATCGATATGAACTGACTAGTTTTAAGAGGGATGTGAATGATACCGATGCGTTGACAAGGATTCGAACATATGGAGTGCGAGAACTGTATGACCACGAACCGATCATGCCAGATTGATTCGAAGTCACTAGGTCCAGATGGATTCGCACTTAACGATAGTTCTCTGATGGATACGAATCTGATCGATTCGAATAGGTCATCACCTCGGATTTCTGATGGATACGAACAACACATTTTATCTAACTTGTATCGATCACATCTCATTCATATGAACTCCGATTGACCTAAAATTTGAAACGCTGGCTTTCATGGTTTTGCTTGTCATGTCTTGTCAACTACAGCCCGATCCGGACTCGGACAAAATTCATCGATATCCATGGTTATCCTGCAATGCATAATTGATATTCATGACTTGTTATCATTGATTTTCAGTTAATTTTTGGGTATCTCAGCTTTGCCAAAAGGTGGGACAACAATTTATATTTTATTTAAAAACTATTTGGAATTAAATAATTATTAACATGTAAAATAACTTAAGACTTTTGATTAATTAAATTTTAAAACATTTATTCTTCCTTAACCTACTACTTAATTACACTATTTATTTTTAATTTAATAAACTTAGGAAATAATTTTAAATAATGGACGTATAATAAAATTATTCTAAACTTAATTAGTTTAAGTTAAAAAATATTATTATATCACCTTTAACTAACCAAATATTTAAGTAAAACATTTATCATTTAAAGAAATGGGTTAGGAAATTGTTTAAAAACTTGTTTTGTTTTGGAAAAACTTGTTTCCTTTTTCCCTTTTAAACTTGATAATACACTTTATTTAAAGCTTTGTTAACTTGCCTTTATCAATTTATTTAAAATAGCTGGCCCAAGAGAATTTAACCGACCCAAAGCCCAAATCTTTCCTCCCCTTTCTTCTTCTTTTCCGCCTTTTTAAAACTTGTTAATTCACTCATGTACAACCCGAGCCCAACCCGATACAAACACCTACGCTAACCCGAGCTCACCCGATACAAACATTTCTTCTTCTAACCTGCAGCGAAACATTTCAAAACAGACATATGAACACGCGTGCATGTGCACTAATGATCAATGCCGCTTCGACCAATGTCGCTACCATCAACAAGTCGTCGTCGGCATGCTCGAATGACCCAACCACCCAGAACCCTGGAACAAACCTCCAAATCGAAATTAAGAAAAACAATCACCACTGCAACAAAACCAAATAACCAAAACCACCTCGCATCGCCACCCTCGATCATCGGACACCACGTCGCCATGCCTGGAGCTGCGCCAGACCTCACCTTCCTATTCCCTCATCTTCAATCCAACCCGATGCGACAAAGACGTCGCATTCACCTTGAAAACAACGTCGACTCAAACAGGTCTTAAACCCTACATCCTCCTCGCCGCGCCACCATGGCGAACTAAAAACCCTCCGACCATTTTTCCTAAGCTCCTCGGCCAATGAGCTACCTCCAGAAATGACCCCGACGCTCCTCCATCTTCTGATCGCCAGAAATCGATGAAAACTAAATTCCCGTTCCACCCACGAAATCTCCACAAATTTTAACTTAAAAATCTTGATATTATTATTAAAAATCATAGTTTTAAAAGACGAATCAGATTATAGAGGTTAAACTTGAAATTAAAATGGTCGATTTCCCTGATATATTCACTGTAATTTCTAGCTTCCTAGTAAAACAGTTACTAATTACACTTATAATTATTATTTTAAATAAGATTTAGTTAGTACAAACACATTTCCTTTAAACATCATAACCTATAATGGTTTATATGAAGAGAAATTGAATTTTGAGTATTTTCCTGGTCTGTTGAAACAAAACTAGACAAGCAGATGATCACAAAGTAACTCAACATATATATCAGGCAAAACATATTTATACATCCATGCATAACATTTTCATAACATTACTACCATGATTTATCACATGCATCAGATAATAAAGTGGATTTGGCTTCAAAAGGTGAAGTTTACTCACCTTAAAATGTTTGAACAGAGAATAGTTTTGAACGTTAATAGTTAATCTTTGAAACTTAACTTAATCTTGATCTACTTTGACTAAGTTGAGTTGAATCTGAATCTAGATTGCTTTGATCAGTTGAAACTTGGTGATGTTGTTTAGTTTTTATTTTTTCATTTTCTGGTTTTGGTTTTAGATTTTGAAAGATGAAAGAAAGAAAGGGATTGAGACATATATATAGGGGTATAAATTGTACAACACTTTGTTTTTCTTCAAATCATTTTATTTATTTTATCTTTTATGAAGAAATCAATTTAATCTTGACACTCGTATAAGTATGTCATCCCTTAGCTTACAAATGCCCACAAGTGAATATTTTATATTTTCTTTTTATGTTTTATATTTTTATTTTTACATTTTATTTTTATTAATTTATGTAACTCAAAGGAATAATATAAAGCCTTTTTATTTAATCTTATTTTAAACTTAAATTATCTATACTTGAATTAATAACTATATACATACTAGTATTTAAAATGTAGAATATTAAATCTAATTTATTTTTAAGATATTTAATTTGAATTTCAAATCATAGTTTCTATTCAAAATTTGCATATGAATATTAGAAAATAGATAGCATGTTTATTTGTTTGAAAAGATAAGTTTGCAAATTTAAATAATTATATTAGAAATTATCCCATTAATATTGCTAAAAATCTCGAGTTGTCACATTCCTCCCCCTTTAAAAGAATTTTGTCCCTGAAATTTTAAAGCAAAAGATAACTAAAAGTTTTTATATTGAACATCAAAGCATACTCATCAGCTATACACTAACAACCAAAGAAAACTCATCAAACAACAATCCTAACTATCCTGACACAATTTTGGATAGGCTTTCCTAATACTATCTAGAGTTTCCCAGGTACAATCTCTGGGAATGCTCCACTGAATCTTAAATAACTTCACCACTTTGTTCCTGAGCTCCTTCTCATCTCGATCTACTATCTGAACTAGATGCCTAACCATAGTTAAGTCTGGTTCGACCTCTAAATCTTCCTGAGTTGCTGGTTCTACAACCAGTGATGGGTCATACACGTACTTCGTCAAATGAGATACGTGAAATATATTGTGAATCCCAATCATCCGTTTTTGTAATTCAATGATGTAGGCCAAGCACCTATTCTCTCGAGAACACGGAAAGGTCCAATATATCTCGAAGCTAGCTTTCCTGTCTTACCAAATCCGATTGCTCCTTTGATTGGGGAAATTTTGACGAATACCAAATCTCCAATACCGAATTCCAAATTACTTCATCTCTTGTCCGCAAAACTCTTCTGACGATCCTAGGCTGCCTTCATCCTTTCCTTGATCAATTCAACCTTCGAGTGATCATGACCCATTTTTACAGCAAAATTTGGGAAGCTTTGCAAATAGCTCTTGGAACGAGGTTGAGTTTAAGTACAGCTTATCATACCCAAATCGACGGTCAGACAGAAAGGCTGAATCGCATTCTTAAAGATATGTTAAGAGCTTGTATCCTGGATTTCGGGGGATCTTGGGAGGACCATATACACTTGGTAGAATTCTTGTACAACAATAGTTATCAAGCAAGCATTAAGATAGCACCATATGAAGTTTTGTACCGAAGACCCTGTAGATCCCTATCTTGTTGGGTAGAATCCGGAGATTGTCTGATGGGAACTCCGTAGCCTGACAATCTCTTTCATGATAATCTCTGCTAGAGAAGCTGTAGCTCTGGTTGCCTTAACTGGGATAAAGTGGGCGCTCTTGGTCAACCAATTTACGATTACCCACACTCCCTCATTCCGTTTCCTGGTTCTTGGCAACCAATCGATGAAGTCCATTGATATCATTTCCCATTTCCACTTTGGAATCTCTAGAGGTTGCAACAATCCCGTAGCCTTCTGCTGGTCACCCTTCACTTGTTAACAGTTTGCACATTTATTTACAAAGGTAGCAATATCCTTCTACATTCCCGGCCACCAGAAAACTCTTTTTAGATCCTTATACATCTTCGAGATCCCTGGATGGATACTCAATCTAGATTTCTGGCCTTCTAACAAAACTTCCTGCCTCAATCCGTCCACATCTAGCACACTCAACCGCCCATTAATTCTTAAAACTCCTTGACCGTCTATCTTGAAATCTGAATACCGACCTTCCTTAGCTCCATGAATTAATTACTATAGAGTTCTATCCTTTATTTAATTGCTTACGAACCTTTCCTATAGAGACAAGGTAACTTCAGAACAGTCAAAATTGCATTTCTACTCAAAGCATCCACCACTACATTTTTTTTCCAGGAGTATAGAGAATGTCTAGATCATTGGATGCCAAAAATTCCACCTATCTCTGCTGCCTCAGGCTCAGGACTTTCTAGGAGAAAAGAAACTTTAAGGGTTTATGATCGGTGAAAAACTCAAACTTCTCACCCAACAGATAATGCCTCCATATCTTCAGCGCAAAGACGATAGCCAGCAATTCCAAATCATGCGAAGCGTAGTTCTTCTCATGCAGCTTCAACTGCCTACTTGCGTATCCAATCACTCTTCCATTCAGCATCAGAACAGCACAAAGCCTACTCCACAAGCATCAGTGTATACTCTGAACTTACTCCTTCCATCTGAGATAGCCAGAACACGTGCACTTGTCAATCTTGCCTTTAGATCTAGAAACGCTTCTTCACACTTAGGAGTCCATTTAAATTTCGCTCCCTTCCTAGTCATTTTGGTCAAGTGGGAGGAAATCTTAGAGTAATCCTAGATGAATGTCCTATAGTAACCTGCCAAGTGAAGAAAACTGCGAACTTCCATAGGAGTCCGTGATTGCTTCCACTCTTGAAAACTTGGGTTATGGTATCCTTCTTGATAGCCAACTAAATCAAAATTTTCACAAGAAGGATACCATAACCCAAGTTTGTTTGTGTGTGAAAGATATCTCAAAATTCGTTTAGTGGCTTTCAAATGAGATTCTTTAGGATTAGATTAAAAACGTGCACACAGACACACAGAAAACATAATATCAGGTCTAGAAGCAGTAAGATAGAGAAGTGAACCAATTATCCCTCGATATTTCTTCTGATCAACAGCACTTCCTTTCTCGTCTTTGTCCAACTTTGTTGATGGGCTCATAGGAGTTCTCAATGGTTTGGAGTTCTCAACTCCAAATTTCTTCAACAGTTCCAACACATACTTGGATTGTGAAATGAAAATGCCATCACTGTTTTGCTTGATTTGAAATCCAAGAAAATATTTCAATTCTCCAACCAAGCTCATCTCAAATTTAGCCTGCATGACTTGTTCAAATTTCTCGCACAAGAGTTCATTAGTAGCGCCATAAATGATATCATCTACATAAATCTGAACAATCAGAAAATCACTTCCTTTATGTAATAGAAACAGTGTTGTGTCAGCACTCCCCTTTTTAAAGCCATTTTCCAAAAGATATGTACAAAGGCAGTCATACCACGCTCTAGGAGCTTGCTTAAGACCATATAATGCTTTTTCAAGTTTATACACATGATTTGGAAAATCGTGATTTTCAAAACCGGGGGGTTGTTCAACAAAAACCTCTTCTTTCAAATCACCATTTAGAAAAGCACTTTTGACATCCATTTGTTTAATTTTGAAACCTTTATAACAAGCAAAGCTTAGCAAAATCCTAATGGCTTCTAACCTAGCAACTGGAGCAAATGTTTCATCAAAATCTATGCCTTCTATTTGGTTATATCCTTTTGCGACCAACCTAGCTTTGTTTCTAATTACATTTCCTGATTCATCAAGTTTGTTTTTGAACACCCATTTAGTTCCTACAATTGGATAGTCATTTGGCCTAGGAACTAATTTCCCAACTTTATTTCTCTCAAATTGATTAAGTTCATCTTGCATTGCTAGAATCCAACTTTCATCATTAAGAGCCATTTCAACAGAATCAGGTTCAATTTCAGAAATAAAACCACTATGACAACAAAACGCACACAAATTTTTATCAAATGAAGAGCGAGTGCGTATACCTTCCGTAGGATCTCCTATAACCAATTCAGGAGGATGATTGGATTTGTACTTCAATCTATCAGCATCAACAGTCCTACTTTCATCTTTCTCACTAGATGTCCCTTCTTTAATGCCTTCATGATCTACCCCATCATCAACCGTTTTTTCAGTCGTCCTTTCCAGATCAGATTCATCAAATTTCACATTGATTGATTCAACAATTGTCTTTGTTCGTTTGTTGTATATCCTGTAAGCCTTGCTCCTGGTTGAATAGCCCATGAAAATTCCCTCATCGGCCTTTGATTCAAATTTTCCAAGTTGATCACCTGTGTTAAGAATGAAACAAGGGCATCCAAAAACACGAAAGTAAGAGATGTTAGGTTTCCTTTCATGCCACACTTCATAAGCCGTTTTGCCAAGTATTGGTCTAATCATTACTCTATTCATTACGTAGCACGAAGTATTCACCGCCTCTGCCCAAAAGGTTAGAGGTAGTTTATACTCACTCAACATGGATCTAGCCAATTCTTGCAATGTACGATTTTTCCTTTCAACCACCCCATTTTGTTGAGGTGTTCGTGGAGCAGAAAATTCATGTTTTAAACCATTTTCTTCACAAAAGTTTTCAAATTTCGAATTTTCAAATTCGCCTCCATGATCACTTCTTAAAGTTTTAATTGAAACTCCTTTTTCATTTTGAACAAGTTTAGCAAATTTTGAAAAATAATCAAAAGATTCAGACTTTTTGGCTAAGAAATAAACCCATGTAAATCTAGAATAATCGTCAACCAATACATAACAATAACGTTTTCCATTCAAGCTAGCAATTTCATTTGGTCCAAATAAGTCCATATGAATTAATTCGAGGACCCTTGATGTGCTAACAATGTTTTTAGGGCGAAATGATGATCGACTAAGCTTGCCCAAGGAACATGCTTTACACACTTTGTTATCTTTAAATTTCTGATGTGGTAACCCTCTGACTAATTCTTTCGTTTCAAGATTTTTTAAGAGACTCATGCTAGCATGTCCAAGTCTCCTATGCCATAAAGATGCCTCTTCGTCGGTGGCTACCAAACATCTGGAAAGATTTAGATTGTCAAACGAAAGCGAGTAAACATTTCCTTTTCTTTTGCCCATAAAAACTATGTTATTAGAAGTTTTATCAATGATCTTGCAAGTATCACTATCAAAAACCACATTCATACCTTTGTCACATAGTTGGCTAATAGAAATGAGATTGTGATGCAAATTATCAACGTATAAAACATTAGTCAAGGAAAAAGTACCGTTACTTACTTCACCTTTCCCAATAATCTTACACTTGCTATTGTCTCCCATGATCACGTTTCCACCTCTAAAATTCTCCAGGCTAAGGAACTTAGATTTATCACCTGTCATATGTCTAGAACAACCTGAATCTAGAAACCATTCTTGTTGCTCCTTAGCCCGCCAACAGACCTACATAAAGAGAGAGGAGGATGACCTAGAGAAACTCTTAGGTCCAATGATATTAGTAACTGAAGCATTGTGAACAAACAATCCCTTTGGAACCCAAACTTGTTTTGTCCTTTCATTTTTGTTCCTATAGACATGGAATTTGTTTGTAGAATTCTTAGGAACCCAAACTTGTATAAATTTTGTGTTCTTGTTCCTATGACTACAATTTTCAACACGATGTCCAATTTCACTTCTAATAAAGACACTCTTACCTTTTGCATAATCATCAACCTGTGTTTTCCCAAAACCTAGTCCTTTTCTGTTATTAGCAAAGAGTTGATTTCCCAATGACATGTTAAATGATTTTTCTCCTCTTGAAAAGTTATTCAGAGATTTCTCAAGATTTTGGACTTTGGTTTTTAGTGTTGTCTTTTCAGTTACAAGTGTGGTGCATCTATTTATAAAATCCTTTTTCCTAGTGTCAATGGTTTCCTTAAGACTCGAGTTTTCTTTTTCAAGATTATCGAAGCTATTCTTAAGTCAATCTAAAATTTTACATTTTTTACAGTCTAGGTTTTGAATATTTTCAAGTTCAGTTTCTAACCTAGTATTCTCATGAACGAGATCTCTCCTGTCAGACTTCAATTTTTCAATTTTAGTTTCAAGAGTATCAATTGTATTAGTAAGATCATAACACATCAAAACAAGTTCTTTATAAGAATAGTCACGTACCTCACTGGATTCCTCTGAACTTGTTTCTGAATCTGATTTTTCCATAAGGCACAAGTTAGCCTCTTCTGAGCTATTATCCGAAACTTCTTCTCCTTCTTCATCATCCCAAGTTGCTGCAAAGGCCTTCTTCTTCTTTTTCTTTCCTTTGTTGTTTTTGAGAAGTGGGCATTTTTGTTTGAAGTGGCCAGGCTTTTTGCAGTTAAAGCATGTCAATTCATTATCGGAATCGTCAGAATCTTTTGACCTATTACCACTTGTTTTCTTCTTGCGTGGCCTGAATTTTGACCATTTTCTAAGATTATTGACAGCCATCGCAAGCTCTTCAATTGGATCTTCTTCTTCTTCATCGCTTTCTTCTTTGCTCTTTAAGGCAATTGTCTTCTTTTTTGATTCGGAGTTGTTACGTTCCTCCTTTGCCTTTAGCTCAAGCTCATATGTCATCAAGTTTCCGATCAACTCCTCCATGCTTAGTTTACTCAGATCTTTCGATTCTTGTATTGCCGTGACTTTTGCCTCAAAGTTCATTGGTAAGACTCGCAGTATCTTCCGCACAAGCTCTACTTCAGTGAAGACCTTTGCATTTATTTGCTTGTACTTGTGTTCTGGTCATTGCTTTGTTGTGTAGCTGCTATGCAGTTGCTATGCATCACTATATATATACTCTCTGTTCTGATTTGCATTGGTGCAGTTTCCATATTTTGTGTATCTTGATGTTGTATACACTTTTTCATGCTGCTGTGATGCAGTTTCCTTCACTGTTGTATCTTCGGGAG
Source organism: Allium cepa (assembly GCA_030765085.1). NCBI lineage: Eukaryota > Viridiplantae > Streptophyta > Magnoliopsida > Asparagales > Amaryllidaceae > Allium > Allium cepa. The sequence goes on from CM060935.1 coordinate 746,622,846, forward strand.
TTTGCACTGCTTCATGTTGAATTCATTGAAGTATTGATTGCTTTTGTTGATAACGCACACGAGTTGGCGAGGCAGTGCACACGTGTATAAATGTACACGTGTGTATTGCATCCACTCACGATTACCTGTAAGAACACTGATATGCACAGATATTACACAATCAAAGATGATGACAATAACCCATGTATCTGAGACACAAACAAATTTCTATTTTTGCAAATTCAAATTTGTTTGTTTTCAGATTACTGTTGTAGTTGCTAATTATACAGGTACACAGGAGACAGGACAAGAAGTGGAGCTAGATAATGCAGATAGATGCAGATGTGCAGATAGAGTGAAAAACTGAGTGTTGAGTGTTATAGTGAGAAATGTAAAATGAACTGGTGTATGTATATATAGAGAGAGCTGAAAACTTTGTATTGTTTAAGTGTTGTAATAAAATATTATATTGAATAAAAAATATTGGTTGAATTATATAAATTCTGTGCAATAGTATAATTATTCAATATGAATATTTCTTCCTTTCTGTATATAGTCCAAACTGCAAACACATATATATATTGATATATATTTTGTTATCATCAAACAAAAAATCACATCAAACAAATCCTCCTCTCATGATTCGTCGCACTAGACCAATCATCCTTTCATCTCCATCTGGGGGTTGCCCCCGTGTCATGTTTCTGTCCTGCCTCGCAAGTCTCGAAGGGAAGGTACATACTCTTCGTGTGGCTCCTTAGCATTAGCATTGGCTCTAGCCTGTTGAGCTTCATCTATAGGTCTTCCAGTGCCTAATCCTGGGGGTCTGCCCCTAAGTCCTTGTGATTTCCTTCAGGTCCTGCATTCCGGTCTTGAACCTGACCTTCATTGGTTTCCGCAATCCTGACTCCTTGTCCTACACTTGCAGCCGCTGTAGTTGGTCCAAGGTTCTGCACACTCGCTGCTCTCGTCTGTTCAAAGAAATTATGCATCATCTCCTGTTGACTCTTCATCATTCTTTCATGCATTAAATTAGTCATAGCCTCCATCTCATCCCTGGTGATGTAGATCGAAGCTTGTCCTTCTCCAGCTCCAGAGGATGCATCCTGGCTTCCTCCTTGTTGGCTTCTCTCAGCCCTCTGTCCTCTACTGGTTTGTTGAGTCATTCTTTCTAAATCTGAATCCTTCACGCTTTTCAAATTTGAACTTCAATCAGATGTAGCGGGTGCTAGTTCTTCTCAGTGAAAGCACCAAACTGTTTGCGCAAAAAATGGTCACAAACCCCAAGTTTCGTGAAAGCACCAAACTATGAATATAAATCAGCAATATTCCAAACAAAAGTCACAGATCTAAGTAAGAAACAAACAGCAATCCAGAAATAACGAACAGAAACACAAGATTTATAGTGGTTCGGCTATCTCCGGCCTACGTGCATTTCAAAGGTTTTGTCTTTTATTGATGTTCTTTGCTGATTACAAATGATTGCAGTAGTTATAGTGAAGGAATTCGAATATAACAGCAATGGTTCGATGCAGAATTGAATCCGGCAGAGTCTGGACGTTGAATAGCCAAAAGATCCTTATTCTGTAGGCTTCATGGGGCTATTTATAAGCGTAGGAGGCTGATATCGCGCTCAAACTTTAGGAGACTCCTTCTGGCACATTAGTGGGCCCACGCGACCGGCCCCACGAAGTTTCGACTCGATTTGTGATCGACGCGAATTGATTTCATATCGATCAAGATATTATCCAATCGAGCTAAAACTTGGCAGAGACATTCTTTAGCATGTACGCAAGCTGCTGTGAAAATTTCATAGCGTTTGGATCAGTGAATTAGGAGATATGATCGATATGAGTTGTGATTTTTTGGCAGGCCATGTGGTTCGAATCGATTGATTCGCATCGATACCCTCGAATCGATCAGGGCACACGAGCATGCGGTGATGTGGCGTGAGTTTCCTGGGTCGATGCAACTTTTGCGGCGATTTGATTGAGTCGTTCCGAGGCTTTCGCCGTGTTTGCATCGACACGTTCGCCTCAATTTTTCGTATCGATTTTGCACCGATAGCATTCGCATTGTTCGTTCATAAGGTCTCGTTTGTATCGATCGATTGCGACTGGGGATCGATATGAACTGACTAGTTTTAAGAGGGATGCGAATGATACCGATGCGTTGACAAGGATTCGAACATATGGAGTGCGAGAACTGTATGACCACGAACCGATCATGCCAGATTGATTCGAAGTCACTAGGTCCAGATGGATTCGAACTTGACGATAGTTCTCTGATGGATACGAATCTGATCGATTCGAATAGGTCGTCACCTCGGATTTCTGATGGATACGAACAACACATTTTATCTAACTTGTATCGATCATATCTTATTCATATGAACTCCGATTGACCTAAAATTTGAAACGCTGGCTTTCATGGTTTTGCTTGTCATGTCTTGTCAACTACAGCCCGATCCGGACTCGGACAAAATTCATCGATATCCATGGTTATCCTGCAATGCATAATTGATATTCATGACTTGTTATCATTGATTTTCAGTTAATTTTTGGGTATCTCAGCTTTGCCAAAAGGTGGGACAACAATTTATATTTTATTTGAAAACTATTTGGAATTAAATAATTATTAACATGTAAAATAACTTAAGACTTTTGATTAATTAAATTTTAAAACATTTATTCTTCCTTAACCTACTACTTAATTACACTATTTATTTTTAATTTAATAAACTTAGGAAATAATTTTAAATAATGGACGTATAATAAAATTATTCTAAACTTAATTAGTTTAAGTTAAAAAATATTATTATATCACCTTTAACTAACCAAATATTTAAGTAAAACATTTATCATTTAAAGAAATGGGTTAGGAAATTGTTTAAAAACTTGTTTTGTTTTGGAAAAACTTGTTTCCTTTTTCCCTTTTAAACTTGATAATACACTTTATTTAAAGCTTTGTTAACTTGCCTTTATCAATTTATTTAAAATAGCTGGCCCAAGAGAATTTAACCGGCCCAAAGCCCAAATCTTTCCTCCCCTTTCTTCTTCTTTTCCGCCTTTTTAAAACTTGTTAATTCACTCATGTACAACCCGAGCCCAACCCGATACAAACACCTATGCTAACCCGAGCTCACCCGATACAAACATTTCTTCTTCTAACCTGCAGCGAAACATTTCAAAACAGACATATGAACACGCGTGCATGTGCACTAATGATCAATGCCGCTTCGACCAATGTCGCTACCATCAACAAGTCGTCGTCGGCATGCTCGAATGACCCAACCACCCAGAACCCTGGAACAAACCTCCAAATCGAAATTAAGAAAAACAATCACCACTGCAACAAAACCAAATAACCAAAACCACCTCGCATCGCCACCCTCGATCATCGGACACCACGTCGCCATGCCTGGAGCTGCGCCAGACCTCACCTTCCTATTCCCTCATCTTCAATCCAACCCGATGCGACAAAGACGTCGCATTCACCTTGAAAACAACGTCGACCCAAACAGGTCTTAAACCCTACATCCTCCTCGCCGCGCCACCATGGCGAACTAAAAACCCTCCGACCATTTTTCCTAAGCTCCTCGGCCAATGAGCTACCTCCAGAAATGACCCCGACGCTCCTCCATCTTCTGATTGCCAGAAATCGATGAAAACTAAATTCCCGTTCCACCCACGAAATCTCCACAAATTTTAACTTAAAAATCTTGATATTATTATTAAAAATCATAGTTTTAAAAGACGAATCAGATTATAGAGGTTAAACTTGAAATTAAAATGGTCGATTTCCCTGATATATTCACTGTAATTTCTAGCTTCCTAGTAAAACAGTTACTAATTACACTTATAATTATTATTTTAAATAAGATTTAGTTAGTACAAACACATTTCCTTTAAACATCATAACCTATAATGGTTTATATGAAGAGAAATTGAATTTTGAGTATTTTCCTGGTCTGTTGAAACAAAACTAGACAAGCAGATGATCACAAAGTAACTCAACATATATATCAGGCAAAACATATTTATACATCCATGCATAACATTTTCATAACATTACTACCATGATTTATCACATGCATCAGATAATAAAGTGGATTTGGCTTCAAAAGGTGAAGTTTACTCACCTTAAAATGTTTGAACAGAGAATAGTTTTGAACGTTAATAGTTAATCTTTGAAACTTAACTTAATCTTGATCTACTTTGACTAAGTTGAGTTGAATCTGAATCTAGATTGCTATGATCAGTTGAAACTTGGTGATGTTGTTTAGTTTTTATTTTTTCATTTTCTGGTTTTGGTTTTAGATTTTGAAAGATGAAAGAAAGAAAGGGATTGAGACATATATATAGGGGTATAAATTGTACAACACTTTGTTTTTCTTCAAATCATTTTATTTATTTTATCTTTTATGAAGAAATCAATTTAATCTTGACACTCGTATAAGTATGTCATCCCTTAGCTTACAAATGCCCACAAGTGAATATTTTATATTTTCTTTTTATGTTTTATATTTTTATTTTTACATTTTATTTTTATTAATTTATGTAACTCAAAGGAATAATATAAAGCCTTTTTATTTAATCTTATTTTAAACTTAAATTATCTATACTTGAATTAATAACTATATACATACTAGTATTTAAAATGTAGAATATTAAATCTAATTTATTTTTAAGATATTTAATTTGAATTTCAAATCATAGTTTCTATTCAAAATTTGCATATGAATATTAGAAAATAGATAGCATGTTTATTTGTTTGAAAAGATAAGTTTGCAAATTTAAATAATTATATTAGAAATTATCCCATTAATATTGCTAAAAATCTCGAGTTGTCACATTCCTCCCCCCTTAAAAGAATTTTGTCCCTGAAATTTTAAAGCAAAAGATAATTAAAAGTTTTTATATTGAACATCAAAGCATACTCATCAGCTATACACTAACAACCAAAGAAAACTCATCAAACAACAATCCTAACTATCCTGACACAATTTTGGATAGGCTTTCCTAATACTATCTAGAGTTTCCCAGGTACAATCTCTGGGAATGCTCCACTGAATCTTAAATAACTTCACCACTTTGTTCCTGAGCTCCTTCTCATCTCGATCTACTATCTGAACTAGATGCCTAACCATAGTTAAGTCTGGTTCGACCTCTAAATCTTCCTGAGTTGCTGGTTCTACAACCAGTGATGGGTCATACACGTACTTCGTCAAATGAGATACGTGAAATATATTGTGAATCCCAATCATCCGTTTTTGTAATTCAATGATGTAGGCCAAGCACCTATTCTCTCGAGAACACGGAAAGGTCCAATATATCTCGAAGCTAGCTTTCCTGTCTTACCAAATCCGATTGCTCCTTTGATTGGGGAAATTTTGACGAATACCAAATCTCCAATACCGAATTCCAAATTACTTCATCTCTTGTCCGCAAAACTCTTCTGACGATCCTAGGCTGCCTTCATCCTTTCCTTGATCAATTCAACCTTCGAGTGATCATGACCCATTTTTACAGCAAAATTTGGGAAGCTTTGCAAATAGCTCTTGGAACGAGGTTGAGTTTAAGTACAGCTTATCATACCCAAATCGACGGTCAGACAGAAAGGCTGAATCGCATTCTTAAAGATATGTTAAGAGCTTGTATCCTGGATTTCGGCGGATCTTAAGAGGACCATATACAATTGGTAGAATTCTTGTACAACAATAGTTATCAAGCAAGCATTAAGATAGCACCATATGAAGTTTTGTACCGAAGACCCTGTAGATCCCTATCTTGTTGGGTAGAATCCGGAGATTGTCTGATGGGAACTCCGTAGCCTAACAATCTCTTTCATGATAATCTCTGCTAGAGAAGCTGTAGCTCTGGTTGCCTTAACTGGGATAAAGTGGGCGCTCTTGGTCAACCAATTTACGATTACCCACACTCCCTCATTCCGTTTCCTGGTTCTTGGCAACCAATCGATGAAGTCCATTGATATCATTTCCCATTTCCACTTTGGAATCTCTAGAGGTTGCAACAATCCCGTAGCCTTCTGCTGGTCACCCTTCACTTGTTAACAGTTTGCACATTTATTTACAAAGGTAGCAACATCCTTCTACATTCCCGGCCACCAGAAAACTCTTTTCAGATCCTTATACATCTTCGAGATCCCTGGATGGATACTCAATCTAGATTTCTGGCCTTCTAACAAAACTTCCTGCCTCAATCCGTCCACATCTAGCACACTCAACCGCCCATTAATTCTTAAAACTCCTTGACCGTCTATCTTGAAATCTGAATACCGACCTTCCTTAGCTCCATGAATTAATTACTATAGAATTCTATCCTTTATTTAATTGCTTACGAACCTTTCCTATAGAGACAAGGTAACTTCAGAACAGTCAAAATTGCATTTCTACTCAAAGCATCCACCACTACATTTTTTTTCCAGGAGTATAGAGAATGTCTAGATCATTGGATGCCAAAAATTCCACCTATCTCTGCTGCCTCAGGCTCAGGACTTTCTAGGAGAAAAGAAACTTTAAGGGTTTATGATCGGTGAAAAACTCAAACTTCTCACCCAACAGATAATGCCTCCATATCTTCAGCGCAAAGACGATAGCCAGCAATTCCAAATCATGCGAAGCGTAGTTCTTCTCACGCAGCTTCAACTGCCTACTTGCATATCCAATCACTCTTCCATTCAGCATCAGAACAGCACAAAGCCTACTCCACAAGCATCAGTGTATACTCTGAACTTACTCCTTCCATCTGAAATAGCCAGAACACGTGCACTTGTCAATCTTGCCTTTAGATCTAGAAACGCTTCTTCACACTTAGGAGTCCATTTAAATTTCGCTCCCTTCCTAGTCATTTTGGTCAAGTGGGAGGAAATCTTAGAGTAATCCTAGATGAATGTCCTATAGTAACCTGCCAAGTGAAGAAAACTGCGAACTTCCATAGGAGTCCGTGATTGCTTCCACTCTTGAAAACTTGGGTTATGGTATCCTTCTTGATAGCCAACTAAATCAAAATTTTCACAAGAAGGATACCATAACCCAAGTTTGTTTGTGTGTGAAAGATATCTCAAAATTCGTTTAGTGGCTTTCAAATGAGATTCTTTAGGATTAGATTAAAAACGTGCACACAGACACACAGAAAACATAATATCAGGTCTAGAAGCAGTAAGATAGAGAAGTGAACCAATTATCCCTCGATATTTCTTCTGATCAACAGCACTTCCTTTCTCGTCTTTGTCCAACTTTGTTGATGGGCTCATAGGAGTTCTCAATGGTTTGGAGTTCTCAACTCCAAATTTCTTCAACAGTTCCAACACATACTTGGATTGTGAAATGAAAATGCCATCACTGCTTTGCTTGATTTGAAATCCAAGAAAATATTTCAATTCTCCAACCAAGCTCATCTCAAATTTAGCCTGCATGACTTGTTCAAATTTCTCGCACAAGAGTTCATTAGTAGCGCCATAAATGATATCATCTACATAAATCTGAACAATCAGAAAATCACTTCCTTTATGTAATAGAAACAGTGTTGTGTCAGCACTCCCCTTTTTAAAGCCATTTTCCAAAAGATATGTACAAAGGCAGTCATACCACGCTCTAGGAGCTTGCTTAAGACCATATAATGCTTTTTCAAGTTTATACACATGATTTGGAAAATCGTGATTTTCAAAACCGGGGGGTTGTTCAACAAAAACCTCTTCTTTCAAATCACCATTTAGAAAAGCACTTTTTACATCCATTTGTTTAAGTTTGAAACCTTTATAACAAGCAAAGCTTAGCAAAATCCTAATGGCTTCTAACCTAGCAACTGGAGCAAATGTTTCATCAAAATCTATGCCTTCTATTTGGTTATATCCTTTTGCGACCAACCTAGCTTTGTTTCTAATTACATTTCCTGATTCATCAAGTTTGTTTTTGAACACCCATTTAGTTCCTACAATTGGATAGTCATTTGGCCTAGGAACTAATTTCCCAACTTTATTTCTCTCAAATTGATTAAGTTCATCTTGCATTGCTAGAATCCAACTTTCATCATTAAGAGCCATTTCAACAGAATCGGGTTCAATTTCAGAAATAAAACCACTATGACAACAAAACGCACACAAATTTTTATCAAATGAAGAGCGAGTGCGTATACCTTCCGTAGGATCTCCTATAACCAATTCAGGAGGATGATTGGATTTGTACTTCAATCTATCAGCATCAACAGTCCTACTTTCATCTTTCTCACTAGATGTCCCTTCTTTAATGCCTTCATGATCTACCCCATCATCAATCGTTTTTTCAGTCGTCCTTTCCAGATCAGATTCATCAAATTTCACATTGATTGATTCAACAATTGTCTTTGTTCGTTTGTTGTATATCCTGTAAGCCTTGCTCCTGGTTGAATAGCCCATGAAAATTCCCTCATCGGCCTTTGATTCAAATTTTCCAAGTTGATCACCTGTGTTAAGAATGAAACAAGGGCATCCAAAAACACGAAAGTAAGAGATGTTAGGTTTCCTTTCATGCCACACTTCATAAGCCGTTTTGCCAAGTATTGGTCTAATCATTACTCTATTCATTACGTAGCACGAAGTATTCACCGCCTCTGCCCAAAAGGTTAGAGGTAGTTTATACTCACTCAACATGGATCTAGCCAATTCTTGCAATGTACGATTTTTCCTTTCAACCACCCCATTTTGTTGAGGTGTTCGTGGAGCAGAAAATTCATGTTTTAAACCATTTTCTTCACAAAAGTTTTCAAATTTCGAATTTTCAAATTCGCCTCCATGATCACTTCTTAAAGTTTTAATTGAAACTCCTTTTTCATTTTGAACAAGTTTAGCAAATTTTGAAAAATAATCAAAAGATTCAGACTTTTTGGCTAAGAAATAAACCCATGTAAATCTAGAATAATCGTCAACCAATACATAACAATAACGTTTTCCATTCAAGCTAGCAATTTCATTTGGTCCAAATAAGTCCATATGAATTAATTCGAGGACCCTTGATGTGCTAACAATGTTTTTAGGGCGAAATGATGATCGACTAAGCTTGCCCAAGGAACATGCTTTACACACTTTGTTATCTTTAAATTTCTGATGTGGTAACCCTCTGACTAATTCTTTCGTTTCAAGATTTTTTAAGAGACTCATGCTAGCATGTCCAAGTCTCCTATGCCATAAAGATGCCTCTTCGTCGGTGGCTACCAAACATCTGGAAAGATTTAGATTGTCAAACGAAAGCGAGTAAACATTTCCTTTTCTTTTGCCCATAAAAACTATGTTATTAGAAGTTTTATCAATGATCTTGCAAGTATCACTATCAAAAACCACATTCATACCTTTGTCACATAGTTGGCTAATAGAAATGAGATTGTGATGCAAATTATCAACGTATAAAACATTAGTCAAGGAAAAAGTACCGTTACTTACTTCACCTTTCCCAATAATCTTACACTTGCTATTGTCTCCCATGATCACATTTCCACCTCTAAAATTCTCTAGGCTAAGGAACTTAGATTTATCACCTGTCATATGTCTAGAACAACCTGAATCTAGAAACCATTCTTGTTGCTCCTTAGCCCGCCAACAGACCTACATAAAGAGAGAGGAGGATGACCTAGAGAAACTCTTAGGTCCAATGATATTAGTAACTGAAGCATTGTGAACAAACAATCCCTTTGGAACCCAAACTTGTTTTGTCCTTTCATTTTTGTTCCTATAGACATGGAATTTGTTTGTAGAATTCTTAGGAACCCAAACTTGTATAAATTTTGTGTTCTTGTTCCTATGACTACAATTTTCAACACGATGTCCAATTTCACTTCTAATAAAGACACTCTTACCTTTTGCATAATCATCAACCTGTGTTTTCCCAAAACCTAGTCCTTTTCTGTTATTAGCAAAGAGTTGATTTCCCAATGACATGTTAAATGATTTTTCTCCTCTTGAAAAGTTATTCAGAGATTTCTCAAGATTTTGGACTTTGGTTTTTAGTGTTGTCTTTTCAGTTACAAGTGTGGTGCATCTATTTATAAAATCCTTTTTCCTAGTGTCAATGGTTTCCTTAAGACTCGAGTTTTCTTTTTCAAGATTATCGAAGCTATTCTTAAGTCAATCTAAAATTTTACATTTTTTACAGTCTAGGTTTTGAATATTTTCAAGTTCAGTTTCTAACCTAGTATTCTCATGAACGAGATCTCTCCTGTCAGACTTCAATTTTTCAATTTTAGTTTCAAGAGTATCAATTGTATTAGTAAGATCATAACACATCAAAACAAGTTCTTTATAAGAATAGTCACGTACCTCACTGGATTCCTCTGAACTTGTTTCTGAATCTGATTTTTCCATAAGGCACAAGTTAGCCTCTTCTGAGCTATTATCCGAAACTTCTTCTCCTTCTTCATCATCCCAAGTTGCTGCAAAGGCCTTCTTCTTCTTTTTCTTTCCTTTGTTGTTTTTGAGAAGTGGGCATTTTTGTTTGAAGTGGCCAGGATTTTTGCAGTTAAAGCATGTCAATTCATTATCGGAATCGTCAGAATCTTTTGACCTATTACCACTTGTTTTCTTCTTGCGTGGCCTGAATTTTGACCATTTTCTAAGATTATTGACAGCCATCGCAAGCTCTTCAATTGGATCTTCTTCTTCTTCATCGCTTTCTTCTTTGCTCTTTAAGGCAATTGTCTTCTTTTTTGATTCGGAGTTGTTACGTTCCTCCTTTGCCTTTAGCTCAAGCTCATATGTCATCAAGTTTCCGATCAACTCCTCCATGCTTAGTTTACTCAGATCTTTCGATTCTTGTATTGCCGTGACTTTTGCCTCAAAGTTCATTGGTAAGACACGCAGTATCTTCCGCACAAGCTCTACTTCAGTGAAGACCTTTGCATTTATTTGCTTGTACTTGTGTTCTGGTCATTGCTTTGTTGTGTAGCTGCTATGCAGTTGCTATGCATCACTATATATATACTCTCTGTTCTGATTTGCATTGGTGCAGTTTCCATATTTTGTGTATCTTGATGTTGTATACACTTTTTCATGCTGCTGTGATGCAGTTTCCTTCACTGTTGTATCTTCGGGAGTTTGCACTGCTTCATGTTGAATTCACTGAAGTATTGATTGCTTTTGTTGATAACGCACACGAGTTGGCGAGGCAGTGCACACGTGTATAAATGTACACGTGTGTATTGCAGCCACTCACGATTACCTGTAAGAACACTGATATGCACAGATATTACACAATCAAAGATGATGACAATAACCCATGTATCTGAGACACAAACAAATTTCTATTTTTGCAAATTCAAATTTGTTTGTTTTCAGATTACTGTTGTAGTTGCAAATTATACAGGTACACAGGAGACAGGACAAGAAGTGGAGCTAGATAATGCAGATAGATGCAGATGTGCAGATAGAGTGAAAAACTGAGTGTTGAGTGTTATAGTGAGAAATGTAAAATGAACTGGTGTATGTATATATAGAGAGAGCTGAAAACTTTGTATTGTTTAAGTGTTGTAATAAAATATTATATTGAATAAAAAATACTGGTTGAATTATATAAATTCTGTGCAATAGTATAATTATTCAATATGAATATTTCTTCCTTTCTGTATATAGTCCAAACTGCAAACACATATATATATATTGATATATATTTTGTTATCATCAAACAAAAAATCACATCAAACAAATCCTCCTCTCATGATTCGTCGCACTAGACCAATCATCCTTTCATCTCCATCTGGGGGTTGCCCCCGTGTCATGTTTCTGTCCTGCCCCGCAAGTCTCGAAGGGAAGGTACATACTCTTCGTGTGGCTCCTTAGCATTAGCATTGGCTCTAGCCTGTTGAGCTTCATCTATAGGTCTTCCAGTGCCTAATCCTGGGGGTCTGCCCCTAAGTCCTTGTGATTTCCTTCAGGTCCTGCATTCCGGTCTTGAACCTGACCTTCATTGGTTTCCGCAATCCTGACTCCTTGTCCGGCACTTGCAGCCGCTGTAGTTGGTCCAAGGTTCTGCACACTCGCTGCTCTCGTCTGTTCAAAGAAATTATGCATCATCTCCTGTTGACTCTTCATCATTCTTTCATGCATTAAATTAGTCATAGCCTCCATCTCATCCCTGGTGATGTAGATCGAAGCTTGTCCTTCTCCAGCTCCAGAGGATGCATCCTGGCTTCCTCCTTGTTGGCTTCTCTCAGCCCTCTGTCCTCTACTGGTTTGTTGAGTCATTCTTTCTAAATCTGAATCCTTTACGCTTTTCAAATTTGAACTTCAATCAGATGTAGCGGGTGCTAGTTCTTCTCAGTGAAAGCACCAAACTGTTTGCGCAAAAAATGGTCACAAACCCCAAGTTTCGTGAAAGCACCAAACTATGAATATAAATCAGCAATATTCCAAACAAAAGTCACAGATCTAAGTAAGAAACAAACAGCAATCCAGAAATAACGAACAGAAACACAAGATTTATAGTGGTTCGGCTATCTCCGACCTACGTGCATTTCAAAGGTTTTGTCTTTTATTGATGTTCTTTGCTGATTACAAATGATTGCAGTAGTTATAGTGAAGGAATTCGAATATAACAGCAATAGTTCGATGCAGAATTGAATCCGGCAGAGTCTGGACGTTGAATAGCCAAAAGATCCTTATTCTGTAGGCTTCATGGGGCTATTTATAAGCGTAGGAGGCTGATATCGCGCTCAAACTTCAGGAGACTCCTTCTGGCACATTAGTGGGCCCACGCGACCGGCCCCACGAAGTTTCGACTCGATTTGTGATCGACGCGAATTGATTTCATATCGATCAAGATATTATCCAATCGAGCTAAAACTTGGCAGAGACATTCTTTAGCATGTACGCAAGCTGCTGTGAAAATTTCATAGCGTTTGGATCAGTGAATTAGGAGATATGATCGATATGAGTTGTGATTTTTTGGCAGGCCATGTGGTTCGAATCGATTGATTCGCATCGATACCCTCGAATCGATCAGGGCACACGAGCATGCGGTGACGTGGCGTGAGTTTCCTGGGTCGATGCAACTTTTGCGGCGATTTGATTGAGTCGTTCCGAGGCTTTCGCCGTGTTTGCATCGACACGTTCGCCTCAATTTTTCGTATCAATTTTGCACCGATAGCATTCGCATTGTTCGTTCATAAGGTCTCGTTTGTATCGATCGATTGCGACTGGGGATCGATATGAACTGACTAGTTTTAAGAGGGATGCGAATGATACCGATGCGTTGACAAGGATTCGAACATATGGAGTGCGAGAACTGTATGACCACGAACCGATCATACTAGATTGATTCGAAGTCACTAGGTCCAGATGGATTCGAACTTGACGATAGTTCTCTGATGGATACGAATCTGATCGATTCGAATAGGTCGTCACCTCGGATTTCTGATGGATACGAACAACACATTTTATCTAACTTGTATCGATCATATCTCATTCATATGAACTCCGATTGACCTAAAATTTGAAATGCTGGCTTTCATGGTTTTGCTTGTCATGTCTTGTCAACTACAGCCCGATCCGGACTCGGACAAAATTCATCGATATCCATGGTTATCCTGCAATGCATAATTGATATTCATGACTTGTTATCATTGATTTTCAGTTAATTTTTGGGTATCTCAGCTTTGCCAAAAGGTGGGACAACAATTTATATTTTATTTAAAAACTATTTGGAATTAAATAATTATTAACATGTAAAATAACTTAAGACTTTTGATTAATTAAATTTTAAAACATTTACTCTTCCTTAACCTACTACTAAATTACACTATTTATTTTTAATTTAATAAACTTAGGAAATAATTTTAAATAATGGACGTATAATAAAATTATTCTAAACTTAATTAGTTTAAGTTAAAAAATATTATTATATCACCTTTAACTAACCAAATATTTAAGTAAAACATTTATCATTTAAAGAAATGGGTTAGGAAATTGTTTAAAAACTTGTTTTGTTTTGGAAAAACTTGTTTCCTTTTTCCCTTTTAAACTTGATAATACACTTTATTTAAAGCTTTGTTAACTTGCCTTTATCAATTTATTTAAAATAGCCGGCCCAAGAGAATTTAACCGGCCCAAAGCCCAAATCTTTCCTCCCCTTTCTTCTTCTTTTCCGCCTTTTTAAAACTTGTTAATTCACTCATGTACAACCCGAGCCCAACCCGATACAAACACCTACGCTAACCCGAGCTCACCCGATACAAACATTTCTTCTTCTAACCTGCAGCGAAACATTTCAAAACAGACATATGAACACGCGTGCATGTGCACTAATGATCAATGCCGCTTCGACCAATGTCGCTACCATCAACAAGTCGTCGTCGACATGCTCGAATGACCCAACCACCCAGAACCCTGGAACAAACCTCCAAATCGAAATTAAGAAAAACAATCACCACTGCAACAAAACCAAATAACCAAAACCACCTCGCATCGCCACCCTCGATCATCGGACACCACGTCGCCATGCCTGGAGCTACGCCAGACCTCACCTTCCTATTCCCTCATCTTCAATCCAACTCGATGCGACAAAGACGTCGCATTCACCTTGAAAACAACGTCGACCCAAACAGGTCTTAAACCCTACATCCTCCTCGCCGCGCCACCATGGCGAACTAAAAACCCTCCGACCATTTTTCCTAAGCTCCTCGGCCAATGAGCTACCTCCAGAAATGACCCCGATGCTCCTCCATCTTCTGATCGCCAGAAATCGATGAAAACTAAATTCCCGTTCCACCCACGAAATCTCCACAAATTTTAACTTAAAAATCTTGATATTATTATTAAAAATCATAGTTTTAAAAGACGAATCAGATTATAGAGGTTAAACTTGAAATTAAAATGGTCGATTTCCCTGATATATTCACTGTAATTTCTAGCTTCCTAGTAAAACAGTTACTAATTACACTTATAATTATTATTTTAAATAAGATTTAGTTAGTACAAACACATTTCCTTTAAACATCATAACGTATAATGGTTTATATGAAGAGAAATTGAATTTTGAGTATTTTCCTGGTCTGTTGAAACAAAACTAGACAAGCAGATGATCACAAAGTAACTCAACATATATATCAGGCAAAACATATTTATACATCCATGCATAACATTTTCATAACATTACTACCATGATTTATCACATGCATCAGATAATAAAGTGGATTTGGCTTCAAAAGGTGAAGTTTACTCACCTTAAAATGTTTGAACAGAGAATAGTTTTGAACGTTAATAGTTAATCTTTGAAACTTAACTTAATCTTGATCTACTTTGACTAAGTTGAGTTGAATCTGAATCTAGATTGCTTTGATCAGTTGAAACTTGGTGATGTTGTTTAGTTTTTTTTTTTCATTTTCTGGTTTTGGTTTTAGATTTTGAAAGATGAAAGAAAGAAAGGGATTGAGACATATATATAGGGGTATAAATTGTACAACACTTTGTTTTTCTTCAAATCATTTTATTTATTTTATCTTTTATGAAGAAATCAATTTAATCTTGACACTCGTATAAGTATGTCATCCCTTAGCTTACAAATGCCCACAAGTGAATATTTTATATTTTCTTTTTATGTTTTATATTTTTATTTTTACATTTTATTTTTATTAATTTATGTAACTCAAAGGAATAATATAAAGCCTTTTTATTTAATCTTATTTTAAACTTAAATTATCTATACTTGAATTAATAACTATATACATACTAGTATTTAAAATGTAGAATATTAAATCTAATTTATTTTTAAGATATTTAATTTGAATTTCAAATCATAGTTTCTATTCAAAATTTGCATATGAATATTAGAAAATAGATAGCATGTTTATTTGTTTGAAAAGATAAGTTTGCAAATTTAAATAATTATATTAGAAATTATCCCATTAATATTGCTAAAAATCTCGAGTTGTCACATTCCTCCCCCCTTAAAAGAATTTTGTCCCTGAAATTTTAAAGCAAAAGATAATTAAAAGTTTTTATATTGAACATCAAAGCATACTCATCAGCTATACACTAACAACCAAAGAAAACTCATCAAACAACAATCCTAACTATCCTGACACAATTTTGGATAGGCTTTCCTAATACTATCTAGAGTTTCCCAGGTACAATCTCTGGGAATGCTCCACTGAATCTTAAATAACTTCACCACTTTGTTCCTGAGCTCCTTCTCATCTCGATCTACTATCTGAACTAGATGCCTAACCATAGTTAAGTCTGGTTCGACCTCTAAATCTTCCTGAGTTGCTGGTTCTACAACCAGTGATGGGTCATACACGTACTTCGTCAAATGAGATACGTGAAATATATTGTGAATCCCAATCATCCGTTTTTGTAATTCAATGATGTAGGCCAAGCACCTATTCTCTCGAGAACACGGAAAGGTCCAATATATCTCGAAGCTAGCTTTCCTGTCTTACCAAATCCGATTGCTCCTTTGATTGGGGAAATTTTGACGAATACCAAATCTCCAATACCGAATTCCAAATTACTTTATCTCTTGTCCGCAAAACTCTTCTGACGATCCTAGGCTGCCTTCATCCTTTCCTTGATCAATTCAACCTTCGAGTGATCATGACCCATTTTTACAGCAAAATTTGGGAAGCTTTGCAAATAGCTCTTGGAACGAGATTGAGTTTAAGTACAGCTTATCATACCCAAATCGACGGTCAGACAGAAAGGCTGAATCGCATTCTTAAAGATATGTTAAGAGCTTGTATCCTAGATTTCGGTGGATCTTGGGAGGACCATATACACTTGGTAGAATTCTTGTACAACAATAGTTATCAAGCAAGCATTAAGATAGCACCATATGAAGTTTTGTACCGAAGACCCTGTAGATCCCTATCTTGTTGGGTAGAATCCGGAGATTGTCTGATGGGAACTCCGTAGCCTGACAATCTCTTTCATGATAATCTCTGCTAGAGAAGCTGTAGCTCTGGTTGCCTTAACTGGGATAAAGTGGGCGCTCTTGGTCAACCAATTTACGATTACCCACACTCCCTCATTCCGTTTCCTGGTTCTTGGCAACCAATCGATGAAGTCCATTGATATCATTTCCCATTTCCACTTTGGAATCTCTAGAGGTTGCAACAATCCCGTAGCCTTCTGCTGGTCACCCTTCACTTGTTAACAGTTTGCACATTTATTTACAAAGGTAGCAATATCCTTCTACATTCCCGGCCACCAGAAAACTCTTTTCAGATCCTTATACATCTTCGAGATCCCTGGATGGATACTCAATCTAGATTTCTGGCCTTCTAACAAAACTTCCTGCCTCAATCCGTCCACATCTAGCACACTCAACCGCCCATTAATTCTTAAAACTCCTTGACCGTCTATCTTGAAATCTGAATACCGACCTTCCTTAGCTCCATGAATTAATTACTATAGAGTTCTATCCTTTATTTAATTGCTTACGAACCTTTCCTATAGAGACAAGGTAACTTCAGAACAGTCAAAATTGCATTTCTACTCAAAGCATCCACCACTACATTTTTTTTCCAGGAGTATAGAGAATGTCTAGATCATTGGATGCCAAAAATTCCACCTATCTCTGCTACCTCAGGCTCAGGACTTTCTAGGAGAAAAGAAACTTTAAGGGTTTATGATCGGTGAAAAACTCAAACTTCTCACCCAACAGATAATGCCTCCATATCTTCAGCGCAAAGACGATAGCCAGCAATTCCAAATCATGCGAAGCGTAGTTCTTCTCATGCAGCTTCAACTGCCTACTTGCATATCCAATCACTCTTCCATTCAGCATCAGAACAGCACAAAGCCTACTCCACAAGCATCAGTGTATATTCTGAACTTACTCCTTCCATCTGAAATAGCCAGAACACGTGCACTTGTCAATCTTGCCTTTAGATCTAGAAACGCTTCTTCACACTTAGGAGTCCATTTAAATTTCGCTCCCTTCCTAGTCATTTTGGTCAAGTGGGAGGAAATCTTAGAGTAATCCTAGATGAATGTCCTATAGTAACCTGCCAAGTGAAGAAAACTGCGAACTTCCATAGGAGTCCGTGATTGCTTCCACTCTTGAATAGCTGCCACCTTGACCGGATCCATAGAAATGCCTTCTCCAGACACGATGTCTCCCAAAAATCTTGCCTCTAATTTCCAGAAATGGCACTTTGAAAATTTTGCTTTCAAGACATGTCTCCTTAATATTTCCAATACTATTTCCAAATGACGCTTGTGCCCCTCCTCCGATTTGGAGTAGATGACAATGTCATCGATGAACAAAAGCACAAACTTGTTCAACACATCCCGAAAGACTCCGTTCAACAGATCCATAAAATAAGCCGGAGTGTTGGTTAGCCCAAAAGGCATAACCAGCCACTCATAAAAATAGTTGGGTCCCCTGAATGCAGTTAAGGGTATACTGTCTTCATCTACCCTTAGCTGGTGAAAACCCGAAGGTAGATCCAATTGGGAGAACACAGTTGCCCCATGAAATTGGTCAAAAAGATCGTCAATACGAGGCAAGGGGTAATCATTCCTAATGGTTACCTTATTCAATTCCCGATAGTCTACACAAAATCTTAAGGACCCATCCAATTTGGTTACAAATACTACGGCAAACCCCAACTAGAACGACTAAGTCTGATCAATCCTCTCTCCAAGAAATCCTGAGTCTTCTTCACCAATTCCTCTCTCTCTAGGAGCCATCCTTCTACTTGCTTGAAACATCGGTATCGCCTTCTGGAACTAAGTCGATACGGAACTCAATCTCCCGATGCGGGGGGAAACCTTTGACTTCTTTAAAGATGTCTGGAAAGTCTCTGACAACTTCAATGGTTCCTACTTCTTCGTGAAATGATTCGAGTCCATGCAAAAGACTACCCACGTGGATTCCTAAACTATCACAAGTCACCCTTGCAATCCTTCCAGTTGGGTTTCCAAAGACACAGTTCTCTCTTCACAAACCAGAACAGCTTTATGCTTGTCTAACCAATCCATTCCCAAAATAAGGTCAAATCCTTTAAAGTCCAATACATATGGGTCGCACGAGATACTATGGGATAGATAAGAAATTCTTAGAGCTTTATAGATCATGTCTTGTTTGGTCACTCCCCCAATGGGATTAGATACAAAAATAGGACGGTCCACGACACTAGGGGTAAGGTGAAATTTCTCTATCGTTTCCAAATAAATAAAACTAAGGGAAGCACTAGAATCAAACAAAACTCTAGCATAAAATGCCATCTAAAAGTAAAGTACCTTCGAGAACGCCATTTCCTTTCCCATTAGTAGAAGCTGACGGTCCACCCTGAATAGCAAACACTTTGTTCGGTTGAGCTCTCTGGAGAAGTGGGCAAGCTTTCACCATATGCCCGGGTTGCTGACAATTGAAAAACAAGGACTTCTGAACCATCGTGGAAAGGGGTCCACTCTGCTGCTGCTTCGGAGCTCCACTTCTAGGACACTGTTTAGTCAAATGACCTTCCTGCTGGCACATATAACATTTCCGAGCTGCATTGTTGCCTCTAGGTTTTCCTTTACCCTGCCTCTTCTAGTTCGGGTTGAATTTCCTTTTGTTCTAATTGGTAGCATTTCCAATCGGTGCTGCCATCATTGCAAAGGGTTTCTATTCCATAAGCTCTTCATATCACAAAGCCATATCTACCAGTTCCACAAATGATCGTTTGAGATGTGTGATCATCATCTAATGAAATTTGGGTCTCATTCCAAGCATAAACATCTCGTTCTTCTTAAGCGGTGTGTCAATAAGACCAGGTCCATAGCGGGACATCTTCTTAAGCGGTGTGTCAATAAGACCAGGTCCATAGCGGGACATCTCATTGAACTTGGTTTCATACTCTGATACTGACAAACTTTCTTGCTTAAAGTCTAGAAAATTCCTATATAGTCGAGTGTAATGACCTAGAATTTTTGGCCTCGAAAATTCGGCACTAATACATCCACTGTAGAAGTGCCAAACAATCGAACGCCAAAAATTCCAAATTGTTAGGGTAAAGAAGAAAAGAGGTAGAAGGAGAAATAGAAAACAACAGCAAAGAATCTCACATTTGTAGTGGATTAAAATAGATATCAAATAATAGCATTTATACAAAGAAAAAGATGTAATTGTTAGTTACATTCAATATATCAAAGTACACTCATTCACAAATAAACTAGATAGCTGTAACAACTTGTCCCTGACTATAATCAATACAG
Source organism: Allium cepa (assembly GCA_030765085.1). Lineage (NCBI taxonomy): Eukaryota > Viridiplantae > Streptophyta > Magnoliopsida > Asparagales > Amaryllidaceae > Allium > Allium cepa. The sequence continues at coordinate 746,643,009 of CM060935.1, forward strand.
TCTCAAACACACAGCAGAATATACGCCATACGTTCCTGCCATCCAGCTCACCTCCTAAGATCCAGAACGTCAACCTGAAAAGCTGTAATACTTAGTCTGACCCAAGCATTACATTAAAGTAACACCCGAGTCGGGCTGGAAACCAGCGTGAGTAAAACCATATAATTTTAAAATATTAAGTTATCAAACTTATTTAGAAACTAGGGTAACTCGTACATTATTACGAGTTTTCTCTTGTTATAGTCAAACACTTATTCCATAAAGTTATATCTAAGTACGATTACTTAGTTTCAATAGTCCAGTTTACTTAATTTACTCCATTCCAGTCTATTTGATTTTACAAATCAAATCTATAAAAAATTATTATACATTACTAATCGAAGTGGTTTTGGATATTGTTGATATCCGACCACGGTCTCTTTGATTCCAATGTCATCTTTTAAGTCAAGTTGTTTAAGTTTAAAACAATTTAATTATATTCAGAATAATAGCAATTCATCACAAATAGTAATCCCATATTTATCATGGTTCAACCAAAGCATTTTATATCACAGAACATCACAAATTACATACCAGAGATATCAAACAAATCCAAGGCATTCAATTATGGTTTATCATTCATAAGTAAAATTAATTCATCACCATTTCCAATTAATTTAACTAATACAGATAAATTAATTACTTCTAAATCCTGCTTAATTATCATTAAATAATTTCAAATCATTTATTATTATTAAAACTAATTATTGACATTACTTAATTACTGAAAACTTTAAAGTAATTAAAGATAACCATTTATCTTAATTAATTACTTAATTCTCATTTAAATCTGATTTAAATTAAATGCTTGAAATTTATTTTAAAAAAATCCCTTGAGACCCTTTGATTAATTAAAAGCTTAGAAAACATTTATTTTCCTTTAACCATTTACTTATGAATTCATTTTAATTAACCTGATATATATTTATTTCAAATCAAAACAATTTAAATTTATAAACATTTGACTTTAATTTATATTTTGAAACATGATCACGCTTTGCTTTGAAACTTGTTAATATTTAGTTTGAAACTTGTTGACTAACTTAGACTTTTAAAATTAGTTCATGCTTTTCTTTTATTTATTTTAAAACATGTTTAATAATTGCTTTTTAAACCTGGTTAATACTTTACTTGGGAAAGTTGGTTAATTATTTCTAAAATTAAGAAACCCGAGCCAAAACCACAATTTCCCCCAGCCAAACCCGATCTAACCTATCAGCTTCTCTCCTCCGATGAAACTCGTGAAAAACCCAAGCGAAACTCTACACAAACCCGAGAACAACCCTGAGCAAAAACTCTTCTTGCTCAATGCATCACAACACAGTAAACAACCCGACACAACTGATAAATGTGCATGTGCACATGGCGTTGGAGCCACTCCGATCAACCACGACGACACCACCAAGTCACCGACGATCATCCTGACCCAAACGAACCACCAGAATTCACGTCGACCATGCCAAATAGAAACGAGCGAACTCGAACGCAAGAGAATAGTACCTGGTCACCAACAACCTCCTCGCGCCGTCACTGTAACGAGCCGTAAAATTCGGTAATTAAATTTCTTAATTTAAGAAGATTTTGGTAACTTAATTTTGAAGGAAATAAAATTTTAGTGTATTATTAATGGAAATAATAACTTGGATAAGACTGGTAAGTTAATTTTTAATAACTTGAATGTAACAGTATAAATGTAAGTTAATTTTTATTAACTTGGATGTAATTCCAATAAGTGAAACAATGTAAATGTTAATTATGTTCTTATTGTAATAAAAGAACGTTACCAAGATGAAGTGATTAATTTGATTTAAAATCTTAATTAATGTGTGCATTAATTTATGATGCAATATAAAAGGTAAATTAATAATTAAAATGTTGACTTACTAATAAAATAATGTATAATGAATGGAAATGGAATGAATTAGGGTATGACCTAATGGTAGCACTTGTTGTAAGCTAATAAGTAAATTAAAACGTAACAGTGCTAATTTAGGTTAATAATTAATAGGTTGAATGAAATGTCAATTAATGAATTTATTTAAATTTGTAAAGTTATAATATAATAGATGGTAATTGGTTGGGAAGAATGAACATACAAGTATTTAAAGGGTATAATGGTGACAAATGGTCGTTACTAGTTAATTCACCAATTACAAATAAAGATAATTAAATGTACCTTAATGATAATTAATATAATAACAGAAAGTGTAAATGTAAATTAAAAAGGAAATGTAAAATATATTTATAAGATAGTAATTGATGTAATAGAAAGCTAAATAATTTATTAAGAGTATTAACTGTAATTGGATGTAGATTAATGTAATAATGTTAACGCAAGTTGATAAATAACTAATTTAGCGCAATCAATATTAATTGAAACCTATTGTAATACATGGAATCAAATATTACATTAGTGTAGATTTAAGGTAATATTTGGTAATAAGGTATGGTTAGTGGTTTATGAATAAATTGATAATTTAAAATTTAAGGTATTGACGTTAATATAAGTTGACTATGAACAAATTGAGTGAAATTCAAATCAATGGAAATAATGTAGATGTATACTTAACTACAAATTGAACATATGAAAACAAAATGTAAGCATTGAATTAGATTAATGAATTTAAATTATAATAAACGGTCATTGAATAAAATCAAGGTTCCGGAAGTAATTATAATATTTGTTTGAAGGAAATAAACTTAAAGGAAATTAAAGTTAAATGGTTACAATTGTTACAAATTACCTATTTGTTTTGTTCATAGAATTAATTTGAAACAAAATTGTAGTAGTTGACTTAATTAGTGCAATCCCAATTAATTAAAGCAATTGGTTGGATAAGAAGAATGAAATCAATTACATTTAAATGAAAATAAATGTCTCATTTATGTGGGTAAGTAATTGTAAAGTGCAAATATAATAAAGCAATGGGAATGCATATTTTATTCATAAGATAATGTAAAGGAATGAAACCTATTTGAATGAATTAGTTGAAGTTCTAATTATAATAAATGTATATATTTGATAACTTCAATATATTGGAATTTAATCCTATAATTGGTAGATTGATTAACTTTAAATTGATATGGGAATGTGTTATAAAGGATTTTAAATTTCTAAAGTACATAGGATGAATCATCGTTAAATTGACATTCAAATTTATTTAAATCATTGTAAATGATTAAGAAATTAAAAGTGTTAAAATTGGTCAATTATAGAATTGAAATTAAAAATTGGATTTAATTTATTTATTTAATTAATATAAAAATAGCCATTTTGGCCAGTAACTCGAATTTCGACGAAACTAGTTTCATCGAATCCGTAACGGTGAATTATTGTAAGATTTCAAGTTTCGTAGCGATCGGACTGGTCGTTTGATCATACGAACGCGAAACGCATAGAAATTGATTTAATTGAAATCAATTTGAAAAATATTGATTTTAGCATAACTTCTTTATGCGATGGAATTTGACCTGAAACCTTTTCCATTTCGTTCAAAATATTTTAAAACATATATTTTGATATACGGATTGACCCAGTTTCGTTCCGGAGTTGAAATGGGCTTTTTGGGCCACTTTGTCGTTTGCGCATATATCTATTTTATCCATCTATTCAAATTCCAGTTTGCCTATATATATCATGCTATAAACCCTAGCCTATCTCTATTCCTCATTTTTTGTACGTTCTATTAGCTCCTCTTTCCAATGGCTGCAAAACCTAATTCCCAAATACAAATCCAAATCAAATCTAAAGCCAAAAATTCAAACTCTCCGAACAATATCAAATTTTATATGGATTCGAAGATTTCGAAGAGTGCATCTCAATTTTGTGATTAGTTTTTCAATTTGGTGCACCGTTTGGCCTGGAATCACAAATTAAATCTCGGCCATTCGTTGAACGTCGATGAACTTTAACGGATCGACAAATCGTGGGTACAGTAAGGTGGAGAGGACCGCGCGCTATGCATCGGTGTGTTTGGTTCACCGATTCAACGGCTAGATGAGGCGAATTAATTGGATTAGGGTTCATTTTTTTGGGTGGCGGCCGGCCCTATTCGTCGCGTCGATCGGGTTTGTGGGGCCGGGAATGGGGGAGAATGGCATCAACAGGTGGCGCGTCGTTCTGATGGGCTTGTAGAAGGAGCGGCGGCGCGGCTATGGCCAGTGGCGGCACATCGATAAGCGAGATGTAGGGTTGAAGTTCGTGCGATAACAGTGGACTAGGAAGAAAGTTGAAGGTGACATGGCAGTTTAATTATTCTTTCTTTTATTTTATAATTTGATTTTTTCAATACGTTCTAATATACATAACTTTCGCGTACGAGGTCGAAATTGCATGCGGTTTCTTTTGTCAGGATCGTATTGGAATTTCAGACATTTTGGCGCTAGTTTGGACAAATTCTAAGACTGTTCAATTTTTTGGGTTTAAATTGGATTCAAATTCAATTTAAATTCAAAAGGTGAGTCTTTTAACACACTCACAACTTCTAAAATTTCTTATATTTGTTAAATTTAATTTTGTTGTGATTATGCATTTATTTATGACTTTTCATATATTTTTTTATCATCATCTCAGTTATTGCATTTATTTAAATTAAATCGTTGTTTAATTTTATTACTGAATATAACTGCCAGTTAAATACCTGTTATATATATTATCAGTTATCTATTGGTATTGATTGATTGTTTTGGATGATGATTGTGATGGATGTGTGATCTGTTAATGGATGAATGGATGTTGTATTATATATTATTTAAAACTGCAAGTTTTTATGCACTTTATTTCATTCGGGATTGCGGTTTGAAATGATATATAACCGTAAGTTTATTTTAAATTACGGATTGAAATAATAAATATCTGTATCACTTGACCATAGGATAGAAAATTATATACAGGCACCACGGTCTATATATAAAAATATTTTGATATTATTTTCTATGGTTTGTAAAGAAATATATGGTTTTATGAGGTATGGATTTGGATATTGTATAAATGTATTATATATATAGTTAAATTCTTGGGTTTAAGCTATGAATAAGTTTTGTTTAAAGTATAATTAAGTTAAATAATAAAGTTGGATCTTATTAAAAATGGTTAAGTATTTACTTAAAGTACATTTTTGTATAGAGTTTATATTGATTTTTATAAATCAAGGTTAAGAAGATAGTTTTGAAATCGATTGGAGATTTTATTTAATTAAAGAATTATATTTAATAAGAATCCTTTTGGAACTTACTGAAATTGAGATTTTAAAGAATATGGTTTTATAACTTAATTCGGGTTTAAGGTGATTTGAGTGGATAAACTGAGGAATATTTCGTTATTGAAAATCAAAGTTTTATTTAAAGGATATTGCATTTAGCAAGAAAATATTTAAAAACTAAATAATAGAAAAAGTGAAATTGGTGTGTATATATATATATATATGAATTTTAAAATTTAGTTTTGAAATATTAAATATTTAATATTGAATTTGAAATGGTTTATTTGGAGGTTTAAATCGGTATTTGGAATTTATTTGTGATATTGAAGAAGCTATTTTATTTTATAAAGTAATTCAATATTTAAACTATTTAAGTTTGAGAAGTTATGTTTCAAAGCTATGGGTTTCAAGGTATACAGATTTGAAAGTGCTATGATTTTGGAAATGGATATATTTGAAATAAAAATGATATCATATTGATTTGGTTTTAAAAGTGAAAATGATATCGTAATTATATCGTTTGAAATGGATATTATATTCTGGTTTGAGGTATAAATTATTTTAAAATGACCGCAGTGTTGTAATAACGTTTGGTTGTTGAAGAGACCGAGATCAGAAGTTGTCATACTCTCTACCAACTCCGTAAACCACTTCAACAACCGTGTACGCGGTGGAGATTTCATAATGAAGTAGGATGGTGACGGCGTTTCCTTTGAGGCAAATACATGGACCCGACTCCCATGAGTTGGCATAAGGTGGCTAAACAGGAGCGATTCTCGGGCCAGTGAGGTAGCACCTTTGAATTGACACATCCCTTCGATATTATACTTTGACTTTTGGATTGAATCGGTGGCCACTTTTTTTTTATTTAGGGGTGTGGCTCGAGGGGGCGGTAGCTATGGCTATGTGTTACCACCAGTCCTGATAGCAATTAGTATATCTACCCTGGCATTGCCTAGTTGTGCCATGTCACCTACCCTAGCGCGCCTTATACGATTTTGTTTTGTACCATACCAATGGAGTGCCCTCTGACGATGCCCAGTACGGGGGAGATTACGGTACTGTATAGACTATGGGAATATAAAAGTGTGTTAAGATGGAAAATGTAAAGCCTTAACGCTATTTTCAGTATATTATACTTTACTTTAGACACTATTATAATAGCGTATATTACTATATAGTAGATAGTTTAACGGATCCTTATGAGATGTGAATCCCGAGCATCTCTTGAGTTACTGCACTCACGTTAGACACTGGATAGGAGATGCCAAATCCCGTAAACATCTCTGACGTCGTTCCACTCATATTATTAAATGTTGATTTAACTAATATAAGATCTTTTAGTTCTGAATCGAGTGTTTTGTCTTTTCAATTCGCTCAGGTCAACCTGAGCATTTCAGGAATTGAAGGCCTTATTTCTGGATGACGAGGATGAAGATTGTATTATTACTATTATTTACTATAGTGTTCCACCGTATCACATTGTTCCGCTGCATTGTTATTATTCTTTGGTATGTGTAACTCTGATATATATTTTATAAGAATAATTGAATATATTGTAAATAACTTCATGAACTATATATTTGATTATTATATTTTATCGTTTTACTGCAAGATTCTATTTTGTTTATTTTTCCTTCTTATTTACCCCATAATAATCCACCGTTTTTGTATGGTTTAAGTCTGACGTGTCTGGTTTATCGTTGATTTCAAGCGTGCAAAAAGGCGGAACGTTACATCTGGTATCAGAGCTTTGGTTTAGCGATAAACCTTAGCTTTGTGGGGTTTGACTCTTTATTAATAGGGTAGTAATACCCTATGGGAGTCGCTGAGTGTATATATACGAGAGAGCGTTTTGTTAGCGTTATAAAAAGGTTCTAATATTGTGTTAATTTGTTTCGTTTTGTATTTATAAATTCTAGTTGGTGCATGGGACGCTATGACATCAATAGGGGTTTCTAAACACTTAATAGGACAGACTGACACAATATTGTTTTAATATAGGTGAATGAAATAATTTTGCTTATTATATTTTCGATATATAAAATAAACTTTTATAAAGATTTTATTTGGTTGTAACATATTGGTTGTTAGGTAATGAAATTTATAAATAATAGTCTAAATAAGATTGAAAATAAAATAAATGAAATTGGAAATTTAGAACTTAAGTTTTGGGCTTTTGAAAATTTCTTTCGAATAATTTTAGAATATAATAGTATTATTTATAAGTATTTTCTGGTATAAATATTTCAATATAATTGTATTTCAAAGAAGATTTCGGAAAAATAAGTTCTGTACTTCGACCGCATCATCGACATTCATTTTCGAGTTTCGAAGTGGGAAGGCCACTCTAGTAGTTTTGCTAAAGATTTATTTTGATATACAAATATGAATTTTAATTTTTTTAAATATAATTGGATATATATGTTGTAAGTATATATTTATCTATTATTTTAAAATGATTTGAGTTTTAACCCGGTATTTAGTTCTTAAGTTTCAATTAATTAATAGTTTCAATTATTGTAGGGAATTGGAACCTACGTAATTAATAAATTGAAACCTCTAAAAGAAATAAGAGAGTTAATGCTAATTTGTAAATTAAATAAAAGAAATTTAAATTTGTAACATATAAAACAAAGGATATTATTATTGAGCATTTAATTAATTAAAAAAATTGAGAAAGACTCGTATAATTTTCAATTGCATTCTTTAACATACATATAACTTACCAACTATTAAAAAGTTAAAATGATAAAAGAAAATGTAATGGGAAATTTTACAGGTAAAAAAAATTGAAATAATGAAGGTATCTAATGAGATTCTTTAATAAATAAGAATTGGAGGTTGTAGTGGTTATAAAGTTAAGTATAATTGAAAGGCTACTAAATTAATTAATTGAGAGGTAAGCACTAAATAAATAAATGAAATGAAGAAATGAATAAATGTAATGCAACAAAAAGAAACTTACAAGACCAGAATAAATGAAAATGAATAATTGTAAGTAATAAATGAAAATGAATGAAATAAACATTGAATGAGTGAATGTAAATAAAAGTTTTAAGAAATAAATGTAAATTAAAAATATAAATTATTATATGAATGAAATTAATAAAAATTAACTTGATTTGGGAATATGTTGTTTGTTTGGTTTATAGTTGTTCGGGTAAGGATACTTTAAATTTATTTGGATGTATGTGTAATCTATTTAGTTTCACCTAAGACTGTTGAGTAAAAGGGCTCACTTAGTAGTTTATTTTCATTCCGTGTGATTTAAAGTTTTAAACCCGAACAACTATTTGGTTTGTTTGATATGAATGGATAATTAATGTGTGTTGATTTATGTGATGCTTGTTGCAAGTGATGGTTGGTATGTTGGTTGTTTGTTGTTATTTGAAACAGCTTTAATTATTTCCTTTTATATAATTGTTAACCCTTTTGGATTATGTAAGTGAAATACAGGTTATGGAATTGCTACCGCTTTTGGTTCCATAAATAAGCGTTAATTGCCCGACAAATAGGTACGTTTTCGGATTACGGTTTATAACGCTATTATATTGTATTTCTCGGGTTGGGATATAAATTATTTTGGAAAGTATATGTTATATACTTTTATATTTGATATTATATTTTCTTTCGAGCCTCTCCATACAAAGGAGACTCTGTCGAAATTTTCAATAAATTTTGGACTTTGAATTTTTTTTAAATGTTTTCCAAACTTTACTAATTTGAGTATAAAGGGATTTAATAGTTATAAATTGTTATTTTATTTAAATTATTAAATTTTGTAAATTTATTTGTGTATAAATCTAATATTTTAAGTAAGATATATTGATTTCTTAATCCTTCTTTTTCCTTTTCGGAGACGAAAAATTTTGAGTGGGGGAGAGTGTAACGACCCGTAAAATTCGGTAATTAAATTTCTTAATTTAAGAAGATTTTGGTAACTTAATGTTGAAGGAAATAAAAATTTAGTGAATTATTAATGGAAATAATAACTTGGATAAGATTGGTAAGTTAATTTTTAATAACTTGAATGTAACAGTATAAATGTAAGTTAATTTTTATTAACTTGGATGTAATTCCAATAAGTGAAACAATGTAAATGTTAATTATGTTCTTATTGTAATAAAAGAACGTTACCAAGATAAAGTGATTAATTTGATTTAAAATCTTAATTAATGTGTGCATTAATTTATAATGGGATATAAAAGGTAAATTAATAATTTAAAATGTCGACTTACTAATAAAATAATGTATAATGAATGGAAATGGAATGAATTAGGGTATGAACTAATGGTAGCACTTGAAGTAAATTAAAACGTAACAGTGCTAATTTAGGTTAATAATTAATAGGTTGAATGAAATGACAACTAATGAATTTATTTAAATTTGTAAAGTTATAATATAATAGATGGTAATTGGTTGGGAAGAATGAACATACAAGTATTTTAAAGGGTATAATGGTGACAAATGTTTGTTACCAGTTAATTCACCAATTACAAATAATGATAATTAAATGTACCTTAATGATAATTAATATAATAATGGAAAGTGTAAATGTAAATTATAAAGGAAACATAAAATTTGTTTATAAGATAGTAATTAGTGTAATAGAAAGCTAAATAATTTATTTAGAGTGTTAACTGTAACTGGATGTAGATTAATGTAATAACGTTAATGCAAGTTGATAAATAACTAATTTAGCGCAATCAATATTAATTGAAACCTATTGTAATAAATGGAATTAAATATTACATTAGTGTAGATTTAAGGTATTATTTGGTAATAAGGTATGGTTAGTGGTTTATGAATGAATTGATAATTTAAATTTTAAGGTAATGATGTCAATATAAGTTGACTATGAACAAATTGAATGAAATTCAAATCAATGGAAATAATGTAGATGTATACTTAGCTAAAAATTGAATATATGAAAACAAAACGTAAGCATTGAATTAGATTAATGAATTTAAATTATAATAAATGGTCGTTGAATAAAACCAAGGTTCTGGAAGTAATTATAATATTTGTTTGAAGGAAATAAACTTAAAGGAAATTAAAGTTAAATGGTTATAATTGTTGCAAATTACCTATTTGTTTTGTTCATAGAATTAATTTGAAAGCAACTGTAGTAGTTGACTTAATTAGTGCAGTCCCAATTAATTAAAGCAATTGGTTGGATAAGAAGAATGGAAATCAATTACACTTAAATGAAAATAAATGTCTCATTTATGTGGGTAAGTAATTGTATAGTGCAGATGTAATAAAGCAATGGGAATGCATATTTTATTCATAAGATAATGTAAAGGAATGAAACCTATTTGAATGAATTAGTTGAAGTTCTAATTATAATAAATGTATAAATTTGGCAACTTCAATATATTGGAATTTAATGCTATAATTGGTAAATTGATTAACTTTAAATTGATATGGAAATTTGTTTTAAAGGATTTTAAATTTATAGAGTATATAGGATGAATCAACATTAAATTGAAATTCAAAATTTTTTAAGTCATTGTAAATGATTAAGAAATTAAAATTGTTAAAAGTGGTCAATTATAGAATTGAAATAAAAAATTGGATTTAATTTATTTATTTTTAATTTATTTATTTTTAATTTATTTAATTAATATAAAATAGCCATTTTGGCCACTGACTCGGATTTCGACGAAACTAGTTTCATCGGATCCGCAATGGGGAATTATTGTAGGATTTCAAGTTTCGTAGCGATCGAACTTGTCGTTTGATCATACGAACGCAAAACGCCTTGAAATCGATTTAATTGAAATCAATTTGAAAAATATTGATTTTAGCATAACTTCTTCATATGATGGAATTTGGACCTAAAACCTTTTCCATTTCATTCAAAATATTTTTAAAACATCTATTTTGATATACGGGTTGACCCAATTTCGTTTCAGAGTCGAAACGAGCTTTTTGGGCCACTTTGTCTTTTGCGCGTATACCTATTTTATCCATCCATTAAATTTCAGTTTTCCTATATATATCATGCTATAAACCCTAGCCTACCTCTTTTCCTCATTTTCTGTACATTCTATTAGCTCCTCTTTTCAAATGACTGCAAATCCTAATTTCCAAATACAAATCCAAATCAAATCTAAAGCCAAAAATTCAAACTCTCCAAACAACATCAAATTTTATATGGATTCGAAGATAAGAGTGCATCTCAATTTTGTGATTAGTTTTTCAATTCGATGCACTGTTTGGCCTGGAATCACGAATCAAATCTCGGCCATTCATTGAATGTCGATGAACTTTAACGGATCGACAAATCGCGGATACAATAAGGTGGAAAGGATCACGCGCTGTGCATAGGTGTGTTTGGTTCGCCGATTCAACGGCTAGATGGGGCAAATTAATTGGATTAGGGCTTGTTTTTCTAGGTGGCGGCCGGCCTTGGTCGTGGCATCGATCGGGTTTGTGGGACCGGGAATGTGGGGAGAATGGCATCAATAGGTGGCGCGTCGTTCTGATGGGCTTGCAGAAGGAGCAACAGCGCCGCTATGGCCAGTGGCGGCGCGTCGACATTCGGGTTGTAGGGATGAAGTTCGTGCGATAACAGTGGGCTGGGAAGAAAGTTGAAGGTGACGTGGCAGTTTAATTATTCTTTCTTTTATTTTATAATTTTATTTTTTCAATACGTTCTAATATACATACTTTCGCGTACGAGGTCGAAATTGCACGCGGTTTCCTTTGTCAGGATCGTATTTGGAATTTCAGACATTTTGACGGTAGTTTGGACAAATTCTGAGACTGTTCAATTTTTTGGGTTTAAATTGGATTTAAATTCAATTTAAATTCAAAAGGGGAGTGTTTTAACCCACTCACAACTTCTAAAATTTCTAATGTTTGTTAAATTTAATTTTGTTGTGATTATGCATTTATTTATGACTTTTCGTATGTTTTTAATCATCATCTCAGTTATTGCATTTATTTAAATTAAATCATTATTTAATTTTATTATTGAATATAACCGCCAGTTAAATACCTGTTATATATATTATCAGTAATCTATTGGTATTGATTGATTGTTTTGGATGATGATTGTGATGGATGTGTGATCTGTTTATGGATGAATGGATGTTGTATTATATATTATTTAAAACTGCAAGTCATTATGCACTTTATTTCATTTGGGATTGCGGTTTGAAATGATATATAACCGTAATTTTATTTCAAATTACGGATTGAAATGATAAATATCCGTATCACTTGACCATAGGATAGAAAATTATATACAGGCACCGCGGTCTATATATAAATATATTTTAAAATGATTTTCTATGGTTTGTAAAGAAATATATGTTTTTATGAGGTACGGATTTGGATATTGTATAAATGTATTTTATATATTGTTAAATTCTTGGGTTTAAGCTATGAATAAGTTTTGTTTAAAGTATAAATAAGTTAAATAATAAAGTTGGATCTTATTAAAATATAATATGGTTAAGTATTTACTTAAAGTATATTTTTGTATAGAGTTTATATTGATTTTTATAAATCAAGGTTGAGAAAATAGTTTTGAAATCGATTGGAGATTTTATTTAATTAAAGAATTTTATTTAATAAGAATCCTTTTGGAACTTATTGAAATTGAGATTTTAAAGAATATGGTTTTATAACTTAATTCGGGTTTAAGGTGATTTAAGTGGATAAACTGAGGAATATTTTGTTATTGAAAATCGAAGTTTTATTTAAAGGATATTGGATTTAGCAAGCAAATATTTCAAAACTAAATAATAGAAAAATTGAATTTGGTGTGTGTATATATATGAATTTTAAAATTTATTTTTGATATATTAGATATTTAAGCTTGGAAATATATTGAATTTGAAATGGTTTATTTGGAGGTTCAAATAGGTATTTGGAATTTATTTGTGATATTGAAGAAGCTATTTTATTTCATAAAGTTATTTAATACTTAAACCATTTAAGTATGAGAAGTAATGCTTCAAAGCTATGGGTTTCAAGGTATATAGATTTGAAAGTGCTATGATTTTGGAAAAGGGTATATTTGAAATAAAAATGATATCATGTTGATTTGGTTTTAAAAGGGAAAATGATATCGTAATTATATGTTTTGAAATGGATATTATATTCTGGTTTGAAGTATAAATTATTTTGAAATGACCGCGGTGTTATAATAACGTTCGGTTGTTGAAGAGACCGGGATCGGAAGCTGTCACTCTTTACCAACTTCGAAAACCACTTTAACAACCGTGTGCGCGGTGGAGATTCTAGAATGAAGTAGGATGATGGCGGCGTTTCCTTTGAGGAAAATAGGTGGCTAAAACATAAGCGATTCTCGGGAAAAATGAGATAGCACATTTGATCGGACACATCCCTTCAATATTATACTTTGACTTTTGGATTGATTTTGTGGCCACTTTTGATTTTTTTTTATTTGGGGGTGTGGCTCGAGGTTACGGATGGCAACGGGGCGGGTATAGAGTCCAAACCCGGTCGACCCGCCCCTATTTTGGCCCATCCAGACCCGCCCCATTGGGTCATTGGGGCGGGTAGACCCGTGACCCGTTCTTGAGTGCTCCGGGTCTAGGGTCGGGGCTCGGTTGACCCGCCCCAACCCGACCCGCACTACTAACTTCTCATGAAACTGCTTTGTTAATATAATGATTTATTAATCTTCTTAGATATAAGTGATTTTAGCATGGATATTAAAATGTCCCAATAAATAATCTATATAAAAAATTGAGTATTAAGTTGCGTCATTGATAATTATGCAATAACATATGTATATATTTTCTGAATTGTTATTGTACCATCATTTTTACTAACTTTCCTTAAACACGTTGTTATTTGTATTTCATGTATTATTTAGTGATAACGAGTATAACCAAATAAATACATGTAAGTTGATACACAATTTTTAATCAATACATGAGACTCATCGGGTCTTGGGGCGGGTCGGGTCTACCCTGACCCGTATGGGTCCTGCGTACGGGGCAAAATTCTAGACCCGCACCAGGTCTACGGGGCGGGTCTGGAGTGAGGTCTAAAAAATCTGAGACGGGTATGGGGCATTAAAATCCCATCCCAACTCACCCCATTTCCATTCCTACTCGAGGTGGGCGGTAGCTGCGGCTATGCGTTACCACCAGTCCGGATAGCAATTGGTATATCTACCCTGGCATTGCCTAGTTTTGCCGTGTCACCTACCCTAGCGCGCCTTATACGATTTTGTTTTGTACCATACCTATTGAGTGCCCTCTGACGACGCCCATTACGGGGGAGATTACGGTACTATATAGACTATGGGAATATAAAAGTATGTTAAGGTGGAAAATGTAAAGCCTTGACGCTATTTTCAGTATATTATACTTTAATTTAGACACTATTATAATAGCGTATATTACTACATAGTACATCGTTTTACGGGTCCTTATGAGATGTGAATCCCGAGCATCTCTTGAGTTACTACACTCACGTTAGACACTGGATAAGAGATGTCAAAACCCGTAAACATCTCTGACGCCGTTCCACTCATATTATTAAATGTTGATTTAACTTACGTAAGATCTTTTAGTTCTGAATCGAATGTTTTGTCTTTTCAATTCGCTCGGGTCAGCCTGAGCATTTCAGGAATTGAAAGCCTTATTTCTGGAGGACGAAGACAAAGATTGTATTATTACTATTATTTACTATAGTGTTCCACTGCATCACATTGTTCCGCTGCATTGTTATTATTCTTTGGTATATGTAACTCTGATATATATTTTATAAGAATAATCGAATATATTGTAAACAGCTTCATGAACTGTATATTTGATCATTATATTTTATCGTTCCGCTGCAAGATTCTATTTTGTTTATTTTTCCTTCTTATTTATCCCATAACAATCCGCCCTTTCTGTATGGTTTAAGTCTGATGTGTTTAGTTTATCGTCGATTTAAAGCGTGCAAAAAGGCGGGACGTTACAGTCACCTCCAACCACTAGGGACCTCATCGTCACGCGAGAGCCTTTGCTACAATTAAATGCTCCTCTTCCCCCTACTCCGGCCCAACCCGATGCCGTCACGTTTTCAAAATTGCATCGCCAACAACCTCGTCCAGTTTGACACCTAAAACCCTAAATTGACTCTGCCAAGCCACCACAATGGTCCAAAAGGTCAGCGGTCATTTTTCCCACGATCATCAACCAACAAGCAACCTTCGGCCAAAACCTCGAGGCTATAGGACCTAGCGATTGTCGAAAATTGGTAGAATCCCAATTTTCGATCATCTCACCATATCTCCATCCAAACGAACTTAAAAATTGTGATAATATGATCAAAATTCATCATTTTCAAATTCGAAACTTGTTATATAATCAAATCGTGTAATTTAGATGATTGATTTTCTGACTTTAATTGATCGTCACTATTAATTCTCATTTTCGAAATAATTACTTAATATGTTTGCTTGAAATTATTTTTAAAATTGATGTTGCATCCATACACACATTTTCCCTTCAAAGATCATAGCCTAAAATTGAATATATGAAGAGAAATTGAATTTATTTGAATTTAGCCTAAAATTGAATATATGAAGAGAAATTGAATTTGCTTGAGCCTGCTACACAAACAGGAACGTGTATACATATTTACACAGACATGCACATATTATTTCGTATTTATCTACATCAACCACATTAATTCATCCATGCAAACATTTATTTACAACAACACTACAAGATTTATCACATGCATCGAGGAATAAATAGATTTAAGCTTAAAAAGAAAATGTTTACTCGCTTGTATATTAATAAATAGAGGATAAAGATTTTGAAAACTGGACCGCACTTGATTTTGAATTGATCTTTAATTGCTTGTTTTATGCTGGGTTGATCTTGAATTTTTACATGGTTGCTTTAACATAGATTGAATCTGAAGTTGTTTAGTTTGATCTGTTTTTATTTTGATTCTGGTTTTAGGTTTTTAAAAAAAATGAAAAAAGAGATTTGAGAAATAGATAAGTAGAAGACTTTGATCTGTACACAGCCTATTCTCACCTTTATTATTTACATTTCAATTTTAAAAGAAAATACATTTGCCACTTGTTATTATGCATGTTACTCTAAGCTTACACATGTCAAAATCAATTTATTTTATTTTTTTCTAACGTTTTTATTATATATATATGTGTGTGTGTGTGTGTGTGTTTTATGCTATATATTTTTATATATACAAACCAAATTTATTTCATGTATGTTTTAAAGAAAATATATTAACCTTTATTAAATCCTATTTTAAACTTAAACTAATAGATATTTTAAATTAATAAAATTTATATTTAGTGTTTTAAAAATATAAAATTTAACTTCAACTAGCTTTTGAAAATTATTACATTGAATTCAAATTAGTGCTTACTAATCACAATATATATATATACACACACACATACTTATATACTTTTATATGTATACACTTACAATTTTCAACATTATAGAGTTTGCATATATCTATTTATTTATTTTTTAACTTACTACAAAATTTATCATTTCCAGATATTTAATTCAACATTATTATAGTTTCAAATCCATTTATATACATCTAGATATTTTAATTATCAGAATACTATTTGTTCAACTAAATAAAATTAGTATCTAAATAGTAAAAACCAGTTAATTATCCGATTAACAGATGTCCAAAAATCTAGGTTATCACATTCCTTCCCCCTTTAAATATTTTCGTCCCCGAAAAGGAACAAAGCCAGAATTTATTAAAATGCTTATTATCAGTAAAATTACTCTTTGAACATTTTTCACTATAAACTCTATTTATTTAAAAACTTTAAAAACTTTAAAATCTACATAATATTACCAAAATAGTTTTATAAAAATACTTTCTAAACTCGATGTCTCAACAAGTCCATCCTTGCTCTCACAGAAATTCGGTCACATGTTGATCAGGCGTTGGAATGAAAATCTATAAGTACTTAGCAGACCCGTTTTCAACAACCAGTGAAAATACTTGGAAAATATTTTATGAAAATATAGAAAACATTTTTTAAAATATAGGAAACATTTTTGGTGAGAATGATCTGGAAATCATCACCCCCTCCATGGTCGCAGATAACCTGATGATTACGTTGCCATCCCGGCAAAACCATAGAAAAATGTAGGCCTCCGCGCCCCTCGATTACACCATGGAACATGCCAAAGATCGCAGCTACACCCAGCTTTTACGTTTCCATCAAGGAAAAACGCATGTAACTGTAGGCATCATTGCCCTCGAATTTCGCTGCCAAATGAAACTTCTCCACACAGACCACATAGATCACAGACTACATCAGTCGAATCTCAATGTAGCCTGTAGGCACTCACTACCACACGACTTTCGCTATGTCTTCATAGATCGTAGTCTACTGATGTTACGTCGTTCTTCCAGTGAAATCGAACGTAGACCATAGGCAATCGCTGCCCCTCAACTTCCTTTATGGTGCACAATAGATCACAGTGACACCGAGTTACACTATTGTCATAGCATAGCTCAAATGTCTCTATAGGCATCAACGCCCTCGAATTTCTCTACCCAACCGCAATCCTTAGGAACATCGGTTAGTCTGGATTCCCTCTCAGGATTAAATTTAGAACCCCCCTAGGGCTCAAGGCAGAAACACTCTGTGGATCTCCTACTCGAAGTTTATTTCAATGGGAGTGCCTTTTCCCCAGAGCCAATCTCAAAATATTCTATACTATACACATATAGTATCTCTCAAATCATACTCTTTATATGCATCACATATAAATCTCCTTTACACAAAATCGATATCTCAAAATCGATAATTCTCAAACTTGGCTTTCCAAATTTCCAAAATTGATTTTTCCCAAAAATCAAAAGCCTTTCAAAATCAGTGGGTTCCAAAACCCTTTTTTCCAAAATCATTCTCATAAAATCATTTATATATATAAATATATGTAATTTTGAAAAATCTTGGGATCACTTCATACTTATATAAAGTCCCTTTTTATACTTTAAATCTTTTCAAAAATCTTTTCTTCTGGTTATATATTCAATAAGGAGAGTTTATTATATATAACAAATATATATAACTTTATTTATGCCAAATCAAATACTCCAGTTGGATCTCTCTTATAAAGTTAATTACCACCTTACTTACCTTTATAAAATGAGTTTCATTTAGTGTCACCCAACTTCCACCTTTATCAATATATATTTCTCAAAATATATTTTTCCATTTCAAAATCATTTTTTTCAATTTCTTTTCAAAATATCTATTTCATTCAAGCACATATGATGTACATATATCATCCGTACGCAATATCAAATTCGATCGCTCACTGATCACACAATTTCATTTCCGAATTATTATCGTCCACCCGACTTCCTAGTGCAGACTCAAATCTGGCTTCTTGATCAGAAACCATCATTCTCCTTGCATAGCCATAACTATGATAAAGAATTTCCAAAATCAATCAAAAATCCATATCCTGGGTTCGCCGTCGAAAATCGAGTGAAAAATACCAACTCGGATCGATATACTATCTCAAAATTCTATGTTCGAATTTGGATCAAATCGTTATGCGAATAGAACAATATGCGTACATCGTACGTGTTTATCTTCATTGATTATCATCTAATCAATTTTCTTTATTCACATTCATTTTTATTTCTATTCACTTATTCACAATTGCATTATTCCACTTGGGTTATCACTTCAATTATAAACGTATTGCGCTCTGACCAGCTTGAATTTAGAAAATAGCTTAAAAAGTTTAAAATAGATAAGTAGTTGTAAAATAGTTGTTAGTTGTAAAATAGCTGTAAATAGTTAAACAATTATAAAATAGTAAATAGTTGTAGAATAGTTAGATGGTTGCAAAATAGTTGTAAAATACGGACTAGTTTGTAAAACAAATGTAAAATAGTAATTAGTTTTCAAAATGGTTGTAAAATAAATATAAGATAGGTTTTAAAAGAAAGGTTGTATATTATATAACTAGAAAAATAGATTTAAAACAGTTTATATTAAGACAATTTATTTGAAAATGGTTTAAGAGTCAAACTGGTTCAATTTCCCATTTCAATCGATTTCCAATTTCCACTTCCATCTAAATTGATTCAATTCCAATTCAAGTTGAATCAACTTCAATTCCTATTCCAAATTCAAATCAATTCCCATTTGAATTTAAACTTATTCAACTTCAACCACAATTCCAAATTGTTCAAACAAATTCAATTTAAACAAATTCTAATTAAAATCTCAACTTTAAACCATCTCGAATTATATAAATTTGAGTTTAAACTTTTAAATGTTGATTTAATCCTTATTTTAATTTAACAACCTAAATGTTTAAACAATTAATTTTGAATCCAAATTTCAGAAATTTATTTTGAATTATCTTTACTGAACTTATTCTAAGGTTCGGGTAAGAGTTTAAAACTTTTTAAGCAATTTAATCTTTGAAATCCAATTTATTACCCAAATTTAACTTCAAACCTTGAAACCAGTTCTTAATAATTTTAGTTTTCAAATTCATTTTTAACATTTAAATCTTAAGTTCAAAGTGATTCCATTTCCATATGTTCAACCTTTATTTCTTAAAATCAAAATTATTTAAATGGTTTCAAAAGTTTTATTTCCATTTTATTTCAGTAATGGATATATATTATCTAAATCCACTTCTTAATTCTATTAAAATAATCCAATTCACAGTTTCATAGATTATTAATAATAATAGGATGATATCAGGATAAGCCAAGGTAAATGAACATCCAAATTATCCAAAACACCAATCAATAACATCCATCAATAGCATCCATTAGTAATTTTCAGAACTCAAACTTCTTTTGAAATCACACATAACTCCCATTCAAGCCAACCATTTAAATTCCCTAAGTTAAATCTCAATTCATTTAATCCAGTCAACCTTACTCAATTTGAATTCTCCATTTCAAATTTTTAAACTTCTTATCAATATCCTTTCTCACTTATAAGTTCAAAACTTATTTCTCTTTGGGTTCACATCACATTTCAAAGGAAAATTCAAAACTTAACACTTAATGTTTACTTCCAATCAACTTGTTATTATGTATATCCCACTTATATACATATTCATTTCTTTTGCACCCCAAGTCATATTTAAAATTCTAAATCATTCTCGGTTTTTAGTTCAAAACAAATTTCTTTAAAAAATTTAAAACAACTCTCGTTTTAAGATAAGATTCCTACATTTAAAAATATTATTTATTATATCTTTTAACACTTTAAAACAATTTAAATTTTATGGACTTAGATTTTAAAACTTCACAATTTAAATCCCTTTAATTTTTACAAGTCTTACTCATCAAATGTTTACTTCCTTGAAACATTCCATTTTGCTTTATTATTAATTATTATTAGAAAACAAACATCCCATTATTAAGACATAACAACCATCTTATGATGTTGACCAAGATTATCATATTTGGAAACCAATTCACTATATATTATCTCCTAATTTGTTGGAATATAAAATCAGGGTAACTTAATTCAGCATTCTGAAAACACTTCTACAAATTCAGGATTTTAATTTTTTTGGTTTGTATCCATTTCTAGCTTATCTTATTTGTATAGTTCATTTTTTACCCAAATTTCTGTTTTGTTGTATATATATTACCACTTAATTCTTATTTAATTTGAATAATTAACAACCAATTGTTTTAATATATATAATTAGAAATATTATTGCTGTATATATCAAAATACAAGCTTATATAAAAATCATTCATTTTTAACACCTTTTTTTAAAATCATTATATAAGAAAATAACAAGTACGCCCTCATATATAATACACTCAACTCATTCTAGGGTACTGCTATCCAATCTCTAATGAGTAACCCCCACCAGAGCCAAGGTTCTTGCTTAACCTTCAGCTCTAATACCAAAATGTAACGACCTGGAATTTTCATCCTCGAAAATTCAACACTAATATGTCCACTACAGAAGTGCCGAGCAATCAAACGCCAGAAATTCAGATTGTTAGGGGAAAGAAGAAAAGAGGTAGAAGAAGAAACAGAAAACAACAGCATAGAATCTCACATTCGCAGCGGATTAAAATATAATATCAAATAATAGCATTTATACAAAGAAAAGCTGTAATTGTCAGTTACATTCAATATATTATAGTACAATCATTCACAAATAAATTGGACAGTTGTAACAACTTTTCCCTGACTATAATCAATACAATCTCAAACACACAGTGGAATATACTCCATATGTTCCTGCCATCCAGCACGCCTCCTAAGCTCCATAACGTCAACTTGAAAAGCCATAATACTCGGTCTGACCCGAGCATTACATTAAAGTAACACTCGAGTCAGGCTGGAAACCAGCGTGAGTAAACCTATATAATTTGAAAATATTGAGTTATCAAACTTATTTACAAACCAAGGTAACTCGTACATGATTACGAGTTTTCTCTTGTTATAGTCAAACACTTATTCCACAAAGTTATATCTAAGTATCGTTACTTTGTTTCAATAGTCTAGTTTACTTAATTTATTCCATTCTAGCCTATTTGATTTTACAAATCAAATCTATAAAGAATTATTATACATTACTAGTCAAAATGGTTTCGAATATTGCTGATATCCCACCCTGGTCTCTTCGATTCCAATGTTATCTTCTAAGTCAAGTTGTTTAAAAAATTTAATTAAATTTAGAATAACAGCAATTCACCACAGATAGTCATCCCACATTTGTTACGATTCAAACAAAGCATTTCATATCACAGAACATCACAAATTACATACCAGAGATATCAAACAAATCCAAGACATTCTATTATGGTTTATCATTCATAAGTAAGATTAATTCGTCACCATTTCTAATTAATTTAATTAATCAAATAAATTAATTAATTTTAAATCATGCTTAATTATCATTAATTAATTTTAAATCATTTATTATTATTAAAATTAATTATTGACATTAATAATTTATCCTTTAATTAGTTAAAACCTTAAATTAATTAAAGATAACCATTTATCTTAATTAATTACTGGATTATCATTTAAATCTTATTTAAATTAAATGCTTGAAATTTATTCAAAAAAAAGTCTCTTGAGACCCTTCGACTAATTAAATGCTTAAAAAACATTTATTTTCCTTTAACCTTTTACTTAGGAATTCATTTTAATTAACCTGATATATATATATATATATATTTCAAATCAATTTAAATTTAAAAACATTTGACTTTAATTTATATTTTGAAACTTGATCACACTTTGCCTGGAAACTTGTTAATATTTAGCTTGAAACTTGTTAACTAACTTAGGATATTAAAATTAGTTCATACTTCTTTTTAAAACATGTTTAATAATTGCTTTTTAAACCTGGTTAATATTTTACTTAGGAAAGTTGGTTAATCATTTCTAAAGTTAAGAAACCCAAACCAAAACCACAATTTCCCTGAGCCGAAACTAATCTAACCTACCCACTTCTCTCCTCCGATGAAACTCGTGAACAACCCAAGCGAAACTCTATACAAACGAGAAAAAATTCCTTAGCAAAAATTCTTCTTCCCTGATGCATCACAATACAACAAACAACTCGACACAACTGATACATGTGCACGTGCACACGGCATTGGAGCCACTCTGATCAACCATGACGACACTACCAAGTCACCGATGATCATCCTGACCCAAATGAACCTCTAAAATCCACGTCGACCATGCCAGACAGAAACGAGCGAACTTGAACACAAAAGAATAGAACCCGATCACCAACAACCTCCTCGCATCGTCACCTCTGACCACTAGGGACATCGTTATCATGCCAAAGACTTTTCTACAGTTAAATGCTCCTCTTCCCCTACTCTGGCCCAACCCGATGCCGTCACGTTGTCGAAATCGCCTCAACTAACACCTCATCCATTTCGACACCATAAATTGACTCTACCAAGCCACCATAGTGGTCCAGAAAAGTCGATGGTCATTTTTCCCACGATCATCGACCAACAAGAAACCTTCGGCCAAAACCCCGAGGCTATAGGACCTCGCGATCGTCGAAAATTGGTAAAATCCCAATTTCCTATCATCTCACCATATCTCCATCCAAACAAACTTAAAATTGTGATAATATGATCAAAAATCATCATTTTCAATTTTGAAACAGGTTATATAATCAAATCGTGTAATTTAAATGATTGATTTTCTGACTTTAATTGAGCACACTGTTAATCCTCATTTTCGAAATAATTACATAATATATTTACTTGAAATTATTTTTAAAATTGATGTTACATCCATACACACATTTTCTCATCAAAAATCATAGCCTAAAATTGAATATATAAAGAGAAATTGAATTTATTTGAATTTGCTTGAGCATGCTATACAAACAGAGACATATATATATATATATATATATATATATATATATATATATATTGAGCCTGCTATACAAACAGAGACATATATATATACACACACACACACGCACACGCACATTTACACAGACATGCACAGATCATTTCATATTTATCTACATTAACCACATTAATTCATCCACGCAAACATTTATTCACAACATCACTGATAGATTTATCACATGCATCAGGGTATAAACAGATTTAAGCTTAAGAAGAAAATGTTTACTCAATGTATATTGATAAACAGAGGATAAATCTTTTGAAAACCGGACTGCACTTGATTTTTAACTGATCTTTGAAATGCTTGTTTTATGCTGGGTTGATCTTGAATTTTACTTTCTTGCTTTAAGACAGCTTGAATCTGAAGTTATTTAAGTTTGATTTCTTTTATTTTGATTCTGGTCTTAGTTTTTTTTAGAAAGAAGAAAAAGAAATTTGAGAAATAGATAAGTAGAAGACTTTAATCTATAAACAGCCTATTCTCGCCTTTATTATTTATATTTCAATTTTAAAAGAAAATACATTTGCCACTTGTTGTTATGCATGTTATTCTAATCTTACATATGTCAAAATCAATTTATTTTAATGTTTTTTATGTTTTTATTACATATGTGTGTGTGTGTGTGTTTTATGCTATATATTTTTATATATACAAACCTAATTTATTTCATGTATATTTTAAAGAAAATATATTAATCTTTATTAAATCCTATTCTAAACTTAAACTATTATATATTTTAATAATAAATATTATCTTTAGTGTTTTAAAAATATAAATTTTAACTTCAACTAGCTTTTGAAAATTATTACATTGAATTCAAATTAATGCTTCCAAATCACAATACACACACACACACACACACACACACACACACACACACACATATATATATATATAACATATACTTATATACTTGTATATTTACACACTTATAATTTTCAACATTATAGAGTTTACATATATCTATTTATATTATTTTTTTAATTTACTATAAGATTTATCATTTCCAAATATTTATAATTCAACATTTCTTATAGTTTCATTTTCATTTATATACATTCGGATATTTTAATTATCAGAACACTGTTTGTTCAACTTAATAAAATTAGTATCTTAATAGTAAAAACCAGTTAATTATCCAAGTAACAGAGGTCCAAAAATCCAGGTTATCACATCGAGTCTTCCCTGCGGTAGGCATAAACTGCACTTCAAACACTTCCTCGAACTTACTTCAAGAGAGATCATCCTCGAAAACATTCATGGTGACTACATCCCACCACGCAGCTGTTCCTTCCTGAAGTTGCCCCATGACGCCATAACCCACTTATACTCTTCTGACAGATCCAAACTCATAAAAATCCGCTTACACGAGCGCAACCAGGCTTGCACTTCAATAATAGACTACGTACCCTTAAAATGCTTTCCTCTGAGATTGGTAAAGTCTTTGCACAATACTGCAAAGTTTAAGAGAACAAAAAATAAACTCTGGGTCAGACATAGGTCTGGTGTGAGTAAACGGTTTAAGTTGTTTAACTTGAAAATTATTTGAAATCAAAGGTATCTCGTAAAACTCACAGCAAATAAACACGGACGAGTTTTTCCCTTACGATAACCAAAACATTTAATAGGAAATCCAGTTATATTATAATAGCATATAGGTTTTTCAATATAAAATAGGAAATAGCTTGAATGCTTACATCTCACGTTCCGACATAGTTGGGCACAATAAAAACCGTACGGACGCTTATTGGAGATTGGATACCACATAATGGCAGGGCTACTGGGTATCGTGTGTCACAGTACCTGGTCTAGATCAGAGTACCGAGGATCCCCTGCAACACAATATCGGAGCTACCCCTTACTGGATAGTTTGAATAAGACAATCCCGCGGTTGTGGCCAACAAACCGCCCACACGGCCGAAGAAAAGGGACATCTAGACAGGAGAAATCTTACCCTACTTGGGTGCTACCCACTTAGCCTTGCTGCACCTCCCCTGTTTTAGCTATTTACGGTTGATGTGGCTTTAGGCTATGATTTACCTTCATAGCACACATTTCTTGGAATGCTCATCATCCTTCAATGACGTTGGTCTGATAGCATTCATCCATACAAGTCCGTTCTGGGTCCGAACAGAACCGAAGGGGTCCGAACGAAACTGAAGGCACTATCTCCATTACACTTATTTTGGAATCACCCTCAGAGTTAATGACAAATAGCCCTTGCAATCTGAAACTTCGTTCCTGATCTTCACTTGATATTTCACGACCTATCGCCTATTTTGGATCTTCGGATAACAATTTGATATCCGATCCCAGTCTCATCGAAATCCAAATGCCATCTTTTAAGGCCAAATTGTTTAAGTAAAACAATTTAATTAAACTTTAGAATGCCATATACACCTAGAAATTCATCACAGATAAATAACTCACATTTATCACAGTTCAATTCAGGCATTTCATATCACATAATATCACAAATTACATACTAGAGACATTAAGCAATCCAAATCATTAAATATAATCTAATCATTTATATGCTAGATAAACTAGTCACACCATTTCTAATTAATTTAATTTAACACAAAATAAATAAATTACTTATAACCCTTCTTAATTGTCATTAATTAATTGCATGCCATTTATATTTTATTTAAATAACTATTTGGAATTAAATAATTTTAACATGTAAAATAACTTAAGACCTTTGATTACTTAAAGTTTAAAAATTTATTCTTCCTTAACCTACTACTTAATTACACTATTTAATTTTAATTTAATAAACTTAGGAAATAATTTTAAAATAATGGACATATATTAAAATAATTCTAAACTTAATTTGTTTAAGTTAAAAAGATATTATTATATCACCTTTAACTAACCAAATATTTAGGTAAAACATTTATCATTTAAAGAAATGGGTTTGGAAATTGTTTAAAAACTTGTTTTTGTTTTGGAAAAACTTGTTTCCTTTTTCCCTTTTAAACTTGACAATACGCTTTATTTAAAGCTTTGTTAACTTACCTTTATCATTTTATTTAAAATAGCTTACCCAAGAGAATTTAACCGGCACAAAGCCCATACATTTCCTCCCCTTTCTTCTTCTTTTTAAAACTTGTTAATTTACTTATGAACAACCAGAGCCCAACCCAATACAAACACCTATGCTAACCCGAGCTCACCCGATACAAACACTTCTTCTTCTAACCTACAGCAAAATGCTTCAAACCAGACACACGAACACGCATGCATGTGCACGAATGACCAATGCCGCTTCGAACAACGTCGCTACCACCAGCAAGTCGCCGTCGACACGCTCGAACGACCCGACCACCCAGAACCTTGAAGCAAACCTCTAAATCGAAATCGAGAAAAACGATCACCACCGAAACAAAACCAAATCACCAAAACCACCTCGCGTCGCCACCTTTGATCACTGGACACCACATTGCCATGCCTGGAGCTACGCCAGACCTTCACCTTCCTATTCCTCTACCTCTGATCCAACCCGATGCGACGGCGACGTCGCATCCACCTCGAAAAAAAAATCGACCCAAATAGGGTCTCAAACCCTACATCCTCCTCACTGCAACACCACGGCGAACAAGAAACCCTCCGACCACTGTTCCCAAGCTCCTCGACCAACGAGCTACCTCCAGTAATGATCTCGACCCTCCTCCATCCTTCGATCGCTAGAAATCGAAGAAAACTCAATTCCCGTTCAACCTACAAAATCTCCACAAATTCTAAATTAAAGTCTTGATATTAATATTAAATATCATAGTTTTAAAAGATGAATCAGATTATAAAGGTGAAATTTGAAATTAAAATAGTCGATTTACTTTATATATTACATTTTCACCGTACTTTCTAACTTCCCAGTAAAACACTTATTAATTGCACTTATATTTATTTTTAAAAATAAGATTTAGTTAGTACAAACACATTTCCTTTAAACATCACAACCTAGAATGGTTTATATGAAGAGAAATTGAATTTTGAGTGTTTCTATGGTCTACTGAAACAAAACAGAGACATGCGGATGATCACACAGTTACTCAACATATATACCAAGCGAAACATATTCATACATCCATGAAAAACATTTTCAAAACATTACAACCATGATTTATCACATGCATCAGATAATAAAGTGGATTTGGCTTTAAAAGGTGAAGTCTACTCACCTTAAAATGTTTGAACAGCGAATAATTTTAAAATTGCTAGTTGAACTTTGAAACTGTAACTTGATCTTTATCTACTTTGATTAAATTGAGTTGTAACATCCCGCCATTTCGCACGATTTAAATCGACGATAAACCACACACGTCAGACTTAAAACATACAGAAGGGTGAATTGTTATGGGGTAAAAAAAGAAAAAGCAGAGAGAGAAAGAAAAAAAATAGAATCTTGCAACGGAACGATAAAATATAATAATCAAATAAACAGTTCATGAAGCTGTTTTACAAAATCATTTGATTATATACTAATACTATACATATCAAAGTTACACATACCAGAGAATATTAAGAATGCAGCGGAACAGATGTGATGCAGTGGACTAATATAATATATAATAATAATACAAATCTTCGTCTCCGTACTCTAGAATAAAATCTTCAAATCCTGAAATTCTCGGGCTGAACCGAGTGAATTGAAAAGACAAAACACTCGAGTCAGAACTAAAACATCTTATGTAAGTTAAGTCAACGGTAAAACAAATATGAGTGCAGTAACTTAAAAGATGCTCGAGATTTGCATCTCCTAAGGATCCGTTAAACTATTTACTATGTAGTAATACTTCGCTATTATAATTGTATCTATTAGTAAAATAAACTTACTTTAAAATAGCGTTAAGGAGTGACCCAATATTCCCCTTAACGCATAATATATTCCCATAGTCTATACAGTACTGTAATCTCCCCCGTACTGGGCGTCATCAGAGGGCACTCCATAGGTATGGTACAAAACAAAATCATATAAGGCACGCTAACATAGGTGACACGGTACAACTAGGCAATGCCAGGGTAGATATACCAATTATGCTTTCGGGTCGGTGGTAACGCATAGCCGCAGCTACCGCCCACCTCGAGCCACACCCCCAAATCAAAGAAAATCAAAAGTGGCCACCGAATAAATCCAAAGTAATAGCAAAATATCGAAGGGATGTGTCCGATAAAAGGTACTACCTTCTTAACCCGTCGATCGCTCCTGTTTTAGCCACCTTATGCCAACTCACGGGAGTCGGGTCCACGTATTTACCTCAAAGGAAACGCCGCCACCATCCTACTTCATTCTGGAATCTCCACCACGTACACTGTTGTTAAAGTGGTTTTCGAAGTTGGCAGAAAGTGTGACAACTTTCGATCCCGGTCTCTTTAACAACCCAACGTTATTATAACTTCGCCGTCGTTTCAAAATAATTTATACTTTTAAAACAAGAATATAATATTCATTTCAAATCCATATAAATACGATATCATTTCCTCTTTTTAAAAAACAATATCAAATTTGATGTCATTTTCAAATATATCCTTTTCTAAAACTATAACATTTCAAAGTTATAATATTTCAAAACCAAAACTTGAAATATAGCCTTTCAAAATATAAAACTTTAAATTTCATAACTTTGAAACATACTACACTGCGTAAATGGTTTAAATGTTTAATTACTTTATATAGTAAAATAGCTTCTTCACCTTCACAAATCAATTCCAATATGGATTTTAAATTATCAAATAAACCAATAAAATTTCCATATATTTCAAAGCTTTAATTATTCCACCATTTCAAAACGTATTCTTTAATAATTTCATATATATCAATTTCAACTACTATTATTTAGGTTTGAAATGTTTACTTAATAAATCAAATATTATTTTCATAAAACCTTTAGACTTTAAATAATTGGATATTCTTTCAATCACATTAACTTGATAATATTTATTTAAATCAATTTGATATTCATTTAAATCCTCTAAACAAAATCAAGTTATAAAATCAAACCCTTTAAATCTCCATTTATTTACATTTCAAATCAAATTTTTCAAGGATAATTCTTAAATACTTTAATTCAAATCAAATTCACATTTATCTTCCAACCTCAATTTTATTTGAGTCATTATAAACTCTATATACAATAGAATTTAAATAGATACTTAACCATATTATATAAAAGAGATTCAAACTTTATTATTTAGCTTATTTTATAATTCAAACAAATTTATACATAGCTAAATCAACAATAAAATAGCATTTACATAACATCTAAAATCAATATCCATATAGCCCATATATTTCTTTACAAAACCATAAAAATCATTTCAAAAATAATTATATATATATACACCGCGGTGCCTGTATATAATTTTCTATCCTATGGACAAGTGATACGGATATTTATCATTTCAATCCGCAATTTAAAATAAAAATACGGTTATATATCATTTCAAACCGTAATCTCGAATGAAATAAAAAGCATAACAATTTGCAGTTTATAACGATATAAAATACAACATCCATTCATCCAATATCAATCATCAACAGTTGATCACAATCATTATCCAATTCAAACAATAACATCAATATATAACGGATAATAAACAACAGGTATCAACTAGCAGTTTATATTCAAAAATAAATTAAATGAAAATTTAACTGGTAGTTTATATGCAATAAATAAATTAAATAACAATTTAATTCAATTATATTAAATTTTACTGGGATAAAAATATGCCAAACAGTCATAAATAAGTTTCTAATCACATCCTAAATAAATCTAACAAACATAAGAATTTCAGAAATTCTGACTGGGTTAAAACACTCACTTTTTGAATTTAAATTGAATTTAAATACAATTTAAACTCAAAAATTGAACGGTCTCCAAATCCATCAAACTAGTGCCAAAACATTTGGAATTTCAATACGATCCTAACAAAAAAATGAGCGTGAAACGGATATCGTATGTAAAAGTTATTTGATTTAAACGAGTTGGAAATCAAGGATTGAAATAAAATAAATAAAACAGGCTCATACCCAAATTGTTGCCACATCATCCATCTCCTTCATGCAACAGTAAACAAACAAACGAACCAGCCTCCATCAGAAACGCATGTGACCATTTACCGTCGTTGCCTCGTTCGCTGCCGCACGATTAACTATGGCAAGACTCGGCCTGCGCGCGCCGCTCCGGGCAATGCCGAAACCCCCCAAAGCTTACCGCCTCGCCAACGATGGCCAATAACCTACAGCCGCCACTAATTTAAACCCTAGATCGAATTAATCTCCCAATCTAACCGTTAATTTGCAATAAAACTTGCATGGATGGATTATGCTCGAGAATATCTACAAGCCCATGTTCTCGATTCGACGATCGGTCAAAGTCGATCGCAGCCCAACGAACAGCCGAGAATTGTTCTTTGATTTTTGAACAAACAATGCGTCGAATCAAAAAATGAGCTGCAGATCTGAGTTGCGTACATCGAGAGTTTCGATATATTTTTTCTGAATTTTTTTGAGGAGTTTGAAATTTCAGCTTTGGATTTGATTTGGGATTGCAATTTGAATTAGGGTTTGTTGGCCATTGATGTGAGGAGGTGAATAGAGCATATAGAAATGAGGAAAAGAGGCTGCTAGGGTTTATAGTAGGATATATATAAGCAGGGTTGACATTTGAATGGATGGATAAGATAGATTTACGCGCTAACGCCAAAGTGACCCAAAAAGCCCGTTTCGAATCCGAAATGAAATTGGATCAACCCATATACCAAAATAGATATTTTTAAATATTTTAAATGCGATGGAACAAAATTTCAAGTCCAAATTCCATCGCACGAAAAAGTTATGCTAAAATAAGTATTTTTCAAATTGATTTCAATTGATTTCAATTTCATTTATTTCAAGGTGTTTCTAGTCCGTACGATCAAACGGCAAGTCCGATCGCTATGAAACTTGAAATCCTACAAATTCACCGTTACGGATCCGATGAAACTAGTTTCGTCAAAATCCGAGTCAGTGGCCAAAATGGCTATTTTTGCACTAATTAATTAAATAATTAAATTAGCCAATTAAATCATATTTTAAATCTCAATTCGAAAATTGACAAATTTCATCACTTATGATTCCTCAATCATTTACAATGATTTAAACAAATTTGAATGTCAAATTAGAGATGATTAATTTATAAATTTCAGTATTAACTTCCAATTTCATTAAATTCAAAATTATAAATAAAATTCCCAAACTTTCCATTTAATTAAATTAACCAATAATTATTCCATTCATTATTGTCAATAGATTGGTTTACCATTGGATTCAAAACTATTCCATAAATTTCCTCATATTCCATCTTTATTTCAGATAACGTATTATTTAGCTGCATTCAATTTCATTTAATTGAAATTAATTTAATTATTGAACTTTA
Source organism: Allium cepa (assembly GCA_030765085.1). Classification (NCBI taxonomy): domain Eukaryota; kingdom Viridiplantae; phylum Streptophyta; class Magnoliopsida; order Asparagales; family Amaryllidaceae; genus Allium; species Allium cepa. The sequence goes on from CM060935.1 coordinate 746,675,075, forward strand.
CATTTCAATTAAATAAATAAAATCTTGGTTTCCATTCTTTAAATCAACCAATTCATATTATGAATAAAAATAACATTACTTAAATTTATATTAACAAAACGTTAATTTGGATTTATTGTAATTGATTTCAAAAGTTTATTTACCCATTAAATGAATAAATGACCTATATTAATTTGCCACCTATTTGCTCCTAATTGCATTTATAAGTTCATTACTTATCGATCCAGATTATAATTCCATCTATAATGCTAATTTTATTTCATTACATTAATACATGCCTATTTACATCTTAAGTTGGATAAATATCATATTAACATCACTACCTTAAATTTTAATTATCAATTCATTCATAAATCACTAACCATACCTTAATACCAAATATTACCTTAAATCCATAATCTTGTAATATTTACTTACATTTATTGCAATTGGTTTCAATTAATTTGGATTGCACTAAATTAGTTTGCATTACGTTATTACATTAATACACATCCACTTACATTTAATATTCCCAATAAATTTTACTAACTTGGTCTCATGCTTTCTATTACACATAATAAGTTTCCATTTCTATTTTAATTACACCCACCCTTTCCATTATTATTAATTTTCATTAAAGTAGTATTTAATTACATTTATTTGAAATCGGTAAATTAACTGGTAGCAACAACCATTTGTCACCAATATACTCTTTATAATACTTGTATGTTCATTCTTCCCAACCAATTACCATCTGTTGTATTATAACTTTACAATTTTAATAAATTCATTAATTGTCATTTCATTCAACCTATAAATTATTACCCTAAATTAGCACCGTTACGTTTTAATTTACTTATTATTTTACAACAAGTGCTACCATTAGTTCATACACTAATTCATTCCATTTATTATACATTATTTTATTAGTAAGTCAACACTTATATTATTAATTTACCTTTTATAGCCATTATAAATTAATGCACACATTAATTAAGATTTTAAATTAAATTAATCATTACATCTTGGTAACATTCTTTTATTACAATAAAAATAAAATTGACATTTACATTGTTTCACTTATTGGAATTACATCTAAGTTATTAACAATTAACTTACATTTATACTGTTACATTCAAGTTGTTAAAAATTTACATACCAATCTTATCCAAGTTATTATTTCCATTAATAATTCACTAAATTTTTATTTCCTTCAACATTAAGTTACCAATTTTTTTTTTAATTTAAGAAATTTAATTACCGAATTTTTTGGGTCATTACACTCTCCCTCACTCAAAACTTTTCGTCCCCGAAAAGGAAAAAGAAGGGAGAAGAAAGATTAAGAAATCAACATATCTTATTTTAAAGTATTAAATTTATAAACAAATAAATTGCAAAATTAATTAATTTAAAAAATATACCAATTTATAACCAATTAAATTTTTTATATTCAAATTAATAAGGTTTGGAAAACATTTTTCAAAATTTTCTAAGTTCAAAATTTACGGAAAATTTTGGCGGAGTCTCCTTTGTACGGAGAGGCTCGGGAGAAATATAATATCAAATATAACAAAATATCACATATAATTTCCAAAATAATACATATCCCAACACGGAAAAAATAATATAATAACGTTATAAACCGTAATCCGAAAACGTACCTAATTGTCGGGCAATTAACGCTTAAAATATGAAACCAAAAGCAGTAGCAATTGCTTCCATAACCTGTATTTCACTTATACAATCCAAAAGAGTTAATAATTATATGAAATGAAATATTAAGGCTGTTTTCAATCACCAACAAACATTAATACATACAACAATCACTTGCAATCAGGTATACAACCATCACGTAGAAATCAACACAAATCAATCATTCATTCATATCAAACAAAACAAATAGTTATTCGGGTTCAAAACTTTAAATTGTACAGGATGAAAAATAACTACTAGGCACACCATTTACTCAACAGTCTCTGATGAAGCTAAATAGATCATTTATACATCCAAACAATTTTAAAGTATCCTTGCCCAAACAACTATAAACCAAAACAAACAACAAATCCAAACAATAGATCAATTTCATTCTTATTAATTTCATTTCATTCATTTGTTGTTTGATTCCTTCTTCATTCGTAAAATGATTTATCTCTTTTAATTTACATTTATTTCTAACAAACTTTTATTTTCATTTATTTATTTATTTGCATTACATTCATTCATTTCTCAATTTCATTTACTTAGCATCTCAATGCATTACCCTTAGTCTACAATCATATATTTAATGCATTCATCTTTTCTAGTTATTTTATTTATAAATAGCTTCAATAGTTTACTTAAGTTTATTATCATTTATTTATAATACATATATTTCTATTAAACTAGTAGCATTTCAGTTATACTTAAGTTTATAACACTACAACCTCAAATCCTTATTTATCAAGGTGATTCATTGAACCTTTTCATTATACAAAATTTTCTTGTAAAATTTTCCATTACATTTTCTTATTAAACATTTCAACTTTTAAATATTTGGTAAGTTATATATGTGCTTTCTAAAAATGTAATTGAAATTTATATAGGTTTACCACATTTCTTTCCATTAATTTATTGTTCAATAAGTTTGATCTTTTGTCTTATAAGTTACAGCTTCAACTTTCTTTTAGTCTCCTTTATAACTTAGCTTTAAATTTCTTATTTTAATTAAAGGTTCCAATTATTAATTGGTTACATTCTATTTCACGATAATTGAAACTATTAATTAATCGGAAACTTAAGAACGAAAATACCGGGTTTAATTTCAAATCATTTAAAATAATACATAACGTATTTATATATCCAATTATATTAAAAAAACATTAAAATTTATATTTTTTTATCAAAATGAATCTACAGTAAAACTACTACAGTGGTCTTCACCCTTCGAAACTCAAAAATAAATGTCGATGATGCGGCCGCCATCATCGAAATTCTTTTATAGCGACAGAGAGGGTAGTACAACTTATTTCTTTTCAAAAAGTTATATAAAACCATTCTTTCAAATTATATTGAAATATTTATATCAGAAAATACTTCTAATAATATTATTATTATATTCCAAAATTATTTGAAAGAAATTTTCAAAATCCCGAAACTTAAGTTCTAAATTTCCAATTTCATTTATTTTATTTTCAATCTTATTTCGATTATTATTTATAAATTTCATTACCTAACAACCAATAAGTTACAACCAAATAAAATCTTTATAAATTTTTTATATATATATATAGAAAATATAATTGGCAAAATTATTTCATTGACCTATATTAAAACAAATATTATGTCGGTCTGTCCTATTAAGTGTTTAGAAATTCCTATTGATGTCATAGCGTCCCATGCACCAACCAAAATTTATAAATACAAAATGGAACAGATTAACACAATATTAAAACCTTTTTATAACACTAACAAGTACGCACTCTCATATATATACACCCAGCGATTCCCATAGGGTATTACTACCCTATTGATAAAGAGTCTGACCCCACAAAGCTACGGTTTATCGCTAAACCAAAGCTCTGATACCAGAAGTAACATCCCGCCTTTTCGCACGATTTAAATCGACGATAATACACACACGTCAGACTTAAACCATACAGAAGGGCGGATTGTTATGGGGTAAATAAGAAAGCAGAGAAAAACAGGAAAAACAAAATAGAATCTTATAGCAGAACGATAAAATATAATAATCAAATAAATAGTCAAAATATAATAATTAAATAAATAGTTCATGAAGCTGTTTTACAAAATCATTTGATTATATACTAATACTATACATATCAGAGTTACACATACCAGTGAATATTAAGAATGCAGCGGAACAGATGTGATGCAGTGGACTAATATAATATATAATAGTAATACAAATCTTCATCTTCGTCCTTCAGAATAAAATCTTCAAATCCTGAAATGCTCGGACTGACCGAGCGAAATGAAAAGACAAAACACTCGAGTCAGAACTAAAAGATCTTATGTAAGTTAAATCAACGGTAAAATAAATATGAGTGCAGTAACTTAAAAGATGCTCGGGATTCGCATCTCCTAAGGATCCGCCAAACTATTTACTATGCAGTAATACTTCGCTATTATAATAGTGTCTATTAGTAAAATAAACTTACTTTAAAATAGCGTTAAGGAGTGACCCAATATTCCCCTTAACACATAATATATTCCCATCGTCTATATAGTATCGTAATCTCTCCCGTACTGGGCGTCGTTAGAGGGCACCCCATAGGTATGGTACAAAACAAAATCGTATAAGGCGCGCTAAGGTAGGTGACAAGGCACAACTAGGCAATGCCAGGGTAGATATACCAATTACGCTTCCGGGTCGGTGGTAACGCATAGCCGCAACTACCGCCCACCTCGAGCCACACCCCCAAATCAATGAAAATCAAAAGTGGGCAATGAATAAATCCAAAGTCAGAGTAAAATATCGAAGGGATGTGCCCGATAAAAGGTGCTACCTTCTTAACTCGTCGATTGCTCCTGTTTTAACCACCTTATGCCAACTCATGGGAGTCAGGTCCACGTATTTACCTCAAAGGAAACGCCGCCGCCATCCTACTTGATTCTTGAATCCCACCATGTACACGGTTGTTAAAGTGGTTTTTGGAGTTGGCAGAGAGTAAGACAACTTCCAATCCCGATCTCCTTAACAACCCAACGTTATTATAACACCGCGGTCATTTCAAAATAATTTATACTTTTAAAACCAGAATATAATATCCATTTCAAATCCATATAAATACGATATCATTTCCTCTTTTTAAAAAACCAAATCAAGTTTGATATCATTTTCAAATATATCCTTTTCTAAAACTATAACATTTCAAAGTTATAATTTTGAAACCAAAACTGAAAATACAGCCTTTCAAAACATAAAACTTTGATCTTCATAACTTTGAAACATACTACACCGCTTAAATGATTTAAATTTTTAATTAATTTATATAGTAAAATAGCTTCTTCACCTTCACAAATCAATTCCAATATGGATTTTAAATTTCCCATTAAACCAATAAAATTTCCATATATTTCAAAGCTTTAATTATTCCACCATTTCAAAACTTATTCTTTGATAATTTCATATATATCAATTTCAACTACTATTATTTAGATTTGAAATGTTTACTTAATAAATCAAATATTATTTTAGTAAAACCATTAGATTTCAAATAACTGGATATTCTTTCAATCACATTAACTTGATAATATTCATTTAAATCAGTTTGATATTCATTTAAATCCTCTAAACAAAATCAAGTTATAAAATCATATCCTTTAAATCTCCATTTATTTACATTTCAAATCAAATTTTCCAAGGATAATTCTTAAATACTTTAATTCAAATCAAAATCACATTTATCTTCCAACCTTAATTTTATTTGAGTCATTATAAACCCTATATACAATAGAATTTAAATAGATACTTAACCATATTATATAAAAGAAATTCAAACTTTATTATTTAGCTTATTTTATAATTCAAACAAATCTATACATAGCTAAATCAATAATAAAATAGCATTTACCTAACATCTAAAATCATATCTGTATGGCCCATATATTTCTTTACAAAACCATAAAAATCATTTCAAAAATAATTATATATATATATACCGTGGTGCCTGTATATAATTTCCTATCCTATGGTCAAGTGATACGGATATTTATCATTTCAATCCGCAATTTAAAATAAAAATACGGTTATATATCATTTCAAACCGCAATCCCTAATGAAATAAAATGCATAACAATTTGCAGTTTATAACAATATAAAATACAACATCCATTCATCCAATATCAATCATCAACTATTGATCACAATCATCATCCAATTCAAACAATAGCATCAATATATAACGGATAATAAACAACAAGTATCAACTAGCAGTTTATATTCAAAAATAAATTAAATGAAAATTTAACTGGTAGTTTATATGCAATAAATAAATTAAATAACAATCTAATTCAATTATATTCAATTTAACTGGGATGATGATTAAAAATACGCCAAACAGTCATAAATAAGTTTCTAATCACATCCTAAATAAATTTAGCAAACATAAGAAATTTTAGAAATTATGAGTTGGTTAAAACACTCACCTTTTGAATTTAAATTCAATTTAAATCCAAAAATTGAACGGTCTCCAAATCCATCCAAACAAGTGCCAAAATGTTCGAAATTTCAATACGATCCTAACCAAAAAAACTGCACGTGAAAAGGATATCGTATGTAAAAGTTATTTGATTTAAACGAGTTGAAAATCAAAGATTGAAATAAAATAAATAAAACAGGCTCATACCCAAATTGTTGCCACGTCATCCATCTCCTTCATGCAACAGTAAATTTTACAAACGAACGAACCAGCCTCCATTAGAAATGCACGTGAACACTTACCGACGTCGCCTCGTTCGCTGCCGCACGATCAACTATGGCCAGACTCGGCCTGCGTGCGCCGCTCCAGACAACACCGAAACCCCCCAAAGCTTACTGCCTCGCCGACGATGGCCAATAACCTACAGCTTCCACTAATTTAAACCCTAAATCAAATTAATCTCCCAATCTAACCATTAACTCGCCATAAAACTTGCATGATGGATTATGCTCGAGAATCTCTACAAGCCCATGTTGTCGATTCGACGATCGGTCGAAGTTGATCGCAGCCCAATGAACGGTCGATAATTGTTCTTTGATTTCTGGAGTAACAATGCGTTGAATCGAAAAACGAGCTACAGATCTGAGTTGCATACATCGAGAGCTTTGATATATATTTTTTCTTAATTTTTTTGAGGAGTTTAAAATTTCAGCTTTGGATTTGATTTGGGATTGCAATTTGAATTAGGGATTGTTTGCCATTGAAGTGAGGAGGTGAATAGAACATAAAGAAATGAGGAACAGAGGCTGCTAGGGTTTATAGCAGGATATATATAGGCAGTGTTGACATTTGAATGGATGGATAAGCTAGATTTACACGCTAACGCCAAAGTGGCCCAAAAAGCCCGTTTCGACTCCGGAATGAAATTGGGTCAACCCATATATCAAAATAGATGTTTTTAAATATTTTAAACGCGATGGAACAAATTTCAAGTCCAAATTCCATCATATGAAAAAGTTATGCTAAAATCAATATTTTTCAAATTGATTTCAATTTCATTTATTGAAGGTGTTTCGAGTCCGTACGATCAAACGACAAGTCTGATCGCTATGAAACTCGAAATCCTACAATAATTCACCGTTACGAATCCGATGAAACTGGTTTCGTCAAAATTCGAGTCAGTGGCCAAAATGGCTATTTTTCCACTAATTAATGAAATAATTAAATCAAATTTTAAACTTCAATTCGAAAATTGACAAATTTCATCACTTATGATTCCTCAATCATTTACAATGATTTAAACAAATTTGAATGTCAAATTAGAGATGATTAATTTATAAATTTCAGTGTTAATTTCCAATTTCATTAAATTCAAAATTATAAATAAAATTCCCAAACTTTCCGTTTAATTAAATTAACCAATAATTATTCCATTCATTATTGTCAATAGATGGGTTTACGATTGGATTCAACACTATTCCATAAATTTCCTCATATTCCATCGTCATTTCAGATAACGTATTATTTAGCTGTATTCAGTTTCATTTGATTGCAATTAATTCAATTATTGAACTTTAAATTTCAATTAAATAAATAAAATCTTGGTTTCCATTCTATAAATCAACCAATTCATATTACGAATAAAAATAACATTACTTAAATTTATATTAAAAAAATGTTAATTTGGATTTATTGTAATTGATTTCCAAAGTTTATTTACCCATTAAATGAATAAACGACCTATATTAATTTTTCCATCTATTTGCTCCTAATCGCATTTATAAGTTCGTTACTTATCAATCCAGATTATAATTCCTTTTATAATGCTAATTTTATTTCATTACATTAATACGCGCCTATTTACATCTCAAGTTGGATAAATATCATATTAACATCACTACCTTAAATTTTAATTATCAATTCATTCATAAATCACTAACCATACCTTAATACCAAATATTACCTTAAATCCATACTCTTGTAATATTTACTTACGTTTATTGCAATTGGTTTGAATTAATTTGGATTGCGCTAAATTAGTTTGCATTACGTTATTACATTAATATACATCCACTTACATTTAATATTCCCAATAAATTTTACTAACTTGGTCTCATGCTTTCTATTACACCAATTACAACCTAATAATAAGTTTCCGTTTCTATTTAATTACACCCACACATTCCGTTATTGTTAATTTTCATTAAAGTATAAATTAACTGGTAGCAGCAACCATTTGTCACCAATATACTCTTTATAATACTTGTATGTTCATTCTTCCCAACCAATTACCTTCTATTGTATTATAACTTTACAATTTTAATAAATTCATTAATTGTCATTTCATTCAACCTATAAATTATTACCCTAAATTAGCACTGCTACATTTTAATTTACTTATTATTTTACAACAAGTGCTACCATTAGTTCATACACTAATTCATTCCATTTATTATACATTATTTTATTAGTAAGTCAACACTTAAATTATTAATTTGCCTTTTATATCCCATTATAAATTAATGCACACATTAATTAAGATTTTAAATCAAATTAATCATTATATCTTGGTAACATTCTTTTATTACAATAAGAATAAAATCGACATTTACATTGTTTCGCTTATTGGAATTACATCCAAATTGTTAACAATTAACTTACATTTATACTGTTACATTCAAGTTATTAAAAATTTACTTACCATTCTTATCCAAGTTATTATTTCCATTAATAATTCACTAAATTTTTATTTCCTTCAACATTAAGTTACCAAAAAAATTTAATTTAAGAAATTTAATTATCGAATTTTATGGGTCGTTACATGAGTTGAATCTGAATCTAGCTTGCTTTGTTTAGTTAAAACTTGGTGAAGTTATTTAGTTTTTCTCTTTTTATTTTCTGGTTTTGGTTCAAGATTTTGAAAGATGAAAGAAAGAAAGGGATTGATATATATAGAGAGAGGTACAAATTGTATAGCACTTTGTTTTTATTCAAATCATTATATTTATTTTATTTTTTTATGAAGAAATCAATTTAATCTTGACACTTGTATAAGTATGTCTCTCCTTAGCTTACAAATGTCCACAAGTGAATATTTTATATTTTCTTTTTATGTTTTATGTTTTATATTTTTAGTTTTACATTTTATTTTTATTAGTTTATGTAACTCAAAAGAAATAATATAAAACTTTTTATTTATTCTTATTTCAAGCTTAAGCTATTTATACTTGAATTAATAACTATAAACATACTAGTGTTTAAAAATGTAGAATTTTAAATCTAATTTATTTTTAAGATATTTATTTTGAATTTAAAATCATAGTTTCTATTCAAAATTTGCATATGAATAATTGAAAATAGATAGCACATTTATTTGTTTGAAAAGAGAAGTTCGCAAATTTAAATAATTATATTAGGAAATTATCCCATTAATATTGCTAAAATTTCGGGTTACATAGTACCTATGGGGTGTCCTCTAGGCAAACCACCAGTTTAGTGGAGCGTATCGCACTGTATAGACTACGATAATAAATAAAATGTGTTAAGGGGGATATAGGTAACGCCTTAACGCTATTTTACTATAGACATATTATAATAGCGTAGATTACTACGTAGTAGTTAGTTCCATGGATCCTTAAAGGAAGGGAATCCCAACCATCCTTTAAGTTATTTGTATTTCAGTTGATATTTCACTTAAGTTGAATTTACTATATAAGAATGTTAATCCTCACGCGAGTGTTTTGTGTTTTACTTTATGCTTGGGTCAGACTGAGTGACATAGCATTTGAGATACGCATTTGGAGATTGGAGCTTTGCTGAAGATCGGTCTTATTTATTCAGCTTTTTCAGTTGTTTTGTTCATACTTGTCATCGTTTGTATTCGAGACTACGTTGTACTTGAGAGATTCTTTTGTATTTTATTTCAAACACTGTGGTTTATATAGTAGCTTCATGAACTACTATTTTTCTATTCCACTGCTTATTGCTATATTACACCATATCTGTGATTCTGTGATTGATTTATTTACTGTATATACTGAGTTTTGCCAAATATAAATTAACAATCTATTGGTCTGAGCAATTCAAGTATGAGGGGATGTGAATGGTTCGAAATAGCGGATCGTTACAACTTTCACAAAATTTTCTATGTCCCAAACTCACGGAAAATTTCGGCAAAGTCTCCTTTGTATGGATAGGTCCGAAAAAATAAGAATATCAATAATAACAATATATATGCCATATTTCAAAAATAAACATCCCAAACCACTAGAGAACAATAAAATGCCACTATAAAACCGTAATCTGAAAACATACCTATTTGCCGACAAACAATGCTTTATTTATGAAACCAAAAGCAGTAGCTATTGCTTCCATAAACCTGTATTTCACTTATATAACCAAAAGAAGTTAATAATTATGTAAAAGAGTAATATTTAAGTTGTTACAATTAATAGCACAACAAAACAACAATATAAATAATCATATGCAAACAAAACAACACAACCATCATATACAACAAACGAATCAACCTTACATCCATAATAACCAAAACTAATGGGTTTGTTTAGTTCAGAAACTTTTCATTGTACAAGGGTGATAAACAAACTATCAAGTGTATCCTATGCTCGACAGCCTTAGATAATTACTTAATAGATTATTTATACATCCTTAAACAACTTGAAGTATCCTTTTCCAAACTTCCCATAAGCCAAACAATACAAAATTAACATATTATTACATCCATTTACATACATAAGTTATTTCCATTCAATAGTTTAGGTCATCCATAAAACAATTCTTAAAACATTATATAAGTTTCTTTGCAAATTTAATTCATAATTATTATTTACTTTTATTTCCATTTAATATCAATATTCATTTGTGAATCAACTCATACTTATGTTTTTAACCATTTTTCTTTTTCACATGTATTCCTTTCATGTGTAGTATTATTGAATATTGAATCTACTTCTGAATCATTTCAACATTTTTTGAAGTTAAAATCATTTACTTGCAGTATTCATTTTTTCTATTAAATTTAGTTACTGGCATTTTAAATTATTAACTTAAATTTATAACATTTTTGTAACATCAAAGTTCTTTTTTATAGAAATAATTCCATTTGAAAACTTTCATTACTTAAGTTTTACTTGCATAATATTTTATTACATATTCATATTTAACATTGCAACTTTTTAAACATTTCTAGTAAGTGATATATGTGTTTTATAGAATGTAATTTAACGTAACACAAGTTTATCTTGTTCATTTTAGTTAACCAAATGTTCAGTATTTACATCTTCTAAATTTTCATACCTTTTGATTTACAAGTTACAAATTTCCAATTTCTTATATATTTCATTAACCACTTAACATTTAATTTCTTATTTTTCATTTTAGAAGTTTCATATTATTAAAATGGTTAAGATTTCATTTCATTACAATAATTGAAATCCCTAATTTATAGAAAACTTGAGAATTCATTTCAAATCATTTTAAAATTATATATATATATATATATATATATATGTTTATATCTTCTACATATCCAATCATATTTAGAAATTAAAAATTAAGATCTGTTTATTAAAAAAAAATGTGTAGTGAAACTACTATAGAGGTTTTTCCACTATGAAACTCGAAAATGAATGTCGATAATGCGGCCGTCATCATCGAAATTATTTTCCAACGACAAGAGAGGGGAGTACAAGACTTATTTACTTTTAAAAATTCCTTTAAAACATTTCTTTCAAATCGCATTGAAAATGTTTATATCTGAAAATATTTCAAGTGATACCAACATTATATTCCAAAACTCTTTGAAAACCAATTTCAAAACCTCGGAACTTAAGTTCTCAAATTTTCAATTTATATTTCTTTATTTGTAATCCTATTATGTAATCAATATTTATAAAAAAATTACTTAATAATAAAAAACATATTACAAACAACTATATTCATTTATAAAAATTATCCTTGTATGTACAAAATATAATACTAGGTAAAATTATTTCATATACCTATATTATCAAATTAATATTATGTCGGTCTGCCCTACTAAGTGTTTATAAATTCCTGCTGAACATAACAAATTTACACAATATAAAATATTTTTATAACATTATCAAATACGCTCTCTTATATATATAAACACACACCAACTGGTCAAGTCCCTACAACAGCAGCTATTCCCACTCAACCTCAACCAAATCTGGCTGATTTATATCGAAGCTTTTCTAGACTTGGTGGAAATCCATTCACAGGAAGGAAATCAAATCACAAAAAGCTAAGGTTAACCAAAGCTCTGATACTAAATGTAACGACCCATCTTTTTTGACAGTTTGAATTGACAATGAACCACACATGTCGAGCACAAACCATTCAAAAGGGGGGATTGTTATGGGGTAAATAGGAAAAGAGGAGAAAGAATGAAAAAAAAACACAGAATCTCACAGTAGAATGACAAAATATAATAATCAAATAAACAGTTCATAAAACTGTTTTACAAATAACATTTGATTACGCTTTTGCAATATCAGAGTATACATACAACATGAATAAATAAATAATGCAGCGGAACTACATGATGCAGTGGAATATACATAAAATAAATAACATACAAATATCTGTCTTCGTCTTCCAAAAATAAAGTCTTCAACATTGAAATGCTCAGGCTGACCCTAGCATAATGAAAGGACAAAATACTCAAGTCATAACTAAAAGATCTTTTGTGAGTTAAATCGACATAAATAAATATGAGTGTAAGCGCTTCAGAGACGTTTATGGGGTTTTACATCTCCTATCCAGTGTCTAAGTGGGTGCAATAACTTAAGAGATGTTCGAGATTCCATCTCCTAAAGATCCATTAAAATATCTAAATATATAGTACAATACACCATTATAATATGTCTTCAGTAAAGTATTAAAATAGCATTAAGGCTTTACCCACATCCCCCTTAACACATTTTATATAAATGTCATAGTCCATACGGTACTATAATTCCTATGTAAACTAAACAAGATGTCTATCAGAGGGCACTCCATACCGTACGACACAAACCAAACTCATAGTGGGCGCGATAAGGCATATGACTAGGCACACGAGGCAATGCCAGGGTAGGATTCTACTGTTTGCACTCCCGGACTGGTGGTAATTCATAGCAGCTACTATTGCCCACCTTGGAACACACTCCTATAATCAAATAGAGAGTAGCCACCAAATCAATCACAAAGTAGTAAATATGGTATCGAAGAAATGTGTCTGATCAAAAGAACGACCACACTTGGCCCGGTATAGCTCCTGTTTTAGTCATATTAAGCTGACCCGAGGGTGTCGAGGCTGCATTCATACCTCATACAGTAGCAATCCCCAAACCATCCTACTTTGTTCTGGATTCTCCACCATGTGCATAATTGTTAAAGTGGTTTTCGATATTGGTAGAGAGTATGACAATATCTGATCTCCATCTCTTTAGCAACCAAACACTTATTTCACACTGGTTGGTCCTTTCATATTTCAAAGCCAATTTGTAATAGATATAAAAATATAAATTCACTTCATAATCATATCACTTCGAATTGTTAGTCACTTTCGAAATTATTATTCACTTCAAATCATATTTATTTCAAAATCATAACCACAAAATTGGTTAAACCGTCATATCAAATAATCGCATTTAAATAAATTAAATTTAAATTATAACAGTTCCAACTTTAAACCGTTTGAATATTGAAAGTAGTTTATATATATTGGGATAGTTATACATTAAAAATAGTTTTTTTAAAAGTTATAGATTAAATAGTATTTATATATTAAAATAGGTTATATATTAAAATAGTTAATGTATTAGAAATAGTATATAATAGTTTCAAATAGTTTTAATAGTTTAATAGCTTAAGGATTTTAAAAAGTTAAAATAGTTTAATATAAAATGGTTTGATTATTGGAAATGTCTTATATTGTAAATAGTTTAAAAAACTAAATAATCTAAATTTTAATATAATAGATTTTTAAACAATTTATATTATAATAATTAATTTGAAATAATATCGAACCAAACTATTTCTTCCATTTCAACAAATCTAGACCATATCCAGATTTCAAATCAACAAAACTCAATTTTAATATTTCAATTCAAAGTCTCATTAAAAACCATTTCATTTATATCGATTTCAAATCTATATTTGAACTACAAATTTAAACCACTTCAAATTCAATCGATTTTAAAGTTTAAATATTCAAATGTTTGAAATAATCCAATTTTGATAAATTTCATTTGTATTTCAAAATTCAACTTTAAAATTTCAATTTAAATTCCTTAAACAATTTATTTAAACTAATTTGAATTTCAACATTTTAAAGCTTGGGTTTTGAAAATAATTCATTTTATATAAATCTAATTTTATTTCATCATATCATTTTACAGAATTCAAAATTTAAGGATTTTAAAATCATTTAATTTAACCAATTTGGTGTTCGTCTATAATTCTCTACCCTATGGTCAAGTGATACAGATATATATCATTTCAACCAGTAATAATTTAAATTTACGGGTATATATCATTTCAATCCGCAATCCCGAGTCAAAATTTAAAATCTGTAAAATCGTTCGAGTTTATCATTTCAATCCATAATAATTTTTCTCAAATCTATAAGATTGTTCGGGTACGTTTCATTTCAACATATAGTGATTTTCCTAACAATAACTAAGGAAACTGTAGTGTGATAACAATATATAAATAAACATATGTCCAATCTCCAAATATTAACAATTAAACATCCATCACAATCTTCATTCAAATCAACTAATAAATAACATCAATTTACTTGTTATCAATAAGAGGTATTTAACTGGCAATTTAAATTCAATATTAATTCTAATGGCAATTAATTCAATATAAGTTCAAATTAAACTTGAATGACAATTTAAATATACCATACAACCATCAATAAATTTATGATCACACCATAAATTTAATTTAACCAAAATAAGATGATTTATTAACTGTGAGTGGGTTAAAATACTTACCTTTGATTTATCGACGATTTAAAATCCAAATACCCAAATTTGAACAGTCTTAAATTGCAGCCAAATCATTTCCATAATGTTTGGAATTAGGACACGATCCCAATGGAACAAACCGCGTGTGAATCCGAGCTCGTATGAAAAAACACTAGGTAAGAACGTTTTAAAAAAATTAATTAAAAATAAATTACAAGGACATATATGTAAATTACCATGTCTTCCTCTCTACAAACCCTAAAAGCCGAAACCCTACACGTACATTGTAACCCACCCTCGTCGAACAGCTGTCACCACTCAATGCTTGTCGCCACCGTTAGAGATGTCGCCTCCCTAATCAGAACGCGCCACCACCACCTACATCTCCGTCCGACCTTCCTCTTAGCACGCAGCCACCTCAGGTCATCATGAAACCATCACCATCATTCCATCGATATCTCCCAATTTCGACGAATCTAAGCACCACCAGCACAAACGAACACCAGATCTGTGGCCTAATCGACCTCATCTTCCCAACGCAACTCCATGATCGTCAAACGGTTAATGATCCACCGTTGGATCGTAAACCCTAGAAATGGACGGCTGAGAAAGATCACCAATTTATGATCAAATGGTGCATCAAATCAAAAAATGAATTGATACAGTGGATTGCGCTCAATGAGAGCCTTCCAACGATATATAATATGATAGGGTTCTGTAGAGTTTCAATTTTGAAATTGATTTTTGAAATTGAATTTAGTGTTTTGGAATTTAGATTTGGTTTCTGCCATTGGAGAGAGGAGATAGTAAAAGATAAGATGAATTGTACGTATAGAAAATCAGAAAATAAAATCTGCTAGGGTTAGAAAATCTAGTTATATATAGGGAGACTGATAAGAATGAATAACATATCGAATTGGTTCGAACGATAACACCACCTGAAAAGCCCGTTCCGTATTCGAAATGAAAGTAGGTCATCCAGTATATTGAAATAGATGTTTTCAATATTTTTAAATTCAACGAAGCAGGTTTCAAACCCAAATTCCATTTTATATAGAAGTTGGCTTTTAAAATTAGCTTATTTTAATTGAATTCATTAAATTGTTTTCTACGTGTTTTGAGCTCGCATGATCAAACGACAAGTCTGATCGCTACGAACCATGAAATCATATAATAATTCACTGTTACGGATCTGATGAAACTAGTTTCGTTGAAATTCGAGATAGTAGCCAAAATGACTATTTTCACTTTAATTAAATAAATTATTATCAAATTAATTTAATCATCTTTAAATCCAAATTTAAAAGTTAACCATTTTCATCATTCTTGATTACATATAAATTTATGATCTTTTACAATAATTTTTCCATGTTAAAATTCAACATTTAAATGTTGCACTATTTATAGCGTTCAATTGCAGTTGCAATAAACTCATTAAGTATAATTTAAATTCCAATAAATTCATTTAATTTTGATTTCACTCATATTGTTATATCAACCATCATCTTATGGATATAATTAACATTGGTTTACGTTATATTACATCAATATTCTACAGTTATCATCTTAATTCATATTAACTACAATATTTAATTAGATTAATCTTAATTGATTTACAATTTAATTTCAACTGATTAAATAATGAGTTGATAATTAAACAGTTACTACACATTAATAATTCGAACACATTTCTATGTTTATTATTAACAACAAAGCTGATAAATTCACATGATGATTAATTATTCTATATCAACCAATTTCGTCTAATTACATTCAATTTCAATGAATCACAACATTAATTTATTTCCTTATTTACAATTTATAACCAATTTAACTTTACAATTATTTCAGTTGATTGAAATTACGTTAAAATAATTGTCAATAACATTCAAACAACATCATATTCAAATTATTTTTCTTATTAATAAACCATAATTTTATTTCCTACAACGTTAAATTTTAAAATCTTATTTGATATTTTAGTTACTGAAAATTACGGGTTATCACACCTATAGAGTACAATTGCCTAAAAGATTGCCGAAAGTTCATAATGTCTTTCATATATCTCATCTGAGAAAGCATATTCATGATCTACCTTTGATTCTTGAGACGTCTCATCAGGAAGACTTGGAAGTAGAACTTAATTTGACGATAGTCCAAGACCTAGTTCATATTGTTGATGAGGATGAAAGGAGATTAAGGAACAAGATGGTGAAGCTTGTGAAGGTTCAGTTGAGTGATGACCCTCGCGATTGTACTTGGAAGACTGAGGATCATATTAGGAAAACTTACTTTGATGTAATGTCAGGTTAGTTGTTTGAATGCACTATGTACGTTATTTTATGGCATAGTTGCTTTGCTATGATAACCCGAATTTTAAAATATCTGTAATTGGTAAATTAACTAAATTTAATTAGTAAGTTAAATAAACTATTCTGGTAATAGAAATATATACCTGAATAAGAATTGGTTTTATAATCCTTTTAGCATATTTATTTTAATTGGCAAGATAGATATTTTCACAAATAATAATGGTTGTTTATACTTATATATGGATATAAGAAGAATTTAAATAGAAATATTATTATTTCCAAACAAAATGAATCTGTGTTTGTGTAAATGAAGTTATTTGTGTATGTTGATTTCAAATTGGATTTCTAATTTGTATTTGAATTTAAATTTGGGATTCAAATGATATATATATATATATATATTAAATAAATTTTGATTTCTTTTAAAATCTATTATATATGCTTTAGAGTTTGTTTTATATTATTTCCTTAAAAAAAAGGGTTATATATATACAAATTAAGAAATGTATGTATAAATTAGGGAATTAAATATAAACATATATATGGGAGTTTATATATATATAAAAATAAAAATATAAACCATTTATAAAATTTATTAAATATAGGAAAATACATTTGTAAGTTAAATGTATTCATGATTTAACAAATGTAAATCTAATGCATCATGCAAATGACATTTGTATGAAAAATCAACAAGTGTCATTGTTTTTAGGAAATAAGAAAATCAAAAAGAAAACTGGAAACTTAAGAGAGAAAAAAGAGAAGATAAATCAAACAGCAACTCAATTCTATTTTCAAAGAAAGCTCAAACCAAAATCCTATCATCATCAAATCAGTAGTTTGAAGCATTTTCTTTTCAACCTGGAAGCAAAGCATGCATGTCTTCAACCTGGGTTTCAAACTAAGCTAGCATACAAGTTTCATTAACATGCAACTGCAATTTCAAAATAAAGAGGCAACTCAAGTTTTTAAAAGCAAATGCATATTCCAGTTTCCAAAGAAGTGCTCTGTCTTTCAAAAATTATGTGAGTAAACAAATCTTTTAATCTGTTGCGTGCTGTGGACCTGAAGTAAAGTATATAAGGAAAGTTTATATGTTTGTTTAAGTATGACTTGTAGATATATCTATATGATAAAATAGGTTTGCATGTCTGAATATTGGGTGTTGGTTCTGTTCATCTGATATAGGTTCAAAAATTTGATCAAAAATCCAAATTCTATTGCTGGATTTTTCATTAGTCTTCATTAGACAACAAAATTTATTGAGGTAGTAAGATCATTTCAAATATAAAAAAATGTGGGTTCAGATTAAAGTGTAGTTCCAGGTTTATCCAAAACAAAATTTTCCTTTTTAATACCTGGAAGTAAATTTTAGTTAATTTTTTTAGGGCTTAAGTTGATATAAATGCGTGATGCATATGGTAATCTTAAATAGTAGTAGGGTAAATAAAATTTGCATGTATGTTTTTGAAATGTAAACAATTGAAACTTCCTGTATAATTTGTGCATGACTGGTAGATGAGTATACATCTTCCTCTGTTTAATTTCAGAGACAATTATCCTAAATAAATTCTTTGCTCTTCATAACTTAAAGGTTGGATCATCTTCATTGAAGATGAAATGATTAAATGAATATAACTTTATTATTAAAAATAAAATCCAGAAGAAATATTGGGTAAATATTCTGGAAATACAAGTTACTGTGAAAGTCAATTCAAAATCAGAAGAAAAAAAAGATCAGAAATATAAGTTCTGATTATAAAAACAAATTAGTATTGGAAAATGATGTTTTATGATAACAAATTATCAATTTTTAAGTTAGTGGATATCGAGAAATTTCGAGTTGAATGCCTCTGGTGTTTCGACCAAATTCCGGCGATAGGGGTAATGGAGGTGGTTGTGCTCGTGGCTGAAGTAGGGTTGGAGGTCGAGGGTTAAGGGAAAAATAGTAGGTGATGGTTTAACTGGCCGTGGAGGTACGGTGAAGCGCCGATAGAGTTTAAGCTGTAGTTTGGGTTCATTGACATTTTCGTGAGTCGCGCGACCTCCACAGGTGATCGGAGAGTATCCGATTTTGGGAATCGAAGCGTTGTGATCTGGTGCGGCTTTGAGTGTGATGGCGAGGTGGTTGGTGTTTGGGATTGACGACGGCGATGGGTTTTCTGATCTGGGTATGGGATTCATGTTCGTTCGGCAAGCTCATTTTCGTTCTTCTATGAAATCATGGAATCTGGGCACTGTTGGGACTTAGGCAGATCATCGTGGATGTTTTCGTGGCAACGGAGTCAATCAATTCGTCGGCATGGTGTTGTACACGTGCACGAAGATGTTGGACATGTCTGTTTTGTTGTTAAGAAGGAGGAGTTGGTTCTCGAGTAAGAACTCAGGAAAGTGGTGGCTTCGCTCGAGATTTGCTTCGGGAATACGTTGAATGTTATCAATATTTAACAGTTTAAATTTTACACTAAGTTTATATTGGGGTAACTCGTGTTTGTATTGAGGGCTTACTCAGGTTTATGAGGGAGAAACTTTGGGTTAGTATCGAATCGAGTCACATAAGCCTGTTAGTAAGTTTAAGAATTATAGAGGGATGAGAATGAGAGATCGGGAAATGGGTGGCTCGGGATTAGTTCGGGCAAGTCCAGTTGGTCTCAGGTAAAGGGTATTATATTAACATGCTGATTTAAGTTAACATAGTCAAGTTTTTAATAATTCTCTTAACCCTTTACAAAAATATGTATTATTAAATATTTGATTAATTAAAGTTGTATAAATTCTTTTAATTTTAGTAAATATCATTCTTAAATTTCTTTAATCATGATAGTAATGTAATATGTAGAAATTAACAAGATGCATTGTTTTATCATTTAATAAACTAAGGTCTTAAGTAAATAAGCTAATGCTAATTAATTTCAAGGATTGTGATAATTAAAAAAATTAATTTATATAAATGACTTGTTCTTTAAAGTTTATTAAAATTTGGGTATGAATGATTAAATTAATGAAGTAATTAATTAATTATTAAGGATTAAAATTAATTTGTAATTGAGGGTTTTAAATTAATTGATTGGAGATTAATTAATTGGAAATTAGGGACTAATTAATGAAAGAAATTAGAGATTAATTTCTTAAATGATAATTACTTAATGTAAGTAATTTAAGGATTGATTAACTAAAGATTGATTAATTTGGGAAATTAATCAAGGATTAGTTAATTAATAAGTGTGACTAATTAAAGGATAATTAATCAATGTAGGTGAATATAAAATAATTAATTTGATTAATTAATTAATTAAGGATCGATATAATTGTTATAGATGGATAAAGGTTAATTAAATTGTGTAATTAATTAGGAATTAATTATTTAAGGTAATTAGGGATAATTAATCAGGGGTGATTAATTAAGACAATAATTAAAGGATGATTTATTAACTGGGTTTTAATTGAATAGTGTTAAGAGATGGTAATCTAAGTGATTTAAGTTAGTAATTAATATTAGTTAGAGATAAATTAAATTAATTTTGTAAAGATTCAATCATGGTTATGAATGATTGAATGATGTTAAATGCCTTAAAATGGTTGATATATCTGATACGAAATGTTTTGTAATACAATATGTTGGGAGGATAGTGATAATGTGGATAACTCTCGATTGTGTATTGTTGTGTATTTAAAGTTGAATCGTTTGGTTAAGGTGATATTGGATTTGAAGAGACCGGAGTCGGGTATTAGTAAATATCCGAAACCACTTCGATTCTTTATAATTTGATGTGTGGAACCAATAGAATGAAATTTAATGGTTAAAGTGAATTGGACCATTTAATCTAAGTTTTGGTACTTAAAAATTGATGTGTGAAATAAGTGATGTCTTTAACAACTTGTGAAAGTGTAAATTGATGCATGTTACCCGGGTTTTATATAAGTTGTTTGTTTTTGTATTCCATGTTAGATGGGTTTACTCACGCTGGTTTCCAGCCTGACCCGGGTGTTACTTTGATGTAATGCTCGGGTCAGACCGAGTATTACAGATTTTCAGGTAAGGACGTTCTGGAGCTCAGGAGGTGAGCTGGATCACAGGAACGTATGGAGCATACCCGTTGTATATATTATAGATGTATAACTAGGACGTGTTGTTTTGAACTGTCCAGTAATTGATAATGGTTGTAACTCTGATGTAAAAATGTAAATGTACTGATACAGTTCTTCTTTGTAAACTATTATCTTATTTTCTAATTATATTTTATCTGCTGCGAATGTGAGATTCTGAGTTTGGGTTTCTGTTTCTTCTTCTTTCTCTTTCTTCTTTTCACTAACTATCTGGAAATTTCCGGATCGAAATTTTCGGGTCGTTACATTTGCTTTGTCATATGAATTTCTTGGTTTAATATATAACTTTTGGATTGTCTTTTTGTGTATTATTTTCGAGGAAGAAATTCTCATGAGGAGGAGAGTGTAACGGTATGTAAATTAACCGCTTTGTATTTGAATTATTAAATCATTTTTTAGTATTTAAAAAATGGATTTTAATAACCAAATAAACATATTTTTAATATTAATAATGATATTGAAATCATTTTCAAATTTTCTTTACCAAAATAATTAGCACAAATAAAAATAAAAAATGTGACCGAAAAATGTTTTCTGAAATTTCAACTTTTCGGTAAAGGAAAGTTGTCGAAAAATATTGTGCACATTTTTATAACTCATATACGCATGCATACATATGTACATATGTCATGTGATAATTTAATTATAGTGTTAAAGTTAATAATCATGCTTAGTTTAAATATAAAACATGTTGTGACCTTTTATACATAAATTATGTAAAGCGTATATACAAATGTAACATATCCCACCTTTCATGCAACGCATAATGGTAGCTCCTTGATTTCGGGGCATGGAGGGGATATGCCCCATAACCAACATGTATAAGGAAGTATGGGAGAGGATGGAGTTTCCATAATTCATGCATACTTTATTATATTTAATTTCTGAAGTCAATTTACTATACTACGCTCCTCATTTTCTATAAATACCTCATACCGCCCCCACATTTCCGCTTTATATTAACATTTACTTCTTCACTTCCCTTCTCTTCATATCCAAAAATACTTCCATGGCTTCCATCCCCTTTACCTAAGAGAAAAGTTAGTGTATATGCTCTAAAACTAAGTCTAAAATCACCTACATCCACTTACATACCACTCTCCACCAAAACAAGACCTTACATCCCTTAAATAATGTAGGTTAAGCCTATTCCTAGCCTAGGCTAAGCCACTTTGCACCCCTTAAGCCGACACAAGTTCGTAAATCCAAGTCAAGAAAGTTTGCTTAACGTTTAGTCAAGTTCGGTGGAAGTTTAGCATAGATTTATTGTACTTTGGTGAGTAAAGTTTCCACCTACAAACCAAATGTGTTCAAACAATATTCGTGTTCTATTATAGTTATTGAATGCCTGTTGTATTGCTGAAATAATAGTTTGGTTGTTTGATTGGTTTGTAGATTGAAAGTTAGTCGGTTTGAAAAGTCATGAGTTAAATTTATGCCTTTTTAATAAATGCTTGATATATGTTGTATTATTGTAAATTACCATGTATATATGCTCATACCCTTGCTATGTGATGTGTTGTTGTATTGCAAATGACGTAAACTTGAATTTCAAACTACCCATATAGCGATAGTCATTTTATTAGCACTTTTGGAAAATCACCTTTTATCGAAACCGTTTGGTTTCATTATTTTGCTTGGAATTATTTTACAAGTTAAGCAAGGTTTTGATTAATGATTTTTTCAAATATATTTGATTATTTTAACTGATTATTTAATTTAATCAATAAGGATTAAAGTTAACTTATTAACCATGTGTTTAAAATTAACTAATCACTTGGTTAATGATGTTTTGAAATTAATTAATCATATTATCTAACGATGTTTAAGGTTAATTAATCTTTTAATAATGATGGATTAAAGCTAAATAATCAATTTACTAATGATGTTTTTAAATTAATTAATCTTTTTTAATTAATAAATTTTAAAAGTTAATAAATCTGTTTAACTTTAACTAATATTTCCTTATAAATTAATCCATCACTTTTAAATAATGATATTTAATTATTTACTAATTAATTAGATTAATTATACTCAAAATCTATTAATTAATTTAAATTAATTATATTTTGAAAGGAGATTTACCTTTTTTAATTAACTTTTATTGAAGTTAATCAATTAACCTAGTTAAAAAAAATAAGTTAATAAATTTAAGTTAATTAATTGATGTAATAACGATGTTTTAAGTTGTTAAATCCTTTTATAAAGATGTTTCAAAGTTACAAAGTGTTTTAAAGCTAATACTTGTTCTGTGAATCCAAGTACAAATTTGGATTTTGAAAAGAAAATGTTTGATTCGTTTATGGAAACGAATTAATTTTCGTAAAGCAATCACTTATATGGAAACGATTTATTTATATAATTAGCACTAAACATTGAAGAACTACACTTGTTGCTATCTCAAAAGTTAAGAACAATTGTGCAACATGATTTTGAGGTAACACTACCTTGACTTGTCTGGTATCATTGTTACCAAAAAATAGTACAAGTTTGAATTGGATGAGTGGTGGTAAGTATACAAGACCTAATTCTATATATGTTTGTTCTATATCCTCGATTGTTGGTTTCTTAGTTATCTGTTACTTCAGCTTCTTTATTTTTGTCATTCTAAGATGATTTATTGCTCCATTGAGCATTGATATCCTTTGTCGAAAATGACTAAAACAAAAGCGCAAGAGGAGGCCAAGCTATGTAGGATTTCTCTCAGTAGGATACTTTCACATCTTATCTAGATTAGATTCGATAGTGCTATTAGAAGCGAACTATTCTAATTCTCAGTAAGGTTTGACAGGGTCTGACTTGGAGGTTTTCGAGAAGTGTCAAGGAGTATATGAGCTTCTCAAAAGTATATTACTAGTGGTATACTTCAAGGATGGTGCATCTTCCTAGTCATTTATTGGAGATTTTCCGTTTCTTGTTTGATTTAAACCTACAAATTTATTTCCTTATTTTCTTCGAGAAGAGTCAACTACTCTTCGTGGTGTTTAATTATTTATCCATTCTTTACGTTTGGAAGTTGATTTATATAGGAGTAAACCCATTCCTATTCAGTGGCATGGTCTCATATATTTGTGTTTAATTTCGCACCTATAGTTTAAAAAGTTTTACTCATACCAGACATATCGTCTGACCTAAGTTGTTTGTTTTCCATAAACTCTCGGGTACTTATTTTATTTGAGTATTCCGAGAGTAGCAGGTCTTTTGTGGGCTCTTTTAAACATGGCGTCCAAGCAGGAGGCTTTCATCTTCATAGTTATCTATTACGTTGTATTATCTAGTTTGTGTAACAATCCAAATTTTTGATAAATATTTTTAATTCATTTATTTAAAACTTTGATGTTTAATTATTTAAAATTTGAAATTTTGAAAATTTCCATAATAATTTTGGAGTTTGTTATAAATTACTTTCCCAAATACAATAAAATAAAAATTTCTGAAATTTTTATATTTTTGGTCAAACTTTGACTTCTATTTGAAAATTTTTAAATTTCAATTTTTAAAGTCCAATCTTTTTTATGAAGCTGGGTATAATTCTGATATCCGTTCTGCTTTTCGTTTCGTTAAATCTGATTTATACTTTTAAAATTGAATAAAATACAGCGTTTTACATGCAATAATTTCTTTAATTTACTTTACATTTTTCCTATGTCCATCTCTTTATTGTATTTTTCTATTTTGTCTTGTCTATTCGTTATTTTATTTATTAGATTTTACTTGTGTATATCTTTTTATTAATGGCTTGAAAAAAATCAAAGAGACATACGTTACATTGTTCGAATCTTGCCTTTTTATTTTCCTACCCTGTTTATTACTTCCTAGTCGTTCATTCTTTTGGCCGTGTATTTCCAAAACCCTAGCCGCCACTTTATTGTGTAAATCACGTACAAAAACATCTCATCCCATCTCATATCTCATTTGCTTCCTGAAGAAAAATACTGTAAGTTCATGGCCTCCTTCTTCTTCTTTTCCTTCTTCTCTTTTCTCTTTTCATTTTCTCTTCTATATTGTTTGCTCAGCTACAACCCTAGCCGACGTCATCACTCCTCTCCACCACCAACATGCTTGACCTCCACCACCTATACCATGAAACCCTCGATCTGAAACCCTTCACCAAATTTCAAATTTAACCCCTAGCCGAACTCCCTTTGTCCATCTTCCTCCTTTATTAGCCTCGACCACCTTATCTCTCCACCATGTATTGCCTTGCCATGACCATACTTCATTGCCAAGCCGTGCCTATGATGTTGCCTTGACCCAAATTGACATGGCCAAGCCACTTTGCCTTAGGGCCGAGCCAAAAGTCCACACACCCCTTGCCTAATGTCTCTACTTGCTTTGCCTTCCATTCCTTTGACCATAGTCATGCCTTGTGACCCCATAGCCAAGCATAGTTCCCTCTAGAACATCATGGCCGAGCAAAATATGGTGTAGCCTAGCCTATGGGTGATGTGGCCGAGCCCAATTGTGGTTCAAACCCATTTCTTCTTCGCTTTGATTCATGTTTTATTTATTATTTTGATTTATAATATGATGTTGAATTATCTTCTTATGTATGGTCTTATTTTATTTGATTACAAGATTCGAACTTGGGTGTTACTTCTTCTCGAATCTAGTCGTGCCTTTCATCCTTTGCGGAGTGTGGATCTTTGTGTTTTGAATTGATCTCTAGCTTGAGAAGGTGAGTTATTCACTCTAGACATTCCGTACTTATATATTTGTGAAATGATGGCAAGTGGATATGTAGTAATGAATTTTCTATGTTGATATGCTCATATATGCCTATGATCTGCTTATATGATGTATAACCTGACTTTATACTTATTACATCATCTATTATAATATTACATGCTATGCGGTTATTTTATTTTTGTATCAGACTGCAAGTTCCCTCATCATTATGGGTTGAAATGATACATACCCAAACGGACTTTAGAATAAGGAAAAATCATTATGGGCTGAAATGATAGGCTCGAGTGATTTTTATTATATTTGACTTACTTGGGATTGTGGGTTTGAAATGATAGAACCCAGATTTTTCTTTTTAAATTATGGATTGAAATGATATATTATCCATATCACTTGACCTAAGTTAGAAAATATTATACAAACCCGTGGTTAACTATATATATTCTGAAATTTATAAGTATTTTTAAATGTAAAAATATGACATTTTAACTTAAATTGGATTTAAATAATTTAAATGAATTTATAATGATTTTCTATAAGTTAAAATGTATAAAGAATTAAATGGAAATATGTATTTTTAAAAATATGACTTAACTTGGAAATTGGAAATTTGGTTTTAAATGGAAATTTTTAAGTTAAGTAAATGAATGGAAATTTAATTTTATTTATGAAATGGGTATTTTAAAATAAAGTATTAAGTTAATTGTAAAAAAATAAAAAGTTGGGAAAATAGTTTACTTTTGACTTAATAAGTGAATTATTTTTTAAATTTGATATTTATTTATTAAAGGTTTATTTTATTGGATCATAAGATAATGATATCCAAATGAATATTTTTAAAGCGAAAATATGATTTTTATAAGTTAAAATAGCTAAAATTGAAGTTTTAATGTTTCTGAAATTTTATATTAAATCTGGAATTAGTGTTGGTAGCATTTCAGAAATGCTATGGTTTTAAGACGTCATATGTTAAATGCTATCATTTTTGAAAATAAACTAAAGTTTTGGAATAATAAAGAGTTACTACAGCACTTTGTAAGTGCCGTTGTTGCTGAAAGTAAATTGTTTGGAATAACTAAATAGCTACTGTAGCACTTGGTAAGTGCTATTGTAGCTGAAATGAAACTGAATTATTTTAAATTACTAATACCTACTGTAGCACTTTGTAAGTGCTGCTGTTTTTGAAATTGAGCTATTTTGAAATAACTAAATACCTACCATAGCACTTTATAAGTGCTGCTGTTTTTTAATTTGACAATGTTTTTGAAATATTACTATATCTACCGTAACATTTTATAAGTGCTGTTATAGCTAAAATTTACTATGTTTTGGAAATTTTTAAATGAATGGATGAACTTAGAACTGTTACAACTTTGAAATGAATATTATTTGATATTGAATTTAAATGGTTTGAATGAATATGTTTTGAAGTGAAATATAAGCCATTTTTGAAATTTATAACCACGGGTTAAAATAACAATTGGTTGGCAAAGAGACCGGGATCGAATATGGGCATACTATCTGTCGATACTGTCACTTTGACAACCGTGTACGTAGTGGAGATTCCAGAATGAAGTAGGATGGTGGCGATGTTCTATTGAGGTATGTACGTGGACCTGACTCCCATGAGTTGGCATAAGGTGGCTAAAACAAGAGCGATTCCGGGTCAATAAGGTAGCTCCTCTTATCGCACACACTTCTTTGTATGTCATTCTATTACTTTATGATTGATTAGTGCGTACCTTCGATTTTGGGTGTGTGGCTCGAGGTGGGCGGTAGTGGCTGCAACACGTCACCAGTCCGGATGCGTAATTGGTATATCTACCCTGGCATTGCTTCGTTGTGCCGTGTCACCTACCCTAGCACGCCTTTTAAGATTTGGTGTTGTGCTGTAACCTGTGGAGTATCCTCTGGTGGCTTCCCAATCAGGAGGGACTACGATACTTGATAGGCTACTGGGACTATTTATGTGTTAAGAGGAATATGGGTAACCCCTTAACGCTATTTTAAAGTAAGTTTATTTTACTTTTAGACACTATTATAATAGCTTATATTTCTACATAGTAAATAGTTTAACGGATCCTTAGAGGATGGATGGTCCCAAGCATCCTTTAAGTTACTTGTACATTTATTTTACAGTTCACTTGAGTTGGTTTACATTGTATAAGTATGTATGTCCTGACTCGACGTTTGTGTTATTTCTTACGCTCGAGTCAGCCTGAGTACCATAGCTTGGATCTATCTTCTGGAAGCTAGAGATTTCTAGAGATTATCTGCTTATCTAATTTTATCTATTTCAATTCAGTCATTCTATTTCTGCTTATGTACTAGAGACTTATGTATTTGGGATTTCTACTGTATTTGGTTCAGCACTATATTTTTTTCCAGACATTTATTTTGTACTTGTTTAGAGATTGAGTTTGTAGTGGCTTCATGAACCACTATGGTTATTTTCATTTCCGCTGTGAGTATTCTGATATTCTGTGTCTGTGACTCTGTGATTGGCTTTATTTGCTCCAAATTTTATTACAATCTATTGTTTTGAGCTATTCAAGTTTCACATATTTTGGTTTTATTATCAAATTTGAATGTGTGCAAAATAGTGGATCGTTACATTTGGTATTAGCGCTTTGGTTCTAGGCAAACCACAGCCGGCGGAGCAAAAACTCATTAGAGATAGGGCAGAAATACACTAGAATGAGTGAAATCAATCTCAAAATCCTTTCCTGGTGAGAGAACGTATTTTAAAGTGTAAAATGATTTTCAAAGGACTTTCAAAAGAGTATTTCGATATAGAAATTTTCTTGTTTAAAGTCAATTTTTTTTCTTAACTTCCTTCTTTTCCTTATCCACCCTGTTAATAATTTCTTTGTTTGGGATATTCAACTCTCGTTGCATTTTATCTTATCTAATATTATCTTTGTTTGTTAATTACCTCTGTCCTAAAATTCGTTCTTGATTTTTCAAGATGAATCATAGGAACGCAAGAGGTAAGGGACGTGGTATTGCCCCAGCTCTTGAGTCAGCTGCACCAGTCAAGTTCACGAAACTCTATAAGGAATACACTGAGCTTGGTGGCACCAAGTTCACCGGATCTGAGAGCATTATTGAAGCTCAACAGTGGTTGAAGGAATTGGAGAGAATTTTCTCCAGTCTTGAGATCACCAATTCCCAATGGTGTCAGTTGGAAGCTTGCCAATTGAAAGGAGCAGCTTTGGATTGGTGGGAGTCTATCACAGCTCACACCCCTGAGGCTGATATTTCTTAGGAACAATTTAGGTATCATCTCCTGTTTATTTCAAATTTGGTTCAGTTTCTCGTTTTGAAATCTATCTTATGCTCTTTTATCATGCTTTAAGGATGCTTTTCTTGTGAAGTGGATGCCCGAGGCAGGAAAGTCTCAGCTGTATCGGGAATTCATGGATCTGAAATAGGGTGATATGTCTTTTGTTGAATATGAGAGGAAGTTCAATTAACTTTCTAAGTTTGGTCTTAATCTGATTGACACTACTCTTAAGAGAAATGAGAAGTTCATTGCTGGTGCCACTCTTGAGTACTATGATCGACCCATCGCTCATGTGCATAGTCCTTTCACCACTCTGGTGGACATGGCCATTAGATACGAGAATCCTACTTCTAAGGATCCTCCAGCTGCCCGTTCTACTCCAGCTCAGTCCTTTTCTGGTAATCCTAGGAAGAGGAAGCCTATCTTTCACCATCAGAAGAGGAATCAGAACAAGACTCTAGGGTTGGGATCATCTTCTTCATCTTAGAGGCAGTCGGTATATCTATCTGCCATCACTTGTTTTAGATGCAATTAGAGGGGACACTATGTTAATAGTTGTCCTACCTTAGTTGGTGCTGCATCCTTCCTCTAGCTCAGTTGACCAGGCGTGATCTCTGCCACATTTGTCTGCAACCTGGCCATTTCAAGAAGGACCGCCCTACTCAGCAGAAGGGCAAGTCATCGAGTATTTTTGCTGTGACCGCTGCATCTTCATCAGCTCCATCTCCTGCACCTGCACCTGTTCCTACACCTGCTCCTAGTGATAACCAAGGTACACTTTAGGGCACTTTTTCTCGGTTTAATTTTCCTATTCGAGTTTTTTTTTATACTGGAGTTTCCCATAGCTTTATCTTTGTGGATCTTTGTAATAAATTTGAGCATCTTCTTTCTCCCGAGTTTGCTTTTGTGCCTTTATGTGTTTCAAATCCTATTGGTGCTCCTGAGAATCCTAGTAGGATTTGTAAGCGAGTGATGCTTCTCTATTTTTATCACCGTTTCGGTGGTGATTTCTATGTTTTGGGTTTTGATGCTTTCAATATATTGCTTGGAGGTGATTGGCTGAAGAGGAATAATGCCTTTATCTCTTGTAATTCCCGAACTGTTTCTCTTATGGATGATTTTGGATATTCTTTGGTGATTCAGTGTAGTTTGCCCCGGGATTTTGCTGGCAGCTTTATTTATTCTCTTGACGCTTCTCCTGGTGATATTCATTCGACTCCTGTAATCAAGCTCTATCCCGATATATTTGGTGAAGTCATTCTATACCTCCAAAGCAGGAATTGATTTTTGTATCGATCTTATTCTTGGAGCCTGACCTGTAGTTCTTCCACCCAGAAGAATGGCACCATGTGAGAAGGTTGAGCTGAGGAAGCAAATTGAGGACTTGTTCTCTAAAGGTTTGATCAGACCTAGCCATTCAGAATGGGGAGCGATAGTGGTTTTCATCACTAAGTCTGATGGTTCTATGAGGATGTGTGTTGATTATAGGGATCTGAACAAGCTCATTATGACGAATAGATATCCTATGCCTCGCATCAACGATATGTTTGATCAGCTCCATCGAGCTACTGTTTTCTCTCAGCTTGATCTTACCACAGGTTTCCACCAGCTCAGAGTTGTTGAGGAAAGTATTCCTAAGACTCCTTTCCATACTAAAAATGGGTTTTAAGAGCGGTTAGTTATGACTTTTGGTTTGACTAATGCTCCTGCCTTCTTTGTTCATTTGATGAATCGTGTCTTTCGTGATGTGCTTAACAAGTTTGTTCTAGTCTTTGTTGATGATATCCTTGTCTTCTCTAAGGCAAGAGATGAGCATGAGTCACATTTGAAATTTTTTTGGGGACTCTTAGAAATCATCATTTGAAAGCTAAGTTCTCAAAATGCCATTTCTGGAGAGATGAAGTCCGATTTCTCGGTCATATTATTTCTAGTGATGGAGTTTTTATTGATCCGGTAAAGATCGTGGCGATCAATGTAAGTCTTTCCCTTCTCTTTCTGTAACTTGATTATTCTGTCTTTTCTATGGTCCTTATTTCTCCCTATTCTATTATAGGATTGGGAAACCCCAAGGACTCCAACTGATATTCATAATTTTCTGGCCCTTGTCGGTTACTATCGGAGATTCATTGAGAACTTTGCATGGGTTTCTTCACCTCTCACTGCTTTAACTCGAAAGAATGCTAAGTTTATATGGAGTGATAAGTGTGACGCTGCATTCAATGAGCTGAAGCATAAGCTTGCTTCCACGCCAATGCTTACCGTTCCTAATGGAAATGAGAGATTAACGGTGTACACTGATGCTTGTCGCGAGGGTTTGGGGGCTGTTCTGATGCAAGATGGGAAGGTGATTGCTTATGCTAGTTTCCCGCTGAAGACCCATGAGGCCAATTATGCAGCCCATGATTTAGAATTGCTTGCTATTGTCTTTGCTTTGAAGCTTTGGAGGATCATCTTTGGGTGCTAAGTTTGAGCTCTTTACTGATCATCAGTCTTGAAATATATCTTCACCCAAAAGGATTTGATCAGCGTCAGATCCGTTGGCTTGAGCTTCTTACTTCTTATGACCTCGACATTAGCTATACCCCTGGGAAAGCTAATGTTGTGGCTGATGCTTTGAGTTGGAAGAAGCCCATGTTGTGTCAGCTTGTTGTTTTTTCTTCTCCTCTTTTTGGTTGTATCATTGCTAAGCAAGACGAGGATGAGTAGGCGTATGAAGGAGAGTGTTCGTAGCAGAGTTGGTGGTAGTAGTCCTATTGGTAGTGGAGGTCAGATCGATGATAGAGGTATTTTGAGGATTAATAAACGGATTGTGTCCCAAATGTTGGTGGATTGAGGCAAGAGTTACTTCGAGAACATCATCTATCCAGACTTTCTATTCATCCTGGTGTGTCGAAGATGTATAAGGATATAAAGAAGCTTTATTGGTGGAAGGGTATGAGGCGGATATCTCTATCTTTGTTGGTAGGTGCGTGACATGTCAACAAGTCAAGGCAGATTGTCAAAAGACCTATGGTTTATTGCAGCCCCTTGAGGTTCCCAATTGGAAATGGAAACAGGTTTCCATGGATTTTATTAATACTTTACCAAGGACTCGGAAGGGTAATGAGAGCATTTGGGTTATTGTGGATAGATTTACCAAATCAGCTCATTTCGTTCCTGTCAAATCTACCCGTTTTGTTTCCACTCTGGCTGAGATTTATATGAGGGAGATTGTTCGTCTCCATGGTGTTCCTATCATCATTGTTTGTGATCAAGATTCTATCTTCACCAGTCAGTTTTGGAAAGCTTTCCAGGAACCTTCGGGTACTCGTCTGAATCTGAGCACATCTTACCATCTACACACCGACGGTCAAACGGAAAGAGTGAATTAGATTCTAGAGGATCTTCTTCGTGCTTGTGTTATGGATTATGGAGGATCTTAGGAAGATCATTTCCATCTTGTTGAATTCACCTATAACAACAGTTATCAAGTATATTTTCAATCTTCTATTTTGATCTTATCTTAATCTTTTGTTCATCTCATTCCATCTTTGAATTCAGGCCAATATTGAAATGTCTCTGTTTGTTGCTTCTTACAGAAGACCTTGTATATCTCCATCTTGCCGGATTGAATCCGGTAATCATTTGGTTCTTGGTCCTGATGTGATTTTGGAGGCTTCTGAGAAGGTTGAGGAGATTAAGAGGAAAATGACGATTGCTCAGGATAGGCAGAAGAAATATGTTGATTGGTGTAGGAGGAGTTTGGAGTTTGCTGTGGGTGATTTGGTTTTCCTTAAGGTCTCTCCCTTAAGGAATGTGATTCGGTTTGGTCATAGAGGGAAGCTTGCTCCTAGGTTTGTTAGTCATTTCCGTATCTTGGAGAGGGTTGATTCTTTGGCTTATCGTCTGGATTTGCCTGAGAAATTTTCTGGAGTACGTAATGTATTCCATGTTTCCATCTTTGTCGATATCTGCATGATCCATCTTTGATTGTCCAGCCTTCTGCTCTCAAGAGTTTAGATATTGAGCCTAATCCGACTATCGAGAGGAAGCCAATTTGTATTGTCGAAAGAGGCAGCCAAGAAGGAAATCTATCAACCTGATCAAAGTGCAGTGGAGTACGTATGATCGAGATTGTACCTAGGAGACGGAGAAGAGCATGCATGCTTCGAATCTAAATTTTTTTATTTCAGGCGCTATTTACTTTTTATCTTTCGTGGTTTCCGTGCCTCGTTCCTTTTCGAGGACGTAAAGTTTTGGGTGGGGGAGTATGCAACAACCCAAATTTTTAATAAACATTTTTAAGTTATTTTATTTAAAACTTTGATGTTTAATTATTTAAACTTTGAAATTTTGAAATTTTCCAATATAATTTTGGAGTTTGTTATAAATTATTTTCCCAAATACAATAAAATAAACAATTTCTAAAATTTTATACTTTTGGTCAAACTTTGACTTCTATTTGAAAATTTGAAAATTTTAAATTCCAATCTTTTTATTTTAAGCTGGATATAATTCTGATATCCATTCTGCTTTTCGTTTCGTTAAATTCTGATTTATACTTTTAAAATTGAATAAAATACAGCGTTTTACATGCAAATAATTTTTGTATTTTATTTTATATTTTTCCTATGTCCATCTCTTTATTGTATTTTTCTATTTTGTCTTGTCTAGACTTTATTTAATTTATTGGATTTTACTTGTGTATATCTTTTTATTAATGGCTTGAAAAAATAAAATCAAAGAGACATACGTTACATTGTTTTAACTCTTACCTTTTTATTTGCCTACCCTCTTTATTACTTCCTAGCCGTTCATTCTTTTGGTCGTGTATTTCCAAAACCCTAGCCTCCACTTCATTGTGTAAATCACATACAAAAACATCTCATCCCATCTCATATCCCATTTGTTTCTTGAAGGAAAATACTATAAGTTCATTGTCTCATCCTTCTTCTTTTCCTTCTTCTCTTTTCTCTTTTCTTTTTCTCTTCTATGTTGTTTGCTCGGACACAATCCTAGCCAACCTCATCACTCCTCTCCACCACCAACATGCTCAGCCTCCACTACCTTATCATCTCCACCACCTATGCCATGAAACCCTAGATCCAAAACCCTTCACCAAATTTCAGATTTAACCCCTTACCGAACTCCCTTTGTCCATCTTCCTCCTTTATTATCCTCGACCACCTTATCTCTCCACTTTGTATTTCCTTACCATGACCATGCTTCATTTCCAAGCCGTGCTTATGATGTTGCCTTGACCCAAATTGACATGGCCAATCCATTTTTTCTTAGGGTCGAGCCAAATATCCACACACCCCTTGCCTAATGCCTCTACTTGCTTTGCCTACCATTCCTTTGACCATAGCCGTGCCTAGTGACTCCATAGCCAAGCCTAGTTGCCTCTAAAACATCATGGTCGAGCAAAATATTGTGTGGCCTAGCCTATTGGTGATATGGCCGAGCCCACTTGTTGGTTCAAACCTATTTCTGCTTCGCTTTGATTCATGTTTTATTTGTTATTTTTATTTATAATATGATGTTGAATTGTCTTCTTATCTATGGTCTTATTTTATTTGATTACAAGATTTGAATTTAGATGTTACTTCTTCTCGAATATAGACGTGCTTTGCGGTGTTTGGATCTTTGTGTTTGGATTGATCTCTAGCTTGAGAAGGTGAATTTCGTACTTATATATTTATGAAACGATGGCAAGTGGATATATAGTAATGAATTTGCCATGTTGATATGTTCATATATGCCTGTGATTTGTTTATACGATGTATAACATGATTTTATACATGTTACATCATCTGTTGTAATATTACATGTTATACTGTTATTTTATTTTTGTATCAGACTGCAAGTTCCCTTATCATTATGGGTTGAAATGATACATACCCGAACGGACTTTAGAATAAGAAAAAATTATTATGGGTTGAAATGATCAGCTCGAGCGATTTTTATTGTATTTTATTTACTTGAGATTGCGGGTTTGAAATGATAGAACCCGGATTTTTCTTTTTAATTACGGACTGAAATGATATATTATCCGTATCACTTGACCAAGGTTAGAAAATATTATACAAACCTATGATTAATTATTTATATTTTCTGAAATTTATAAGTATTTTTTAATTGTAAAAATATGACATTTTAACTTAAATTGGATTTAAATAATTTAAATGAATTAATAGTGATTTTCTATAAGTTAAAATGTATAAAGAATTAAATGGAAAGGTGTATTTTAAAAAATATGACTTAACTTGGAAATTGGAAATTTGGTTTTAAATGGAAATTTTTAAGTTAAGTAAATGAATGGAAATTTAATTTATTTATGAAATGGGTATTTTAAAATAAAGTATTAAGTTAATTGTAAAAAAATAAAAAGTTGGGAAAATGGTTTATTTTTGACTTAATAAGTGAATTATTATTTAAATTAGATATTTATTTATTAAAGATTAATTTTATTGGATCATAAGTTAAATGATATCCAAATGAATATTTTTGAAGCGAAAAATATGATTTTTATAAGTTAAAATGACTAAAATTGAAGTTCTAATTTTTTTGAAATTTTCTATTAAATCTGGAATTAGTATTGGTAGCCTTTCAGAAATGTTGTGGTTTTAAGACGACGTTTGTCAAGTGCTCTCATTTCTGAAAATAAACTAAAGTTCTGGAATAATAAAGAGCTACTGCAGCTCTTTGTAAGTGCTGTTATTGCTGAAAGTAAACTGTTTGGAATAATTAAATAGCTACTGTAGCACTTGTTAAGTGTTGTTGTAGCTGAAATGAAACTAATTGTTTTAAATTACTAATACCTACTGTAGCACTTTATAAGTGCTGCTGTTTTTGAAATTGAGTTGTTTTGAAATAACTAAATATCTACCGTTGCACTTTATAAGTGCTATTGTTTTTGAATTTGACAATGTTTTTGAAACATTACTATATCTACTATAACTTTTTATAAGTGTTGTTATAGCTGAAATTTACAATGTTTTGGAAATTTTAATTGAATGGATAAACTTAGAAATGTTACAAATTTGAAATGAATATTATTTGATATTGAATTTAAACGGTTTAAATGAATATGTTTTGAAGTGAAATATGAACCATTTTTGAAATTTATAACCACGGGTTAAAATAACGATTGGTTGGCAAAGGGATCGGGATCAGATATGGGCATACTCTCAATCAATACCGAAAACCACTTTGACAACCGTGTACGTAGTGGAGATTCCAGAATGAAGTAGGTTGGTGACGACATTCTATTGAGGTATGTACGTGGACCCGACTCCCGTGAGTTGGCATAAGGTGGCTAAAACAGGAGCGATTCCGGGCTAGTGAGGTAGCTCCTCTTATCGGACCCAATTTTTCATATGCCATTTTATTACTTTGTGATTGAGTGGTGCGCACCTTTGATTTTAGGAGTGCGGCTCGAGGTGGGAGGTAGTGGCTGCTACGTGTCACTGCCAGTCTGGATGCGTAATTGGATATCTACCCTGGCATTGCCTCGTTGTGCCGTGTCACCTACCCTAGCGCGCCTTGTACGATTTTGGTTTTATGCTATAGCATGTGGAGTATCCTCTGGTGGCTTCCCAATCAGGAGGGACTACGATACTGGATAGACTACTGGGACTATTTATGTGTTAAGGGGGATATGGTTAACTCCTTAACGCTATTTTAAAGTAAGTTTATTTTACTTTTAAACACTATTATAATAGCATATATTACTACATAGTAAATAGTTTAACGGATCCTTAAAGGATGGGTGGTCCCCAGCATCCTTTAAGTTACTTATACATTTATTTTATAGTTCACTTGATTTGGTTTACATTGTATAAGTATGTATGTCCTGGCTCGAGTGTTTGTGTTATTTCTTACGCTCAGGTCAGCCTTAGTACCACAGCTTGGATCTATCTTCTAGAAGCTAGAGATTTTTGGAGATTATCTGCTTATCTAGTTTTATCTATTTCAATCCAGTCATTTTATTCAGCTTATGCACTAGATACTTATGCATTTGGGATTTCTACTATATTTGGTTCAGAACTGTATTTATCTTTAAGACAATGTAGTTTGTACTTGTTCGAAGATTGAGTTTGTAGTGACGTCATGAACCACTATGGTTACTTTTATTTCTGCTAAGAGTATCCTAATATTCTATGTCTGTGATTCTGTAATGGGCTTTATTTGCTCTAAATTTTATTACGATCTATTGTTTTGAGCTATTAAAGTTTGAAATATTTTGGTTTTATTATCGAATTTGAATGGTGCAAAATAATGTGTTGTTACAGTTTGTGTAAGTGTGTTTTGTTTCATCATATGTAATGGCAAGATATTATAACTGCCTAAGTTGATATGTAGTACTTTTATGTAACTTTGATTAATCACTGTTAAGGAGTAACATGATGTATTATTGACTGTTATGGTTTATTTTGCGGTTTCATTATGGAATTTTCTATTCTACTCTTTATTTTAGCCCACGATGATTCATCTT
This sequence comes from Allium cepa, assembly GCA_030765085.1. Lineage (NCBI taxonomy): Eukaryota > Viridiplantae > Streptophyta > Magnoliopsida > Asparagales > Amaryllidaceae > Allium > Allium cepa. Next base: position 746,713,063 of record CM060935.1, read on the forward strand.
TCCGATGCTTGGGTGATAGCACACGAACACCAAGGATATATTAAATTTCGTACCTAGGGGTCAGAAAGGTGGGTAATAACAGTTGGTACCAGAGCTTCGGTTGAGCAAACACCTTAGCACGATTGGGTTTCGACCCATTTGAGATAGGGTGAGCAGAGCCCTAGAATGAGTTAAACTTGAGAGAACGCTTGTTTTTCTCCACTAAATATTTGATTTTAGATCCTTTATTGCAAGTTTCCCTTTTATCATCTTTGACATAGTATTTGAATTCGAATGATACCTTTAACTTATCCAGGTTATCGTATATGAGTACAAGAGGAAGAAAAGGGAAGGGATCTGGAATCAGCACAAATACAAATAGCAGAGCTCCTTGAAATGAGCCAGATGTAGAGACGGTAGTAAAAGCAGTGATGCAAGTTTAGGTACCTTAGAACTTTACGACCTTGTGAAAGAATTACACTTCTTTAGGGGGTAAGCCTTTCTATGAAACTAGAGATAATTTGGGAGTTCAGACATGGCACCGCTCTTGTTAATGGATATTCAAGGATCTTTAGTTGGGGGTATCTATAAAGAGATTGTTGGCATCGCATTAACTTCTGAAAGCAGCAATGGATTGGTGGGATTCACTCACCACGAATACGCCAGAAGAAGATTTTTCTTGGGCGCGGTTTGAAGAGATTTTTGAAGCTCGGTTTATCCCAAAAGGCGGGGAGGACTCAGTTGTTCAGAAGTTTTATCGACTTGAAACAAGGTGAGATGATAGTGGCACAATATGAACATAAGTTCAATGCATTGTCCCGCTTTGGACCAGGATTGATTGACACGCCAGTCAAAGAGAATGAAATGAACATAAAAGGAATGCAACTAGAATTTCATCCATAAATGACCAATCATCTGAACGGTATCATTACCAATCTAATCAGTATGTCATTGAGGTGTGAGGCTCTTGATATTGAGCAAGGAGTTCGGAAGGGAGTATTACCAACAGTCAATGTCCAACCTTTATCAGTGATACCTATAGCTAGTAAGCTATTTTCCAAATGCAAAGGGAAGAAGAAGTGGTTAGGAAAGAAAACTATAGGGGGATCTCCAGCGTCGAAAAAGTAGATTGATTTCTCCATGATTCTTTGTTATAAGTGCGAAAAGATGGGAACTTTTGAATAGTCTCCCGAAGACTAATCTACCGTTATGTACAATTGCCACAAACATGGACAAATGAAGAACGAGTGTCTATTTCCGAACAAGGATGCTCAGGGGAAAGCTTTTACCATTGGAAAGATACCATCTACTTCTACGGACCCAAATGGAAAATAGGTGTTGCAAGGTACATTATCCATTTCTGATATTCCTGCTAGGGTGTTATTTGATATTGATGCAACCCATAGTTTCATTTCAAATTGACGATAAGTTTAACCTCAAACACATTCTCTTGAACAATTCTCTTTGTGTGTCTAACTTAATTAGGGGCCTGACCAATCTTGACACCATATGTTTGAATGTGCCTATTTCTTATTGAGATTAATCTTTCTTTTCTAACTTATTTGTTCTTGGGTTCATGGTTTTGTTGTAGTATTGGGGATGGATTGGTTTTCAAAATTTAGAGCAGTCATAAATTGTAATCAAAGGATTTCAAAATTATTAATGCTAGAAATGTTGGTATGGATTTTTATTGTAGGGAGCCTAATAAGTTGTTGAGCAGTTTTCTCTATTGCCTCAAGGTACCCAAAGTGGAGATAAGAAATATACCAGTTGTTTGGGACTTTTGGGATATTTTGAAGGAGTTCAAGGTTTATCTCCTCATCGAGAAGTTGAGTTCCACATTGATCTTATTCCAAGAACCAAACCGATTATTCAACCTCCTCCAAGGTTGGCTCCAGAGTAAAGAAGAGAGTTAGAGAAGCAGATGTTCAATTTATTGCTGAAGGTTTTGTAACAACCCTAGATTTTTGACTATAAATTTGAATTTGACTTTATTTTGCTTGAAATTATTTTTAAATTGGTTTTATTTTTGATATTTTATTTCTAAATATTTTTAAAATGATAATAGAATTTTTTCAAAATTTACTGTATTTATTCCTATTTTTAAAGGATGTTTTCTAATTTTCTACTATTTTCTTCATATAAATTATATTTAATTAAATTATATTTATTTATTTTATGAATGAAATTTTATTTTCATGTTATTATCTTTGTTATATTTTTCCAAGTCCATATAATTTTTCTAAAATTTATTCTGTTATTTTCAAATTTTCTAGTCTATTTTGCAATTTTGTGTTATTTTCTCATTTTAACCTTATATAATTAACATATATTTTTATATTTTGTTTCATTTTCGAAATTTTAACTGAAATAATTATTATTTTCAGTAATTTAATCTTATATAAGTAAATTAAAATAAATTTGAAAGGGTTTTAACTCTTGGTTTTCAAATGGTCCTTTATCTTCCACCCTTTCACATTTATCATAACTATTCATCAATTAGCTTTTAATTTACACATCTTTCAGCCGCATATTTTCATTTCCATTCACGTAAACTCATTTCTCACTTCTGATACAAAAAAAATTCGGCCTTGCTTGAGGAGAAAGTTAGGTAAAAAAAATTCTTTTTCTCTTCTTCTTTTGTTTATTTCTTATTGTTTGACATTGATTTGCACTTTTTCTCTTATGTCATAGGTTCGGCCACCTCCTCTTTAGCCCCTACCGCCTCCACCACCACCTCAGAACACCACCATCTTCACCTCTTCTCTGACCAAACCCCAAGCCATGCCTCCTTGTGGATTGGTCCATCACCAAAATCCAACAAACTCCATAAAACTTGCCTAGACCGAGCACATCCATGTCTACCACCTCCAAACCTCCACATGGCCGACCAAACACCACCACACCAGCATGTTCCAGACCTGAGACACCTCTGCAAACCACCTACAAACCCCACCTGAAATAGCCATGCCCTCCATGACTTGGCTGAGCCCATAAGTTGCCTGTAAATCCATGCTTTTGCCTTGAAATGTTAGCCTTTTACCTCACCAACTAGTGCACCATTTTCTCTATGCATGGATGTCCCCTATAGGTCCACAACCAGACCCTAGAACATGCCATAGTCGTGTACTTTCCAGCCATGGCTGAGCCTATCGAAGTTGGAAGCATGTGCAAAACAATTCCACTTTGATTTGCACTATCTGTTCTATCATCGTTTATCGTATTTGCATTTGAAACTTATGTATATTATTATTATCGTGTGACTTGTTTCAAGGGATTTGATACTTTCGCTCTTCCACTCATATTTGAATCATGTTATCGTGCTTGTTAGGATCTCATTCGTGCATTCGTCGTTGTGTCTCCAGCATAAACCAGTGAGTTATTCTCACTAGACAATATGTACATATATAACTAGTGAATTGACCCCCTTTGAATCTGTAAAATGCATTATCATGTTATATCTGCTATATTATGATTGTATGATGTTCAACCATGCTTAAGCACCTGTTATAACATTTGTTACTGTTATATTATGCTGTTTTGTTATTTTATCAGTTTATCACACTGCAAGTTCCCTTTAGATTAGAATCACTATGGGTTGAAATGATACATACCCGAACGGACTTTAGAATAAGGGAAAATCGTTATGGGATGAAATGATAGGCCTGAGCGATTTTCGAATTATTTCATTTACTTGGGACTGCGGGTTTGAAATGATAAAACTCGGGTTTTCTTTGTAAATTATGGGTTGAAATGATATATTACCCGTGTCACTTTACCTAGCGTAGAAAATTATATACAGGCCCGTAGCTAAATATATTTTTCTAAAATTTTTAAAATATTTTAAAAATGTAATTATTACAATATTTTGATTTAAAATTTATTTAAAAATGAATTTTGTAAATTATTATTGATTTTCTGAAAATTTATTAGTTAAATAAATTAATGAAAAGTTAGAAAATTTTAATGTAAGTTGTTTTGGAAATTTTGATTTAATTATAATTAGAGACAAAATTTATATGAAATGTGATAAATTTATGATAATTTGGAATTTAAAGTGATTTTATAATATATTAATGATTTTTGAATAAAGTTAAAATGTAAAATGAATGAATATTTAAGTTGAAATTTTGAAATATAACTAAAACTGGAAATTTATGAAATTGACTTAAAAGTGGATTTTTAGCTAAGTAAATAAAAATAAAATTAAGTTATATTTGAGAATTTGAACTTAAGTGTTAAGTTGAAATTTAATGTAATGAATTTAAATTTGAAAGTTGCAATTTAATAAGTGAATTAGTATTAAAAATGAATTTTTAAATGGAAATTTAACTTTATGAAATCATGAAATTAAGGAAAATTAAATGATGTTTATAAAAGTAAAAATGTGTGATTTTATAAGTTAAAAGTGATTTAAAGAAAATTATAATTGTTGTGAAATTATATTTGAAGTTAATTAACTACATTTTGAAATGTTATTATTTCTAATGTAAATGATAATACATCATTTGTAAATGCTGTAGTTGATAAGTGAACTAAATAGCTAAATTGAATTAAAGGCTATTATAGCATTCTATAATGCTATAATTGCTGGATTAAACTAAGTTTTCTTTGAAACCAATGTAACACTATTATAGCATTTTAAACGCTGTCTTTTGTTAAATTGAACTGTTTTGAATATAACTTTCCGTAGCATTTTCCAAATGCTGAGAAAGTTGAATTTTTCTGTTTTGATAAAATTAAGTGAATAAATGAACTTTGAAAGTTGAAAAAAAATTGGAAATTTAATAATTTAATTATTAAATATAATAACTTCATTTTTTTTAAATGATTTAAATGACGTAATCTGTTTGGAACTGAACTATTTTGAAGTGTGAATTGAAATGGTATTTTTTTTAAATTGAATAAAATGAATATGTTTTCTTCATGAAATGATAGGTTTGATATTTTAAAATGGATTTGAAATGATATTTGATTTTTGGGAAATAAGTACCATTTTTAAATTATAACTATGGGTTATAATAATGATTGCTTGTTAAAGAAACCGGGATCGGATATGGACATACTCTCTGTCGATACCAAAAACCACTTTAACAACTGTGTGCGAGGTGGAGATTCTAGAATGAAGTAGGATGGTGACGACGTTCCTAAGGTACTTTACGTGGACCTAACTCCCGTGAGTTAGCTTAAGGTGGCTAAAACAGGAGCGATCTCGGGCCAAAGGAGGTAGCACCTCTGGCTGAACACACTTCTTCGATACCATTCTATTACTATTGTGATCGATTGGGTGCACCCCTTGATATTGGAGAGGGTGGGCGTATGTGGCTGTTGCGCTACCACCAGCCCGTGTGTGTAATTGGTATATCTACCCCGGCATTGCCTTGTGTGCCGTGTCATCTACCATATTGAGCCTTTACTATGAGTTTGTTTTACTCCCGTATCCCATGTGGTATCCTCTGACAGTCACCCGGTGTGGAGAAGTCATGATATTGGATGGACTGCTGGGACTATTATGTGTGAAGGGTGATATGAGTAGCCCGGAACGCTATTTAAAAGTATGTTTATTTTACTCTAGACATTATTATAATAGCGAAATATTACTATATAGTAAATAGATTGGCGGATCCTTAGAGGATGGGCGGTCCCAGGCATCCTTTAAGTTACTTGTATCTTTATTACAGTTCACTTGAGTTGGTTTACATTATATAAGTATATATTGTCCATACTCGAGTGTTTGTATTTTGCTTTACGCTCGGATCAGCCTGAGTGTTTAGAGCTTTGGATTCTCTTTCTGGAGCTGGTCTTTGCTGGAGTTTTGCTTATCTACATATTTATCTACTTCTGTTTTAACTGTTCTAGTTTATCTCATGTATTAGTGAACTTTTATGTATTTGGGATTTCTATTATGTTGTTTTTAGACTGTATTATGTATTTGGTTTGAGACTCTGCCGTAGTAGCTTCGTGAACTACTATGTATTATATTTTCCGCTGCGAGTTATTCTGTTTGTTCTGTGTCTGTAATTCTGTATATTTGATTTTATTTGCACCAAATTTATTTACAATCTGTTATTTCGCATCATTCAAGTCCGACATGTGTGGATTACTATCGATTTGAATAGTATAAAATTGGGGTTGTTACAAGTTAGTATCAGAGCTTTGGTTTTTGGCAAACCATTGCCTCTGGAGCAAAAAGTCATTAGAGATAGGGTATTTCTGCCCTAGAATGAGTGAAATCAATCTCAGAATCATATCTTTGTGAGAGAAATATTTTCAAAGTATAAAATGATTTTTCAAAATATTTCCAAAGATTATTTTGATATATAAAATTTTGCTTGTTTTAAAGGATTTTTTTTTCAAATGTTTTCTAACTTCCTTTCTTTCGTATCTACCTTGTTGGTTTTTCTTTCTTTAGGATATTCATTCAAGTGAATTCTCTTGTCTCATCTTATTTATCTTTGGGTTTTCTTTATCTTGTCCTAAATTCATTTTTGATATTTTTTCAGGATGAATCGAGGAAATGCTAGAGTGTAACAACCCGAAATTTTCTAACCCGAAAATTCCAGATAGTTATGAAAAGAAGAAAGAGGTAGAAGAAGAAGAAGAACAGAAACACCAAACATCTCACATTCGCAGCGGATAAAATATAATAATTAATGACAGTTTACAAAAGAATACTATATCTATCGATTACGTTTAATGTACATCAGAGTTTCACATATATATACAGTCACTGAATATATACAATTATCAAGCCTCAGATTAACAATAATATAAATACAGCGGAATACCATATACGATATTGCCATCCAGCTCGCCTCCTGAGCTCCAAAAACGTTCCTACCTGAAAAATCTGTAATACTCGGTCTGACCCGAGCATTACACCAAAGTAACACCCGGGTCAGGCTGGAAACCAGCGTGAGTAAACCCAACTAACAAGTAATACCAAGCATCAACTTAAATAAACCCGGGTAACCTTTATCAATTTAATCAATTCACAGCTTGCTATAGACAACACCTATTTCTCATATAAATTTCTAAGTACCAAACTTAGATAAAACAATCCAATTCTCTTAAATCATTTCATTTCATATCAGAGATATCAACACATTCAACACATCCAATGCCATTCAATTATCCATAACAAAACTTAATCACATACAAATCAATTCAATTGATTCTAATTAAATTTCAAACCTCAATCACCTGGATTACTTCATTTAACATTAATTAATTCCAAATCATTTAATTAGTCAACCCATCATTATTCATCTTAATTAATCACCCTGGATTATTTTCCAAATTAAATTCAAGTGAATATCTTTATTTAATTTCACTACGTTATTTATTCTTACCAAATTAATGAGTAATCTTTAATTATTTCACAAATTGATTAACCATAATTAATTACTCTAATTCTTAATTACTTATATTAATTCATTTCTCATGGTCACTTTGATTAATTCATCTAAATTAATCAATCCTTAATTACAACGTTGATTGTATAAATTAATGATTTCCAATTATGTTTTGATTTATTCTAGTCTAAATTAATTGCTTTAAATTCAACACCAAATGTTAATCATTCCCGATTAATCTCAGTCTGTAATTAATTATTCTTTTATTTTCTTCATTAGTAAATTAATTAGTTCTTAATTAATTATCTTAATTAATCTCTTGGCAATTTTCATAAAGTAATTATATTTTATTAATTACATTAAGTAATTATTTATCACACCATCAAATGGTTATTCTGAATTACTTATACTTAGTTAATTAACTTACCACTTAATTTTTTTTATTCAAATACCCTTTTTTTACTGAATTTAATATCCCAAATCATTAATTAATTGACTTAATTAATTATCCATTTTAATTACCTATTAATTTAATGAACCACAAATCGTTACCTTTATTAACTTTGGGAACATTTACTTATTTATGATTTAAGTTTAAACAATTTAGAACCCGAATACTTCGAGTCAAACAACAATTAACACAGGAATCAACCAAAACCAAAGTTACTGAATCATCAGTGCACAACATATCAATTCAACCATTCAACCGATTATTTAAATTTAACCATTTAAATTTAAATAGAAACCCAACAGAGTGAGATTTACTCACCTTTGATTTTAATTTGCAATCCATCCGGACCAGCTTCTTTCTTTCAGATTTTGACCTTGCATAATCAGTTACAGTTTATTATTATTTGAATCAATCGAACAATTAATTGCCAATTATTGATTTAGTTATCTAAAATTTTATTTACCCTAATCTTTCCTTTAATAACTTATTTTAATGTCTAAAATAATTAAATAAGCTAAGTTAACCACATTAGTACTTATATATATATATATATATATATATATATATATATATATATAGATTTGAAAATATAATTTAAATTTAACCAGTGGGTAAAACTTTAATTACATAACTATCAAGAAAATTACAGTTAACTAAAACACAGAAATTACCTCCTACGCTCGCGTTGCTGATGACCCACAACCCAAATTCATGCTCGACCGCCTCCCCAACATCGACAATTATCACCACTCAAGCTATCAACGTCGTTGCACCCGACCTCGTCGCAGCCAACCACCCCAGACCCAAGCCCACGCTCCATGCTGAGCCGCTACACCATGAAACCCTAGCTCCACTCGTAATCCACCACCGCGACATCCTCCTTCAATCACGGCAGCACCGCCTAAATTCCTCGTTTGAAACCCTAGAGTCGCGAAATGCTTCTCGAATCGAACCTGATGCCTCCTCGAACGCGACTTCATCAAATTAATGCACGCGCGATTTCCCCCTCTTCAGCCTTGATTTCCCCCTTCATCTCGAACGAGATTGTGAAATTTGTTAGAGGCCGGCTTCGGCCATACTTTGATTTCGATAAATATTTATTTTTATTTTTTTTTTGAATTCGTTTTCCGTTTGAAGGTTTAGGTTAAGAGGGCGGAGATAAATAATAGAGTTTGGGGAAAAAAATTGGCTTCCTGAATACGCTTGGTACAAGAAAATATCTTGCTAGTTGACTTTTAAATTTATTATATTACAAAACTTCCAAAATGTTTCGTTCATCGCCAAATCAAAATTTTGAACTTCTCTTAACGAATGCCGCTAGGCGATTATAAGGTTTTACTCACGTTCCGAACACAATGGAATGGGTTTCGAAGGCTAATTCGATCATATGCGCGAGTTACGGAAATAAACGATCGATTTTAAATTAAATCGATTAAAATAGTTCTACGCGTTTTGAGCTGCCAGGGTCAAACGACAACTCCGATTGGTACGAAAATTGAAATCCGATAATAACTAACTATTACGGATCAAATGGAACTGGTTTTGTCGAATTCCGAGACTGTGCCTCGGAAGGCTATTTTTAAATTCCAATTTAAATGGTATATTATTACAATTGAACAAATGACCTTTAAATTAAATTTCAGCCATTCTATTATCTTCAGTACTATCATTATAGATTTTATAAGCCTTCAACTTATTTTAAACAGGCTTAGAATCACATATTCAATTATTAAATTCAATATTTAACCTATACAATTCACTGATTTAATTATCAAGTAAATATTGATATCTTGAATTCAAGTTAAAATTAACTTTTGAATATTTTAAAATCAATTAACTATTCAAATTTAAATTGTTAGAAATTCCGGGTCATCACATAGAGGTAGGGGTCGTGGTTTTGCCCCAGTTCCTCAACCCGTTGCTCTAATCAGGTTCATTATTCTTTGTAAGGAATTCTCTCAACTAGGTGGAACCCCATTCACCGGTTCAGAGACTATCATTGAGGCTCAGCAGTGGTTGTAGAGTCTTGAGAGGATATTTACTGGTCTTGATATTACTGATGCCCAGCAGCGTCAGTTAGCAGCTTGGTAGTTGCGTGATTCTACTTTAGATTGGTGGGAGTCCGTTACGGCTAACACCATCGAGGCTGATCTCACTTGGGATCAGTTTAGGTATCCTTTGTGTTATCTTAATTTTTGTTCCTTTTTTTTCCTTTCTTTGAATCTACCTTAAGCTTGTTTTTGTTTTATCTCTTTTCCAGGGAGGCTTTCATGGAAAAATGGATGCCAGAAGCCAGAAAATCTCAGCTTTATCGTGAGTTTATGGATTTGAAGCAGGGTACCATGTCTTTTGCTGAGTATGAGAGGAAGTTCAATGAACTTTCCAAATTCGATCCTAGCCTTCTTGATACTTCTCTCAAGAAGAATGACAAATTTGTTGATGGTGCTCGTCCAGAGTATTATAATCACCTTATTTCTCATATTCATGGTTCTTTCACCCAGCTTATGCATATGGCTATTCGCTATGAGAATCCCACATCCAAAGGTCCTGCTGCCTCTGGTGCTTCTCCAGCTCAGTATTCCTCTCCTAATTCCAAGAAGCATAAGCCAAACAACCCTAGATTTTTGACTATAAATTTGAATTTGACTTTATTTGTTTGAAATTATTTTTAAATTTGTTTTATTTGTGAGATTTTATTTTTAAATATTTTTAAAATGATAATAGATTTTTTCCCAAATTTACTGTATTTATTTCCTATTTTTAAAGGCTGTTTTCTAATTTTCTGCTATTTTCTTCATATAAATTATATTTAATTAAATTATATTTATTTATTTTGAGAATGAAATTTTATTTTTATGTAATAATTACGAAAGTTATTAAAGAAACCGGAATCGGTTATGGACATACTCTCTATCTAAACCGAAACCACTTTAATAACTATACGCGGAGTGATGATCCAGAATGAAGTAGTTGGAATGATGTACGTGATGACTGAAGAAAGAGAACGATAATCAATAGCCTTGACACCTGTGTCAAATTGGAAATGACTAACATCAGGAGCCGTGCCGGGCCAAATGGGGTTAGCCACCTCGAGCAAACACACTTCTTCGTAAACTACTCATTACTTGTTATTGATTGGTGCACCCTCGGAATTTCAGGAGTGTTGTTCTGCGGTGTTGCGATCGTTGCGGCGATGCGTTTTCACCAGTCTGGATCAGGAAAACGGTAGTTTCACTACCTTGGGTATTGCCTCATGTGCCTTGTCATACTTGTATCCCTATATACGCGACCACTACGAATTTGTTTTGTGTTATACCTATGGAGTACTCCCTGATATCCCACTAGTTTACGGTGGAGTTTACAGTGCTGTATAGACTATGGCATTTATATAAAGTGTGTTAAGGGGGATAATGGTAACGCCTTAACACTATTTTGATACTTTATATTACTGATAGACATTATCTATCTAGCGTACACTACCACATAGTAGATAGTTTTACGGATCCTTAGAGGATGGTGATTCCAACATCCTTTGAGTTACTTGTATTTCGATTGCTATTTCACTTGAGTTGGATTTATTGATATAAGAATATTAATCCTGACTCGAGTGTTTTGTGTTTTGCTTTACGCTCGGGTCAGACTGAGTGTACCAGTATTCGAGGGTCACCTTTGGAGTTGGAGCTTTGCTTGAAGATCCAACCATCTATTCTGTTTTTAGTATTCGATGATTCCAGTGATGTATTCTGATTTGTACTTGATCTATCGTATGTCTCTTCTGTTGTAAACTCTGATGTATCTTATATATTTATATAGTAGCTTCATGAACTACTATCTCTTTTACTTCCACTGCATATTATTACTCTGTGTTTGTGATTCTGTGATTATTTATTTACTGTATATCTGAGTTTTGCCAAATTTTAAATTAACGATTCGGTATTTTGATTTATTCAAGTCCGACGTGTGCGGATGCGAATAGTCTAAAATAGCGGGTCGTTACAGTTGGTATCAGAGCTTTTGGTAGCTCTAGGCAAAACTTAGCATATAAAGTAAATGTATTTACAGAATCACTCTCATTCGAGTTTCAATCTCTTCCTTTTGACTAAATTCCTTTGAATTTGGGACGTTCCCTGCGGTTCCAAAATTCATTCGTGTCCCTCACTATTCGATTCTTTCAATTTTGGAGCATCCCATAACTCCACTTCGAATGATCTTTATAATGAATCGGCAGTCTCGCCAATATTAGAATTATTTGTAAATGGGTGGAACTCATTTACAATAAGTATTGATTTACCAGAGATTTCTGTATCCTCGGTTTACGATGCTATCTATTCCCTGTTATACCTGAATTCTATCTTTTGAGATCGAATGTTGATTTACCTCGAAAGTCAGCATCGATCTTATTCTTGAAGTTACGGACGACTCGGTTAAGATTGCCCGTGAATTAAACAACCTTGTCCGCCTCTCGATTCTGTTAATTGAATCATCTTATCTTTTCCTTCGAACTTGCATTCAAATCAGAATTCCCTTTAATTTGAGTCCATCAAAATTTAATCTCTATCCTTGCTTTGAAATCCATTATTGTATTGTCGGGCGAAGAAGAGTATTTGTAAATTAATGTTAAAAATGTTTTATATATATTGTGTTGTTTGAGTTGTTGATGTTGATTTGGGTTTTCGATCGATTCGTCTGATCAACGCTATCGATAGGATTTCCAAAACATTTTAACCGAGCAAACTGACACAATATCGTTTTCAAATTTGGTAAATGGGAATTTTTGTATAATTATATTATATATAAGCATAAATTTTTCTGAAATCAAAAGGTTAATGAATCTGTTGTCCAAAATGTTAAAATTTAATTCACATTTATTGTTTTATAAATCATTGACTATTGCATAAAATAAATAAATAAATTTATAAAACCTGGTTTGTAAATTTATTTGGAAATTTAAATGAATGTAAATCAGGAATTAGAGAATTTGATTTTTGGTGATTTCAACCTTTGATTTTAAAGTTTTAAAGCGTATAGTATTTGAAGTATTTTCAAATAGAAACCATTTCAAAGAATTTAAATGTTTAAATCAGTGCTCTTCTCTTTGTCGCTGGAAAATAATCTCGGTGATGAAGGCCGCATCATCGACATTCATTTTCGAGTTTCGAAGTGGAGAGACCGTGAGTAGTGTGCTACCCTTTGTTTTGAAGAAATTTCTAAAGTATGACTTGATTTAAATATATATATATATATATATATTAATATTTAATTTAGATTTGACTTGGATATATTGTATGTACATAATTATCTCCAAATTGTTAAAGTTAATCGGAAATTTAATTCTTAAAATTTGGGTAAAAGATGATTTCAATTATAAATGAAACCAAAATTTGAATTAATATTTAAACTTGAGAAAATTGAATTAGGAATGTTATTTGGATAATACTCAAATTTCATTATATATAACTTACCTAAATTTTCAAAAGTTAATTATGTAATTAAACATTATACAGTAGAAAATGATATCAAAGGAATTTTTCTTAAATAAATTTAAGTTGTTAGAATAAGTGTAAATATACTTAATATAAATGTGATATGATATATTAAGTAAAAATAAATTTAATAATAATTTGGAACAAAGAAGAATTAAATTTGCGAATAAAATATGATTATAATAAATGACTATTCAAATTTATGATCTTTGGAATTTTTAATTTAAGAAAATTGGATAATATACAATATAAATTGTCTTTATAAATAAATGTGAGTGTGTATAATAAATGTTGTTCACTTAAATTTTTAACTATAAAATGTTTATGGAGATAAATAGAATAATAAGTTAAATAAAAATAAATTTTGTTTCGAAAGTTAATAAATTGAATTAAATCAACTTAAGGGAATATCTTGAATTAGTTGAATTTTAATTGAATTTCACTTGAAAGAAACCTTTTGTACCTAACATTAATAAATGAGAAATCAAATCAATGCAAATCTTGAATTTAAAAACAAATTGTTGAATATAAGTTTATTTAAATTGAATTTATATGGTTTGAACCAACTGATTATTTTGTTTTTTTCATTCTATTTTCTTTCGGTTGTTTCTATTCTCCTACCTCCTTCCTTTTCGGGGACGAAAAGTTTTGAGTAGGGGAGAGTGTAACGACCTGTAAATTTAACCGGTTTTAGTAACGTTTTGTGAAGTTTTTAACAGCAAAATTTTGAAATATAAATTTGATATTTGGAATGCGTCTAGTTAAACGTAGCAACTGGTAAATTTTCATCCGAAAATATGAAAGTTTATTTCGCGCGTAAATTTACTTCAATTTAATCAGTTAAAAAGCGATGAAAATAAAATGTTTTCAAAACCAAAATATTTTTACATAGAAAAATTCTAAACCATCTTCTGAGAAAGATGTCAGTTTGTCGTTTTTCCAAATTCGGTCATCTATGGCTCCGTCGATCTTATTTTTATGTGTTTTTCATGCATTTTCCCTAGTATAAAAATTTGAATTTCTATAATTCAATCGTACTACTAATATCTGTATACCATTTTGATCGCCTCATCATGCCGATCGCTACGGTATATTCATTCGTGTGTTTCGACATCCGGTAACGACGAAATCTGTAAAATGACTTCGGCATCGGTATTCGTTTGAATTCTTTTCTGTGTCCATTCAATTTCCTAACGGTTGAAAAACCAACAGCTCTTACTTTTGTCAATTCATAAATTCTCGTGCCTGTCCCTCTTCCCAACATTGAATCTAATATCGGTTCCTTCCATTTGCCCACTGGTTCGCTTGCATCTCTCTGCTCTCTTTTTTCTGACTGTTCAAATCATAATATATGTGCAACACTTCCTTTATACTATCCCAACTGCTATTATTTTCTTTTCCACTGTTGAAAACCTTCACTTCCATTCACCCTATCCCTTCACATCAACCAAAAGTCGGCCACCATTTTCCGCACAGCCATCCGACCGAGCAGCCCCTTCTACTCCTCCACCTGAAATTCGACGTGCCACCCCGCCACCATCTGACCTTCCAAACGACCACCAATGTCCGCCACCGCCTAGTGCTTCCGGCCACCACCCAAGCACGCCACTGCTGCCTTGACCCGCCTGCTCCACCCTAGGTCTCCACCTCTAACCACTGACGAAGCTACAGCGCACCCTCCCTCCGTTCGAACCGCACGCCGTGATCCACCTTCCAATCACCGAGCCTACCCTGCCGAACTGCCCCTTCTCGTCCACGCAACCGTTCCGCTTCCGTGACTTCGCTGGCTGTACACGTGGCAGCATCCACCCCCTCCTTTTGCCGTGCATTTCCCCTTAAGCTAGCTTGGGTTCTATATATATTGAGGTAGATTCTTTGTATATATTCTGATATATTTCTGCTAGCTTCAAATGTTATTATGTTATGAACAGTTTTTTAAATGAACAGTTATTTTATTTTGGTTGGAAACTGATGGTATAGTTTACTTATACATTGATTTAGTATATATATATACACAAATATGTGTTGTTGTGGATATTGGTTGCTTGAGAATATATATAATATATAATGCTATGTCTATGTAAGCTACTTTTTCAACCTGCTGTTAGTATATTATTTTGAAGATTATAAAGCAAGTTGCGGTGATTTTGTTTTGAATTTTTAATGTATATGTTGGTCTTCTTAAAGCTGTTTTATAAAGTATATATTTATACGTGTATCTTTTTAGCCTGTAGGTATATATATGTTAGATTTTAGAATGTACTATGTTATATTTATTTTTTCCAGTATACTTGAGTCTGGGTTTCAAATTATATATTTAAAAATGATTTCAAAGTTTTGGAAAGGGAATATATGGTTTAATGTGACAACCTATTTATGTTTAAAGTATGTAAAATTTATATTTGTTTTGTATAGGATCTGCTTGTTTATGAACATAAAGGTTACTGTATTGTGTATAAGTGGTATTTGCTATGTTGAAATGAACATACGCTATGTATGTTTTGATTTTAAAATTTTAATGCCGACTCTTTTTTATATTTATTGCTGAAATTAGAATATGATTTTATAATGTAAATAGTTATATATCGTTATATATATACATGTTCACTTATACCGATTACCTTCGTCAATCCAGTTCATCGTGCCTTACTCTTGTCCCACCAATGTCCAATTGGGTCGCAGCAACTTTTGATTTGCTTGTGTCTGTATCAATGTGCATATCCGTGTCATCTTCTTATTTATCTAGCCTTGAAAGGTGAGCAATCACTCACGATTAATATTCTTTTATTTATTAAATTTGATTTCAATTGAAACGACAATTGAAATATGCTACTGTTAGTTGTTTACACTGTTATATATGCTATTTACCTGTAACAGTTTTCCTGTGACATCTCACACCGTTATCTATTATGTATGCAATAATAATCCAGTTTGGTTGATAATTGATTGATTGTGTGATGTTGACATTGGATGTTGAATTGTTAATATTGTAAGTGATAAATAATATGTAATTGAATTTGTCGTAGGATAGTTAGCGACTTGAAATTTATATATATGTTAAATTTAATTAGACGAACCTGTATAATGTGACTCCTTTAAAATGTTTAGATTAATTGACACGTAGAAAAATAGTTAATTACCCTTAAACCAATTGAATTTGTGTTGTATTAATTAATGAAGTACGAAATTGAATAATTGATGTCAAGTAGAACCGTATAAAATAATATTGTAATGATTTTTAATCTACATGAAATGATAGTGTAGATTCTAGAAGTAATTATATTAATTCGCACAAACAACAATGTGAATCAATACGATTATTTTGGGATTATTTAAATTAATTATTGGATTGTTATTGATGTTTGTTATTGCTTGTTTATTTACTTTGACACCATCCCAGTTATCACACTGCAAGTTCCCTTTGATATGTTTTGATTTGTGAGTTGAATTTTGGAATCGGGTTAAAATGATATATACCCAATGAATTTGACCTAGGATAGAGAATTAAATAAAATCCGATTGGTCAATAATTTGATTTAAAAATAAAATATTTGAATAAGTTTTGAAATGAAGTTCGAATTTGAATGTTTATGAAAAGAATGTAAAGATTGAAATCTGAAACAAATATTAACGTAATAATGGATGAAAGAACGTTGTTTGAAATTTGATTATTTAATAAATTAAATTTGAAATTATTAATAAATAATTTAGAATTAGTAATAATTGAGTTTTGAAATTATTAAGTTGAAATCATTTAATAATTAAATTTGCAATTATAATTAAGTTTGAAATTATAATTAAGTTGGAAAATATTAAGTTGAATTTATAAGTAAGTTGAAATAATTTGATGATTAAGTTTGAATTCATAATTAAGTGGAAATGATTTAATAATTAAGTTTGAATTGATAATCAAGTTGTAATTATTAAGTTTTGAAATTATTAATAATTAAGATTGAAATTATTTAATAATTGAATGAGATTTAATTATTTGAAATTAAATAAAAATTGAATTCTTTGATAAGAGAAATTGAACTTTTGAATAAGTGAATTTGAACTTCGTTAATAAATGAAATTGAGTTTCTTTATTTATTAAAGTTTGGAAAATTATTTAAGTAAGTTAATAAGTGAAATTGAAATGTTTGAATATGTGAAATTTAGTTTCTTTATTAACTGAGTTTCGAAATTTGTAACTAAGTAACTAAATAACTGAAATCGAATTTCTTTAACAAGAAATAAAAATGTGATTTATTGGAATTAATGTAAGACTTGAAATTTAGAGAATTTGATTTGGTGAAATTAATTTAATTCAATTTGAAGTTTTTACATAATGAAGTTGAACGTAAGTAATTGATTTAATAAATTGGAAATTAAATGAAAATTGTTTTAAATGATAAATTAGCTTAGCGAATATTGAATGAAATCGATAAATGAATTTAAATTGATTTGAATGAAAATTAAACAATTTAAATGATTTCAGAATGAAACTTATATACGAACTTGAATCAACATTTGAATTGTTTTAAATAAAATTTGAAATTGAATTGTAAGATTTTGATTTGGTAATTTGGAAGTTTTGAATCGTAAATTATGGAAATTGACATAGAAAGACGAACGGAATATTGGTTTATAAATTCTAATTGAAATTGAAATTGATTTGGTTTTGAAATTTATTAAACGAACAATCGGTGTAATAATTACGAAAGTTATTAAAAAAACCGGAATCG
Organism: Allium cepa; assembly: GCA_030765085.1. Lineage (NCBI taxonomy): Eukaryota > Viridiplantae > Streptophyta > Magnoliopsida > Asparagales > Amaryllidaceae > Allium > Allium cepa. Next base: position 746,731,055 of record CM060935.1, read on the forward strand.
GTTATGGACATACTCTCTATTTAAACCGAAACCACTTTAATAACTATACGCGGAGTGATGATCCAGAATGAAGTGGTTGGAATGATGTACGTGATGACTGAAGAAAGAGAACAATAATGGATAGCCTTGACACTTGTGTCAAATTGGAAATGACTAAAATCAGGAGCCGTGCCGGGCCAAATGGGGTTAGCCACCTCGAGCGAACACACTTCTTCGTAAACTACTCATTACTTGTTATTGATTGGTGCACCCTCGGAATTTCAGGAGTGTTGTTTCGCGGTGCTGCGATCGTTGCGGCGATGCGTTTTCACCAGTCCGGATCAGGCAAACGTAGTTTCACTACCTTGGGTATTGTCGCATGTGCCTTGTCATACTTATATCCCTATATACGCGACCACTACGAATTTGTTTTGTGTTATACCTAAGGAGTACTCCCTGATATCCCACTAGTTTACGGTGGAGTTTACAGTGCTGTATAGACTATGACATTTATATAAAATGTGTTAAGGGGGATAATGGTAACGCCTTAACACTATTTTGATACTTTATATTACTGATAGACATTATCTATTTAGCGTACACTACTACATAGTAGATAGTTTAACGGATCCTTAGAGGATGGTGATTCCAACATCCTTTGAGTTACTTGTATTTCGATTGCTATTTCACTTGAGTTGGATTTTTTGATATAAGAATATTAATCCTGACTCGAGTGTTTTGTGTTTTGCTTTACGCTCGGGTCAGACTGGGTGTACCAGTATTCGAGGCTCACCTTTGGAGTTGGAGCTTTGCTTGAAGATCGAGCCATCTATTCTGTTTTCAGTATTCGATGATTCCAGTGATGTATTCTGATTTGTACTTGATGTATCGTATTTCTCTTCTGTTGTAAACTCTGATGTATCTTATATATTTATATAGTAGCTTCATGAACTACTATCTCTTTTACTTCCGCTGCATATTATTACTCTGTGTCTGTGATTATTTATTTACTGTATATCTGAGTTTTGCTAAATTTTAAATTAACAATTCGGTATTTTGAATTATTCAAGTCCGACGTGTGCGGATGCGAATAGTCTAAAATAGTGGGTCGTTACACCATGCCTCCTTGTGGATTGATCCATCACCAAAATCCAACAAACTCCATAAAACTTGCCTAGACCGAGCACATCCATGTCTACCACCTCCAAACCTCCACATGGCTGACCAAACGCCACCACCACAAGCCTGTTCCAGACCTAAGACACCTCTGCACACCACCTACCGATCCCACCTGAAATAGCCATGCCCTCCATGCCTTGGTCGAACCCATAAGTTGCCTTGAAACCCATGCTTTTGCCTTGAAATGTTAGCCTTTCGCCTCACCAACTAGTGCACCATTTTCTCTATGCATGGCCGACCCCTGTAGGTCCACAACCAGACCCTAGAACATGCCATAGTCATGTACCTTCCAGCCATGGCTGAGCCTATGGAAGTTGGAAGCAAGTGCAAAACAATTCCACTTTGATTTGCGCAATCTATTCTATCATCTCTATCGTATTTTCGTTTGAAACTTATGTATATTATTATTGTCGTGTGACTTGTTTCAAGGGATTTGATATTTTGGCTCCTCCACTCATATTTGAATCGTGTTATCGTGCTTGTTTGGATCTCATTCGTGCATTCGTCGTTGTATCTCCAGCACAAACCGGTGAGTTATTCTCACCAGACAATATGTATATATATAACTAGTGAATTGACCCCCTTTGAGTCTGTAAAATGCATTATCATGTTATATCTGCTATATTATGATTATATGATGTTCACTCATGCTTAGACACCTGTTATAACATTTGTTACTGTTATATTATGTTGTTCTGTTATTTTCATCAGTTTATCACACTTCAAGTTCCCTTTAGATTAGAATCACTATGGTTGAAATGATACATACCCGAACGGACTTTAGAATAAGGGAAAATCGTTATGGGCTGAAATGATAGGCCTGAGCGATTTTCAAATTATTTTATTTACTTGGGACTGCGGGTTTGAAACGATAAAACCCGGGTTTTCTTTGTAAATTATGGGTTGAAATGATATATTACCCGTATCACTTTACCTAGCATAGAAAATTATATACATGCCCGTAGTTAAATATGTTTTTCTAAAAATTTTAAAATATTTTAGAAATGTAATTATTATAATATTTTGATTTCAAATTTATTTAAAAATGAATTTTGTAAAGTATTATTGATTTTCTGGAAATTTATTAGTTAAATAAATTAATGAAAAGTTAGAAAATCTTAATGTAAGTTGTTTTGGAAATTTTGATTTAATTATAATTGGAAACAAAATTTAATATGAAATGTGATAAATTTATGATAATTTGGAATTTAAATTAATTTAAAGTGATTTTATAATATATTAATGATTTTTGAATAAAGTTAAAATGTGAAATGAATGAATATTTAAGTTGAAATTTTGAAATATAACTAAAATTGGAAATTTATGAAATTGACTTAAAAATGGATTTTTAGTTAAGTAAATAAAAATAAAATAAAGTTATATTTGAGAGTTTGAACTTAAGTGTTAAGTTGAAATTTAATGTAATGAATTTAAATTTGAATGTTGCAATTTAATAAGTGAATTACTATTAAAAATGAATTTTTAAATGGAAATTTAACTTTATGAAATCATGAAATTAAGGAAAACTAAATGATGTTTATATTAGTCAAAATGTGTGATTTTATATGTTAAAAGTGATTTAAAGAAAATTATAATTGTTGTGAAATTATATTTGAAGTTAATTAACTACATTTTTGAAATGTTATTATTTCTAATGTAAATGATAATACAGCATTTGTAAATGCTGTAGTTGATAAGTGAACTAAATAGCTAAATTGAATTAAAGGCTATTATAGCATTCTATAATGCTATAATTGCTGGATTAAACTAAATTTTCTTTGAAACCAATGTAACACTAGTACAGCATTTTAAACGCTGTCTTTTGTTAAATTGAACTGTTTTGAATATAACTTTCTGTAGCATTTTCTAAATGCCGAGAAAGTTGAATTTTCACTGTTTTGATAAAATTAAGTGAATAAATGAACTTTGAAAGTTGAAAAAAAAATTGGAAATTTAATAATTTAATTATTAAATGTAATAACTTCATTTTTTCAAATGATTTAAATGAAGTAATCTGTTTGGAATTGAACTATTTTGAAATTTAAATTGAAATGGTATTTTTTTTAAATTGAATAAAATGAATATGTTTTTTTTATGAAATGATAAGTTTGATATTTTGAAATGGATTTGCAATGATATTTGATTTTTGGGAAATAGATACCATTTTTTAAATTATAACTATGGGTTATAATAACGATTGGTTGTTAAAGAGACCGAAATCGGATATGGACATACACTCTGTCGATACCGAAAGCCACTTTAACAACTGTGTACGCGGTGGAGATTCCAGAATAAAGTAGGATGGTGACGACGTTCCTAAGGTACTTTACGTGGACCTAACTCTCATGAGTTAGCTTAAGGTGGCTAAAACAGGAGCGATCTCGGGCCAAAGGAGGTAGCACCTCTTGCTGAACACACTTCTTCGATGTCATTCTATTACTGTTGTGATCGATAGGGTGCACCCCTTGATATTGGAGAGGGTGGGCGCATGTGGCTGCTGCGTTACCACCAGCTCGTGTGCGTAATTAGTATATCTACCCTGGCATTGCGTTGTGTGCCATGTCATCTACCATACCGAGCCTTTACTACGAGTTTTTTTCCTCCCGTTGCCCGTGTGGTATCCTCTGACAGTCACCCGGTGTGGAGATGTCATGATATTGGATGGACTGCTGGGACTATTATGTGTGAAGGGTGATATGGGTAGCCTGGAACGCTATTTAAAAGGATGTTTATTTTACTGTAGACATTATTATAATAGCGAAATATTACTATATAGTAAATAGTTTGACGGATCCTTAGAGGATGGGCGGTCCCAAGCATCCTTTAAGTTACTTGTATCTTTATTACAGTTCACTTGAGTTGGTTTACATTATATAAGTATATAATGTCCTGACTCGAGTGTTTGTGTTTTCTTTACGCTCGAGTCAGCCTAAGTGTTTACAGCTTTGGATTCTCTTTCTGGAGCTGGTCTTTGCTCGATTTTCTGCTTATCTACATATTTATCTACTTCTGTTTCAGTTGTTCTAGTTTATCTCATGTATTAGTGAACTTCTATTGTAACGATCCGTATAAATTCGATGTTTAAGATGAATTAAATTAATAAGATTTTAATTTAAATTTAGAAAGAAATAGAAGTCTTATTAATTTATATGAAAGCAAATATTGAAATTTGATGTATCAAGGGTAATTAAAAATTTACAAATTTAATTTTATATTTCAATTAATTAGAATAGTGAAAATTTGTGCATTTGGATATAAAGTTAAATTAAATAAATAAAGGCAAGTATTGAATTCATCAATGAAATAAATTATTTATTTATGAAGATTGAATGTAAATGGAGGTAATAAAGTAATGCAGGACAACAAATATTTATTTAGTACAATCCCCTTTTTATTTGTAAACTATTGTAAGGTGTTAATTAATTGAAACGTGAAAATTTGGAAATAGATTAAAATTTATGTTAGACAATGAATTGCAATAATTAAAGTTAATAAATCAATGGATTAAATGGAATAATTAATTGGATTTAGAATCTTAATTTGTATGTGAGCATTTATTTATATTGGAATATAAAAGGGTAAATTTATAGTATAAAATGTTGACGTCACCTTTATGATGATGGATTTATAATTGATGCATAATAGGGAAATCAAATGAATGGGTTTAAATTGAATAACAATTAGCAATTAATGAATGAATAGAAATTTTTAAAGGGTGTAATTGATTTCGTTAAATTAATTTTTGTAACAAGTTGTAATGAATATAGATTTAACATTTTGTGATGTATTTAAGTAATAATTGGAGATCAAGGTAAATTATATCCGTGAATGGTCAATTCAATTAAACAACAAGATTTTTATAATAAATAAACGTTTTATTTTGGTTTCAATTTGATAATTTATGAAGTTTAATGGGAAATCAATTGCAATAAATTGCCCTAATTTATGAAGTTAGAGGAGATTGGATTTGCATTATAGATGGAAGTATAATCGAAATTGATAGGTAACAAACTTAAGAATAAAATTAAGAGCTAATAGGTGGCAAATTTATATTGTTGTTTATTTACGTAATGTGTACGTAAATTTCGGTAAATCTATCGATCCAAATCTAACGTTTTGTTAATATAGATTTAAGTATAGAAAGCAATATTTATTAATTTAATTGAAGTATTGCAAAATAAATGAAATTTAACGTTTAAGGTATTATGTTTATAGAGATTTAACTGAAATTCAAGAATATTAAAATAATAGTTTCTGAACCCAACATTTGAATCCATCTACTTAAAATTTATAGATGGAATAATCATTGATTATTTAACTTAATAGAAATTTTAGGGAACTTAATTTATAATTCTGAATATAATGAAATAGAAGTTTTGGTACTGCAATTGATAGATTTATCAACTCTAAATTTACATAAAGATTTGTTTAAGTCATTGTAAATAAGTGAGAATATATATGATGTATTCAAACTTTTCTGTATCTAGCACTTATTAATTTAGAATCAAACTAACGAAACGTGTCATTTATTTTTGTCCCTCCATATTCATTCCCTTTCTAATTAATAATTACCTCTTTTTAATACCTGCTACTTTTAGAAAAAAGAGCTGTTCATATTTACTATATTTCAATACCAAGTTGTTCATATTTACTTTATTTCTAATTAATAGCAGCCTCTCCTTTCAAATCTCTTTGTCCCTAAACCTAACTCTAACCTTATAAATACGATATGATGCAAATGAAACCCTAGCCTCCATTCAAATCTCCTTCTTCTTCTTTTTTTTTCTTTCAAACCTCCTTATTATATCTCATCTTTATTCTTCCTTCCTCTTCAAATATTCTTCTTCTCAAGTTTTATTCTATTTCAAACTTTCTTCTTTCTTTTCAAAACTAGATCTTCTCTACAATTTTCAGTTCTTCTTATTTCAGTCCTTTTCTTTTTCAAATTCTTCTTTTTCAAATCTTTTCCAAACCTTTTGAAAATACATACATAAATACATATATATATATATATATATATTAATATAATAAGGAGGGAAATTTAAGTAAATCAAAATAAAAGAAATTACGGAACAAAGCTAGCAATCAATAAGAAGACTAAGGAAGCGTAGAGCGAAGCTATTGATTAGAAGTCTGTTATTTTCAGGTTCATATAAAGGTGAGTGTTTTAACCCACTCACAACTTCTAAAATTTCTTATGTTTGTTAAATTCATTTTTTTGATGTGTTTAAAATTTTATTTATAGTTGTTTGGTATATATTTCATCAATTTCTCAGTTAAATTGCATTCATTTAATTTACGCGTTATTTAAATTCATTATTGCATATTAACTGCCAGTTAAATTATATTTATTTTGCATATAAACTGCCAATTAACAGTTATTAAATTTATTTGAGTATAAACTGAAATTAATACCAGTTATTTATCACCTGTTATATATTGATGTTTGTTTAAATTGGATGATGACTATAATTAGTGATTGATGTTTGGTGAATTGATGATGTGTACTATATTTTAAAATCTGCAAGTTATCATGTATTTCATTCATTCGGGATTGCGGTTTGAAATGATATACAACCGCATTTTTTTTAAATTGCGGATTGAAATAATCAATATCCATATCACTTGACCATAGGATAGAAAATTATATATAGGCATCGCGGTATATATATAAAATTATTTTTTTTGAAATGATTTTTCTATGGTTTGGATAGGATACGGTTAATAAATATAGATTTTGATATTATATAAAATCTTATTTTATATATGCATCTATAATTAAAGTATTGAAGATAAGCTATATATGGATTGGTTAAATAAAATAAATAAGTTGAATGATGGAGTTTGATTATTTTATATTATATGGTTAAGTACATGTTAAGATATTGAAAAAACATATAATTTTAAAGGATTTAAATTAATTAAGATTGGGAGTTAAATTGGAAAATTTAATTGGAATTGAGCTTGATTAAGAAGTTAACTTCATAAGTTGATGTAAAGTTTATTAACTTGAAATTTTAAAAAAGGTATGATATTTATAACTGAATTCTATTCAAGGTAAATTAAATGAATATTTCTAGTATAAAAATTGAAGGAAATTTTCTATTATAAGTAATTTGAGTTTTACTTAAAAGATTACAGGTTTATTATGAAATTGTTATTTCAAACTAAATAATAGGACTTTAAATTGGTGAAACAGAAATTTCCAACCTTAGTTCCAATTGTTTAATATTCAAAGTTTGAAATATATTGAAACTGAAGTGGTTTATTTAAACTGAAAGCGATTTAAATTTATGGATTTTGACTTAATCTTAAATGAAATAAATTGTATGCCGCGGAAATTATTTTATTTTATAAAGAAATTTTGAATCCAAACTATTGATGCTATATACAATTTAATATCCAAACCATTTAAGTTTTAGAAATTATGGTTTAACAAACACAAGAAATTTTAGAAATTGTGAGTGGGTTAAAACACTCATCTTTTGAATTTAAATCGAATTAAAAATCCGATTTAAATCCAAAAATTTGACTGTCTCCAAATCTGTCCAAACCAGTGTCAAAAGATCTCGAATTTTATTACGATCCTAAAAAAAAATCTCGCGTGAAACGGAGTTCGTAGGAGAAAGTTATACGCATTAATGGTGATTGAAATTTCAAAAAAAACTGAATAGAAATAAAAGAACACCTTCAAGCGCCACGTCATCCCCCTTCTTTCCCTCTCTCCCTCATGTGTTTTGCTTCCAGATTTTTCTAAGAAGTTTGAATTTTAGCTTTTGATTTGGTTTGGAATTTTTATTTGGATCTAAGATTTGTTTGTCTGCCATTGAGAAGGAGAAGGAGCTAATGAAATTTTATGCGCAGACAAATGAGAATAGGCGGAGGCTAGGGTTTAGCGGGGTATTTATAGATGAAGTTGGAATAGGCAGATGGATCCGAATTTAAATGAATTCACAATTTGTCAAATTTAAATTCCAATAATCCATTTATTTGATTTTTAGATCTTATTATGAATAAATGGTCAACTTACCATTCCTATCATTTCTGATTGCAATTAGCTTCAAATTTATTAACCAAACCTCCATATCAAATAAAGATTTATTGCAAAAATTTTAGTGTTCACCTTTAATTAAAGTAAATTCAATAAATTATAAAATCTTATTTCAAATGAAATTTATACTATTCGTATTCAATTCTCTTTATTAAATCAATCATCATCTTATGTATATATTTAACATTAGTATATATCAATTTACCCCAATTAAATAAAATTTTATTCCCAAATTGATTTACAGCCTAATATAACATTTGAATTTTATTCCCAATTCATAAATTACTACCTTAACTAAATTTTACGTTTCCCTTTTAATTTACATTTTCACCTTACGTTACTACATTAATTATCCTTAAAGTAACGTCTATTATTAATAACAATATTATAATTACTTACCATTTTATTTCATAAATTAATCCATTTCATCTAAATTCTTATCTATGTAATATTTCAACATTTAATTTCATCAAATGTAATTGTTTTCCAATACGTTAATAACTTTATTTCCAAGTCTTATATTACAACAAACTATCCAATATGAAAGTCTTAACATTGTTACAAATACTACTTTAATTAACATTAACGCAATACTCAATTAAAAATTATTGTAACTGGTTTCAAAATTGTAAATTAACAAGCTACCAAAATAGGCAACATACAATAGCTGTACTCTAACCTTTAGTCACATTAATACGCTTTTATTTCTCAAAATCAAAGTTCCCATTTAACTAAATCTCCATAAATGAATTTGACGTTATCTTCAAAAAGTACTTTATATTAACATTAACGTAAAAATCTATTTATATCTATTGCAATCGATTTAGTACTATTTTCTCAATATTTAAAATGATTTAACAAATTTAAATGTCAATTTATTCAAGATTAAATCAATATAAATATTCAATTCCATAAAATCCAAAATTGTTGATAAATTTCCAAAACTTCCCTTTTTATTGAATCAGCCTATATTTATTCCTTTCACTAATCTCAAATATAAGGGTTTACCCTTTGGATTAAAAATTATCACATAAATATCCTATTTCAACGTAATTCTTAATTTAACATAATAAATAAAATTTGATTTCATTTATCTCAATAAGTCCTACTATTATAAATTAACCAATTGACTCACTATTCAAATTCACCTTCTATAATTCAAAATTTTTCTATCACCTTGATTTACTTAACTTTATAATTCCTTAGACAAATCTCTATCTCAAATCCTAAATGTAAGTCATTCCACTAATTATAGTACTTAATATTTTCTTAAAATAATCTTTCTATTACGCTTGAATCCAATTTATTAAATAAGTTTCCAATTAGATCCTATAATTTACTCAACACTTAATTATTTCCTTTTCCATTAGGGTAACATTCCTTTATCTGATTATTACTTATTACACATTCTAATTCCATTAACAAGGAAGCAGGTAAATTATGATATATGCTACAAATTTTCAATTTATTACTATTCATTATTATTAACCTAAATTCAGCATTACCTACCTCGCATTAACCTTATTACTTAAAATCCTTATCCAGTTGAAATTAATACTCTAAATAAATACATTTACTCCTTTCGTTATTTTATTAATTACAATTAAGGCACACCTAATTATCTTTATAGGTAAATGAGTGAATTTACTAGTATCCTACTATTACAACCTTTAATATACTTGTATATGGTTATTTTACCCTTTTATAATCCCTTTATAAATATATGCACATCTACAAATTAAGATTCTAAATCTAATTTCTTATTCCATCTAGGTTCCATTTCTTCACTTTATGAATAACTAGCATTTCCTATTCATTTGTTACATCTACTTATATTCACTTTATGAATAGTTTTGATATTCCATTTATTACTAACTTTAATTATTGCAATTTATTATCTACATACAATTTGAATCTATTTTCAATTTTCACCTTTTTTAATAATTAACACTTTCCAATAATAAATAAAAAGGATTATACTAAATAAAATTTTATTTTCATTAATGAATTCAATCCTTGCCTTTATTTACTTATTTCTAACCTTATATCCAATTGCAACAATTTCCACTATTACACTTAATTGCAATAAACATTCAATTTGTAAATTTCAGTTAACCTAGATACATCTAATTTCAACATTCTATTTCATATAAATAAATAAGATTTCCGTTTCTTTCTAAATTAAAATTAAAAATTAAAAATCCTATTAATTTAATTCATTTTAAGCATCGAATTTACACGGGTCGTTACACTCTCCCCCACTCAAAACTTTTCGTCCCCGAAAAGGAAAGGAAGGGAAAAGAAGAATTAAATAACAATACATCTTATTAAAAATATTAACTCATAAACAATAAATTACTAAATTTATTACCTTAAATAAAATATACCCATTTTATAATCATTATATCTTTTTATACTTAAATTACTAAAGTTCGGAAAACATTTTTAAAATATTCTAAGTCTAAAATTTTACGGAGAATTTTGGCAGAGTCTCCTTTGTACGGAGAGGCTCGGGAGAAAATATAATATCAAAATATAACAATATACACAAATAATTTTCAAAAATAATATGTATCCCTACACGGGAAAATGTATAAAATTGCGCTATAAACCGTAATTCGAAACGTACATATTTGTCGTGCAATTTACGCTTAATTTATGGAACCAAAAGCGGTAACAATTGTTTCCATAACCTGTATTTCACTTATAAAATCCAAAGAGGTAACAATTTATATAAAGTGAAATATTTAAGTGGTTTCAATCACTATCAACAAATCAATACAACAACCAACAATTTCAACAAACAACATATACAACAAATACAAACAACCATTCAATCAAACAAACAAATAGTTGTTTGGGTTCAAAACTTTTAAGTTATACGGAATGAAGAATAAACCATCAAGTGCATCATTTACTCAACAGTCTTAGATTAAACCCAATGGATTATTCATCCATCCCAACAAGATTAAAGTTCCCTTACCCAACAACTCCAAACCACGACAAACAACAATTTAAATCAACAAATCAAATTAGCTTATTATAAATTTTATTTCATACATTAGTTGTTTGATTCTTTTCATTCATATAATAGTTTATCTTTTATTTTCATTTATTTCATTCAATTTTATTTCCATTTTATTTCTTTCAGTTATATTCAGAAATAACTCTACCCTATTTCTTAAATTTACAATTTCTCTTTATTATGTTACATCATTTATTTTCACTTTAATTACTTAAGTTTATAATCATTTATTTACCATACTTACCTTTAATTATATTTACTTGGTAAAATTTCAATTATAACTTAAGTTTATAACATTAAATTCTCATTTAACAACGATTTCATTGAATACTTCATTACCTACCTTTACTTGTACAATTTTTATTACATTTCCTATTAAACATTTCAACTTTTAATATTTGGTAAGTTATATATTTTATTTAAGAGTATAATTGAAAGATATACAAGTTTGTTCTATTTTCTTAAAATAAATTAAAGTTCAATAATAGTAATCTTTATTTCATAAGTTACAAATTTCCAATTTCATTTAATACCATTTTTACTTTACTTAAAGGTTCAAATTTGCTACACTTAAATGTCCTATTAATTAACTGGAACCTAAGAACCAAATACCGGGTTTAATTTTAAATCATTTAAAATAATAGATAGATATCTACACTTAACATATATATATACAATTATAATTAAAATGATAAAATTTCTTAACGATTCTGTAGTAAATTACTACAGTGGCCTTCCCACTTCGAAACTCGAAAATGAATGTCGATGATGCGTGCACTCATCACCGAAACTATTTTCTAGCGATAGAGAGGAAAGTACAAAACTTATTTTCTCCAGAATCTTCTTTAAAACAATTTCTTTTAAATTATATTAAATATTTATATCATAAAATACTTATAACAATATTATTATATTCCAAAATTTATTCGAAAGAAATTTCAAAACCCGGATCTTAAGTCCTAAATTTCCAGATTTCATTGATTTTATTTTTCAATCTTATTTCTATTATTAATTATACACTTTATTACCTAGCAACCAATCTATTACATCCAAATATAGATATTATTTTGAAAAATTATTTTATAGAAAATATAATAGGTAAAATTATTTCATTCACCTATAATAAAAACAAATATTATGTCGGTCTGTCCTATCAAGTGTTTAGAAATCCCTGTTGATGTCATAGCGTCCCATGCACCAACCAGAATTTATAAATACGAAACGGAACAGATTAACACAATATAAAAACCTTTTTATAACACTAACAAATACACTCTCTCATATATATATATACACACTCAACGACTCCCAAAGGGTATTACTACCCTATTAGTAAAGAGTCAAACCCCACAAAGCTAAGGTTTATCGCTAAACCAAAGCTCTGATACCAGATGTAACGTCCCGCCTTTTCGCACGATTTAAACAGACACACATGCCGATTAAATCCATACGGAAGGGCGGATTGTTATGGGGTAAATAAGAAAAACAAGAAAGAAATAAAAGAAAACAGAATCTCGCAGCGGAAGGATAAAATATAATAATAAAATTTACAGTTTACAAATCTGTTTACAAAACATTCATATAATACATATCAGAGTTACACATACCAACAACAATGCAGCGGAATAGTGTGTAGTGCACTAGTATAAATAATAATAATATACATCTTCGTCTTCGTCCTCCAGAGCTAAATCTTCAAATCCTGAAACGCTCGGACTGACCCGAGCAAATTGAAAAGACAAAACACTCGAGTCGAAACTAAAAGATCTTATGTAAGTTAAATTAACAGAAATAAATATGAGTGCAGTAACTCAAGAGATGCTCGGGATTTACATCTCCTAAGGATCCGTTAAACTATTTACTATATAGTATATTGCGCTATTATAATAGTGTCTATTTGTAAAATAAACTTACTTTTTAATAGCGTTAAGGGGTTACCCATATAGCCCTTAACACAATAATGCCAATAGTCTATACAGTACCGTAATACCTCTTGATCGGGAGGCTACCAGAGGATACTCCATAGGTACGACACAAATAGAAACTCGTAGTAAAGGCACGGTAGGGTAGGTGGCACGGCACAACTAGGCAATGCCAGGGTAGATATACCAATTACGCTTCCGGACCGATGGAAACGCGCAACGCGCAGCTGCTGCCCACCTCGAACAAACTCTCCACATCAAAGAAATCAAAAATGAAGGTGGCCACCGAATCAATCCAAAATCAGAGTATAGTATCGAAGGGAAGTGTCCGATCAGAGGTGCTACCTCATTAACCCGTCAATCGCTCCTGTTTTAGTCACCTTATGCCAACTCACGGGAGTTGGGTCCATGTATTTACCTTACAGGAAACGTCGCCACCAACCTACTTCATTCTGGAATCTCCACCGCATACACGTGTAACAACCCTGAATTTTGAACGATTCAAATTGAAAATATTTAATTAATTTTAAATATTTGAACGATGGTTTAAATTGAATTCCCAATATAACTATGAATTTGGCGATTAAATTTTAGAATTTAATCTACTGAAAGTTGAATAAAAATTTGAATTCGACTTTGAAGTTTGAAATTGAATATTAAATTGTATTTGAAATTCGAACCAATGACTTAGAAAAATAATTTGGATACAAGAATTATTATTTATGTAAATTTATAAATGGGTGGTTAGTTTTAAATAACATTTTTATTTTCTTTAAAATAAAAAGGAATAAAATTTTATCAATACAAAATACTAGTATAAAATCTAATTGTGAAACACGTTAATATAAATTTATGTTTGATAGTTGAACTGCAAAACGGTTATATGTTTAATAAAGAAAATAATTTACAAAACAAATTGAATTTAAATTGAAAGAAAATAATAATAATAATAATAAAATAATATATATATAAAAAAAAAGAGAAGTACGCTGCCTTACTTTGATCAGCTGCAAACATGCCATAATTCGTGCCTTGATCCACGCCGTTACATATGCCATAACCCACGACCAAAATCACGTCTCCCCTCTCTTATATCCGAAACCCTCTTCTCTTCACTTCAGGAAAAAAAAAGTTAAACGAAAGATTAAAAATGGCGGCCAGTTCTTGTCTTCACGAATTAGGGTTTTCGTGTAATTGGGGGTCGCTGACTTCAAATGCTCGTCTTTCACCTCGCTCGATCTCGTGAGACACTCCAACCGCCGATTTTAGTGATCGAGTTCGTCTTCTCTCTGGGTTCGCTTCTTTTGGCTCCGCTCTTTAAAGAAGGTGAGTAATTTTATTACTCACATCTGGTTCTTTCTTAGTAGGGTGCTTCTGCAATTCGATTTTTGCTTTGATGTTGTTTCGTCTTGGCAGTTCAATTTTGTTGATGCTGATGATTTTTGGGTTGTTGACTTCGGCCATTCTTTGGCCACTCGATTTTGTAAATATTTGTGCCTTTATTTTCATTTGCTTTGTTGGCTTCGGCCTAACTTTCTCTAATGAACTGCGATTATGTTGGGTTTGCAGCTTCCACGGCTTGCTTCTTAGTGACTTCGGTCACTTGATTTTATATATGTGGTTCCCAGACTTTGTAGTATCTTCGGCCATAAATTTGATATCACTGACTTTGGGCATTTAACGATTTGTAATTGCAGTTGTCTTTGTTTTTGCAGAAGAAAAAAAACTATCTCAAATTTTTGTTTTAAGTGCATACGTATGAATTTTATCCAATGTTGATGGAATTAGATGCGTGAATTGTTGCTTTTATGATTGGGACCCTTTTTAACCATTTTCTGTTGAAACTCTTTGATATAAATCAGTTTCTTATTCAAATTTCAATGTCTTTTAATATCGTGATGTTTTCCAAATCAGCCTGCTGCCAAAATTTTATACTCCTCCACCCTGCGTTTTGTACTTGCTTACGCATGTGCAAGTTGTCTTAGAAAATGATGACTACCCACTGTTGCTTCAATTTGCACGTCTCTGCATATGAACTAAAAGAAGTGATGTTGGTCTGTTTCTTTGATACATTCCTGTAGCTCCATCTTGTTTACTGGTTTGGTGTTGCATCCATTGTGATATTTGTAGTAGCACTGTGCTTGAATCATTTTTGTAGTCTGCACATTGCATACCTGATGGTTCTGTCCACTTTGAATTGTGATCTTTGTAGTTGTATATGTTGACACATTCACTGTTAGTTTGGAGTCTTTGTAGTTGCTTGATGTCACTCTTATGCTGTTCGTTTATATTTTGTTTGCATCAAGTCAGTTTGAACTTTCTTTTTATCCATCTGAAATTTTTGGTCTGCATTATTGCTTGTGGTCTTTTCATTTTTGTTGGTGCTTGAGTTTGAATCAGTTGTCTCATTCACTATCATCAGTTGCATTCACCACTATCATCAGTTTTAGTTGCATCCCTCTGGTCTCTTCATTTTAGACACTGTTTTGTCTGCAGTTGTATCTTGTTTACTGGTTGAACTCATTTTTCATAGTATGATCCATGTTTTTAACTTGCTTGAGTTAGCACTGTGTCATTGTTATTTCAAGCACAGTTCATTGTGTATCACTTTGGTATTGTTGTAGTTTGTATTTGTTGTTTGCCCTTGAATACTTTTAAAATCAAAGCTAAACATAATTTACAGAACTCGGGTTCTAATTCACAGAAATAAAAATCTGTTATAGATAAAACTATTTTGTTTTCTGTTTAAAGGAAAATGAGTAACCTCACCATGCAAAAAGCTTAAGATATCTGTGCATGTGAATTGGTAGAAATAAGTATGTTGTGATGATTGCATATTGATGACTAATCTGTGCGAACATATATGAATATGTTTATATGTTGCTGTTGCCTATAGCTGCATATCTTTGTAAACTAAGATTTTCTTTAATAGAAATTCTTTATTACTTGAATTGATTTTAGTTAGAAATTTTTGTGTAAACAAAATATGTTTATTTGGTATAAATTTAGATTTAAAAATTTTAAGTTAATTTAATAAAAAAATCTGTTGCCTCTGAAGACCAAACATCTTAAATCAATAAAACAGTTTTGTAACTTGAACGCATGTTTAAAAACACGAATTTTAAAACAAATTTCACATTTTTAGAATTACTGTGGAGTTAATATTTGCAGTTTTGCCCTTGAATGTTTGTGGTGGCTGTAGTGCTTTTTGTTGAAATTTTTCCCTTGGTTGCATTGTAGTGATGCACTGATTTCATTTGCAGTTAGATTTGTTGTGCCTTGTATAGGCACCCTTGTATTCAAGTGGAGGCTGCAGTCTTGTTTGCAGTCTGCCCTTGATTTGCTGCAGTCGTGTTGAGTCATGATAGTTGTGACTTGACCGTTGCATTTTGTAATTGCTGATGATATGTATCTATATACCTGTTGCCAGTTGCCTTCATACTGTTGGGTACTAATGCTTTGTGTTCTATAATATTGGTGTTGTGGTGCCATATTTTGGTGCCCTCACCTCATTTTGCTGTTTCCATGTAATTTGTACCCCTGCCTTTGCACATTGGGTCATTCGAGCCTTCGTGCTTTGTGTACTTGTGGTGACTGCATTATTGTTGTAGTTCGCCCTTGTATTCATTAGTGATTGCAGTTTCATTGTTTTTATATGCGGTTTTGTCTTGTTGATTTGCGTCGCATTGATGCAATTGGATTTGCTTTCTTCTAAAATTCACTTGAGTTGAATCTAGCTCAAACGCTTGGGTTTGACCTTGTGCTCGTTTGTGAACTTCCATTGAGCTTTTAGGTACATCATCACTATAGTGGCGAGGTAGTGCACGCGAGCGTGAACTGCAGCCACACGGAATTAACGTTTATATGTGGCGAGGCAGTGCACGCGTGCGTGTACTGCAGCCAATGGGTTTGGATGTTTTTAAGTAACTTTTCAATTATTTGAATTGATTTGATTTAATTTGATGATTTTATTGTTAATTGTCGTTTAGGCAATTCTGATGTTTTGTTTTTCTAAATTATCTTCATCAATAATCCCTTCATCTATCTACATTGATAATTTGAAACTACTGATTTATTGTTTAACACTGATAAGTGTTATATTTACCGTTATCCAATTTCTTGTTAAAGGATCAGATAGGTGAATTTATCTTTGACTGTCGTCTAATTGTCAATTTATTATTATTGCCTCTATGCACTAATAATTGAGTTTGAATTATACTGACCTGTGTATTATTTTCTTTTGAATGTAATACTCGGGTCAGACCGAGTAATTTTACAGCTTGAAGATTTTCAGGCCGCGAAGTTAGAGAGAGTTGGGGAAATTGCTTCACTTTAGCTTTTCGAAGAATTTTTTGTACTTAAAGATATATTCCACTGTATAAAATTAAATGCATTGTACAAACTCTGATATATGTAAGAAAAAAATTCATTTATGTGAAATATTATGATTATTCTGTGATTCTGTGGCTGATTCTGTTTAAACTCTATAAACTGAATAACAATCCGTCATTTTAAATGTCTCAAGTTGGTTTAATTACCGATTTGGGGCGGTCAGAATGGCGGGTCGTTACAAAAGTGGTATCAGAGCTTTGGTTTATACAAAGCTCAGTTTATGATGTTTAATATGAATAGTTACTAGGATCACTTTAAAGAAAAATGTTTTTCAAATTTAAAATAAGTATGAAATTGTTTTCTTTGAAAAATAAAAGGTATTTTGAAAATTTAATTTTTTTTTTGGGAAATTCCCCTCTCTAAATTTAGGTTTACGATAGTTTCTTTTCGGTAAGGTCTCCTTAGATTCGAGTTTCGATCATTTGAAAAATCCATTATCGAATTATTAAGATTTATGAAAAATAAAATATAAGTGAAGTGAATTAATGAATTGGTTTAAATCGAATATTTTGAATATCTCCAAAGTGAAAATTGTGAAATAAAATGACGTGTCAATTTAGTATAACCAACGGGGTAATTAAACTATAACTTGGGAATTTGATTCTGAATCCTTTTGAAAAAAATTGATTTCAAATTTTTTGAAGAACGATTAGTAAATAAATGGATTATAAGTATTTAACTTATAAATGGACTTTTGGTATATAATGGAGTTATATAAATTGAATTGAATTAATAAAGAAGATTTATAAATCGAAGTTTATAAATAGAAATGGAATTTGTAAAGATTGTTTATAAATTCGAAACCAATTGAATTTGATAAATGAAAAATAGAAGTTATTAAAGGAGATTTATTCGTGATTTTGGACAGCGAATTATCCTTTAAGTTAAATATTGTGATAGTAAATGTTGGTTGGGAATTTTATCCACGATTTTGGACAGTAGATAATCTTTTAAATAAAAAGTGTAGAAACACTGAATTGACTAAATAAGTATATTCACGATTTTGGACAGTGAATATATTATTAACTAAAACAGATATGTTTTAGGGAAGTGATATTATGGAATGAAGTTAATAGTTTTAAAGATGTTTTAAAATGCATTAAGTATCGAATACATAGATTTCAACATTCATTGTTGAAATAGGCGTTTTCGAGAAAAAAGGAAATGGTGGACTATAACACTGTTGTTATAGTAAATGGTTTTCGAAAGGAAATGTTGTTTATAGTATTGGGATTTATATATCTATCTTAAATTTCGAATCCCTATACTAGTGATTTTTGAGTTGTCATAACGATGTTTTACGTAACATTCGTTTTGACTCAAATAAATATGTTTAAAAGAATGATTTCCTTAAAGAATGGAATATATACTTAATTTTGATTCAAATATATTGAATATTTTCCGTGTTGAAAATAAATGAA
Source organism: Allium cepa (assembly GCA_030765085.1). Lineage (NCBI taxonomy): Eukaryota > Viridiplantae > Streptophyta > Magnoliopsida > Asparagales > Amaryllidaceae > Allium > Allium cepa. Next base: position 746,750,024 of record CM060935.1, read on the forward strand.
CTTGTGAACTACTTATTAAATAAGTATGGAAATGTTTTCCAATATGAAATGGAAAGTTTGAAATTTTATCTTTTAAAGATAAATTGGAAAAAATGAACATTTGAAATTTGTTTCAAATGGTTAAGTTGGAAAATTATATATATCTTGTAAAGATATTTTTAGGAAATTTGAACGATCAGTTCAACTTGAATATTTTCCAAAAAGATTGAATCTTGAGTTAAATTGAGTTTAACTTCGACATCAAAAACAATATAAGTTGAGCTTTGAATTTTGGATAGTCGATTTGGATTGTATGTCTAACATGGTGAATTGATGACATAGCAATTGATCTCTATTAAATATATATCTGTTGGTGGTGGAGAATTTATTCTTTTAGCTTAACACCCTTCTCTGAGACGTACTGGCTTAGAGGTTATATATCGATAGACACCAATTATGTGTTGAGAATTGACGATGTAACGTGAAATCCAAATCGAATGGGAAGTCGATAATGAATTGGATTATGAATGTGAATTGGGTTTGAGATAACCTTAAATTTTCAAATCGATTTAGAGGAAAATTTTAAATGAAATGGAAAATTTTAGAATCCTCTATTTGTTAGGATGTGAATTGAGTTTTCGTAACTTATATATGTGAATGTAATAATTCGAAAACTATCAGTTTGGAAAGTCATTATTATGAAAATCCTATGCAAGTTTACATAGGTATGATATGTACGAAATGTGAAATGAAGTACTATATGTATATGACATATGTTTTCTAAAATTGAGGATATGGAAATGTACCTTCCATTTATAATTTGTGAAGGTGATTGGAACTCGGTGTGAGTGTCCATTGGAAATCGTAGCTACGTAGAATTTCCATTAGTGGAATGTCCATTGGGACTGGAATCCCCCACGATGGATCATCGTGTTGGGATTATGTGAATTGATGCTGGCGTAATTCGTGGGGCGTGATGCCTACAGTTACAAGCGATTCCACTGGGATAGTGGCGCAACCGCCGCGTAAACTGCGATCTAGAGGCCGAAGCATAATTTGAGGGGCGTGATGCCTACGGTCACGAGCGATTCTACTGGGATAGTAGCGTAACCGCCGTGTGAACCGCGATCTATGGCAACAACCATGGTGAAATTCAAGAGAGATGTGAAATCTACAGTTACAAGCGATTCTACTGGGATAGTAGCGTAACCGGCGGGTAAACTGTGATCCATGGGGGAACGTGCTTTCCATATCCATTTTTAAAAGAATTTTTAAAAGTATTTTCACTGGGAGTTGAAGCAAGTATATTTAGTACTTGGAGTTTTTAGACCTGCGCCTGGCCAGCGTATGCCTAAAGTCTGTGAGAACGACGATGGACTTGTTAAATTTCGAGTTAGCAAGTATTTTCAAAACTTTGAATAGAAAATCAATAGTCTGAAATTAGAATTACAAAATTCTAACCTAATGAATTAAGGAAGAAGATTTTTAAAATATCTTGAAAGCACACAGCTTTGGAAAAGATGCAATATGTAAATATTTAGCATGAAGAATTTCAAGTTTAAAAATCTGAGTTTTGTAAGTCAAAATTTTTGGTAAAAGACTTTTGTGTCTTGATTATAGAAATCAATGAATAAAGCTAGTGAGATAAAACAAAAGGAATAAATCCTGTATTTATTTATGAGTTTGGAACTTGGAAAAATTGTGTAGGGTATAAATATCGGTGGGATTTTAACAATCATTTTTCCTAACTTATAATTTCGGGACGAAATTCTTTAAGGAGGGAAGATTGTAACAACCCTGAATTTTGAACGATTTAAATTGAAAATATTTAATTAATTTTTAATATTTGAACGATGGTTTAAATTGAATTCCCAATATAACTATGAATTTGGCGATTAAATTTTAGAATTTAATCTATTGAAAGTTGAATAAAAATTTGAATTCGACTTTGAAGTTTGAAATTGAATATTAAATTGTATTTAAAATTCGAACTAATCACTTAGAAAAATAATTTGGATACAAGAATTATTATTTATGTAAATTTATAAATGGGTGGTTAGTTTTAAGTAACATTTTTCTTTTCTTTAAAATAAAAAGGAATAAAATTTTATCAATACAAAATACAAGTATAAAATCTAATTGTGAAACACGTTAATATAAATTTATGTTTGATAGTTGAACTGCAAAACGTTTATATGTTTATTAAAGAAAATAATTTACAAAACAAATTGAATTTAAATTGAAAGAAAAAAATAATAATAAAAATATAATATATATATATATATATATATATATATAAAAGAAGTACGCCGCCTTACTTTGATCAGCTGCAAACATGCCATAATTCGTGCCTTGATCCACGCCGTTACATATGCCATAACCCACGACCAAAATCACGTCTCCCCTTTCTTATATCCGAAACCCTCTTCTCTTCACTTCAGAAAAAAAATTAAACGAAAGATTAAAAATGGCGGCCAGTTCTCGTCTTCACGAATTAGGGTTTTCGTGTAATTGGGGGTCGCTGACTTCAAAAGCTCGTCTTTCACCTCGCTCGATCTCGTGAGACACTCCAACCGCCGATTTTAGTGATCGAGTTCGTCTTCTCTCTGGGTTCGCTTCTTTTGGCTCCGCTTTTTGAAGAAGGTGAGTAATTTTATTACTCACATCTGGTTCTTTCTTAGTAGGGTGCTTCTGCAATTCGATTTTTGCTTTGATGTTGTTTCGTCTTGGCAGTTCAATTTTGTTGATGCTGATGATTTTTGGGTTGTTGACTTCGGCCATTCTTTGGCCACTCGATTTTGTAAATATTTGTGCCTTTATTTTCATTTGCTTTGTTGGCTTCGGCCTTGCTTTCTCTAATGAACTGCGATTATGTTGGGTTTGCAGCTTCCACGGCTTGCTTCTTAGTGACTTCGGTCACTTGATTTTATATATGTGGTTCCCTGACTTTGTAGTATCTTCGGCCATAAATTTGATATCACTGACTTTGGGCATTTAACGATTTGTAATTGCAGTTGTCTTTGTTTTTGAAGAAAAAAAACTATCTCTAATTTTTTTTTTAAGTGCATACGTATGAATTTTATCCAATGTTCATGGAATTAGATGCGTGAATTGTTGCTTTTATGATTGGGACCCTTTTTAACCATTTTCTGTTGAAACTCTTTGATATAAATCAGTTTCCTATTCAAATTTCAATGTCTTTTAATATCGTGATGTTTTCCAAATCAGCCTGCAGCCAAAATTTTATACTCCTCCACCCTGCGTTTTGTACTTGCTTACGCATGTGCATGTTGTCTTAGAAAATGATGACTACCCACTGTTGCTTCAATTTGCACGTCTCTGCATATGAACTAAAAGAAGTGATGTTGGTCTGTTTGTTTGATACATTCCTGTAGCTCCATCTTGTTTACTGGTTTGGTGTTGCATCCATTGTGATATCTGTAGTAGCACTGTGCTTGAATCATTTTTGCAGTCTGCACATTGCATGCCTGATGGTTCTGTCCACTTTGAATTATGATCTTTGTAGTTGTATATGTTGACACATTCACTGTTAGTTTGGAGTCTTTGTAGTTGCTTGATGTCACTCATATGCTGTTCGTTTATATTTTGTTTGCATCAAGTCAGTTTGAACTTTCTTTTTATCCATCTGAAATTTTTGGTCTGCATTATTGCTTGTGGTCTCTTCTTTTTTGTTGGTGCTTGAGTTTGAATCAGTTGTCTCATTCACTATCATCAGTTGCATTCACCACTATCATCAGTTTTAGTTGCATCCCTCTGGTCTCTTCATTTTATACACTGTTTTGTCTGCAGTTGTATCTTGTTTACTGGTTGAACTCATTTGTCATAGTATGATCCATGTTTTTAACTTGCTTGAGTTAGCACTGTGTCATTGTTATTACAAGCACAGTTCATTGTGTATCACTTTGGTATTGTTGTAGTTTGTATTTGTTGTTTGCCCTTGAATACTTTTAAAATCAAAGCTAAACATAATTTACAGAACTCAGGTTCTAATTCACAGAAATAAAAATCTGTTATAGATAAAACTGTTTTGTTTTCTGTTTAAAGGAAAATGAGTAACCTCACCATGCAAAAAGCTTAAGATATCTGTGCATGTGAATTGGTAGAAATAAGTATGTTGTGATGGTTGCATATTGATGACTGTTCTGTGCGAACATATATAAATATGTTTATATGTTGCTGTTGCCTGTAGCTGCATATCTTTGTAAACTAAGATTTTCTTTAATAGAAATTCTTTATTACTTGAATTGATTTCAGTTAGAAATTTTTGTGTAAACAAAATATGTTTGTTTGGTATAAATTTAGATTTAAAAATTTTAAGTTAATTTAATATAAAAAATCTGTTGCCTCTGAAGACCAAACATCTTAAATCAATAAAACAGTTTTGTAACTTGAACGCATGTTTAAAAACACGAATTTTAAAACAAATTTCACATTTTTAGAATTACCGTGGAGTTAATATTTGCAGTTTTGCCCTTGAATGTTTGTGGTGGCTGTAGTGCTTTTTGTTGAAATTTTTCCCTTGGTTGCATTGCAGTGATGCACTGATTTCATTTGCAGTTAGATTTGTTGTGCCTAGTACTGGCTCCCTTGTATTCAAGTGGAGGCTGCAGTCTTGTTTGCAGTCTGCCCTTGATTTGCTGCAGTCGTGTTGAGTCATGATAGTTGTGACTTGACCGTTGCATTTTGTAATTGCTGATGACATGTTTCTATTTACCTGTTGCCAGTTGCCTTCATACTGTTGGGTAGTAATGCTTTGTGTTCTATAATATTGGTGTTGTGGTGCCATATTTTGGTGCCCTCACCTCATTTTGCTGTTTCCATGTAATTTGTACCCCTGCCTTTGCGCATTGGGTCATTCGAGCCTTCGTGCTTTGTGTACATGTGGTGACTGTATTATTGTTGCAGTTCGCCCTTGTATTCATTAGTGACTGCAGTTTCATTGTTTTTATATGCAGTTTTGTCTTGTTGATTTGCGTCGCATTGATGCAATTGGATTTGTTTTCTTCTAAAATTCACTTGAGTTGAATCTAGCTCAAACGCTTGGGTTTGACCTTGTGCTCGTTTGTGAACTTCCATTGAGCTTTTGGGTACATCATCACTATAGTGGCGAGGCAGTGCACTCGATCGTGAACTGCAGCCACACGGAATTAACGTTTATATGTGGCGAGGCAGTGTACGCGTGCGTGTACTGCAGCCAATGGGTTTGGATGTTTTTAAGTAATTTTTCAATTATTTGAATTGATTTGATTTAATTTGATGATTTTATTGTTAATTGTCGTTTAGGCAATTCTGATGTTTTTTTTCTCTAAATTATCTTCATCAATAATCCCTTCATCTAGCTACGTTGATAATTTGAAACTACTGATTTATTGTTTAACACTGATAAGTGTTATATTTACCGTTATCCGATTTCTTGTTAAAGGATCGGATAGGTGAAATTATCTTTGACTGTCGTCTAATTGTCAATTGATTATTATTGCCTCTATGCACTAATAACTGAGTTTGAATTAGACTGACCTGTGTATTATTTTCTTTTGAATGTAATACTCGGGTCAGACCGAGTAATTTTACAGCTTGAAGATTTTCAGGCCGCGAAGTTAGAGAGAGTTGGGGAAATTGCTTCACTTTATCTTTTCGAAGAATTTTTTGTACTTAAAGATATATTCCGCTGTATAAAATTAAATGCATTGTACAAACTCTGATATATGTAAGAAAAAAAATTCATTTACGTGAAATATTATGATTATTCTGTGATTCTGTGGCTGATTCTGTTTAAACTCTATAAACTGAATAACAATCCGTCATTTTGAACATCTCAAGTTGGTTTAATTACCGATTGGGGGCGGTCAGAACGGCGGGTCGTTACAACACGGTTAGTCAAAGTGGTTTTCGGTATCGACAGAGAGTATGTCCATATCCGATCCCGGTCTCTTTGCCAACCAATCGTTATTATAACACCGCGGTTATTAAAAAAAATTATACTTTTAAAACCGTAATAAAATATCCATTTAAAACCCATATAAACCCGATATTATTTATTCTTAAAACCCCAAATCAATACGATATCATTTATTTTCCGATATATATTCTTTCCAAAATCATAGGGTTTCCAAAGTAAAATATTTAGAAATCAAAACTCTTGAATATAATATTTCCAAATTATACTACCTTGAAAACATAGCTTTGAAACAAAATTTCCATCTCTTAAATGGTTAAATATTAAATTTCTTTTATAAACAAAATAGCTTCTTTAGATTTCACAAATCAATTTCAAATATCGATTTAAACTTCCAAATACCATTTCAATTCTTATGTTTCAAGGCTTTAAATATTTCACCATTTCAAACAGACTCATTTGACAATTCCATATATATATATCAAATTCAGTTACTTATTATTTAGACTTGAAATGTTTGCTTAATGAATTCAATATAATTTAAGAAAACCTTTAACTTCATATAACTAGATCATCTTTCAATTTATTATATATTCATTTAATCAACCTGATATTCATTAAAATCACTTTACAAAAAAATCAAGTTATAAAAATCATATCCTTTAAAAATTCTAGTTTTTATTAAATTTCAATTTAACATAATATTCATCTTCCAAATCTATTCTCATTTAAGTCATAAAACTCCAGAAATTAAATTTTAAATAAATGTTTAATCTTATTTGATCTTAAAATCAAACTTATTTAAACTTCAAATCAAATTTATACAAAGCTTAAAACCGGAAATTACTATATATATATATATATATATATATATATATATAATAGCCTTTATCAATAACCAAATCAATATCTCATAAACCATATATATAACTTTACAAAACCATAGAAAGATATTTCAAAAATAATTTTATATATTTTACCGCGGTGCCTGTATATAATTTTCTATCATGTGGTCAAGTGATACGGATGTTTATCATTTCAATCCGCAATTTAAAATGAAAAAAAATGCGGTTATATATCATTTCAAACCGCAATCCCGAATGAATGAAATGCATAGCAACTTGCAATTAATAAAATTAATCATCCATTCATCCATCAAATCATACATCCATTTATCACAGTCATCATCCAATTTGAAACAATCATCGATACATAACAGGTGATCAATAATGGTATCAATTATCAGTTTATACTTAAAATAAATTTAATAACTGTTAATTGGCAGTTTATATGCAAAAATAAACGTAAATTTAACTGGCAGTTAATATGAAAATTTAACATAACTATGACTTGCAGTTAATATGCAATTAAATAAATTCTAACTGTCAAATTTATGCAATAAATGAAATTAATTAACAGTTATATTAAATGAATGCGATTTATCAGCGATAATGAATAAAACATGCCAAACAGTCATAAATAAATTTCTACTCATATATAAAATTAATTTAACAAACACAAGAAATTTTAGAAATTGTGAGTGGGTTAAAACACTCATCTTTTGAATTTAAATCGAATTAAAAATCCGATTTAAATCCAAAAATTCGACGGTCTCCAAATCTGTCCAAACTAGTGTCAAAAGATCTCGAATTTTATTACGATCCTAAAAAAAAAATCTCGCGTGAAACGGAGTTCGTAGGAGAAAGTTATACGCGTTATTGGTGATTGAAATTTCAAAAAAAAAAGAATAGAAATAAAAGAACACCTTCAAGGCCACGTCATCCCCTTTCTTTCCCTCTCTCCCTCATGCGTTTTGCTTCCAGATTTTTCTGAGAAGTTTGAATTTTAGCTTTTGATTTGGTTTGGAATTTTTATTTGGATCTAAGATTTGTTTGTCTGCTATTGAGGAGGAGAAGGAGCTGATGAAATTTTACGCGCAGACAAATGAGAATAGGCGGAGGCTAGGGTTTAGCGGGGTATTTATAGATGAAGTTGGAATAGACAGATGGATCCGAATTTAAATGAATTCACAATTTGTCAAATTTAAATTCCAATAATCCATTTATTTGATTTTTAGATCTTATTATGAATAAATGGTCAACTTACCATTCCTATCATTTCTGATTGCAATTAGCTTCAAATTTATTAACCAAACCTCCATATCAAATAAAGATTTATTGCAAAAATTTTAGTGTTCACCTTTAATTAAAGTAAATTCAATAAATTATAAAATCTTATTTCAAATGAAATTTTATACCATTCGTATTCAATTCTCTTTATTAAATCAATCATCATCTTATGCATATATTTAACATTAGTATATATCAATTTACCCCAATTAAATAAAATTTTATTCCCAAATTGATTTACAGCCTAATATAACATTTGAATTTTATTCCCAATTCATAAATTACTACCTTAACTAAATTTTACGTTTCCCTTTTAATTTACATTTTCACCTTACGTTACTACATTAATTATCCTTAAAGTAACGTCTATTATTAATAACAATATTATAATTACTTACCATTTTATTTCATAAATTAATCCATTTCATCTAAATTCTTATCTATGTAATATTTCAACATTTAATTTCATCAAATGTAATTGTTTTCCAATACGTTAATAACTTTATTTCCAAGTCTTATATTAAAACAAACTATCCAATATGGAAGTCTTAACATTGTTACAAATACTACTTTAATTAACATTAACGCAATACTCAATTAAAAATTATTGTAACTGATTTCAAAATTGTAAATTAACAAGCTACCAAAATAGGCAACATACAATAGTTGTACTTTAACCTTTAGTCACATTAATACGCTTTTATTTCTCAAAATCAAAGTTCCCATTTAACTAAATCTCCATAAATGAATTTGACGTTATCTTCAAAAAGTACTTTATATTTACATTAACGTAAAAATCTATTTATATCTATTGCAATCGATTTAGTACTATTTTCTCAATATTTAAAATGATTTAACAAATTTTAAATGTCAATTTATTCAAGATTAAATCAATATAAATATTCAATTCCATAAAATCCAAAATTGTTGATAAATTTCCAAAACTTCCCTTTTTATCGAATCAACCTATATTTATTCCTTTCATTAATCTCAAATATTAGGGTTTACCCTTTGGATTAAAAATTATCACATAAATATCCTATTTCAACGTAATTCTTAATTTAACATAATAAATAAAATTTGATTTCATTTATCTCAATAAGTCCTACTATTATAAATTAACCAATTGACTCACTATTCAAATTCACCTTCTATAATTCAAAATTTTTCTATCACCTTGATTTACTTAACTTTATAATTCCTTAGACAAATCTCTATCTCAAATCCTAAATGTAAGTCATTCTACTAATTATAGTACTTAATATTTTCTTAAAATAATCTTTCTATTACGCTTGAATCCAATTTATTAAATAAGTTTCCAATTAGATCCTATAATTTACTCAACACTTAATTATTTCCTTTTCCATTAGGGTAACATTCCTTTATCTGATTATTACTTATTACACATTCTAATTCCATTAACAAGGAAGTAGGTAAATTATGATATATGCTACAAATTTTCAATTTATTACTATTCGTTATTATTAACCTAAATTCAGCATTACTTACCTCGCATTAACCTTATTACTTAAAATCCTTATCCAGTTGAAATTAATACTCTAAATAAATACATTTACTCCTTTCGTTATTTTATTAATTACAATTAAGGCACACCTAATTATCTTTATAGGTAAATGAGTGAATTTACTAGTATCCTACTATTACAACCTTTAATATACTTGTATATGGTTATTTTACCCTTTTATAATCCCTTTATAAATATATGCACATCTACAAATTAAGATTCTAAATCCAATTTCTTATTCCATCTAGGTTCCATTTCTTCACTTTATGAATAACTAGCATTTCCTATTCATTTGTTACATCTACTTATATTCACTTTATGAATAGTTTTGATATTCCATTTATTACTAACTTTAATTATTGCAATTTATTATCTACATACAATTTGAATCTATTTTCAATTTTCACCTTTTTAATAATTAACACCTTCCAATAATAAATAAAAAGGATTGTACTAAATAAAATTTTATTTTCATTAATGAATTCAATCCTTGCCTTTATTTACTTATTTCTAACCTTATATCCAATTGCAACAATTTCCACTATTACACTTAATTGGAATAAACATTCAATTTGTAAATTTTAGTTAACCTAGATACATCTAATTTCAACATTCTCTTTTATATAAATAAATAAGATTTCCGTTTCTTTCTAAATTAAAATTAAAAATTAAAAATCCTATTAATTTAATTCATTTTAAGCATCGAATTTACACGGGCCGTTACAGCGCCTTATACGATTTTGGTTTTGTACCATACCTATGGAGTGCCCTCTGACGACGCCCATTACGGGAGAGATTACGGTACTGTATAGACTATGGGAATATATCACGTGTTAAGGGGAATATTGGGTCACTCCTTAACGCTATTAATAAGTAAGTTTATTTTACAATTAGACACTATTATAATAGCGAAATATACTATATAGTAAATAGTTTAACGGATCCTTAGGAGATGAAAATCCCGAGCATCTCTTAAGTTACTGCACTCATATTTATTCCTGTTGATTTAACTTACTTAAGATCTTTTAGTTCTGACTCGAGTGCTTTGTCTTTTCAATTCGCTCGGGTCAGTGCGAGCGTTTCAGGATTTGAAGACTTTATTTCTGGAGAAAGAAGACGAAGATTTTATTGTTATTATTATATATTATATGGTTCCACTACACTGTATTCTGCTGCATTGAGATTTATTGGTATGTGAGCTCTGATATTTATTGTATAAAGAAGAATCAAATGTTTTGTAAACAGTTTCATGAACTGTATATTTATTATTATATTTTATCCTTCCGCTTTGAGATTCTGTTTAGTTTTTTTTCTTTTCTTTCTTCTCTGTTTTCTTATTTACCCCGTAACAATCCGCCCTTCCGTATGGTTTGAATTGGCACGTGTGTCTGTTTAAATCGTGCGAAAAGGCGGGACGTTACATCCGGTATCAGAGCTTTGGTTTAGCGATAAACCTTAGCTTTGTGGGGTTTGACTCTTTATTAATAGGGTAGTAATACCCTATAGGAGTCGCTGAGTGTATATATGAGAGAGCGTACTTGTTAGTGTTATAAAAAGGTTTTTGATATTGTGTTGCTTTTTTTCCGTTTTGTATTTATAAATTCTGGTTGATGCATGGGACGCTATGACATCAATAGGGATTTCTAAACACTTAATAGGACAGACCGACATAATATTTGTTTTAATATAGGTGAATGAAATAATTTTGCCTATTATATTTTCTATATATATAAAATAAATTTTATAAAGATTATATTTGGTTGAAATATATTTGGTGTTAGGAATAAAATTTAAAAATAATAGGTAAAATAAGACTGAAAAAAAAAATCAATGAAATTTGAAATTGTAGAACTTAAGTCCGGGATTTGAAAATTTTCTTTCAAAGGATTTTGAAATTTATTAATAGTATTTAAAAATATTTTCTGATATAAATATTTCGATAAAATTTGAAAGTATGATTTTAAAGAAATTCCGGAAAGAAATAAGTTTTGTACTTTCCTCTCTGTCGCTGGAAAATAATTTCGGTGATGGCGGCCGCATCATCGACTTTCATTTCCGAGTTTCGAAGGGGGAAGGCCACTGTAGTAGTTTTACTGCAGATTCATTTTTGAAAAATATATAAATTTTGAATTGTTTTAAATATAATTAGAGATATATAAGTTGTAAGAATATATTTATCTATTATTTTAAAATAATTTGAAATTTAACCCAGTATTAAATTCTTAAATTTCCATTAATAAATTGTTTCAATTATTGTAGTGAAATGAAAGGTTAGTAATTAATAATTGGAACCTTTAACTAAAGTAAAAATTTAATATAATAGGAAGATAAGTAATGTAAACAAGTGTTTGTAAACCTCAGTAAATGAATTAATGAAATTCTTCATCTATAAGAATTGATGCTATAAATTTGTAAATGTAAAGGTAATCAAACTATTACTATAATTAAAAACAATGGAATGTAAGCATTAAATAAATGAAAGGAATACAAGGTAAATTGAAATTGTAACTTATAAGGAAAAGGTAAAAACTTAATTGAACAATGAATTAATTAAAAGAAATGAGAAAACTTGTATAACTTTTAATTACATTCCTTAAATAACATATATATAACTTACCAAATATTAAAAGTTGAAATGTTTAATAAGAGATTGTAATAGAATATTATACAAGTAGAAATTTGGAAATAATGAGAGTATTCAATGAAATCGATGTTAAATGGGAATTTAATGTTATAAACTTAGGTTATAATTAAAGTTTTACTATAAATGAGTATAATTAAAGGTAAGTAATTCAAATAGATGATTATCAACTTAAGTAAATAAAATGGAAAGGCTAAGAAATTAAATGAGACATGAATACTATGTATAAACAAATGTAAATAAACGAGGGCATGCAATAAATGAATGAACAATTATAATGAAATAAAAAGAGCTGGCATGACCTGAGTTAATGGAAATGAAAAATTAGAAGTAATAAGTGAAAATAAATGAAACAAACATTGAATGAGTAAATAAAATTTAAAAGTTGTTAGAGATAAATGTAAATTATAAAAAGGAAAATTTATGTGGTATGAATAAAAGAGAAATTAAACAACAAATGTATGAAATGAAATTAATAATAATATAAATTGATTGTTGTTTGGATTTGTTGTTGTTTAGTTGATGGTTGATTGGGCAAGGATACTAATAAAATTGGATTTGGGTGAATGAATAATCTGCTTAGTTTTATCTAAGACTGTTGAGTAAATGACGCGCTAGTAGTTATTCTTCATTCTGTACAATTTAAAAGTTTCGAACCCGAACAATTATTTGTTTGTTTGATTTAATGGTTGTTTTGTATTTGTTGTGTATGTTGTTTGTTGGAATTTTTGGTTGTTGTATTCAATTGTTGTTAGTGATTGAAACCACTTAAATATTTCACTTTATATAAATAGTTAACCCTTTTAGATTTTATAAGTGAAATTCAGTATATGGAAGCAATTGCTACTGCTTTTGGGTTCCATAAATTAAGCGTAAATTGCCCGATAAATAGGTACGTTTTCGGATTTCAGTTTATAACGCTATTGTATATATTTTCCCGTGTTGGGATATAATATTTTGGATAATATATGTAATATAATTGTTATATTTAATATTATATTTTCTCCCGAGCCTCTCCGTACAAAGGAGACTCTGCCAATATTTTTCGTAAAATTTTGGACTTAGAAATATTTTGAAAATGTTTTTCCAAACTTTAGTAATTTAAGTATAAAAGGATATAATGATTATAAAACGGGTATATTTTATTTAAGGTAATAAATTTAGTAAATTATTGTTTATAAGTTAAATACTTTGAATAAGATGTATTGTTATTGAATTCTTCTTTTCCCTTCTTTTTCTTTTCGGGGACGAAACGTTTTGAGTGGGGGAGAGTGTAACGACTCGTATAAATTCAATGTTTAAAATCAATTAAATTAATAAAATTTTAATTTAAATTTAGAAAGAAATAGAAGTCTTATAAATTTATATGAAAGCAAATATTGAAATTTGATGTATCATGGGTAATTAAAATTTACAAATTTAATTTTATATTTCAATTAATTGGAATAGTGAAAATTTGTGCATTTGGATATAAAGTTAAATTAAATAAATAAAGGCAAGTATTGAATTCATCAATGAAATAAATTATTTATTTATGAAGATTGAATGTAAATGGAGGTAATAAAGTAATGAGGGACAATAAATATTTATTTAGTACAATCCCCTTTTTATTTGTAAACTATTGTAAGGTGTTAATTAATTGAAACTTGAAAATTTGGAAATAGATTAAAATTTATGTTAGACAATGAATTGCAATAATTAAAGTTAATAAATTAATGGATTAAATGGAATAATTAATTGGATTTAGAATCTTAATTTGTATGTGAGCATTTATTTATAATGGAATATAAAAGGGTAAATTTATAGTATAAAATGTTGACATCACCTTTATGATGATGGGTTTATAATTGATGCATAATAGGGAAATCAAATGAATGGGTTTAAATTGAATAACAATTAGCAATTAATGAATGAATAGAAATTTTTAAAGAGCGTTATTGATTTCGTTAAATTAATTTTTGTAACAAATTGTAATGAATATAGATTTAACATTTTGTGATGTATTTAAGTAATAACTGGAGATCAAGGTAAATTATATCCGTGAATGGTCAATTCAATTAAACAACAAGATTTTTATAATAAATAAACGTTTTATTTTGGTTTCAATTTGATAATTTATGAAGTTTAATGGGAAATCATTTGCAATAAATTGCCCTAATTTATGCAGCTAGAGGAGATTGGATTTGCATTATAGATGGAAGTATAATCGAAATTGATAGGTAAGAAACTTAAGAATAAAATTAAGAGCTAATAGGTGGCAAATTTATATAGTTGTTTATTTACGTAATGTGTACGTAAATTTTGGTAAATCGATTTCTATCGATCCAAATCTAACGTTTTGTTAATAGAGATTTAAGTATAGAAGAAATATTTATTAATTTAATTGAAGTATTGCAAAATAAATGAAATTTAACGTTTAAATTATTACGTTTATAGAGATTTAACTGAAATTCAAGAATATTAAAATAATAGTTTCTGAACCCAACATTTGAATCCATCTACTTAAAATTTATAGATGGAATAATCATTGATTATTTAACTTAATAGAAATTTTGGGGAACTTAATTTATAATTTTGAATATAATGAAATAGATGTTTTGGCACTGCAATTGATAGATTTATCAACTCTAAATTTACATAAAGATTTGTATAAGTCATTGTAAATAAGTGAGAATATATATGATGTATTCAAACTTTTCTGTATCTAGCACTTAATTAGTTTAGAATCAAACTAACGAAACGTGTCATTTATTTTTGTCCCTCCATATTCATTCCCTTTCTAATTAATAATTACCTCTTTTTAATACCTGCTACTTTTAAAAAAAAAGGGCTGTTCATATTTTCTATATTTCAATACCAAGTTGTTCATATTTACTTTATTTCTAATTAATAGCAGCCTCTCCTTTCAAATCTCTTTGTCCCTAAACCTAACTCTAACCTTATAAATACGATATTATGCAAATGAAACCCAAGCCTCCATTCAAATCTCCTTCTTTTTTTTTTCTTCAAATCTCCTTATTATATCTCATTTTAATTTTTCCTTCCTCTTCAAATATTCTTCTTCTCAAGTTTTATTCTATTTCAAACTTTCTTCTTTCTTTTCAAAACTTGATCTTCTCTACAATTTTCAGTTCTTCTTATTTCAATCCTTTTCTTTTTCAAATTTTTCTTTTTCAAATCTTTTCCAAACCTTTTAAAATTACACACACACACACATATATATATATATATTAATATAATAAGGAGGGAAATTTAAGTAAATCAAAATAAAAGAAATTACAGAACAAAGCTAGCAATCAATAAGAAGACTAAGGAAGCGTAGAGCGAAGCTATTGATTAGAAGTCTATTATTTTCAGATTCATATAAAGATGAGTGTTTTAACCCACTCACAACTTCTAAAATTTCTTATGTTTGTTAAATTGATTTTTTTGATGTGTTTAAAATTTTA